>OU342740.1:183745077-184345077 GCA_910589775.1 Avena eriantha | reverse complement strand
TAGAGGAGTTTGCATGATAAGGGAATGTAATCAAATCCCAAAAAAAATCCAAACGAGTGGTGCGACTCAATACACCCTATATTCTAGATTTTTCTCAAAAACAAATACACCTTATATCTAGGAACAGAGGGAGTATTAAAGATGTGTTTCTTTAATGAACAACATTGTGATAGAAACTAAAGGTCAAAGTTGCATCTCGGAGAACATGACAAGTCTAAAACATCATGTACTTTTAAATTTTGCACAGGCTGGTCATTGGTTATAATTAGCATGGAAAAACATAGATATGCAAGTGTACGTGCACAGGCAGATCAATGCAAAATTAGTGCAGTCTTGCAGATTTATTAGTAAAGGTGGAGGTTACCTGCAGCTCAATTTCACCCTGATATGTAGTAAGTGCTACCATTGAAATGAGAACAACAAAATCAAGAACAAGTTCTCCTTGGTTATTGTCCCAAGCAAAACTGTTTAGCAGTTTTCTAGAATGCTGGGATCCATGTTTACCCATATTATCAATTTCTCTACTCACATCAAGCGGTACTAAATAGGTTGCAACCCATCTGGCCAAGAACCAAATCACCGCCTGCCAACAGCCACAAAGAAGTTAGGGGAAGTCCAGCTTAAGAAATAACAAGTCCAAAAAAGTTTAGAACAGCCATTTAAAAGATAATAAGTCGAAGGAGGAAATGAGAATAAAACTAGATACCTGTAGTACGATAAGTAATAAACTAGATAACATCCCTTAGAGACAATAAAACGCGGCAATAGAAAGACTTGGGACGTTTGGGGATGGGAAAAGTTCAAATAACAATGCATAAAAATATATTGGTATAACTATCATCCAGAGCAAGAGAAAATAAAATATGATGAAGGTTACAGGTAACAGTACAAAAAAAGTACCTCCATGAGCCGAGGACTGAAGTACCTTCCTCTAATTCCTGGGTCTAGACATTGTCTTGAAAAGTTTATTATAGACCTACATGAGAAAAAGAGACAGACCATGTTGTATCACAATCCCAGGAGGCTAGAACTTGGACGGATGGGCCAAATTTACATTATCACTAAAGTGGATGAAAATTCAGCCTACGAGCATATAATACGAAGTTCTGTTACACCAAAGGCAAATATTTACTATGAGGCATTGGTAAATAGTATGTTTCTGATACCATAAAGGGCTTGGGTCAACTTGGGCATGCTGGTTTTTTAACTTATTTCTGAATATTGAATTTCATTTAATAGTATACATATTTGCATAACAGGGAAAGCATTTAGCCAGTGATAACTCGTGAAAACAGGAAAAATGGACAGCAACTCGTAGTGTCAAATATTTCTATACTATGGCAGAATTAGAAGTTTTCATAAATTAAAACTGGTTTCCAAAATTCTTATGTTAATGCAAAACACAGTAGGAGGTATAAGATCAGCAATCGAATAAATTCGACAGAATAGCAAGCTCTGTCAAGTGTAGGCAAAAGTTATATTACCATGACAATGTAACTACAGGATGTTGTCCTACTTCAACTACATTGAGGAACCCAGCCTGTAAAGCTTCAGGAATCTGTCAAACAAATAACCAATAGTGAAAAAATGAGAATAAAGATAATGTACCTTAGTTGATATAGTTGATAGGCATAAACAGAACAACAATATGCAAGAATCATGGTTTTAAAGGCGTCGCCTAGGCGTCCAGGCGCCCCTCCTCCGCCTTGGAAAATTGCCCGCTTTAGGCACCTAGGCGTCCAAAGCGCCCACCTAAGCGTCACCTAGGCGTCAGAGCGCCCCCAGATCGCCTTAAGACACCTTAAGGCCTTTAAAACCATGGCAAGAATACACCAGTACAGCATTTAAGCCTCTAAACAGGTTGGAATTGAAGATTGCACTAAAGCAGATGGAAAGTGCAAACACAATATTCATGCTACTTATAAAATTTGGAAACATTGGTAAAAAGGAAGCTTTGAGTTATTTACAAGCAGTGTTTCTCCTTCCCCTGAATCAGTTAGGACATGACTGGTAATCAGCAACAGCCAATACAGCTCTTCTAGTGTTCGAGTAGGATCTTTTTCGATATCTCTCTGCTCAGAATAGTGTGAAGTTCCGGTCAAAAAAGAATAGTGTGAAGCGTACCATGGAAGGTAAGCTATTGTGGCGGGGACGTATATGCATCCAGGATAAAGCACAAGATAGAGCTAACGAGGAGACCTGACTTAGCCGTGCAAATCGCTCAGAAAATAGTTGCTCAAGAAAGGGTATGGTGGTGTCTGCAGCTGCACGTGCAATCAGAGCATACAAGGCCAACTGCTCATCACGCTCTGGACCAAGCAGCACTTCATTAGTGTAAAGGTATGCCAAAGAGGAGGGGCTCAGAATAGTAAATATTTAAAAAATAATTTCAACATACTTGAAACAGAAACATGAAAGTATTCAGCATCATCACTATCCTCGAATGCAGAATCAGCGGCAGCTATGTCAAAGAAACCAAGGGCAATCAATATACAGCAGCAGGACATGAGAACAGCAGACAAAGAACTCTGTATGCATAGTATCAATATCTTCAACAGTAAGTTTATATGGAAAAAGGAATGTACCCTTCAAATGTGACTCCACGATGATCTTAAACAAACTTGAAGCTGCAAGTGCTCCATCAGCTGACATAGGACTTTTATCAGCATCAGCTTCCTGTGTATAAACAGGATTGAAATGAATCATATGCAGTAATTAATGGTTTATAATCAATAAAATGGTACAATGAGCTATATTAACCTAGGTACCCTAATCTTTGTTAGGCATATGGGACAACTGTAATAAAAATCAAGTGATACTTAATTGGGTTTTCAATGTACCAAATAAGATAAGCCAAGCACTTCAATGCTGCGAAGGAGATTGCCAGTAACAATCAGACAGCTTTTATTTCCCTATTAGAAGGGATATCGCTATGGAATTGATAAGGGAGATTTGTATCTTATACATAATCAGGTACATATGCTCTAAATAGTCAAATAAATTGTAAAGCACATAGAATTACCAACTTTTTTAAGGGAGGAGATGCTACAGTTCCATAAATATACAGATGTAATCATCACGTTAACATGCATATACCAACTCATTAAGCAATGCTGCCAAATAAAAACACTTGATAACCAATAGCAGAGGTCAAATTCTCTGCTCTAAGGTCCGCACTGGGCCAAATGATGTCCAAGAGACAGTAATAAAAAATCTAGCATAAACCTAGAAGACGGTGACATATACTACTTCATTGGAATAATATATACAGCTAATAAGTAGAGAGAGAGAGAGAGAGAGATGTCAAAATAAAAAATGCCAACAACTGTTATCACACAGAAATATTTGACAGTTATTGGGAATAAGCTTAAGAAAGTTCAAGAAAACATAAACACATAATGTTAAGCACAGGTCAATGAAAATACCCCCAGAATAACATTCCATGTTTCTAACAATATATCTAGAGCATCCGAACCCCAGGTTTCTTCTTCATTGTGGTTATCCAGAACAGACTTGACAGCTTCGGATGTCAAAGCAGAAAGCAGGTTAATTGTGCCATACTGCCTGAAAGCATGTCATTTTACAAGAAAATAGCAAGTCAAATCTTAGCTGGTAAACAAATGGTATAAACAGAATCCTAAAGGTACTAACAGTAGTGACTTTTCAATTTAGTATGTGTTTATTAATTCAAAAGATAACCACTTACCTTATACTGCCTTGTAGAAAAGAACAAGCAAGTAAAAACGAAAAAATGAGGTGCAATAACTTGTTAAGGAGTATTAGTATTGGTCTACGAGTCCGTATTTGTCTAGATTTACCTTCTTGTACCCCAAGTCAGATGTACTATGGGTCTGTTTGTTTGGGCTGCAGCTGTTGAGAAGTAGCTGTTAGAAAGCAGCTGTGGGAAGCAGAGATTTGATGTTTGGCACTAGTGCTTTTTTACGGTTGCTGCTGCTGTTTTAGGATGAAATGTCTGAAATACCCCTGAATAACGAGAAATCTGTATATTAAATGATAATTCGAACCGAATTAGCTAATTCCGACTTTTTAACATAACTGGTATGTTTAAAGCTAAATTATTTCAATTAACCTACTCCCTCTGACCCAAATTAGTTGACTCAAATTTATCAAGATACGGATGTATGTAATACTAAATCATGTCTAGATACAATCGAATCTAGACAAATCTAAGTCAACGAATTTGGGTTAGAGGGAGTACTTTTTTTCTAAAATTACTGTAAAGATGTTCTTTTACTTTGATAAAAACACTGATTTAAAGAATTAGACACTCTAACCGTTATATGACCGAAAGGCCCACGTCAGGTGTGATGTGGCACACCTTGACAGGCAGCAGTTAATGGACGTTAACTCCTCTTCTATTCTTTCGATTTCTTATTTTTTGTTTCTACTATTTTCTGGCATTGACTAATCTTGAGGGAAGCCAAGCATGAGCAGCAGCGGTGCCCGTCTCCCTGTGCTGGCGAGCTCGCTGGTGGAGCTCGTGCCCCGGCGCCTTCTCCTCGTACACGGAAGCGGACAGTCGTTGGTGCCATGCGCTGGTCTCGTCCCGAGCCGCGCCTGGTCATGGTGTCGTGGGCGTGCGCGTGGAGCCTGGCATGAGGGGCTCGATCCGGCCTCGTGTACGCATCCACAAGCACGATGAACTGCAGTGGTGGTCGCCGTTGGAGGCGGCCCCCTTCCTAGGATTCGCCGCCCAGGGACGAGCTCGAGCCAAGGGACCACGGCGGTCGGTGACGAGATCGAGCCTAGGGACAGTGGTCGGTGACGAGCCTGGAGACTGCGGCGGTCGGAGACGAGCTCGAGCCCAGGGACGGCGGCGGTCGGTGACGAGATCGAGACAAGGGACGGCGGTCGGCGGCGGTCGGTGACGAGCCTGGGGACGGCGGCAATGGGAGACGAGCTCGAGCTTGCCGAATCGGGGGGATTTAGGGGAATCGGGGTCTCCTCTGCTGACCTCGGGATGGCAATTATTTTGTGAATTTTGTAAACCATAGAGGGTAGTTTGGTCACCTGTAGACCGGGAAGCTAGCAAAAGCTCGGGAAGCAGCTCTGACGCCGCTTCGGGCGCTTCCGGGCTCGCAGTTCATTTTGCACCCCAGCTTTTCACAAGCGCTTTGCAAATATTTGGTGTTTGTTTTGGCCTACTTCTTTTGGATTCCAAAAGCCCCAAAAGCAAAAGCAGAAGCAGAAGCCCAAACAAACAGGGCCTATATATTGTGGCCTTTGGCCCCCTAGTAATACAAGTTGCTTATTCATAACATAACTAACCTTATTGATTTCAGGAGGTTGTCGAAAAGTGAGCTGCTAGTCAAAGATGCTACTGAAAGCAGGGCATGGCAACCATCTATGAACTCACTGCACAAAGAGTAAACCATAATGCTCGTCAGTATTTCTTAACGTGCTCAGATTCAAGGAAGATTGTGATCATGGTTGTTGCACGACCTTTCGCTTCCTCCACTTCGAATTGATTCCGCTATGACATTCGGAGGTTCAATCCACAGGATAACAGCAGATAGTATGTGCATAAAGTGTTCAATCTGTGCATCACCATTATCTGAACATAGAGGGCAAAGAAGTCATACAGACAATTGTTGCTCCCTCTGATCCATAATAAGTGTCGCTGATTTAGTGTAACTTTGTACTAAATCAGCGACACTTATTATGGATCGGAGGTAGTAACAGATTCCGCTCATTTGCTGTTGAGATAATATTAAGCAGCTTTTCATGAAACATCAAATTTGTAAATCATGGGAGAGTAAACAAACAATGAATGTTTGAAACATGCATATACCATTAGGAAATACAGCGCCTGCCAAGGAGCATAACTGCACTATAAGCTGCCTGCAAGAGACAGCAATAGGAGAATCGCCCCATAGTGTATCATACAAGTACTTCTGGCGCAGGGTAGTATAGAAGTTCAAAATCCAAGTAGTATGCGCACTTGATATCAGAATATCAGTCCACGAAGACCCTGGCTACAATAAGAAAATGTAACCATTTATCAGGTGAACAGAGCAAAGATGTAAATAGCTCAAAGACTGTACCTTCACCAATGAACGCTCGAATTTCTTCAGATTTATGGCGTCGCTCCTCAAACCAGAATTTATCTTAGCATCTGAATTCTCATGTTGCAGAGTTGGCTTGAAGCTCCAGCTTAATATTTGAAGCATTAGGCGCAACGCCGCTGAACATGCTTTCTCCTCGGGTAAAGTTACATTTGAATTCAAGATTTGGTCTGCGGTATTGAATACAGCAGCTTGTGCCCAGAAATAGAAGTCCTTTGCAACAGAAATGGCATGTCAGAACGACGATAATAGCAGTTTCAAATGACATGGCATAGACGATAATATTCTGAAAAATAGTACGCCACAACCTTCAGAAACTTCACTTCAAGTGACCATTGGCATTGTTCATGGAACTCCTTAGGGAGGCCCATAGAAGAAGCAGTTGAAGGGGAAAACTCTGAAACCTAGCTCAAACATGAGATTTAATTTTGGATCAGTTGGGACAGGACAGAAAGTCCGGGGAAGCAAGAATGTCAACCTACATGAACATTAGCATACCAAGGTTTCTAAGAAATTGATCCCAGCAAACTGTCGATTAGGCCCATGCATGCCCCGGATGGACTGCTCAACCTGAAAACGATATCAAAAGTACATTCAGAAACAAAACATATGGGAAATTTAAGCGATCAAAATTATAAATTAAAGGATAAGTACAGAAGACAATTATGAAAATAGAACATAGATTTGGCATCCAATAAATATTAGTGGGACTGGAAGCTGTATGTTTGCTCGTAAGGTCAGAACAGAATCACAAAAGCACAAAAAGGATAACTATGTAAAGCAACATCTACCTTGCCCACTTAAGAGTTGTACCAATTTGATATCCAAAAAATGTAATTTGGATGTCTCTCGTGTAGAAAGATACATGGCCGTAGCCAAACAAAACTTAGACCATACAGCATTGCCAATTTACGTGGCCCACTTATGAGTTATACCAATTTTGATTTCTTCATACATTTCAGTCCAGCATTGTCAATTAGTGAAAGGTGAAATTTGGATGTCTCTCGTGTAGAAAGATCCATGACCATTAAAAGCCAAATACCTTAGCCTCATCATTGATGAGGCTGTAGGTGTCTAACTGTTGAGAGAAGTTTGTACCTCAAAGAAGATAGCACCTTTTTCTTGGTCCGGAAACTCAAGCCTGCAAATATGTCTATATTAAAACATCTAACTTTTCTGTGCCAAATCATCAAACAATCAATTGCGTTGAAGCACACTAAAGAGCGGAAAATTAATTTAAAAGCAGACAATATCTATATACATCATAAACATATAATTAGGAATATCTTCCTGCATCAGCAGCTTTTGTGCATCTAATCATCATGAATGATATTGTACAACCCACTCACCCAAATACCATAACCAATCTTTGTCCTGCACGAGATGGTGCAGGGATAAGCTACATAGCTAATTTCTTTACCACCTGAAATAGAAAACTAATAGGTTCCTTATTGCATCATTTCATCCTTACAAATAATGCACCAATCTAAAAATCACTACCTGTACAAAATCACACCCAACCTAGCAACCCAATGAATAAAACAATATGCAAAGATAAATATTTATGCAGCAAGCTGATGAATCCTATTTGATAGTAAATAGGGAAAGAACAGTAAATAAAAACACTCTTTACATAAATGGAAGCTAAGAACATGCTAGTAAGTCGTCAAAAAAAGAACATGATAGTATGAAGAGGCAAAGTGTCATAAGCAAAAGATACATCCACAATTACACTGGCACACTTAAGCAGAAAAGTAAAAACTAACCAGCCTCTTTTTAGTAACCTAGCTGCCACTGCAGAAACTTTTGATTGCACATAGCCATCCGGGGAACCTGCATGCTCCATAACGTAGTTCAGGCAATATCTGCAACATTGGGAGAACAATATTAAACACAGGCTTTTTTTGTTGCAATTGTCCCACACTAAGTACAAGCTTATAATTCCCCAAAGAAACACACAGTATTAGGCTTCTTTTGTTCTCATCTGCTAGAATTCCCCACTCCCTTATTGCAGCATCGCCAATTGCTCCAGCAGCTTGGAATCTCGCATTTGGCATTAGGGATGTCTCTGGGAGAAGCAGAGAAGAAATTACTCACCAAGTTGATGGTTGGCGGCCTAAGGGCAGCACAGCACATTCCTAGGAGATTACAGAGTAAACAAAGCCAGCAAAAACTAACATAAAGATTAAATATACTATTTATTAAAAAAAAGGTGGTAGGCCCTTTCTCAAAATGGCCTTGGCTAACTTCAGAAACATAGAGAGACCTAGAGATTCACAACTTCAGTAACTTGGATAGTCATTATCCAAAGAACAATCTATCTTCCCAGTAGATTAACTCACTTTACTGGTCACCACATTTACGCAAATAGTAAAGTACAAGTACAACTGGCATTAGGCTGACGGGAAAACTAACTAACAAATGAATTGAGTTGGTCTACAAATTGAATTTGGAAAAATGGGATGAGGGGTGTTTTGCAGCATTGGTTTGGGCTAATTCTTGTTTCAAAATCATAAGAAAGAAAAATTGCATACTACAAAGGTTACAAGTTGAGCAATTCTGCTAATAAAAGAAGTCATAGCTCCTACTGAGCAAGCCATATCAAAAATGAGAATATCTTAGGCCTTGTCTCCAGCCTCTGTAGAGTCGCAAGTGCGCAGCTATACAACAAACATACCAAGAATAAACCTGCAAGCTTGATAGGGCATCAGAGATGAATGGAGTGAACTTAGAACTTTTTCCGCTTCAGACGGATTCATGTGCACCTG
This sequence comes from Avena eriantha, assembly GCA_910589775.1. Lineage (NCBI taxonomy): Eukaryota > Viridiplantae > Streptophyta > Magnoliopsida > Poales > Poaceae > Avena > Avena eriantha. The sequence goes on along the minus strand of OU342740.1, from coordinate 184,336,223 downwards.
AAAAATCATGAAAATGTTAAGAGGTATCTACTTATCTCCTAAGTGAAGTTCATAGTAAATGGGCGAAACATCTACATAAAGGAAAATGGATCTATTCATTATAACAATATCCCGATGCGACATGAATATAAAATGGACCAGGATACCTCGTTAACAATATCATAAAATGAAATAACTCGGTCAGTAACATAAAATAAACAGTGCATCCAAGTGTCAAAATGTAAACAAGATGATCAAGATAAAAGCAGCAAATAGTACGGCCTAATGCAGACTCTTACTACAAAACCCATAACCCATTGACAGATAGAAATTTCAGCGTGTATCAGCTGATAGCTCCTCGCAAGTCGCAACAAGCTCAATCACTACATGGAAATTCTAAAACCTTTAAGCTAAGGAACTTCTGGCCAGGCAATTAACAAGTAGATCAAAATAATCAGTAAAATCTTCCTTACACCTGACAGGAAGTATTCCCTAGCATAGAAATCGCAACACTTAGAATCTGTAATGCCAATTTCAATATTTCTCACCAGAGACCAGCATAATCTTCCATGCCAACTAAACTGTGTCTTTCCTTTACTCGATGAGGAATCAGAATATGTCACCTGACTTAGCAATCCATAGTTACCGAGCCACCTAAATTAAAAAAACTAACTCAAAAGCACTCAATCCCTCTCTAAACCTAGACTAGATCCAATAAAGAAGGATGCCCTCACCAAATCCACACGGAAACACTGATCAGCAGCGCAAAGAGAAACAAAATGCCTCAGCATCTGAACAACACAAGCGCTTCCTACATCAAATTCCGTCAAAACACAGCGAAGTCAGAAGCCCACTGCCCACATGAGGACCAAATCTACATGGAGACACCGAAATACAGAGCGCTAGCCGCGCGAAGGGGCGGGGACACTGAATTTAGCAGGGTGGACACGTAAAGAACGTCCGCGGCAGAGGGCTGGAGAGGTCCCCGACCTGGATGAGGGAGCAGGCCTGCTCGATGGCGAGCATGGTGGCCTGGAGCTGCTGCGCATCCGGGGTGCCGCCAGGGAAGCCCTGCATAGCGGCGGCGGCTGCTGCTTCCGATCGCGGTGGCTGTATATGTGCGCTTTGGTCCCGGCGATGGACTAGGGCTTCAAGCCGCCCGGCGTGTGGGAGTTTGGGGTGGGGCCGGGAAGGAGGGCGGAGGCGGAAGTGGACAGCCGAGAGAGAGGGAGAGAGCACCCGATGGTTTTCTTCGGGTTTGGGAGCGAACAGAGGCGACAGAGTGCCTCGGTGGCTCTGGGTGGACTTTAGGCCCAGTTCTTCCGGTTTTCTTTTTCCATAAGCTGCCCTTGCTAGCTTCCACGGTAGCTTTCCGAGAAACTGCTCCCTCTGTTTACAAATACTAGCTGAATGTCCGTGCGTTGCCACGACAGATAAAAAATGCAGTAATTAAAAGATTTCTATTAAAAAACATATTCTCGCTCCTTCCTCTTTCTCTCCGGCATCCATCATGTAGAATGATAGGGCTGCAGAAGTTCTCGAAATGAAAAAGATAATGATTACTCAGAACATACGTTACTATTTTGGCAACTGGATTAGTTATTATTTGGTGCCCAAATTTATCTAGACCAAGCTACATCTCCTCAAAACTAAGTACAATATCTTTATGAAGGTCTATATTTTCTACTCAAATCCTTTATACGAGCCAGCTCTTCTACCAAAAATGCTCAGCTATGTCTGTAAAAAAGTGCTATAACTTGTAATAATAAATATGTTAGCATACCCTAACTAATTAGGTGCATTCATGTGTGAAAAAAAGTACATACCAAATTTACTCGACTATAGCTTCTTTGCGGTATTAAAATCATTCATCAAACATTCAAGGTTTAATCAGAACAATAAAATATGAACACCTTTTATAATACTTGTATACATCAAGTTAATGTTTGACTGTATTATCCATTAACCACACTGCTATTTAAGAGAAAGAAGTAGAATTGTCTGATGGTAGAAGGACAACAAAGTCATGGTTATCCTGAAGTTATATAGTTTGATATAAGAGAAACAATTTATGGTTCACCATAAGATTAAAAATGTAGACAACAAGATAATAAATTGCAGCAATCTCACTATGAAGGTAAAACCAAACTCAGAAAATTACTATGCGTACTTGTTGTCAACATTCGATCTAGTTTCTTCTAGTACATTTTTGCAATGATCAACATCACATGCATACAAACTAACACAATAAGGATACAGCATACCATCAAAGTTTGTTCTATTTCAAACGCACAAAAGACACAGTTTGAAAATCCGGTGAGCACATCCCCACAACCATTTTTCCTTCTCATGCTGCAAATTGAAAAAACATAGCAGAACGATAATCATATGTCCTCGTTATAAATGGAACAAGGATACTGCCAACGAGAACACGAGATGAATACAATATGTACTTTTATGTATAGATCGATGTCAGTCCAGGTATGTCCAGCCGCACTCTTAATTGTGCTCATCTCCTAGATGTCAGTTTTAAGTTCTTTCAGTTTTTCCAAGGATCTCTGTTATTTAACTAAACTAATAGGTCAGCACTAAAACATTATTGTGTGCTCTATATATAATTTAATCTACAAAGCTTAAATTGCAGTAACATGTATGTAAAAGTGATTTTATAAGAATGTATATTTTTCCAAAGTTACAAGTGGGCAACTTAGAATCAGCGAAAACTTGTTTCAGGGGATGTGAAGTGTTTGTGTGAATATATAAATAGAGAAGTACACAAAGTTATAATCACACATGCATGCATCTATAGACTCTGGGTTCCGCTACAAGCAGACACGTGCTTCCATTTCATCTTTTACTCTCGTTACAATAAAATGCATCATCCTTTCTTTAATCTCTATCAACTAAAATAATATGTTACAAATCACATTCAAGGACTACTACCGAGCTATGGTCAGATTTAAATTACAAAGGTAAGTTAAACAATTTTATGAAATACCTAAAATCCAGTCCGACCAACAATTTCACAGTATCCAAAGAAGAGGAATCAAATGAAAGGAGTAATGTAAAGGAAAATTTTATCTGCATTCCTAGATTGACCCAAAATTAACAAGGTACGCCGCATATATCCAAGTAATCCGCTATGAACAACATATACCAATGGGTTATGGATACTTTTGGTAGAGCACAGTAAAAACAAAAAAACTGGTACATTGGCATTTATATGTCTCGTCTCATGAATAACTCCCTGTAAACAACAAAGCGAAGCATAGTATGCATGAAGTCAATATATGTGAAAAAGATAGGTACCTGAAGTGAGCACGGCTACCGTGTATCTTTCTGCCACCTATCAGACCATGGGAGCTGCCAGCCGGCTATTGCATGTGTGTTGAGTTTCCATTTGACACACCACCAACATATGTTGCTAGTCGTGCACGAGGCTGCAGTCTTCATTGCTGCCGGTGCATGAAAATAGAAGAAGTCGAGCTACCCAATGGTGGTGAGCAGCTCCCCTTCGTACGCCCACCAGCGTGTACACTACTGCGCCGCGCAAATGTGCTCCGTCTTGAGAAGATCCATAACAACCATGGTGAGCACGGGAATTGCGAGGATGGCGCCGATCAGCTGCAGCTCAGACCGGCTCCGAGACACCCTTCTCCCACCAGGTGACCCTGGAGTACGATGGATTGGTGACCATGTCGAAGGGGGACATGCATGCATGGAAGCGGGCCGGACGTGCACGGATCCGATATCAACAACACTTGTGCCAACACCGCATAAAAGAACACGACGGATGCCCAGAGCGGTAGCATTCTCAAGAGAATCTTGAGCTCCTCCACTTGCGCAGAGCCTCTCCATGGGTTGCAAAGAAAAGAGGCGGTTGCCTCCTTGCCCGAAGCGGGCCTGTCAAAGGATCTGATGAACGAAGATAAAGATACATCGTCTCAAGTCCAACTAATCAGAATTGCAAAAACAGATGTGTCTCGTCTCAAGTACGAATTTGTTCAAGCAACTCAAGTCTGCAAGTACAAGAAAATAATTCATTGAACTAATTTACCGGAGATCGTTCGTGTGCTCGATTCTCTAGAGAACTACAGGGCTAGGCCAGCGGTTCAACACCATGGTGACGACTTCATAAACTGAGTGGGCTGTTCGCTGAAACCTACACACGCCTCCAGGCAGGAGAGCCTGATGGCCAGGACTGTCGCCAGGATGGTCTAAGTCCAGCGCCCAGCCGTAATAGTCCTACACCCACAAGCAATTCACAGTTAACACATACCAGTTTAATAAGGCAGACGCTCTGAAAGGTCACCGTCGACGAACTGGTCGACATCGAAGAACTTCAGGCATGGCCGAAGCCTGACCCAATTCAGCTTGCTAGCTTGCCAGTTTGACGAGGAAGAAGAATCGGAAGTAGTTAGAACTTTGAACACGTGGCTTGCTTGGAAAAAAAGTTGTGGAGATTATGGAGTTGGTTTCCGGTACGGTGGTGTGAAGTTGTAGAGGCGTGAGGATAAGCACACACGTTTTGAGGAGTAGTATTTAGTTTTTCTTCACGAATTAGTTATTCTGTTTGTTGGTTTGTTGAGATAAGGGGCGTGGAGTTTTTTCTAGACATGGAGTGGCATCTTTGTTGTAATTTCTTTAAGTGTGACACCAGACATTCACCACACTTCTGAATTAATAGTAAAGACTAGCAAAAATCCTGTGCGTTGCAACGGGTTCAAATTTACAGGTTCAGAGTGACGTCTCAAATTGACCCTTAAAAATAAATTGTTTATAGTCATGTTACATTTCAACTATATTTATATATACAACAAGCGACTACTACAATCAGTTTTAATTGGTACCAGCTTAGTAGTCGCTTCCTCCCAAATAACTACATTCAAAACAACTCTACCAGTTTGTCAATACCGCTGATAACCATCCATAGCAGGGACATGGAAGATGCAAATTGGATTAGAAAAAGTAATGAAGGGATGGAAGGGCTGTGATATTAGGCGTGAGGAGGAGGACAGGAGGGTTGCTTCTGCATTTCTCGGCTAACGGAACATTTGGTGATAGAGGAATGTCACCGTGTAAGATCTAACTCCAATCAACAAAATTTTAGAACCGGTAGGCAGCAGAAGCACGACCGAAAACGGCATAGGCCAAGACGGAGCACGCGTGATGTATCACTTTGTTTTCCACGTGGTAGGAGTTTTTTTTGTATTCGGATCTAAACTGAATTGATATTTATTGTTGGTATCGTGTCTTACATGGGATAGTTTCTTTCCATCGCGTTACATCAAAAGCTGGTTCTGGTCAAGATAGGATCGTCAAGTGGAGCCAGTCCCACGTTGCGTTTAGGGATAGTGTAGAAGGCGAGATGGGAGTACTGGTTTATAGCGAATCTGGCACGGCCTATACGTACGGTAGCGATCGAGTCCGGAGCGAGGCCCAATCTGCCGAGAAAACAAAACCAAAAAATAGGATGAAAACTGGCCTCCATCGGTGCCAGATCCCGTCCCAACACGATTGATCCCCTTCGTCCACAGCTACCACCCTCGCTCCCCTCGATCCGCCGCGCCTCCTCTTCATTCCTCTCGCATGAGCGTCGCCCTTCTCTCTCGCTCTGGATGCGCTCTGTCGCCCTCTCTATTATGTCCCGACCGGCGAGCCCCCTTCCTCGCGGTCCCCGTCGTCCCCAAGCTCGCGTCGCGGCCGCCGCCCTCTGTTCTGTCCCGGCAGGTGAGCACCTTCCTCTTGGTGTCGCCCTCTCTGTTTTGTCCCGGCCCGGTGTAACACCCTCGAATCGGCCCTATGCAAGTTTTAGCGCTTCCCGTCAAACCCGCATAGAAACGATTCAAGGACGCCCACCAGACACTTTTGTGCGGGTGGAAAACGAAGTAATATCATTACACAATAGTCCATGATAGAATCCACAGAAACATATATATACAATAACGACTCCATGAGTCAAAAATACAGATATACAATACAAAGATCCAAATCACCTTGAAAACGATACAACATCCGAGTACGGATAAGATGCAAATGGGGCTAAGAGCCCTGAAGAATAACCAATGGCGTCCATAACCCTGCCCAGGCCAAGCCGGAAGGGTAACCCTGCTAACGACGTCGAACTCGTACCTGCTAAACAAAAGGGATGCCGACAAAGGGCGAAGGGAAAAAGAGGAGCGGTCAATACTGAGGCCAGTACACGGCGAGGCTAGAAATCGGCGGTTCTCGCCTACATAGGTATGGTGGACTGAAGCGGCAGCAAAGCATGCACTAAACAACCTATAGAGACTCGATAAACTATCGGCTATTAGAGATAGACAAGAAAGACCTATTCGGAACCAACCTTATACTAACACCAATCATACCCATCTTGGTATTCCCCCTCGAGACCAAACGAGGAAGTCAAACCGAGGAACTCACACAGTTGGCAGTTTTATTCATTCCATTATAGTTGAAGCACTTACTAGTCAGATATAGATAGCATGAGTCATCCTGATAGCATAAGTAGTGGGCAGTTTTAGTTAATCATTCAGTTGTAGTTGTAGTACTTACTAGTCAGATACAATTAGTATGTGACATCCCAAACCAAGCAGTTGTTGGCACTTTTATTTCATTCCATTGGAGTTGCGATACTTACTAGGCAGGTATAACATGACATGAAACACCCCAGTTCCACCAGTTGTTGGCACTTTTATTATCCATTCCATTGTAGTGAAGTTGATTACTAGTCACATATTGAGTCAAATTTATAGCACTACTTTAGTTATGCTTGTCTATGATCGAGATAATGTGCTCCAAGTCGTCCATAACCGCGGACACGGCTTTCAGAAAGATTTACCCTGTAGGGGTGCACAAATAGCAACACACGCACGATCAACCTCGGAAAAATCAAATCAAAACCCAACGAGGCTTTCACGACAAAGCAATCACAGGATTCATAAAATATTTCAGGGGGTCACCCCACTAAGCTACCCGCAACGAAGTTGGCTGGCTCCGAGACGGACCCAGGGTTTGTGTAGACGGCGGTAAACGACTGGGAACCCGAAAGTGTGACTGGGCTTGTCGATACAGCGAAAACGTGTCACGATCCAAAACAGTACAGGTGCTCCACGCACAATCTTAAATAAAGCAGTAAAGCATGGCATAAGTACAGGATAGTAATAAACCCCAAACTAGTTTGTGGCCCCAAGAAATAAAAAATGAATCAAGCTCTGGCTAAGGGGGTTCATGGTCCCACATGCGGATAGTGCGATAGTCAAGGAACATGTATCAAGTACTCGGGGCCTACGGGACACAAGTGAGCGGTTAAAAACCAAATATTTGCTATTGCCCACCGGTGCCCCTACATTAGTTATATCTATTCCCAGCAATTAATCAAGTTGTATTTAAAGTCATGATCATCTCCACCATTAAGCATGTGTCAACCTTCCAATAACGGCGGAACGACAACGACGCGAAGCAACACCTAAGCAAGCAACTACGACTCGCAAGGCCGACTGTCTATCAGACACCAGGCAATAGGATGTGTCCAAGGCAATATAGAGGCTGCAAGGAATTTAACTGGTGCTCGAAAACTAAAGCATCGCAACACGGATAACAATAGATTAACAGGAGGAAGTAAAGACTATAAATGCAAAATAGGTAGAAAGGGGGAGAATGCTCGCCTGCAAAAGCTGCTGAAGATAGATTATCTGAAGAACTTATAGATACTCGCATCAACTCAACGGCCTAATCCACGAAGAAGCAAAGCACTAAAAGAAACACCGGATGCACTATTTAATACTACGGCAGAAGACCAGCATGATGTATGACATGGCAAGGTGCGATGCAATTAGACAATATTAAGCGGAACCGGAGTCCCGATAATTAATTAAGTGGTTCATATTGTTTAGATACCCTGTATTTTAAATATTGAATTAACAAGGCAAAATATGGCATCGGTTCGCTATACAAATTTAAATGGAGGCATTAATAGACATGAATAACCCGCCTGTGCGGTCCATATTTAATTTAGGTGAATCATCGAAATACCCCAAATACCAACAATATGTATGCAAACATGTTCAATTAATATGCAACAAATATATGTCATATTATAAAAATAGGGGTCTCTAATAGGGGTCACACATCGGGGTTCGAAGATCTTGGGCTCCAAAGGTTTGATGGGGTTCGTCCTCCAGGATCGGTCTTCGGACACCAGGAACAACGCACCCGGGGTCTCGACAAACTTGGCGTTCGTGAAGGTCTCCGGGTTCAGGGCCTTGGATCAGGGCCTTCGGCTCCAAGAAGGGGTCCTCGGTGTTCCCGGTCTTCAGTCTTGTGTTGGCGTTCTTGTGGTTGGGGCTCCGGGTTCAGGGTCTTCGAAGGACCGAGGATTGGCTTAGGCAAACTAAACCGGGGCAGAGACGTCATTGTGCCTGGAGGAAAAAAACACAAGCAGCATACTGTGGCACCGAGCTGATGGATACATGCAGCTAGCAAAACAACTAGCTAGCTGCAGGTGTTGTAGGAGCAAGAGCAATACATGGCAGACGACGACCTTGAAGGAGAAGGAGCGCTCCGAGGGAGGGGATGGCGCCATGGCGACCAAAGGCAGTGGCGCTCGGAAGCTTGCAGGGGACACGTGGGCATTGGGGACGGGGCGAGGCTGACGGGCGACAGTAGGATGAAGGAACGCGGGGACGGCAGCGCTGGGCGCGCGGCGGCCCAGAGGAGAACCACGACGAGGTGGTGGCGGCGGAAGGACGCGGGAGACCTGATGAGCGGTGGCGTGCGTAGATTGGGAGGGGCTCGCGTCGCTGGCGGCGGTGCGATGCAGTGGACAGCGATGGACGGCGATGACGGCACTAGGGCTGCGGGATCCGGCGCGGGGTCGCGTTGCCTGCGAGCGTGGAGGACGCGGATCAGGGAGGCGGCCTGCTCGCGAGAAGGAGGCGATGGCGGCGGCTCGATGGTAGAGGCGGCCGACAGTGAGACGGAGGCCGAGGCGGGGTCGAACAACGGTGCTCGGGCCGACGGAGCTTGGCATGGAAGCGCCGGAGAAAGGCACAGGGCGGCCGCGGCCTGGTGGAAGGGGAGGCGACGGAGAGAGGCGGCACTGCGATGCGGTTGACCGAGGGAGCGAGGGTCGGGGCCGAGGAAAGCATCGCGGAAGGCGAGAGGGAGCGGGGTAGGGCCAGGCTCGCGACGTGGTGGGGGTTGGTGGGGATCGAACGCGAGAAGAGCGGTGCACGACAACGAGGGAGTGGGGCCGGGGTGCGCGGGTCGGTCACGGAAGTGGGGTGGCGTGTTGGTGCGGTGCACCGTGCGTGCGTGTTCCGCGCGCTGTGTTGCGTGGCTGGTACACGTGGGCGGATATGTGCTCTGGTGGTTGGTGGCAGCGGGATGGGACTAGGTGGCGGTAGGTGGGATGGGGATTAGGTTTAGGGACTGGCTAGGGTTTGGTTTTGGAGGTGGCCGGCTGGGCTTTCGGGCCTGGCTGGCTGCCTCCCTAATAAAAATAAGACTTATATTTATTATTGTTCTATTTTATTTTAGAGACTTTTGTAATGATTTGTAGGCAAAACAAAATATCCGGAAGAACCGGGTTTTAATTTGAAATAAAGATTGGGATATTTAGAAAACAAAGGTATGCTTTTAGAAAAATAGTTTTAGACAAACAAAATACTAGTTGACATGAAAATGCTCAAATGCAATGTGACATGATGACACGAGCACGTGGTCACGATGATGCACAAAGATAAAACACATCGATTTTCTAGTAGTGGTTTTAGCGGTGTGCTACACCCGGCGAGCCCCCTTCCTCTCGGTCCCCGTCGCCCCCAAGCTCGCGCCGCGGCCACCGCCCTCTGTTCTGTCCCGGTAGGTGAGCACCTTCCTCTCGGTCCCCGTCGTATACAAGCACCTTCCGGGGCAAGGACACCCGCCGCCCAGTCTCTCCCAAGGCTGAGGCCTGCTGATCCCGTTTCTTCTCGAGACACCGCCGCCCAGTGTGACCCTCGTCCTCGCCGCTCAGGTTCTCTCTCCTGAGGCCTCGTGGCTGCTGCTCCCGTTTCTTCTCGAGGCAAGCATAGTTGTTACGTTCTATCTCACATCAAGTTCTTGGCTTGTTGACAGCCGACCGACGAAGGTATTTAAACTGGTGAAATTTGCTGCGCGTGAGCCGTGTGGGACTACTAAATATACGGGTCTCAGACAGTTCGCTTTAGTATCGAGCCATCAACAAAAAGCTTGCTTTAGGTTCGGGCCAACAAAGGACAGAGACACGGCGACGCCGGACGATTTTTTTTACTTACCGGTTTCCGTGCTGGGTAATATTTGCTAACTCGTAGGGGTAAATCTGTCTAAAAAATGTTGGACCAGGAGAAATAATTCGTCCTTTATTATTAGGTAAATGGGAAGGAGAATGTGCACTTGGGTGTAGCACCATCATGGATTAAATTGTAGCAATACATGCCTAACATTGTAGGTACGAGATAATATCTAGTGATATTACCGCATATATGATATCATGATACCATTGTTTATAATTCAATTTGCTTGTTCAAAAAAATTTAAAATAGATTTGTAAATATTGACAAGAAGTATATTTACAATACTTAGCATTTGTATAATCCAATTTAAAATAGATACATAGAACAAAAAAGCATGCTTGTACGTTGCAACGGGATAGAAAATCGTTTTATATACTTTGTTCGTTGGGAATCATTACACCATAGTGACTGTACGGAGCTCATAGCATGCGTGAGTGACCCCACCATGTCAGCCGACAATAAACACCCTCTATCTCCCGGTGGTTTGATGAAGTATAGTAGCCCTTGTTGCACTTATTGTCGCGCAACATCTGCTCAGACCATTCGACCTTGTCGTTTGGTCATTGAACATGGTGTGCTTTCTTGTCCAGGATCTCGATCAACACCTTGGCTACCACAGTTTGCATGTATCGGTATAAGAAAGACCCGTCGACAAATACAACAACGAAGTTTACACTGTAAGTTGACAAAAATAAAAAATATACTCACTCTGTCCTGAAAAGGGTGTCATAGCTTTTTTTAATTCAAATGTATCTAGAAACAAATTAGTATATAAATATATCTAAATTTAGACAAATTTATGACATTTTTATGGACAGAGGGGTAGAAAGAATGAATACATTTGCTAAAAAACGATTTCGCAAACACACAAACAACATTTATGCGTAATACAGAGAGGAGCAATGCAAGCTGAACACATCAAGTTGGGGCAATGATGATTGTTCTCTTTAGCCTCTACTGTTTCTACTGTTTTGGAAGGGTCTAGCGCTCGTCCCTCCTTTTAAGGCATGCTTAATCCCGTTTAATTACACAGCCTACTACCATAATAACACTCCTCTAATTATGCACCATGCAAGGCAGCCCCCATACGATCTGTCCAGCTTAATTTGGCAACTCTCTTGGTCTCTCCCTTGGGCCTAGGCAGGCAAGCATTTTGGATAATTTAATTTCTTCTTGATCGTTCTTTTGTTGATTTACGAACGTATCTGAACAGGTGTTAATCGGGTTAAGAATGCAAGGATTAAACGCGAGCAGTACCAGGCCTTGAGGCACAATGACAGCGATCTGATTCAGCCATGGTCGCTCTGGTATTTGGTGGACGGAACATTTTTGCGGCCCAGCCAGACCAACACGCAAGCCAACCCTAGTTGCCCCGCACCTTCGTTTCGATCCTTGCTTGCTTGCGCCGCCACCCCGCGTTCCCTTCCCACATCGCTGGCTGTTCTCTCGCTCTGCCTCCATTCTCCCTCATGTTCCTCTGTCTCTCGCTCGCAAGCCTCACTGCACCAAGCTTCTCCCATCCCTGCCGCTAGCTTCCTAGCCCCCAACTTCGGCAACTTCCGCCTCGAACTCCTCCACCGCCGGTCCGTGCTCCGCCGCCTTGTCCGGCTCCCAGCGCCGCCCGCGACCTCGACGGACAAGCCCAAAGCTCCTCCACGCGGGGCACCTGCCTCTTGCGTTGCGTGCCGGTCGACGCCTCCCCGTCGCCTCAAGCTCGCCATGCGGACGCTGCCCCCAGACGAACTGTTTTTCACAAGCGGTGGCAGTCATGCGTTATATGTGAACTGGTGGGAGGGTAAAATCGTCCAAAGAAAACATGGAATCTGCCCAGGAACACAGGGAACAATTTTTCGGACTTACTTGTGGTATTAGTGGGCAATTTTTTGTATGATGGAAGGGTAAAAGGGTCCGAAAAAGTGTTGGACCGGGAGAAACAATCCGTCCTTTATTATTATGTATAGAAAAAGAGGTTTTAGTTTTGTGAATGAAACGTATCTAGACGTCTTTTATTGTAATGGTTCGTAGAGGTTAGGTAATCTAGGTATGATTATTCGGGTACCTATGATTTGCTACCTAGACCCGATGAAAGGTTTGCGGTCCATGAAGTCAAGCCGATGGCCCAAAAGGAGCAACAGATAAAGGTGTAGTTGTATTAGGAAATAGAAAAAATGACCGACATCGTGTTGGTATTATAATCGTGTATATATAACCAGTCCGCATACATCTTTGAGATCCGGCATATTATAGATAAGACGGGAGAAGCTTGAGCAAAGGACACCGAATAATCCCCAAGTGATTTGTAATAGAGCGATTCACCCAATATTCAGACGACTTTGTCTCCATTGTTCTCCTGACATCCGACGAAATCTCCAGCATTCTCTTTTCCGCAAACCTCAAGTCCTTCTTTATGGATATTGCCGAGTTTACCCCTTGTCAATTGGCGTCGTCTGTGGAAAACTTGAACGCTGGAACCATGGATTCGGTGGAACTCTCTTTTACAAGCAGCAACCCAACAAAAGCGGTTCCACACCCACCCACTCTTGTGGTAGTACCCGTCGAATTCAATGGCGGATCCGGTCTAATCATCGGAAACTTCCACTTCCAAGTAGAAGGACCCCAAAAATCACACCCTTCGGCACTGATTACATCAGAACCGTTGGTGGAAAAGATTGCGCTTACGGTGATACCAGCATCATTTGTCGGATCCTCCACAGAGGTCACGCCAGAAATCGAAGCACTAGAAGAAAACAAGCAAGATGAGGCAGATTTGGGGGATCTTGATGGTCTTTACGACAATCTCTCCTTTGGATCAGAAACCCCACTAACTCCACCACATGAAACAAGCCCAGCAAACTTTGAACCCGAGGAAAGCAGTGAAAACATCGACTTCGGGATAAGGATGGCAGAAATCTACCTAGAACAGAAAACAATGGATTTCACTAACCCATCGGATAGCGTCTCCCTCGGTTCAGATGGCAATGACACAAGCCCATACATGACGTGCCACCAAGTGTGCATGGTCAACGGGAATACCTTGAAACCGCGTGATTCTAATGGTAACCCTATCCTCGATCCTAATAATATTTTATCGGATGACAATGCAAGAAACCACAACAACCAAGGGGACCACGGAAACGTGGGAGAAACAACGAACAACTGCATAGTCCCAAGAGGAGGAGCAGAACCAAACGGGAAAGAAAGGCAAACTCTTCGGCTACCAGCGGTGGCATGGCAAAAGGCCAGGGAACCAATTTTGGGTGTAGTTCTAATGACAGCCGAAGCCTCACACGAAGATTTATTAGCATATAAATACTTGCTTCACCACAAGAAGATAAACCTACTAAGGATGCAAAGGCAACTCGACAAAAGAAAGAGGTTAGCCGACGAATCCAGCCTACGACGGGCACAAATAAGCTCTACCTGAAGGTCTGGGAGCGTAACAAAAGGAGCACCACCAGGAAGGGTGATGTCTACGCACTTCTATTCTTGTAGACAATTGTTAGGCCTCCAAGTGCAGAGGTTTGTAGAACATCAGCAAGTTTTCCCTTAAGTGGATCACCTAAGGTTTATCGAACTCAGGGAGGAAGTGGTCAAAGGTATACTCTCTCAAGCAATCCTGCAATCAAGATACAAGAAGTCTCTTGTGTCCCCAACACACCCAATACACTCGTCAGGTGTATAGGTGCACTAGTTCGGCGAAGAGATAGTGAAATACAAGTGGTATGGATAATTATAAGTGGTAACGGTGCCAGAAAATAGCTTTGATGGGGCGTGGTTGAGACTAAAGGCAAGCTGAAATAAAGATGGAAGCAAGCGAACATGTAACAGATCTAATTGCAAACGGTGTATCAATGCTTAGAAACAAGGCCTAGGGATCATACTTTCACTAGTGAACACTCTCATATAAATATATTCTCTTTATGATACTACTCTTAACTAGTCTCCGGTTGAACACTCTAATCGATGGTAGGGCTATAACAACACACCTCAAAGTTCGCTTTTCGCATCTAGATAACCCCACACTGTCACCTTGAGCACTAGATGGTTCCAACAAACACCACAATTTCATAAAGACATCCAACTCCAAATATAACTCATAACAAGTATTTGTAATCTCTAGCCTAAGTGCCACCATGGTGTGCACACTGTCAACTTCACACACATGGGGAGAGCAGAGATCTAATAAAGCACTTGAGTAGCAAGGTAGATCTACTTGATTAGAAACCTCATGATCACAATATGATCATGCATAGAGAGAGAGATGAATACATAGCTACCGGTAGAACCCTTAGCCTTGAGGAAGAACTACTCTGTCATCATCATGGGAATCAGCAACGGCGATGGAGATGGTGGTGGAGATCGATGGAGATGGTTCTGAGGGCACTTCCCCGTCCCGACAGGGTGCCAGAACAGAGACTTTCTGTCCCCTGAATCTCCCCTTCGGTGGTGGTGGTGCTGCGGAACTTTTCGTGGCTGGAGGCTTGACGATTTAGGGTTTTTGCATCAGGAGGATTTTATAGGCAAAGGGGCAAGGTCGATGGCCGGCCAGGGGGCCCACACCATGCCCTAGCGCGGCCAGGGGGACCCGCGCCCAGGGGTGGTTTGGCCACCCTGTGGCCCCTCTCCGTCTCGTCTTCTAGCTCTGTGAGTCTTCCGGTAAAATATCAAGTTTGGCTTTTGTCCGGTCCAATTCCGAGAATATTGATTTTCTGACTTTCCTAGAACCAAAAACAGCAATAAACAGGCAACTGGCACTGTGGCATCTTGTTAATAGGTTAGTCCAAGAAAGTGTATAAAAATACTCCAAAGTATGGACAAAACATAAGAAAGTAGATATAAAACAAGCATGGAACATCAAAAATTATAGATACGTTTGCAACGTATCAACATCCCCAAACTTAACTCCTACTCATCCTCAAGTAGGTAAGTGATAAAAAAGAATAATTTTTGAGGTGACATGCACCATCATAAACTTGATCAAAGTATTTGTAAAACATTGATAGCTGGGATCATAGTACTTCAACATAACATGAAAGATAAAGTTCTAATAATAAGACATATAAACTATGTTGCAACATGAAAAGGCACAAACAAAATATTCACGAATAACAATGCTTTGCAAGACGTTTGTTTGTTTCACATAAAGAAAACATAGCATAGTGGCATTCATCTTGTCCTTCATAGAGTAGCAAACATAAATGCATAGGACACCTTCAAAGTTCATAAGAGTGACTAGATACAAATAGCTTAAGAACAAGCAATATCAAAATTTTGCATCAATCAACAAGTCTTAGGACAATGCACATAGCACTAAGAATGCCCACTATGCTCTCAAAATAGGTGCATAAAGATAGAAGGTGGAGACGCAACATAAAAGTAAAAGAAAGACCTTCATAGAAGGAAGCGGGGATTCAAGTTTCATAAAGAGATTCCAAGAATTATGGTACTTATTAGCTTTCAGCTCTCATTGCCCCTATCATAAGCATCTTGAAGGTGATTAAGGTTAAAGTGACACAACTAAGAGGATATGCTTGACAAGTTATAAGCTGAAATCTCATGCCCCTTACTTACGAAGACCGAACCTCATGCTACTCAACTTTAGTCACAAGTAATTTCTTGTCATTGTAAGTACATATGTATCATAAAGAACCACCAACGGGGTACCCCTTGCACATGATACAGGAGCTATCCCATAATCAAAATGACAAGGCAAGCAGACAATGAGCATCTCAGCGATCTTTGTATTTGCTATTTGCATAGGTTTTTATTGAGGATGCTTAATAGAGTGCTCATTATGGTGATGCTGCAAGTTTCCACCATGATTAGGCATGGCTTAGGCTAGTGGCCCAGACGTTTCTCTAACACACATACAAACTCCATGATCTTACAAGTTCCACTTTTATTTCACACCGCTGGGATCCATAAGCAAACGAACATAATATCAACGGGGTATAAAGTACAAGTGCAATGTTGAAAGCGTTCCCCATGATACATGGTTTTGCTAACTTCAACTTATAGAGCGCAAGCATATACGCAATAAAGATGGACACAATGGTTCAAGTTTATTAAATGTAAGAAAGTAAAGTGTGCCATCAAGTTCGTGAGAGCTTTAATCACTAATTTTCACATAACAAGTTTAATTCGGAAGGTAAATAAGAACATGAATATACTTGGAATAACAAATGCTAATAGGTAGGTATGGTGGACTCTTTGGAATAACTTGGTTTAAGGAGTTGGATGCATGAGTGGAACTCATACTCGGTTACGGAGGCTAGCAAAAGAATGGGAGCGACCAACTAAGAGAGCAATAATGGCCATAATCATGCAGAGCGACAAAACATCATTGATTAAAGAATAAAGTGATACTACAAGTTGAAAACTAAAGGATCATAAAGGCTTTGGTGACTTGGGATAGTCATAACATGGTGCGAGCATGCGCCAAGTCAACCCAAATAAAGCATCAAAGGAGAATACCACAATACTATACTGTAATATGCTAAAACAACGCATAATCCTTCCAAGGCACATTAAGCGATCTCAATTGTTTATAACAAGTCATGCTACAGCAAGGAATATTAAGCATAAAGTTAAAACAATATCAAGTATGGCATGACAAAGCATAGGCCACAGTAAAAAACAAGCTCTCTTTACCACTTAAGTATGAACTTTCCTACTCTTTTCCAATCCAAACCAAACCATTTGAAAACCAATGTATGAAAGAGGGGGTCCAACCAATTTATTCAGAAAACTAAGCAAACCAAGCAAACGAAAAACCAAAACAAAAACGAAAAAGAAGATGCTCCAAGAACAACACAACTGCGCATGAAACAATAGAAATGAAGTGTTTGGAAGAAACCTGGGATTTTTATTGATGAAGAAAGGCATCCCCAAGATTTGACGCTTGTACTTCTTGGATATTTCTTGGGGTGACACGCGTGGCATCCCCAAGCTTGAGCTTTAGTCCATCCTTCATCTCATTACTCATTCCTTCCATACATCTGAAATTTTTCCTTCATACAAAACTTCACACAATCTTTATTAACAACATTAGTGCACTCAAGATAATAAGTCTTTAGGTTCAGTTCTAATACCAATAAAACTTCCATTAAAACACAAGCTACTGTAGCACTTCCCTCAAATAGCTCAATTCCCCAAAATAACTCAAAAAAGAACCAACAAGAAGCAAATGCAAATAATGGCAGAAATCTATCAAAACAGACTAGCAGGTAAAGACGAATTTTTTCGAAGACCTTCTGTTGCTCAAATCGAAAAGTGTTGAACTAACGAAAGTTAGATAATAACCTGGGGCAGAAGAACAAAAATTCATGCCTCAAAACGACGTACACAGATTTTACACGAATTTTTACAGTGAAACACAAAAATCTGTTTCGGAACAGCAACTTTCCCAATCATTACTTCTCTCTCATTAGAGGTTACTCTTGGCACAAAAAGCAAATAAAAAGGATAAGGAGCGGTTATTACAGAAGTAATAACTTCCAAGACTCAACTAAAACTTTTGGTTATCTCCCAATAAGTACTTTTCTTTAATGTCTTTAAGTTAGGCTTGATAGTTTGAGAAGATGCTCACATAGAAAATATGAATTGAAGTAAAAGAGAGCATCAAGAAGCAAATTCAAAACACATTTAAGTCTAACCCATTTCCTATGCATAGGAATCTTGTAAAGAAACAAGTCATGAGAGCACAAAGTAACAAGCATAGGAAAGCAAAACAAGTGCAACTTCAAGACTTTCAACATAAAGAGGGGAAACCCAATATTGTTGAGATACATAAGACCAAGTTTCCCTCTCTCATAATAACTTTCAGTAGCATCATGAATAAAATTAACAATTTAACAATCACATGAAAAATTCTTATCATGAGCCACATGCATAAAAGAATTAATACTTTCCGCATAAACATAGTCATTCTTATTAATTGTAGTGGGAGCAAATTCAACAAAATAGCTATTATTATTATTATCATCACCATAATCATCAAATATAGGAGGAATATTGTAATCATAATCAATTTTCTCCTCAATAGTAGGTGGACTGAAAATATCATATTCATCATTGTAATCATCATATATGGGGGGTATAGTATCATCAAAGTAAATTTTCTCCTCCATCTTTGGGGGACTAAAAATATCATACTCATCAAAACTAGCTTCCCCAAGCTTAGACTTTTCCATAGCATTAGCAATTATGGTGTCCAAAGAATTCATACTAACAGCATTGCTATTAGCATGCAAATAAAGTTCCATAGGTTTTTTAATTTTCTCTTCAAACACTTCATGTCCTAACTCAAGATAAATACTATAAAGCTCTCTAATTTTGTTGTTGTTTTCCATTGAGCCTAACTAGTGAACACAAGAAACAAAAAGACAAAATTGCAGAATCTAAATGAAATAACTTCGAGCACTCACACACTAGCAACAGTACTAGAAGATGGCTTAGTAGCCAGAAGATGTGAGTACCTTTTACCTTACCTCCCCAGCCAAGGCGCGAGAAAACAGCTTGATGTCTACGCACTTATATTCTTGTAGACAGTTGTTGGGCCTCCAAGTGTAGAGGTTTGTAGAACAGCAGCAAGTTTTCCCTTAAGTGGACCACCCAAGGTTTCTCGAACTCAGGGAGGAAGTGGTCAAAGGTATCCCCTCTCAAGCAATCCTGCAATCAAGATACAAGAAGTCTCTTGTGTCCCCAACACACCCAATACACTTGTCAGGTGTATAGGTGCACTAGTTCGGCGAAGAGATAGTGAAATACAAGTGGTATGGATAATTATAAGTGCTAACGGTGCCAGAAAATAGCTTTGATGGCGCGTGGTTGAGACTAAAGGCAAACTGAAATAAAGATGGAAGCAAGAAAGCATGTAACATATCTAATTGCAAACGATGTATCAATGCTTATAAACAAGGCCTAGGGATCATACTTTCACTAGTGAACACTCTCATATAAATATATTCTCTTTATGATACTACTCTTAACTACTCTCCGGTTGAACACTCTAATCGATGTTAGGGCTATAACAGCACACCTCAAAGTTCGCTTTCCGCATCTAGATAACCCCACACTGTCACCTTGAGCACTAGATGGTTCCAACAAAAACCACAATTTCATAAAGACATCCAACTCCAAATATAACTCATAACAAGTATTTCTAATCTCTAGCCTAAGTGCCACCATGGTGTGCACACTATCAACTTCACACACATGGGGAGAGCAGAGATCTAATAAAGCACTTGAGTAGCAAGGTAGATCTACTTGATTAGAAACCTCATGATCACAATATGATCATGCATAGAGAGAGAGATGAATACATAGCTACCGGTAGAACCCTTAGCCTTGAGGAAGAACTACTCTGTCATCATCATGGGAATCAGCAACGGCGATGGAGATGGTGGTGGAGATCGATGGAGATGGTTCTGAGGGCACTTCCCCGTCCCGACAGGGTGCCGGAACAGAGACTTTCTGTCCCCTGAATCTCCCCTTCGGTGGTGGTGGTGCTGCGGAACTTTTCGTGGCTGGAGGCTTGACGATTTAGGGTTTTTGCATCAGGAGGATTTTATAGGCAAAGGGGCAAGGTTGATGGCCGGCCAGGGGGCCCACACCATGCCCTAGCGCGGCCAGGGGGACCCGCGCCCAGGGGTGGTTTGGCCACCCTGTGGCCCCTCTCCGTCTCGTCTTCTAGCTCTGTGAGTCTTCCGGTAAAATATCAAGTTTGGCTTTTGTCCGGTCCAATTCCGAGAATATTGATTTTCTGACTTTCCTAGAACCAAAAACAAGAATAAACAGGCAACTGGTACCGTGGCATCTTGTTAATAGGTTAGTCCAAGAAAGTGTATAAAAATACTCCAAAGTATGGACAAAACATAAGAAAGTAGATATAAAACAAGCATGGAACATCAAAAATTATAGATACGTTTGCAACGTATCGAAGGGGAACATCTCGATTACAGAACATCCCTGAAACAGAAAGGAACGCATTGATCTGAGACCTTGATCTATTGTTTATGTCGATAGATCAAGCATGAAACATCAAAGCAAAAACAGCCCAAGCAGCTATTGTGGCCGCACAAACATATCTGATCACAACTCAACCCGCACCCAATGATCCTCGTGCAGCTCTTTACTATTCTGCCCTGATGAACCTCGGCATGGTAGGAGAAACTCTCGCACAAGCAGAACAAGGAATTACACATCAACCCGACAGATCCCCGCACCTCGCAGTTGCCCTCCGCAAGCGGGACACACCCGACGATCGCGATCCCCACATCAGGAACATCTTTCAGGGCTGGAGCCGCGAAGTAACACAAGAAACGAAAATCAAAACCGAAGATACTACGACGGCGGCAATAAAGATAACTATGAACTCTGCGGAGCCAGCTGCTTCACTCAACGGATTCGGAAAACTTCATTACCCAGAGATTTTAAACTTCCGCATGACCGCAAAAAATATGATGGACTTCAAGAACCCGAAGCATGGTTGGCAGATTATTTGGCCACTATCAAATTACAGGGCGGGTCGATAGCTACCTGATGACCCCCAAGTATAGGGGGTGTATCGCAGTATTTTCGATAAGTAAGAGTGTCGAACCCAACGAGGAGCAGAAGGTGCTGGCTAGTGGTATGGATCAGGAATTCTCTGCAAATACTTAGCAAACAGATTTTTAGGGGTTTTCGATAAAGCAAGTAAACAAAGTACGAGTAAATAAAAGACAGTAGGAATAAATGCAGCAAGTGGCCCAATCCTTTATGCAACAAAGGACAAGCCGGTTGTATTACTTAAGATGACCAAAAGTTCTCGAGGACACATGGGAAGACTGTCAAGTGCTTTCGCTTCATATAGTCGATTAATCTTCTTTAGCTTGCTAAGTGTTGTGTGGGTGAACCTGTGCTAATGTACCGCCCCATCCAATACTAATACATACTTGTTATTATACCCCTTAGAAACGTCCGTAAGTACAAGAAAGTAATTAAGGTAGAAACCTAACCATAGCTTTAAACTCTAAGACCCTTACGTCCCTTGTGCAATGGTTTCCTAACGGGGGTTCAGGTTTCTGTCACTCCGGCAACCCCTACGATTAGTAGTCAAATACACAATGCATTCCCCTAGGCCCATATAGGTGAAGTTTCATGTAGCCAACGTTCACATGACACCACTAGAAGAAGTACACCACAACTTAAATAACAATCTATTAAATCTTTCTCAACGCAACTCCACTACTAACAACAAGACTTCTCCCATGTCCTCAAGAACAAAACGAACTACTCACAAGACATCATATGGATCATGATCAGAGATGGAATAATGATGTATAACAATCTGAACATAAACAATAATTCAATGGTTCACTCAATAGCATCAACTATAAAGAGTAATCAACACCGGGAAAGTTTCCCCTATAAACTAATGCAAGATTCAACCAATTGTTACATCAATATGGAGATGGTGATGATGGTGCTGATGGTGATGATGGTGGTGATGATGATGATGATGATGATGATCCCGATGAAGTCCAGCTTGATGGTGGTGTTGATGGAGACGATCTCCTCTCTCCGGGAAGGAATTCCCCCGGCAAAAATCTATCTGCTGGAGAGATCTTTCTCTCTTGGTGTTTTCCGCCCCGCAGAGGCGGCAGAATCTTTCTGTGGTTGCTCCCCGAGTCTTAGGATTTCGGGAGGATGATAGACGCCAGAGGGGAGAGGCTGGAGTGGGCCAGGGTGGCCACACCACCTCCAGGCGCGGCCTAGGCCTGCCCGCGCCATGGGGTGGTGTGGGCCCCCTGTGGCCCACCTCCACTCCATCTTTTGGTATCCTTAGTCTTCTGGAAAAATAGGATTTTTCGTATATTTTCCCAGATTTTCTGATCTTCGCGAATTTTGCCTCCAAACAGCACGTTTTCCATCAGAATCCTGACTGCAGCGGTCCATGCTCCAAAAGTCATCAACCATGCAAAAATAGATGAAATAACATAAGTATCACCTCTCAATACGAAATATATCAATGAATAATAGTGAATCAAGACATAGAATAGTGATGCAAAATGGACGTATCAACTCCCCCCAAGCTTAGACTTCGCTTGTCCCCAAGCGAAGCTGAGCTCAATAAACATGTCCTCAGGTTTATGGAGTGAAGAGTCGATAAAAGAATACGGACAAGAAGCATCGCTTTCATCAAATACATAGATCATAATAGAAGACAACTCACTATTATATAACTCAACTTGCAATAAGTAAAGGAAACACAATAAAGATACATAAAGTGAATCAGAATTGGTAATGGCAAACTTAGCTCTTGGTCGAAGAATAGTTGATAATTTGCTGGAGTTCACAAATAGCTGGTTTTTCAATGAAAGCTTTCAAAGTAGTAAACATCAAGATAAGAGCAATGTGCAAAACAAGGAACATAAGAGACATGATTGAATAAATCATCATATGAATGAATGAAACACATCAACTCAAAATACTTGCTGAGATAGAAGGGAATAGGTTTACTAACTCAACTACAAAGCAAAAGAAAGGCCCTTCAAAGACGGAAGCAGGGATTGCAAGTCTCTTAAAGAGCTCCCAAAAATTATGATACTTACTATCTTTCAGCTCTCATTGCCGCTATCATAGGCATCTTTAGGTGATTAAGGTTAAAGTGATCAAAAATGAGAATATGCATTGACAAGTTGTAAGTTGAGAATCTCATGTCCCTTGAATACGAGGGACGCTCCTCATGCTACTCAAGTTTAGTCACCGGTAAGTTCTTGTCATCGTAAGCATATGTGTATCATTGAGAACCGCCAACGGGGTACCCCTTGCCCGATGATACGGAAGAATCCCCATATCAAAATGACAAGGCAAGCAGACAACAAGTATCGCATCAATCTTCTTATTTACCATGGGAATATGGTGCTTTTTTCTCTCTTTCCTCTTTTCATAATATCTCTTTTTTTCTTTTCTCTTTTTTTTCTCAATCTCTATCTCTTTTTTTATAAGAAGAATGCTTCATAGATACTCATTATGGTTACGCTGCAGGTTTCCACCATGTCAGCATGGATTAGACCAGCGGCCCAGGCGTTTCTCTAACACATATGCATAACTCCATGGACTTACAAGCTCCCCTTTCATTTCACACCGACGACATCCATAGACAAAAGAACATGATATCAACTTGGTACAAAGTACCAGTGCAATGTTGAAAGCGTTCCCCATGACAGCATGGTTCTGCTAATTCACAACTTACAAAGCGCAAGCATATACGCAACATAGGTGAGCACAATGGTTCAAGTTTATTAAATACAAGAAAGTAAAGTGTGCCATCAAGTTCGTGAGAGCTTTAATCACTAATTTTCACATAACAAGTTTAATTTGGGAGGTAGATAAAACAAGAATTTACTTGGAATAGCAATATTGCTACTAGGTAGGTATGGTGGACGCAAATGGCAAAGGTTTTGGTTTAAAGGAGTGGATGCACGAGAAGAATTCCTTCTCGGTACAAGTTTTTGGCTAGAAAGGCTGGGTAGCAAGTACAAGAGTTGAAGGAAACAAACAAACATACAAGTGATAAAGACAAACATGCAATCTTCCTTGGAAGCACAAAAGATCTTAACTAGAGAATACTAGAGTTATGAACAAATCAAGAAAGAAAGATGATGAAATTATTTTTCTTTAGAGTACTTCTATCTTTTTCTTTTCAACTCTCAAAAAGGTGTTGCTACTGACCGAGCCAGGTTTGCCAAAACCAACTAAATTAACTCAATGATCCAAAAGTGATACTAATACTAACAACAAGATCAATCATATAACCACGAATTGAAAACTAATATAAGTTATGCGAAAGAGTAAATGATAGAACTTCTCATTAATATTCCATAACGAAAACTCACACCAAGGGATACAAATCTAACGAGAGAGGGGACACTTCCATAATGCAAACCATACTACATAATAACTCCTTTAATCATGATATGACTCTACTAAAAAGGTAAAAAGATAGAAGATAGTGATATGATACCGCGACACTCCCCCAAGCTTGGAACAAACCAAGGGGATGCCAAACCTGATGACGAATTACTCCTTCGGTGGTGGTATCCTCTCATCTTCGTCCGTCTTACAGGGTAAAGGCTTCCCATCAACAAAGGACATCGTGGTTTCCAACATCCTGAAACTTGCAGCAGCACTTATGCGTTTAAATCTAGCCTCATACTCACAGTTTTGATTTTGAACGTCATAGAACTGTGCTTGCAGTTTGTTGGTTGTTTGGTGGAGTGAGAAGACTTCGTCTTTGAGTTTAGTAGTCTCCTTTTGGTGCTCGGTGATGAGTTCGGAACAAATCTTATGGATGATATCCACTTCGTGCTCCGCCATCTTCTTGTACCTAAAGACTTCTTGCTCTAGTGCTTCCATCCTGTCCTCCAGACTTCCTTCACATGTAATGCTACATGGTCTAATAATAAAATGCTACTTCCTACATATAATTGTTGCATCATAATTATATCATACTTATGTCATCATGCCACATTGCATTTGAGCATCATATAAAACCCTTTTTCATTTGGTTCTTATCTCATATGCACTATTAATTGTATTTGCCTCTTGATATATTGTATTTGGTTCTTGATAAATGTTTGATGCCCAAGTTGAGTTGGGGGCATATCTTTTATTAACTCCACCACCTTTATTTGTCACCACCCCATAATTCCCCCATCCAACTATATGTGGGCTTTGCATTTTATTTGGGTTTACCTCTAGCTCATGTGGGTTGGGATGGATCCTCCTACAATTCCACATGCTCCCATATATGCATTATGTTGTTTTTCACATTAGTGATGTGTGGAGAGCCACATGGCCACCTTTGCATGCTATGTGAGTGGAACCCCCTTGTCAAGCTTCCATATGGATTGTTTTTTTAATGTATGCTCATGTCGGAATATTTTGAGGCTATTATGCATCTAGTGGGACATACACACTAGCATGTCCAAATTATATTCAAATATGAGCATATTCTATCTACTCCACATGG
The DNA here is from genome assembly GCA_910589775.1 of Avena eriantha. Taxonomy (NCBI): domain Eukaryota; kingdom Viridiplantae; phylum Streptophyta; class Magnoliopsida; order Poales; family Poaceae; genus Avena; species Avena eriantha. Next base: position 184,310,912 of record OU342740.1, on the reverse strand, counting down.
GACACCAACCTACTCTTTTGGCTTGGCCTTAATTCCATATTTTGGGAATGCATGTGTTAATAAATGCCCATGGTTATTTACAATTGTTTTCACAATAATAAACATGGCATTTACCATTCATGCATGGGCCATGCAAGATCACCACCATCTTCTTTCTTTGGGTTTTTCTTGGATTTTGAGTGGAGCTTGGTTCCTTTGAAATCAATTCAAGCTTGCTCAATTTTGAGTCCAACCATCTTAGGGCACATCCTCTCTTGGTTTTGTTAAGCATCATGGCATGCTTATATTACATTTGGCATATGCCTCTTTTCCCTCTTAACCAAAATCCCTTTCTCTCTTACCCCAAAACCCTACACCCTACGCATCTCTAAACCCTAGCTACACTCACCTCACCACCCCAACCTACCTACCATGCCGAGCCACCCCCCTCTTGCTTGACACCACCTGGTTCGGCCCCAACCCAACCTGGCTAACCCTATGCCGAGCCACCCCTTGCTCGACACCCTCTCTCCTTCCCTCTCTTCCCTCACTGCCAGGATACTGTAGTGCAGCTCACGTCCGCCAGTTAAACACGCCTTGTTTCCCCTCTGTTCTTCACCTTGCCCCGTCCGCTGCAGACCACCTTCGCGAAATCCCCAAACACCAAAGCTGTAGCCCTATCTCTCCTCTACACCTTTTGTTTTTACGATTTTGCCAAGTTTGCAACGGATAGGTCACCATCTTCTTCGGAACCCAGCCTGATTTCAATTGTGTTCTAGATCTCAAAATTCAGTTTCAGCCACACCGATGAAGTTTTTGCTAAAAGGTCCCTGTGTTTTCGGAATCCTCACCCCGCTGTCCTTCCAGCCCCACCAGTCAACCCCTCCACCTTTTTACAAAAAGGCACCTCGATTTCTGTTGTTTCCACCCGTGCTCCCCCGGATCTGCCGCGTGGCACGCCCCGGCTGGCGCACACGCGCGGTGGACCCGCCGTCCCCAGTCCCGCTTGTCAACCTCTGCGACTGGGTGAGCCTGTGTGAGAAAAGCCCGAACCAGTTCCCGCAGCGTCGGCTGTAGTGGAGTCAGCATCGGCCCCACCCGTCAGCGTCTCGGGCTAGATTCTGCTGAGTACAAAAAGTTTATGTGATCTTTTCTAAATAATAAAATAATCCAACAAATGCAAATATGTTTTTAATATTGAGAAATTAACATCTTTATTTTGGTAATTCCAAATAATGCAAATGATATATGTTTTTGAATCAGAAAAATGGAGGAATTCAAATATACCATGAGGGATACTTGTGCCATGCCGTGTCCACTCCGGGCCACACGCGCCATGCTTCACATGTCCCGCCACTGACCCGCACACACCCGTTTATCCGCGAGGATCGGCTCTGATACCACTTGTAACACCCTGTCCACTCCTGGGCCCGAGGGGTGTCACTCCTGGCAGCTTAATAGGATATCTAGACTGGCCCCATAGACCAACACTAGTCTTTTCTGCGCACTTTATCCTCACTCGTGCACACCCGGTTACCCACTTCCCGGTCGGTCACCCATCCTAGAATTGCTCTAGGATAAGCACGCTTAACCTTAGAGTTCTTTTCGAATGAGCTTCCGGAAAAGAAGTTGCAACTTGTTGGTATGAGTATCCTATCAATCCTATTAAGCCATGTGCCTGGATCTCACATACACCCACCCTTTAGAAAATCGATGCCCTCATCGATCAAGCACACCCCAGGAACGTTCCCTCTTGGCACGCGTCTGTGCGTCCAGTGCCGGCACATGTGCCATGCCGTGTCCACTCCGGGCCACACGCGCCATGCTTCACATGTCCCGCCATTGACCTGCACACACCCGTTTAACCGCGAGGATCGGCTCTGATACCACTTGTAACACCCCGTCCACTCCTGGGCCCAGGGGGTGTCACTCCTGGCACCTTAATAGGATATCTAGACTGGCCCCACAGACCAACACTAGTCTTTTCTGCACACTTTGTCCTCACTCGTGCGCCCCCGGTACCCACTTCCCGGTCGGTCACCCATCCTAGAATTTGCTCTAGGCCAAGCACGCTTAACCTTAGAGTTCTTTTCGAATGAGCTTCCGGAAAAGAAGTTGCAACTTGTTGGTATGAGTATCCTATCAATCCTATTAAGCCATGTGCCTGAATCTCACAGATACCCCACCCGAGCCACCTGCGTCTCCCCTCGGGCCCCAGCTGTGCGCCCCAGCCAACCCAGATCCCTCCCCAGCCTGTCTACCGTGAGAGAGGGAGAAGAAAAAGGTAACCACCTTTTTCCACCCCGAGCCACCCCATGTGCCCTCCCTCTTCCCCTTGGCCTTATCTACCCCCTCTCGTACCTGGCCTCGTCCCTAGATCCCCAGGGCCCTATCCATCCCCACCAAGATCCCCACCTACCCTGCTACCCCTCTCTCCCATCTCCGACAACCCCATCGTCGGCATCTACCCCGCCACACCGTGGCAGAAGGAGGGTGCGGCGTCCAGGTGTTGGGGAAGAACCAGTGGAGCTCCTGCTGCCTGCTGTTGCCCGGAGACGAGAAGGAGGAGGCCCAGCCCTGCTGCACACCGACGTGACCGAGAAGAAACCCTAGACGCGGGTCGCCATCTTCCCCGTCGATCCCTTGCGCTCCGGCCCGATCCACCACCACCAACACACTCCCGGTGAGGCGCTGATCCCCCCTGACATCCTCTTGCACGTCTTCGCTTCCTGTACGCGCCAAACACTCCGACGAGTACCCTCTGTGCACGGTGCTCGCGATCGTCTTCTCGAAGTTTCCCCGCTGTAGCCTCTTCTAGTCGCGCCGCTTGAACCCAGCAACAACCCCCGCTAGCCGCATCGGTAGCCGCCGCCGCGCGCGCTAGGTCGCAAGATCGAACCCCGCCGCGCCTGTCTCCCGCTTGTCCATCAGTTTCGTCAGAAACCGGAGAAGAACAACAGTAGGCTGCTGTTCTTTTTGTAGTTAACCCCCAGCCGTTTTCGCTTCCAACCCGCACTCCACCCGGCCCCACATGTCATCCGCGGTGGCGTTTTTATGAAAAGGCACCGCGGGTTTCGCAACCTTAACCCGCAGTCCCCGTCTGTGCCGCGTGTCACCCGCCCCTTCACCCGCTGGCGCGTGGGCCCGTTTGACCGCCGGGTCCACCGGCCAGTCGTTGTGGTTCGGTTTCGTTGCGGTGAGAAACGCCGGCTGAAACTGCTGCGCCCCACCCGCGCTTAGTCAGCGCTGGGCCCTCTTGTCAGCGGCTGTGGCTAACTTCTGCCTGTGTGCAAAAAGTATCTGCCTTTTACCTGTTCAATAAAAATGATTTCAGAAATGTTTAATACGTTTTTAAATCCAGTTTTAAATAAATTTTAATTGGCAAACCCAAATAATACAAATAATATATGTTTTTGAATCAGAAAAATGTGAGGAATTCAAATGTGCCATTCAAAATAATGTTGGACTAATTTAAATTTTCAAGACGATTAAATTGCAATAAATGCCTTTTCTCAATTAATTAATAAATTTAATTCTATAACTCCAAAGTTGACAAATAAGATGTCTAAATCGATCAGTGCGACGATCCCGTTCTAACTACGCATTCCATGATTTATTATTGAAGCATGCATCATATAAATATTAAATAATCAGAACTGTTTTATGGTAATAAAACTTGACCAAATAATTAATAAAATGATTTATTCTTGTCCCCACACCTCACCCTTGCCATGCTACATTATTGCCATGTAAATTGTGCATCATTCATCATGGCATGCTTGGTTGCTTGTCGCATTTTATTTATATGGTTCTGCACTTTATTTATGTTGGCCCTTGTTTGTTTGGTTCTTTTCGAATAGACGCCGAGTAGGGGAATTATCAGGAATCCCATGAGTACTACCCAGATCCATCTCTCGCTTCAACTGAGCTGCCAAACAAGCACTACCACATGCTTGCATACATATAGTACCTATTGCTTCTATCTTATTCTTGCATCATTGAGTCACGATTGCATTAAACTGAATCCCAAGTATTGCATGGCCTTTACTTTTAAACCCCACCGAAGCTTGTTCCTCCATCCCATGAGCCACTACTACAGGAGTTGTTTGGGCCAAGCGAGTCGTAGAACAGCATGTGTAAGGCATGTGAGTGTCTGATGGTTAACAAGGTACCTAAACAACTTAACCTGAGTAGTAATGGGATAACTAATGAAAGAGGCATCGGTGGGTAATATATGTTATTTGGTTTTTCCTGCTCACTTGTGTCCCGTAGGACCCCGAGTACTTGATACCTGTTCCTTGACTATCGCACTATACGCATATGGGACCATGAATCCCTTAGCTAGAGCTCGATTCATTTCTTATTTCTTGGGGCACAAAGTAGTTTGGGGCTTTATTACTATCCTGTACTTATGCCATGCTTTACTGCTTTATTTAAGATTGTGCGTGGAGCACCTATACTATTTTAGATTGTGACACGTTTTCGCTGTATCGACAAGCCCAGTCACACTTTCGGGTTCCCAGTCGTTTACCGCCGTCCACACAAACCCTGGGTACGTCGCGGAGCCGGCCAACTTCGTCGCGGGTAGCTTAGTAGGGTGGCCCCCTGAAATATTTTATGAATCCTATGATTGCTTTGTCGTGAAGGCCTCGTTGGGTTTTGCTTTGGTTTTTCCGAGGTTGATCGTGTGTGTGTTGCTATTTGTGCACCCCTGCAGGGTAAATCTTTCTGAAAGCCGTGTCCGCGGTTATGGACGACTTGGAGCATAGTTTCTCAATCATAGACAAGCATAACTAAAGTACTGTCTTTAATTTGACTAAAGATCTGACTAGTAATTAGTGCAATACTCAAGGAATGATTAATAAAACTACCAACGGATGGGTTGTTCGTCCGCTTTCTCGTTGGTAAGCGAGAAGGAGGATGGATCTGTTACTTTATACTGTTATAACTGTTGTTTCTAATTAACGGACATCCGCCTATCTTTGGTTAGGCGGATGGTTAGCGAGTATCTATAGACTTGTTAGTTATTTTCTTTTGCTGCAATTGCGTCACCCCAGGTTTATGTCCCCTTTAGAGGCATAAAGACTTTCTGAGTACCCCTAGGGCCTCACACGATAAATTGTTTGATTCATATGAACAGGTGTATTCGCAAGATGGATACTGGGTGGAGGAAACAGACGATGTTGGCAACGATCACTCGGTGTAGAGATTCCGGGATGGGGATCCGTGAGATCTGTGGGCGGGATGTGCTTATTTATGTGGCATCTTATGCCGATTTGCTTCTTATCCGTACTCGGATCTTGTTTCCCGCTTCCGCTTGATATTCTGTTGATTGATGTATGAGGAGCTATCCTATACTATTATCTCTATCTAGGATATTTGGATCTTGCCGTATGGCGATGCAATATTTCTATTTCTTTTAGATGGTATGGCTCTGAGAACTGTTGTAAGGTAGCTTGCATACATACTCACTTGTGTATGTATTTGATCTCTTCGCATGTTGCCTACGCCGCTCGCTCTTGTCCCGATGTTCTTGGAAGTGGTTAGGGCGGTCGACGGGCCTACACGTGGGTGGCCCTGGGCCCCTGCTGTAAAATCCCTTAACCACTTTTGGTTCATCCAGGCTTAAACTTAGAGCGTAGGGTCCGAGGTTGTTACAATTGGTATCAGAGCCATTCCGCCCTTCAGGGTCTCAGCCAAAATGGTCGTTGTCAGTCTAGCAAATATTTTGGTAGCTATGTATACTAGGGAAAAACAAAACGCGAGAGTAGGACTTCTTCCATTTTTCTTCTTACCCACCCACCCACCCTTTTCTGGTAAGGAAGTGTAACATTTTCAATCCTCTTCTAAAATTCAAACTAGGATTCACGTGTTCTGGGTTCCGTAGTACCATAGGTTGTGTGAGTGCGTGTCTGTGTGTGTGCGTAATTCTTTGTCTATCTGTTGCATCCAACTTGTTGTCGCCATCTGCCTTTTGGTTATCAACTGTTGGTACATTCCATGCCGACAGGCTTTTCTAAACCGACGCGATCTATCTGATTCATTGTAAACCGACGCGATCTATCTTACTCTTTGTTATCCGACGCTATCTTGTTAGGGGTGTTTGTTTCCGTAGTTGCTAATCTTTAGGTTCATCTTAAGAAGGAAGAGAGTCGGGATATGTGTTTTACTTATTCATGTGCGGAGTAATGCTTTGAGTGGGGGATGGAGTCGCGACCATACCACTACTTTTATCATTCGCTCTTGTATATTGAATTGGTAGAGTGCTAATCTTGATTTCGTTAAGTGGTTTTGCGCAGATAGTGGTATTTTAATGCCGAAATTTGCGATTTTTTTTTTCTTTGATAGCTTTGTGTACCACACTCCTTGTTCAGTCGTGTGCGATATGCTTACTATCTTCTAGGTGTTTTGAACTTTGTTGATATTTTAATATCATCTTAGTAATTTGTATCCTTAATCTTGGTTAATTCCATTTTGGTACTATTTTGGATGATTATTATTCTCCATTATGGTACTGACTTGAGTTTTATATCAATCCCAGGATGGCACCACCATGCCGCACTGAGGATGACATACCACCTGAACTGGGAGTTGCGTTGGCAAGTATTGCTAATGCCTTGGGCACAATGCAACAGAACCAGCAACGCTTTGAAGAAAGTGTGAGGAGGAATGAGTTTGCCTCGCTACCTCCACCTCCCAAGCGAGGAGACATCAAGGACTTTCTGAAGTTTAACCCGTGCCACTTTGAGGTCTCTGATCAGCCACTAGATGCTGATGATTGGCTTCGTGAGATGTCAAGGTTGCTGATGACTGCTGATATTCCTGAACAAGAATGGGTAAAAGGCGCCACTCACCTTCTGAAAGGAGATGCATCGCTATGGTGGGAGAATTACCTGAAGGCAAACCACTCTGGTTTTTAGCCTACTTGGGAGCAGTTCGCTGGGGCTTTCAAAGAGCAATACCTGTCAGAAATTTTCATGGAATGAAGGAGATATATTTCTCAACCTCTAGCAGGGCAATGACAATGTCAACACCTATATCAGAAACTTCATGAATCTTTCTCGGTATGGTGGCGATGAGATATCTGATGACAAGAAGAAACAAAAGAGGTCCAAGCAAGGGCTCAATGCATCTATCAAATATGCAATCACTCATGCAAGGCCAGGGTCCTTTCTAGAACTCCAACATACAGCTCTACAGGAAGAAGCCAGTAGGCAAGTGTTCGAGGAGTCCAAGAAAAACAGTCGTGACGCAGCAAGCTCTTCAGCTATGACAGCTCCTTCTAAGCGCCGCGTGTGGGTTCCTAATACCACACCGCCGCTCCCGGCTCCACCAAGATCTTCAAGCTACGCGACAAGGCCACCAAACTCCTTCAACGCTGCTCCTAGGGGCTACAACCACAACTACCCTGGAGCGCCTGGCGGAGTCCCTGGCTACGCTGCTCCACGTCCACCTGGTGCTTGTTACACTTGTGGGAACACTGGGCATCAACACTAGAGTTGTCCCATGAACAACAAAGCTCTTCCTCCTCCACCTCCAAGACCTGCAGCAAGTCCTTCTATGGTTCGTGCACCTCCACCTCGGGCTCTCAACATCAACACCAAGACCGGGTCCACTGTTGCTCGTGCCAACTGTGTTAACGTCGTTGAAGCTGAACATGCAACTGGAGTTGTGATGGGTACGCTCCCCGTTAACTTAGTCCCTGCACGAGTTTTGTTTGATTCTGGTGCATCGCATTCTTTTATTTCTCACAAGTTTGCACATTAGAATGATCTGGCTACGGGTCCTCTATTGCATCGTCTCGTGGTACAATCTCCTGGATCAAACATGAGGGCTTCTCATATCAGCCATGGCAATCAAATTGAGATTGGTGGCTCTTCGTTCCCAGCTTCCTTAATTATTCTGGGCAATTCTGACATTGATGTTATCTTGGGCATGGATTGGTTAACAGCAAATGCAGCTGTGATTGATTGTGCCGAACGCTCTGTTTCTCTGAAAATTCCCGAAGGCCATATAGTCTATTCTCCAAGTCCGACTCCTGCAATTCAGCTCTTCTCTTTGTCTGCTCTGAATGATGATGCTATGGATGCTATTCAGAGTGTTCCGGTGGTCCGTGAGTTCCCAGATGTTTGTCTTGAAGAGTTACGAGGTATGCCTCCTGACGAGAGGTTGAGTTTGTGATTGAGCTTGAACCTGGAACTTCTCCTATCTCCAAGCGGCCTTATAAAATGGGTCCTGCTGAGTTGGCTGAACTAAAACGTCAGCTTGATGAACAAGAGAAGTTGGGTTTCATTCAGCACATCACTTCTTCTTGGGGTAGCCCAACCATCTTTGTGAAGAAGCGAGACCGCACTGATCGACTTTGTGTTGATTACCGAGCTCTCAATCCAAAAACCATCAAGAACAAATATCCCCTTCCGCGGATTAATGATCTCTTCGATCAGCTAGCTGGAGCTGTGGTATTCTCTAAGCTTGACTTGAGAAGTGGATATCATCAAATCAAGATTCGCAAGGAAGATGTCCCCAAAACAGCTTTCACCACCGCTATGGCCTGTACGAGTACACGGTCATGTCCTTCGGTCTCACCAACGCACCTGCCACCTTCTCGAGACTTATGAACTCGGTTTTCATGGAGTATCTTGATAAGTTCGTCGTGGTCTATCTGGATGACATTCTAGTCTATTCTAAGTCAAAGGAAGAACATGAAGAACACCTTCGGTGTGTCCTAAACAAGCTTCGTGAGAACTGCCTGTATGCAAAGTTCTCCAATTGTGAATTTTGGCTTCCCGAAGTCACCTATCTTGGTCACGTCATCTCTGCTAAGGGCATTGCCGTCAACCCAGAAACTATTCGGACAATTGTTGAGTGGCTTCCACCCAAAAATGTCAAAGAAGTCCGGAGTTTCCTTGGTTTGGCTAGTTATTGCCGTCGCTTCGTTCAGAACTTCTCGAAGATTGCAAAGCCTCTTACCGATCTCCTCAAGAAAGGCAAGAAATACCTTTGGTCTCCTGCATGTCAAGCTAGCTTTGAAACACTCAAAGAGAAGCTCACTTCCACACCAGTCTTGATTCCTCCAGATACATCAAAGCCTTTCCAGATATTCTGTGACGCCTCTTTGCAAGGATTGGGTGCGGTCCTCATGCAAGAAAAGCAAGTCGTTGCTTATGCTTCCCATCAGTTGAAAACTCATGAGCTCAACTATCCAACACATGATCTTGAACTTGCAGCGGTTGTCTTCGCTCTAAAAGTATGGAGGCACTACTTGCTTGGAAATCGTTGTGAGATCTTTTCTGGCCACAAAAGTCTGAAGTACATCTTCACACAACCTAATCTCAATCTTCGCCAAAGGAGATGGATTGAAACCATCAATGACTTCGATCTCACCATCAACTACACTCCTGGCAAAGCTAATGTCATGGCCGATGCTCTCAGCTGAAAAGCTTATGTCAATAACCTCATGGTGGAAGAACAACGACCTCTCTTGTGCGAGGAATTCCACCAACTCAACCTTGAGATTGTGCATGAAGGGTATCTTCTGAATCTTCTGGCAACCCCTCTCTTGGAAGAAAAGATTCGTGCTAGTCAGCGAGGTGATGCTTACACCAAAAACATCATCTCCAACATTCAGCTGCCGAGGTATGAATCCTTCCACGTCGATGATCAATGAGCTCTATTCTTTGAACACCGGATGTTCGTTCCGAACGACCCGGGTTTGAGAGAGCAAGTTCTTAAGGAGGCACATGATTATGTTCTTTCTATCCATCCTGGCAGCACAAAGATGTACATGGACTTGAAAACACAGTATTGGTGGCCTGGGTTGAAACAATGTTGTGCCAAGTATGTCTCCGAGTGCGATGTCTGCCGTAGAGTTAAAGCTGTCCATCAAAAACCTTCTGGCCTTCTTCAACCATTGAAGCCTCCGGAATGCAAATGGGAGAAAGTAGAGATGGACTTCATAACTGGGTTTCCAAGGTCGTAGAAAGGCAACAATGCAATCTTTGTTGTCATCGACAGGCTTTCTAAAGTGGCTCACTTCTTCCCCGTCAAGGAAACAATTTCTGCAATTTAGTTGGCTGAGCTCTATATCAACATAATTGTCTCTCTGTATGGGGTTCCTCTTGAGATCAGCTCAGACCGTGGAAGCATCTTCACTTCCAAGTTCTGGGGAAGTTTCCAAAATGCTTTGGGAACAAAGTTGAACTTCAGCACAACTTACCACCCTCAGTCACAAGGGCAAGTGGAAAGGATCAATCAGATTTTGGAAGATATGCTCCGTGCTTGCGTCATCTCTTTCGGCATGAAGTGGGAAGAATTCCTTCCTTATGCGGAATTCTCCTACAACAATAGCTTCCAGAAGAGTCTAAAGATGGCACCATTTGAGGTTCTCTATGGCCGCAAATGCAGAACTCCGATTGGCTGGTCGGGCGCAAGTGAAAGAACATTGTTTGGCCCCGACATTGTAACTCAAGCAGAGGAGAAGGTTCACATCATTCTCGAAAACCTCAAGGTTGCTCAAAGTCGCTAGAAGAGCAACTATGTCAGAAAGCACACGGACATGGAGTATGTCCCTGGTGATCTTGTTTACCTTCGTGTCACTCCCATGAGAGGCACGCACCGGTTTGGTATCAAAGGGAAGCTGGCTCCTAGATACATCGGTCCTTTCAAAGTTCGTGGAAGAAGAGGAGAAGTTGCTTATGCTCTTGAACTCCCTGAAAAACTCAAGGTCCATGATGTTTTCCATATCTCTCAACTCAAGAAGTGCTTCAAGGATCCCGACAGGACCGTGGACCATGAGCTTATCAATCTCCAAGAAGACCTGTCTTATCAAGAACACCCCACAAAAATCCTAGAAGTCGCAGAAAGAAAGACTCGCAACAAGTCTATCAAGTTTTGCAAGGTGCAGTGGTCGCACCATTCCGTTGATGAAGCCACTTGGGAACGCGAGGATGAGCTCCGTGCCAAGTATCCTACCCTCTTCATGTCTCCTTCCTAGAATCTCGGGGCGAGATTCCTGTTTAGTGGGGGAGAGTTGTAGCATCCCATCTGTCTAACATCTATAATGCTACATGGTCTAATAATAAAATGCTACTTCCTACATATAATTGTTGCATCATAATTATTTCATGCTCATGTCATCATGCCACATTGCATTTGAGCATCATATAAAACCCTTTTTCATTTGGTTCTTATCTCATATGGACTATTAATTGTATTTGCCTCTTGATATATTGTATTTGGTTCTTGATAAATGTTTGATGCCTAAGTTGAGTTGGGGGCATATCTTTTATTAACTCCACCACCTTTATTTGTCACCACCCCATAATTCCACCATCCAACTATATGTGGGCTTTGCATTTTATTTGGGTTTACCTCTAGCTCATGTGGGTTGGGATGGATCCTCTTACAATTCCACATGCTCCCATATATGCATCATGTTGTTTTTCACATTATTGATATGTGGAGAGCCACATGGCCACCTTTGCATGCTATGTGAGTGGAACCCCCTTGTCAAGCTTCCATATGGATTTTTTTTAATGTATGCTCATGTCGGAATATTTTGAGGCTATTACGAATCTAGTGGGACATACACACTAGCATGTCCAAATTATATTCAAATATGAGCATATTCCATCTACTCCACATGGGACACCAACCTACTCTTTTGGCTTGGCCTTAATTCCATATTTTGGGAATGCATGTGTTAATAAATGCCCATGGTTATTTACAATTGTTTTCACAATAATAAACATGGCATTTACCATTCATGCATGGGCCATGCAAGATCACCACCATCTTCTTTCTTTGGGTTTTTCTTGGATTTTGAGTGGAGCTTGGTTCCTTTAAAATCAATTCAAGCTTGCTCAATTTTGAGTCCAACCATCTTAGGGCACATCCTCTCTTGGTTTTGTTAAGCATCATGGCATGCTTATATTACATGTGACATATGCCACTTTTCCCTCTTAACCAAAATCCCTGTCTCTCTTACCCCAAAACCCTACACCCTACACATCTCTAAACCCTAGCTACACTCACCTCACCACCCCAACCTACCTACCATGTCGAGCCACCCCCCTCTTGCTTGACACCACCTGGTTCGGCCCCAACCCAACCTGGCTAACCCTAGGCCGAGCCACCCCTTGCTCGACACCCTCTCTAGCCGAGCCACCCCCTCTCCTTCCCTCTCTTCCCTCACTGCCAGGATACTGTAGTGCAATTCACGTCCGCCAGTTAAACATGCCTTGTTTCCCCACTGTTCTTCACCTTGCCCCGTCCGCTGCAGACCTCCTTCGCGAAATCCCAAAACACGAAAGCTGTAGCCCTATCTCTCCTCTACACTTTTTCTTTTTACGATGTTGCCAAGTTCGCAACGGATAGGTCGCCATCTTCTTCACCCAGCCCGATTTCAATTGTGTTCCAGATCTCAAAATTCAGTTTCAGCCACACCGATGAAGTTTTTGCTAAAAGGTCCCTGTGTTTTCGGAATCCTCACCCCGCCGTCCTTCCAGCCCCACCAGTCAGCCCCTCCACCTTTTTAAAAAAGGCACCTCGGTTTCTGTTGTTTCCACCCGTGCTCCCCTGGATCTGCCGCGTGGCACGCCTCGGCTGGCGCACACGCGCGGTGGACCCGCCGTCCCCAGTCCTGCTTGTCAACCTCTGCGACTGGGTGAGCCTGCGTGAGAAAAGCCCGGACCAGTTCCCGCAGCGTCGGCTGTAGTGGAGTCAGCATCGGCCCCACCCGTCAGCGTCTCGGGCTAGATTCTCCTGAGAACAAAAAGTTTCTGTGATCTTTTCTAAATAATAAAATAATCCAGCAAATGCAAATATGTTTTTAATATTCAGAAATTAACATCTTTATTTTGGTAATTCCAAATAATGGAAATGATATATGTTTTTGAATCAGAAAAATGTGAGAAATTCAAATATACCATGAGGGATACTTGTGCCATGCCGTGTCCACTCCGGGCCACACACGCCATGCTTCACATGTCCCGCCACTGACCCGCACACACCCATTTAACCGCGAGGATCGGCTCTGATACCACTTGTAACACCCCGTCCACTCCTGGGCCCGAGGGGTGTCACTCCTGGCAGCTTAATAGGATATCTAGACTGGCCCCACAGACCAATACTAGTCTTTTCTGCGCACTTTGTCCTCACTCGTGCACACCCGGTTACCCACTTCCCGGTCGGTCACCCATCCTAGAATTGCTCTAGGCCAAGCACGCTTAACCTTAGAGTTCTTTTCGAATGAGCTTCCGGAAAAAAAGTTGCAACTTGTTGGTATGAGTATCCTATCAATCCTATTAAGCCATGTGCCTGGATCTCACATACACCCACCCTTTAGAAGATCGATGCCCTCATCGATCAAGCACACCCCAGGAACGTTCCCTCTTGGCACGCGTCTGTGCGTCCAGTGCCGGCACATGTGCCATGCCGTGTCCACTCCGGGCCACACGCGCCATGCTTCACATGTCCCGCCATTGACCTACACACACCCGTTTAACCGCGAGGATCGGCTCTAATACCACTTGTAACACCCCGTCCACTCCTGGGCCCAGGGGGTGTCACTCCTGGCACCTTAATAGGATATCTAGACTGGCCCCACAGACCAACACTAGTCTTTTCTGCACACTTTGTCCTCACTCGTGCGCCCCCGGTACCCACTTCCCGGTCGGTCACCCATCCTAGAATTTGCTCTAGGCCAAGCACGCTTAACCTTAGAGTTCTTTTCGAATGAGCTTCCGGAAAAGAAGTTGCAACTTGTTGGTATGAGTATCCTATCAATCCTATTAAGCCATGTGCCTGGATCTCACAGATACCCCATCATATAAATATTAAATAGTCAAAACTGTTTATGGTAATAAAACTTGACCAAATAATTAATAAAATGATTTATTCTTGTCCCCACACCTCACCCTTGCCATGCTACATTATTGCCATGTAAATTGTGCATCATTCATCATGGCATGCTTGGTTGCTTGTCGCATTTTATTTATATGCTTGTGCACTTTATTTATGTTGGTCCTTGTTTGTTTGGTTCTTTTCGAATAGACGCCGAGCAGGGGAATTATCAGGAATCCCATGAGTACTACCCAGATCCATCTCTCACTTCAACTGAGCTGCCAGACAAGCACTACCACATGTTGTTGATTGATGTATGAGGAGCTATCCTACACTATTATCTCTATCTAGGATATTTGGATCTTGCCGTATGGCGATGCAATATTTCTATTTCTTTTAGATGGTATGGCTCTGAGAACTGTTTGTAAGGTAGCTTGCATACATACTCACTTGTGTATGTATTTGATCTCTTCGCCTGTTGCCTACGCCGCTCGCTCTTGTCCCGATGTTCTTGGAGTGGTTAGGGCGGTCGACGGGCCTACACGTGGGTGCCCCTAGGCCCCCGCTGTAAAATCCCTTAACCACTTTTGGTTCATCCATGCTTGAACTTAGAGCGTAGGGTCCGAGGTTGTTACAAACCTCTTTAATCCGGACCTTCCCACCTTCGAGCAACAACTCCTTGGGATGAGTCTTCAATTCTCTCATGTATGGGTTGATGATATCTTCTAAGGAATCTCCTTTGGATGATCCATAGGAAGACATTGTGGCTCCAAATCTAGTATTCTACCTGGCAGAAACAGATTGGAACAAAAACACGACGAAAACACAATATACGAGCCTCGAAAGATCCCGGGGGTTATATATTACGAAGTTTCATATCAAAAGGAAGGTACTGGGTGAAAATGGGTCGGAGGCGGAGTCCTGGATGGCCTCACCACCTGGTGGCGTGGCCAGGGATGGGCCCGCGCCGTGGGGTGGTGTGGGCCACCCTGGCTCCGGTTCCGTCCCTTTTTCGCTTCGAAACTTTCCTTATCGACTGAAAACTGCAAAAATATAGTTGTATTGTATTTTCACGGAACTTTTCTTACCAGAACTGTTACCTACATGAAAACAGACTCTGCAGGTCTCTGAATTTGGTCCTCAATGAATTTCTCTGGAGTTATAACTTGAAAGGCATCAACATCTTCATTTTAAGAATCTCCAGAATTATAGTGTTTGAGTCGCTGTCCATTCACTACTTGTGTAGTATTATCTTTTAGAGAAGAAATTTTTATTGCTCCTGAACGGTATACTTCTTCAATGATGAAAGGTCCTTCCCATTTTGATAGTAGCTTACCTGCAAAAAAATGAGACGAGACCTATACAATAGAACTTTCTCACCAACATGAATTCTCTCTTAAGTATTCGCTTGTCATGCCATCTTTTAACTTTTTCCTTAAAGAGCCTAGCATTCTCATAGGCTTCACTCCTCCATTCATCTTAAGAACTTAAGTAAAATAATCTTTTCTCACCAGCGAGCTTACAATCTCTATTTAGTTCTTTCACTGCCCAGTAAGCTTTGTGTTCTAGTTCTAAGGGTAGGTGGCAAGCTTTCCCATAAACCATTTTATAAGGAGACATTCCCTTAGGATTTTTGTAAGCAGTTCTATAAGCCCATAAAGCATAATTCAACTTCTTAGCCCAGTTTTTTCTAGACCTATTAACAGTCTTTTGCAAGATAGATTTAATTTCTCTATTTGATAACTCTACTTGCCCGCTAGTTTGGGGGTGATAAGCTGAAGCAATTCTATGATTAACATCATATTTAGCGAGGGTCTTCCTAAAACCGCCATGAATGAAATGAGAACCCCCATCATTCATGAGATACCTAGGCACTCCAAACCTAGGAAAGATAACGTCCTTAAGCGTTTTTAGAGAGGTTTCCCCGTCAGCACTTTTCGTAGGAATGGCTTCTACCCACTTAGTAACATAATCAACGGCAACAAGAATATGAGTGTAACCCTTCGAAGGAGGGAAAGGACCCATAAAGTCGAATCCCCAACAATCAAAAGGTTCAATAACTAGAGAGTAGTTCATAGGCATTTCATTGCGTCTAGAAATATTACCAACACACTGACATTCATCACAAGATAAAACAAATTTTCTTGCATCTTCAAAAAGGGTAGGCCAGTAGAAACCTGATTGTAGTACCTTTTCTGCAGTTCTATCTCCTACATGATGTCCTCCATAGGCGCTACCATGACATTTACGCAATATCTCTTTTTGTTCATATTCTGGAACACATCTTCGCATAATACCATCAACTCCTTCTTTGTATAAGTGTGGGTCATCCCAAAAATAATGCCTCGAATCATAAAAGAACTTTCTTCTTTGCTGAGCTGTAAAAGTTGGAGGCAAATACTTGGAGACAATAAAGTTAGCATAATCAGCATACCAAGGGCTTCATCGCGAGCTCACCCCTACTGCGGCTAACTGATCATTTGGGAAACTATCATTAACAGGCATAGGATCAAAAGAGATGTTTACCAAACGAGATAAATTATTAGCTGTAGGGTTTTCAGCACCCTTCCTATCTACTATGTGTAGATCAAACTCTTGTAAAAGCAGTACCCATCTAATAAGCCTAGGCTTAGCGTCCTTCTTCGTCATAAGATATTTAATAGCAGCATGATTAGTATGAATGGTTACTTTAGAGTCCACAATATAAGGCCTAACCTTATCACAGGCAAAAACAACAGCTAGAAATTCCTTTTCAGTAGTGACATAATTCCTTTGAGCAGCGTCTAGAGTCTTACTAGCATAATGGATAACGTTTAAATTTTTATCAATACGTTGCCCAAGGACAGCCCCTACAGCAAAATCACTAGCATCACACATTATTTCAAAGGGTAAACTCCAATCAGGTGGTTGAACAATATTTCAAAGGTGCATGGTACTTATTCCATCCCCTTTTTGGAATTTCGATATAGGAAGCAAAAACTCTAAAGCAATTTGTAATAACTTGCAAATCAAGACCATAAATATTACTAATATTTTGAAAGTCATTAGTTTCCATAAAAGATTCAATGCATTCATAATCATAATTTATACCTGACTTTCTACCTTTGTCATTATCCCAAGCTTCAGCATTGTCTTGAATACGGTCTAGAAGGTCCCATTTAGCTTCTTATTCCATGCGAGTGAATGATCCAGCACAAGAAGCATCCAATAAATCTTTATCATGTAGAGGGAGCCTTGCATAAAAGTTATTGATAATAATATTATTGGGCAGCTCATGAATGGGACATTTGAGGATTAGTAACTTCAATCTCCCCCAAGCTTGAGCTGTACCCTCTCCATTAAGAGGCCAAAAGTTGTATATTTGATTCTGATCTTTATGAATCTCACTAGGAGGATAAAACTTTGAATAAAAGAGAGGCACTATTTCCTCCCATTCCAGAGCTTGACCATTCTTCAACAGCTTATACCAGTCCTCAGCTCTTCCTTTCAGTGATAATGAGAATAACTTCTTCTTAACTTGATCTGTAGTAATACCTGCACACTTGAACAACCCGCATAATTCGTTTATAAAGAGTAAATAATCACCGGGATGGACAGTTCCATCCCCAACATAATAGTTATCCATAACACGATCAATAATTCTTGTAGGTATTTTGAAAACATCATTCTCAGCAGGTGGTGGCTTATCTACTACCTTAGCAGTGGTAGTAGCATTACCAAATAAGAAACTCAGCGAATTATCCATAACGAAAATAAAGCAACTAATAGAAGTAAACAATACTCATAGTAGAAGTTTCCTTTACTAGTTCCACTCTCCAATAGCAATTCACTCCCCGGCAACGGCGCCAGAAAATAGTCTTGATGACCCACAAGTATAGGGGGTGTATCGCAGTATTTTCGATAAGTAAGAGTGTCGAACCCAACGAGGAGCAGAAGGTGCTGGCTAGTGGTATGGATCAGGAATTCTCTGCAAATACTTAGCAAACGGATTTTTAGGGGTTTTCGATAAAGCAAGTAAACAAAGTACGAGTAAATAAAAGACAGTAGGAATAAATGCAGCAAGTGGCCCAATCCTTTGTGCAGCAAAGGACAAGCCGGTTGTATTACTTAAGATGACCAAACGTTCTCGAGGACACATGGGAAGACTGTCAAGTGCTTTCGCTTCATATAGTTGATTAATCTTCTTTAGCTTGCTAAGTGTTGTGTGGGTGAACCTGTGCTAATGTACCGCCCCATCCAAGACTAATACATACTTGTGATTATACCCCTTGCAAACATCCGTAAGTACAAGAAAGTAATTAAGGTAGAAACCTAACCACAGCTTTAAACTCTAAGACCCTTACGTCCCTTGTGCAATGGTTTCCTAACGGGGGTTCAGGTTTCTGTCACTCTGGCAACCCCTACGATTAGTAGCCAAATACACAATGCATTCCCCTAGGCCCATATAGGTGAAGTGTCATGTAGTCGACGTTCACATGACACCACTAGAAGAAGTACACCACAACTTAAATAACAATCTATTGAATCTTTCTCAACGCAACTCCACTACTGACAACAAGATTTCTCCCATGTCCTCAAGAACAAAACGAACTACTCACAAGACATCATATGGATCATGATCAGAGATGGAATAATGATGTATAACAATGTGAACATAAACAATAATTCAATGGTTCACTCAATAGCATCAACTACAAAGAGTAATCAACATCGGGAAAGTTTCCCCTATGAACTAATGCAAGATTCAACAAATTGTTACAGCAATATGGAGATGGTGATGAGGGTGCTGATGGTGATGATGGTGGTGATGATGATGATGATGATCCCGATGAAGTCCAGCTTGATGGTGGTGTTGATGGAGACGATCTCCCCTCTCCGGGAAGGAATTCCCTCGGCATAAATCTTTCTGCCGGAGAGATATTTCTCTCTCGGTGTTTTCCGCCCCGCAGAGGCGGCGGAATCTTTCTGTGGTCGCTCCCCGAGTCTTAGGGTTTCAGGAGGATGACATACGCCAGAGGGGAGAGGCTGGAGTGGGCCAGGGTGGCCACACCACTTCCAGGCGCGGCCGAGGCCTGCCCGCGCCATGGGGTGGTGTGGGGCCCCTGTGGCCCACCTCCACTCCATCTTCTGGCATCCTTAGTCTTCTGGAAAAATAGGATTTTCCATATATTTTCCCGGATTTCCTGATCTTAGCGAATTTTGCCTCCAAACAGCACCTTTTCCATCAGAATCCTGACTACAGCGGTCCATGCTCCAAAAGTCATCAACCATGCAAAAATAGATGAAATAACATAAGTATCACTTCTCAATACGAAATATATCAATGAATAATAGCGAATTAAGACATAGAATAGTGATGCAAAATGGACGTATCACTACCGCAATGCGAAGTTTATAGTTGCACCTTACTAGCGCTGCAAGATCATGGCTCAGACAACTACCTGAAGATTCTATTAGTAGCTGGAACGATCTCGAAGATAAGTTCATCCGACATTTTCAGTCCACATTCAAACGACCCGCGTGTTTAGAGCAATTGCAGGCATGCAAACAAAAGCCTGGAGATTCAATAAGAGCATTCATCCAGCAATGGAACATCATCAAAAATATAGTTGAATCCATATCCGATGAAAGAGCCATTGATGCCTTCAACGACGGCCTCCGTCACCGAGAAATCATAGAAGAACTGGGTCAAGTTAAACCTAAGACAATTACACAGTTAATGGCCATAGCAAATCGCAGGGCTGATGGAGAAGACGCGTTGTACTACAGACGAAAACGATCACCCACAGAAGACAGAGATAAGCGCATCAATGACAGGAGGCGACGAAACAATGACGGAAACATGGGACTAAGTTACGTCGCAACCAGTTTTTTAGGTGAAGGCAGCAACCGGAATAACGACTACAACAGCGGGTACCGCCGCAACAGGGATGAAGGTAGAAGAAGCCAGTCAATGCAACGATATCAACCAAAAGATCGGGACCCACCCATGTTCACAATGTAAATATTGGAAGGGCCCTGCAACATGCACTTTTAGGTTGACTCAGCAGGAAGAAGAAAATACAGCCACCTCATGAGAGACTGTCGAACATTCTTAAAAATGTAAGAGCTATGCAATGCAAAAGCAACTTAAGCAGCAAGATAAGGATACACATCCACGCCTGGCACGTTAGTCAACGGTGCACCACCTCCACCAGCAGGACAACCGCAAAACGCAACTGATCAAAACACTGAATACCCCAGGTCAAAGGGGGCAATGTCAATGATTCAAAAAGGGCATCCATCCAACAGAATTCAGAAGCTAATCACAAGACAAGTCAACATCGCAGAGGTGGATCCACCAGCCACACCCGAGTATCTCCATTGGTCAGAATAGGAAATCACATTCAGTAGAGCTGATCACCCACGTCAAGTACCGAGACCGGGTCATTCGGCCTTGATAGTTGAAGCACAAATTGGCAGGTTCGACATGCGCAAGGTCTTCATGGATGCAAGAAGCAGCATAAACTTGATTGATGGCTCAATGCACGGCGCCCAGAAAAGTACTGGTGCGTGGTTGATGTAGAGCTCGTTGGGAACCCCAAGAGGAAGGTATGATAAGCATAGCAGCAAGTTTCCCTCAGTTATGAAACCAAGGTTTAATCGAACCAGTAGGAGCAAGGAAACACCCCAAAGGTGTTACTAGCTGAGCTTTGGCAGGGCGCACTACCGGTGCTAGTAGCAACGTGGAGACCTGCACAACACAACCACAGAACTTTGTCCCCAACTTGCGATGAGGTTGTCAATCTCACCGTGTTTTGCGGAAAACAAAGGATTAAACGTATCGAATGGAAAGAAGAAAAAGTTTGCAGAAAGTAAACACAAAACAGTAAATAGTTTGTAGATTGTATGTAAAGAAAAGGACCGGGATCCATAGTTCACTAGAGGTGGCTCTCCTTAAGATAGATAACATGCTGGGTGAACAAATTACAGCGGGGCAATTGACAAACATCGAGAAAGAAATACATGCATATACTAATCATCTTGACTCCTCTGAGACTTGATTGGGCATTACAACATTATACATAGACCGCCATCCAACTACATCTATGACTAATAATCCACCTTCAGGTTATCATCCGAACCCCCTCCAGTATTAAGTTGCAAGCAACAGATTATTCTGACACACCACCCCCTGGTGCGGGCCAGGCCTGGCCGCGCGGCCAGGTGGTGTGGTGGCCCCCTGGCCCCTCTCTGTCTCGTATTCTGACACTTGATGACATCCGGAAAAATAGGCACTTTGGCTTTTATCCCGTCCAATTCCGAGAATATTCATTTTCTGACTTTCCTGGAACCAAAAACAGCAGAAAACAGGCAGCTGGCACTGTGGCTCTTGTTAATAGGTTAGTCCAAGAAAGCATATGAAAAGTACTCCAAAGTTGGAACAAAACACAAGAAAGTAGATAAAACTAAGCATGGAATATCAAAAATTATAGATACATTTGCAATGTATCATTGATCTACGCCAAAACACTAAGGGCAGTGAACTACTCCTTGGAAAATCTGGCACCAACAGAAACATCCTTCCACGGCATAGTACCAGGTAAAGCCGAAATTCCTTTAGGTAAAATTTTCCTTGACGTCATTTTTTGATCTAAAGAGAATTTCAGGCGGGAAAAACTCGAGTTTGAAGTCATGGACTGGCCATCGCAGTATCACGCGATCCTGGGACGCCTGGCTTTCGCACGATTTATGGCAGTCCCGCACTATGCATACTTAGTCATGAAGATGCCAGCACCAAAGGGAATCATAACAGTAAAAGGAAGTTTCACAAGTTCTGACAATTGCGACAAGGAGTTCAACAAAATCTCGGAATCTTTCGGAACAGCAATAGAGTTTGAGCAGCTCAAAAAGACAACAACCGCAGAACCTCTGGCAGTAGGACGTGTCAATCTCGACCAGGCCTTTGACACTGCGAAATACACAAAAGAAGTATAGATACATCCTACCGACCCAAAGAAGACAACATTTGTGGCTTCCAACCTTGGTCCCGCATAGAAAAGCGTGCTCATCGAGTTTCTCCGTGAGCACTGGGAAATCTTTGCATGGCTACCTGCTGACATGCCAGGAATTCCTAGGGAACTTGCTAAGCACGCATTAAATTTAGATCTGAAAGCAAAATCGATAAATCAATCGCTTCGTCTCTTTGCAAAACCGAAGTGCAAAGCTATTGGGAAAGAACTGCATTGCCTCACTGATGCTAACTTCAAGGAACTAAAGAAAGCAAAATGGGTTGCAAACCCAGTATGCGTCCAGAAGAAAAACACCAAGGAGCTGCGGATGTGCATTGACTTCACCGCATTAAATAAACACTGTCCAAGAACGCGGGCAGAGCGGGGCACGACATCGAGGGAGTGGGGCTGGGGTGCGCGGGTCGGTCACGGAAGTGGGGTGGCGTGTTGGTGCGGTGCACCGTGCGTGCGTGTTCCGCGCGCTGTGTTGCGTGGCTGGTACGCGTGGGCGGATATGTGCTCTGGTGGTTGGCGGCGGCAGGACGGGACTAGGTGGCGGTAGGTGGAATGGGGATTAGGTTTAGGGACTGGCTAGGGTTTGGTTTTGGAGGTGGCCGGCTAGGCTTTCGGGCCTGGCTGGCTGCCTCCCTAATAAAAAATAAGACTTATATTTATTATTGTTCTATTTTATTTTAGAGACTTTTGTAATGATTTGTAGGCAAAACAAAATATCCGGAAGAACCAGGTTTTAATTCGAAATAAAGATGGGGATATTTAGAAAACAAAGGTAGGCTTTTAGAAAAATAGTTTTAGGCAAACAAAATACTGGTTGACATGACAATGCTCAAATGCAGTGTGACAAGATGACATGAGCACGTGGCCATGATGATGCACAAAGATAAAACACAGCGATTTTCTAATAGTGGTTTTAGCGGGGTGCTACAATTTGATACCACTAACAATGGATCTCGCCCTCGAGATCCGCCTCATGGTACGGGGAAGAAGCCCGATGATCTGGATCTTCTCGCTTCATATAGATCCTCGCGACACCACTAACAAAGATTCTTTCTTCATGTCGAAATCGACGACACCACCAACAAGAAGTCGTTGTCTAGGCTCATCGAGAACACTCCGGAGAAGCAAAGACGAGCTAGAGGTATCAAAAGATACGGCCACCCCTAACTTCAGTGGAGGAGTAAATTGCATAGATACACCGATTCAATGTACAACAGCGAATGATAAGAGTAGTGGTATGGTCGCGACTCCATCCCGCACTCAAAACATTAGTCTGTACATGAATAGTAGAATTATGCAATAAACCCTCGAAATAAGACTGAAGATCTCGACAAACGAGGTTCAGAAACAAAGGAGTGATGCAGGGTTTCATCAGATCGGATGTAGAGGAGGTCGCCGTGTTGGAAAACACCGGAAGGCACAAGAAGGAACAAAGAGAAGTCCAACAGATGAAGGATTCCTCAGACATCATGAAGACCGGATCTAGAAGCATTGTTACCAAAGGAGGAAGCGAAACCCTGAAGGTATGACGAAAACCCAATCCACGAGAAATCCTGGACTTGAAGAAAGGTAAGAGAGCAGATTTAAAACACGCAGAGGTAAGAGGAGAATAGCAGAGGGATAAGGAGTAAAAGCAGACCTAATCAGATCTATCCAACCGATTTTGTAAAAATAGTTTTGACACTCTACAACATCCGTTAGCTAGGTTATCCTACAGACTGGACCAGTGGGGTATCACACCTGCTGAGCTCTGATACCACTTTGTAACACCCTCGAATCGGCCTTATGCAAGTTTCGCTTCCCGCCTAACCCGCAAAGAAACGATTCAAGGACGCCCACCAGGCATTTTCATGCGGGTGGAAAACAAAGTAATATCATTACACAATAGTCCACGATAGAACCCACAGAAACATATATATATACAATAACGACTCCATGAGTCAAAAATACAGATATACAATACAAAGATCCAAATTACCTTGAAAACGATACAACATCCGAGTACGGATAAGATGCAAATGGGGCTAAGATCCCTGAAGAATAACCAATGGCGTCCATAACCCTGCCCAGGCCAAGCCGGAAGGGTAACCCTGCTAACGACGTCGAACTCGTACCTGCTAAACAAAAGGGGTGCCGACAAAGGGCGAAGGGAAAAAGAGGAGTGGTCAGTACTGAGGCCAGTACAGGGCGAGGATAGAATTCGGCGGCTCTCGCCTACATAGGTATGGTGGACTGAAGCGGTAGCGAAGCATGCACTAAACAACCTATAGAGACTCGATAAACTGTCGGCTATTAGAGATAGACAAGGAAGACCTATTCGGAACCAACCTTATACTAACACCAATCATACCCATCCTGGTATTCCCCCTCGAGACCAAACGAGGAAGTCAAACCGAGGAACTCACATAGTTGGCAGTTTTATTCATTCCATTATAGTTGAAGCACTTACTAGTCAAATATAGATAGCATGAGTCATCCTGATAGCATAAGTAGTGGGCAGATTTAGTTAATCATTCAGTTGTAGTTGTAGTACTTACTAGTCAGATACAATTAGCATGTGACATCCCAAACCAAGCAGTTGTTGGCACTTTTATTTCATTCCATTGGAGTTGCGATACTTACTAGGCAGGTATAACATGACATGAAACACCCCAGTTCCACCAGTTATTGGCACTTTTATTATCCATTCCATTGTAGTGAAGTTGATTACTAGTCATATATAAGTCAAATTTATAGCACTACTTTAGTTATGCTTGTCTATGATCGAGATACTGTGCTCCAAGTCGTCCATAACCATGGACACAGCTTTCAGAAAGATTTACCATGCAGGGGTGCACAAATAGCAACACACGCACGATCAACCTCGGAAAAACCAAATCAAAACCCAACGAGGCTTTCACGACAAAGCAATCATAGGATTCATAAAATATTTCAGGGGGCCACCCCACTAAGCTACCCGCAACGAAGTTGGCCGGCTCCGAGACGGACCCAGGGTTTGTGTAGATGGCGGTAAACGACTGGGAACCCGAAAGTGTGACTGGGCTTGTCGATCCAGCGAAAACGTGTCACGATCCAAAACAGTACAGGTGCTCCACGCACAATCTTAAATAAAGCAGTAAAGCATGGCATAAGTACTAGATAGTAATAAAGCCCCAAACTAGTTTGTGGCCTCAAGAAATAAGAAATGAATCAAGCTCTGGCTAAGGGGGTTCATGGTCCCACACGCGGATAGTGCGATAGTCAAGGAATAGGTATCAAGTACTCGGGGCCTACGGGACACAAGTGAGCGGTTAAAAACCAAATATTTGCTATTGCCCACCGGTGCCTCTGCATTAGTTATATCTATTCCCAGCAATTAATCAAGTTGTATTTAAAGTCATGATCATCTCCACCATTAAGCATCTCCACC
The DNA here is from genome assembly GCA_910589775.1 of Avena eriantha. NCBI lineage: Eukaryota > Viridiplantae > Streptophyta > Magnoliopsida > Poales > Poaceae > Avena > Avena eriantha. Next base: position 184,285,676 of record OU342740.1, on the reverse strand, counting down.
ATTAAGCATGTGTCAACCTTCCAATAACGGTGGAACGATAACGACGCAAAGCAGCACCTAAGCAAGCAACTACGACTCACAAGGCCGACTGTCTATCAAACACCAGGCAATAGGATGTGTCCAAGGCAATATAGAGGCTGCAAGGAATTTAACTGGTGCTCGAAAACTAAAGCATCACAACACAGATAGCGATAGATTAACATGAGGAAGTAAAGACTATAAATGCAAAATAGGTAGAAAGGGGGAGAATGCTCGCCTGCAAAAGCTACCGAAGATAGATTATCCGAAGAACTTGTCGATACTCGCATCAACTCAACGGCCTAATCCGCGAAGAAGTAAAGCACTAAAAGAAACACCGGATGCACTATTTAATACTACGGCAGAAGACCGGCATGATGTATGTATGATGTATGACATGGCAAGGTGCGATGCAATTAGACAATATTAAGCGGAACCGGAGTCCTGATAATTAATTAAGTGGTTCATATTGTTTAGATACCCCGCATTTTAAATATTGAATTAACAAGGCAAAATATGGCATCGGTTCGCTACACAAATTTAAATAGAGGCGTTAATAGACAGGAATAACCCGCCTATGCGCTCCATATTTAATTTAGGTGAATCATCGAAATACCCCAAACACCAACAATATGTATGCAAACATGTTCAATTAATATGCAACAAATATATGTCATATTATAAAAATAGGGGTCTCGAATAGGGGTCACACATTGGAGTTCGAAGATCTTGGGCTCCGAAGGTTCGACGGGGTTCGTCCTCCGGGATCGGTCTTCGGACACTAGGAACAACGCACCCGGGGTCTCGGCGAACTTGGCGTTCGTGAAGGTCTCTTGGTTCAGGGCCTTGGATCAGGGCCTTCGGCTCTAAGAAGGGGTCCTCGGTGTTCCTGGTCTTCAGTCTTGTGTTGGCGTTCTTGTGGTTCGGGCTCCGGGTTCAGGGTCTTCGAAGGACCGAGGATTGGCTTAGGCAAACTAAACCGGGGTAGAGACGTCATTGTGCCTGGAGGAAAAAAACACAAGCAGCACACTGTGGCACCGAGCTGATGGATACATGCAGCTAGCAAAACAACTAGCTAGCTGCAGGTGCTGTAGGAGCAAGAGCAATACATGGCAGACGACGACCTTGAAGGAGAAGGAGCGCTCCGGGGGGAGGGGATGGCGCCATGGCGACCAAAGGCAGCGGCGCTCGAAAGCTTGCAGGCGACACGTGGGCATTGGGGACAGGGCGAGGCCGACTGGCGACAGTCGGATGAAGGAATGTGGGGACGGCAGCGCTGGGCGCGCGGCGGCCCAGAGGAGAACCACGACGAGGTGGTGGCAGCGGAAGGATGTAGGAGACCTGATGAGCGGTGGCGTGCGTAGATTGGGAGGGGCTCGTGTCGCTGGCGGCGGACAACGATGGACGACGATGACGGCATCGGGGCTGCGGGATCCGGCGCTGGGTTGCGTTGCCTGCGAGCGTGGAGGACGCGGATTAGGGAGGCGGCAGGCTCGCGAGAAGGAGGCGATGGCGGTGGCTCGATGGTGGAGGCGGCCGACAGTGAGACGGAGGCCGAGGCGGGGTCGAACAACGGTGCTCGGGCCGACGGAGCTTGGCACGGAATCGCTGGAGAAAGGCACGGGGCGGCCGCGACCTGGTTGAAGGGGAGGCGACGAAGAGAGGCGGCACTGCGATGCGATTGACCGAGGGAGCGAGGGTCGGGGCCGAGGAAAGCATCGCGGTAGGCGAGAGGGAGCGGGGTAGGGCCAGGCTCGTGACGTGGTAGGGGTTGGTGGGGATCGAATGCGGGTAGAGCGGTGCACGACAGCAAGGGAGTGGGGCTAGGGTGCGCGGGTCGGTCACGGAAGTGGGGTGGCGTGTTGGTGTGGTGCATCGCGTGTGCGTGTTCCGCGCGCTGTGTTGCGTGGCTGGTACCGCGCACGGATATGTGCTCTGGTGGTTGGCGGCGGCGGGATGGGACTAGGTGGCAGTAGGTGGGATGGGGATTAGGTTTAGGGACTGGCTAGGGTTTGGTTTTGGAGGTGGCCGACTGGGCTTTCGGGTCTGGCTGGCTGCCTCCCTAATAAAAAATAAGACTTATATTTATTATTGTTCTATTTTATTTTAGAGACTTTTGTAATGATTTGTAGGCAAAACAAAATATCTGGAAGAACCGGGTTTTAATTTGAAATAAAGATGGGAATATTTAGAAACAAAGGTAGGCTTTTAGAAAAATAGTTTTAGGCAAACAAAATACTGGTTGACATGACAATGCTCAAATGCAATGTGGCATGATGACACGAGCACGTGGTCATGATGATGCACAAAGATAAAACACAGTAATTTTCTAGTAGTGGTTTTAGCGATGTGCTACACCTGGCAAGCCCCCTTCCTCTCGGTCCCCGTCGTCCCCAAGCTCGCGCCGCGGCCGCTGCCCTCTGTTCTGTCCCGGTAGGTGAGCACCTTCCTCTCGGTCCCCGTCGTATACAAGCACCTTCCGCGGCAAGGACACCCGCCGCCTAGTCTCTCCCAAGGCTGAGGCCTGCTGATCCCGTTTCTTCTCGAGACACCGTCACCCAGTGTGACCCTCGTCCTCGCCGCTTAGGTTCTCTCTCGTGAGGCCTCGCCGACAGAGGCTGCTGCTCCCGTTTCTTCTCGAGGCAAGCATAGTTGTTACGTTCTATCTCACATCAAGTTCTTGGCTTGTTGATTGCCGACCAACGAAGGTATTTAAACTGGTGAAATTTGCTGCGCGTGAGCCGTGTGGGACTACTAAATATACGGGTCTCAGACAGTTCGCTTTAGTATCGGGCCATCAACAAAAAACCTGCTTTAGGTTCGGGCCAACAAAGGACAGAGAGACGGCGACGGCGGACGATTTTTTTTACTTACCAGTTTCCGTGCTGGGTAATATTTGCTAACTCGTAGGGATAAACCTGTCCAAAAAAATGTTGGACCATGAGAAATAATTCGTCCTTTATTATTAGGTAAATGGGAAGGAGAATGTGCACTTGGGTGTAGCACCATCATGGATTAGATTGTAGCAATACATGCCTAACATTGTAGGTACGAGATAATATCTAGTGAAATTACCCCATATATGATATCATGATACCATTTTTTATAATTCAATTTGCTTGTTCAAAAAGATTTAAAATAAATTTGTAAATATTGACAAGAAGTATATTTACAATACTTAGCATTTGTATAATCCAATTTAAAATAGATACAGAGAACAAAAAAGCATGCTTGTACGTTGCAACGGGATAGAAAATCGTTTTATATACTTTGTTCGTTGAGAATCATTACACCATAGTGACTGTGCGGAGCTCATAGCATGCGTGAGCGACCCCACCATGTCAGCCGACAAAAAAAACCCTCTATCTCCCGGTGGTTTGACGAAGTATAGTAGCCCTTGTTGCGCTTATTGTCGCACAACATCTGCTCAGACCATTCGACCTTGTCGTTTGGTCATTTGAACATGGTGTGCTTTCTTGTCCAGGATCTCGATCAACACCTTGGCTGCCACAGTTTGCATGTAACGGTATAAGAAAGACCTGTCGAAAAATACAACAACGAAGTTTACACTATAAGTTGACAAAAATAAAAAATATATTCACGCTGTCCTGAAAAGGATGTCAGAGCTTTTTTAAAATTCAGATGTATCTAGAAATAAATTAGTATATAAATATATCTAAATTTAGACAAATTTATGACATTTTTATGGACAGAGGGGTAGAAAGAATGAAAATTTATTGCAAATTAAACATGAGGTACATTTGCTAAAAAACGATTTCGCAAACACACAAACAATATTTGTGCGTAATACAGAGAGGAGCAATGCAAGTCGAACACATCAAGTTGGGGCAATGATGATTGTTCTCTTTAGCGGCCGCGTAGCGGCCAGCTCTACTGTTGCTACTGTTTTGGAAGGGTCTAGCGCCCGTCCCTCCTTTAAGGCATGCTTAATCCCGTTTAATTACACAGCCTACTACCATAATAACACTCCTCTAATTATGCACCATGCAATCTATCCAGCTTAATTTGGCAACTCTCTTGGTCTCTTCCTTGGGCCTAGGCAGGCAAGCATTTTGGATAATTTAATTCCTGCTTGATCGTTGGTTTTCAATCGAAACAATCATGTCATTCTTTTGTTGATTTACGAACATATCTGAACAGGTGGTAATCGGGTTAAGAATGCGAGGATTAAACGCGAGCCGTACCAGGCCTTGAGGCACAATGACAGCGATCTGATTCAGCCATGGCCGCTCTGGTATTTGGTGGACGGAACATTTTTGCGGCCTAGCCAGACCAGCACGCAAGCCAACCCTAGTTGCCCCGCACCTTCGTTTTGATCCTTGCTTGCTTGCGCCGCCACCCCGCGTTCCCTTCCTCTCGCTCGCCCGGACAGCCACATCGCTTGCTGCTTCTCTCGCTCTGCCTCTATTCTCCCTCACGTTCCTCTGTCTCTCACTCGCAAGCCTCACTGCACCAATCTTCGCCCATCCCCGCCGCTAGCTTCCTAGCCCCCAGCTTCGGTAGCTTCCGCCTCGAACTCCTCCACCACGGGTCCGTGCTCCGCCGCCTTGTCCGGCTCCCAGCGCCGCCCGCGACCTCGACGAACAAGCCCAAAGCTCCTCCACGCGGGGCACCTACCTCTTGTGTTGCGTGCCGGTCGATGCCTCCCTGTCGCCTCAAGCTCGTCCTGCAGACGCTGCCCCAGACGAACTGTTTTTTCACAAGCGGTGGCAGTCATGCGTTGTATGTGAACTGGTGGGAGGGTAAAATCGTCCAAAGAAAACATGGAATCTGCCCAGGAACACAGGGAACAATTTTTCGGACTTACTTGTGGTATTAGTTGGAAAATTTGCTATATGATGGAAGGGTAAAAGGGTCCGAAAAAGTGTTGGACCGGGAGAAACAATCCGTCCTTTATTATTATGTATAGAAAAAGATGTTTTAATTTTGTGAATGGAACGTATCTAGACGTCTTTTATTGTAATTGTTCACAGAGGTTAGGTAATCTAGGTATGATTATTCGGGTACCTATAATTTGCTACCTAGACCCGATGAAAGGTTTGCGGTCCATGAAGTCAAGCCGATGGCCCAAAAGGAGCAACCGATAAAGGCTGTAGTTGTATTAGGAAATAGAAAAAATGACCGACATCGTGTTGGTATTATAATCGTGTATATATAACCTGTCCGCATAGAGCTTTGAGATCCGGCATGTTATATATAGGACGGGAGAAGCTTGAGCAAAGGACACCGAATAATCTCCAAGTGATTTGTAATAGAGCGATTCACCCAATATTCAGACGACTTTGTCTCCATTGTTCTCCTGACATCCGACGAAATCTCCAGTGTTCTCTTTTCCGCAAACCTCAAGTCCTTCTTCATGGATATTGCCGAGTTTACCCCTTGTCAATTGGCGTTGTCTGTGGGAAACTTGAACGCTGGAACCATGGATTCGGCGGAACTCTCTTTTCCAAGCAGCAACCCAACAAAAGCGGTTCCACACCCACCCACCCTTGTGTTAGTACCCGTCGAATTCAACGGCGGATCTAGTCTAATCATCGGAAACTTCCACTTCCAAGTAGATGACCCCCAAAAATCACACCCTTCGGCACTGATTACATCAGAACCGTCGGTGGAAAAGATTGCGCTTATGGCGATACCAGCATCATCTGTCGGATCCTCCACGGAGGTCACGCCAGAAATCGAAGCACTAGAAGAAAACAAGCAAGATGAGGCAGATTTGGGGGATCTTGATGGTCTTTACGACAATCTCTCCTTCGTATCAGAAACCCCACTAACTCCACCACATGAAACAAGCCCAGCAAACTTTGAACCCGAGGAAAGCAGTGAAAACATCGACTTCGGGATAAGGATGGCAAAAATCTACCTAGAACAGAAAACAATGGATTTCACTGACCCATCGGATAGCGTCTCTCTCGGTTCAGATGGCAATGACACAAGCCCATACATGACGTGCCACCAAGTGTGCATGGTCAACGGGAATACCTTGACACCGCTTGATTCTAACGGTAACCCTATCCTCGATCCTAATAATATTTTATCGGATGACAATGCAGGAAACCACAACAACAAAGGGGACCACACAAACGTGGGAGAAACAACGAACAATTGCAAGTCCCAAGAGGAAGAGCATAACCAAACGGGAAAGAAAGGCGAACTCTTCGGCTACCAGCGATGGCATGGCAAAAGGCCAGGGAAGCAATTTTGGGTGCAATTAATGACAGCCGACGCCTCACACGAAGATTTATTAGCATGTCAATACTTGCTTCATCACAAGAAGAAAAACTACTAAGGATGCAGAGGTAACTCGACAAAAGAAAGAGGTTAGCCGATGAATCCAGCCTACGATGGGCACAACTAAGCTCTACCTGAAGGTCTGGGAGCGTAACAAAAGGAGCTCCACCAGGAAGGGTGATGTCTACGCACTTCTATTCTTGTAGACAGTTGTTGGGCCTCCAAGTGCAGAGGTTTGTACAACATCAGCAAGTTTTCCCTTAAGTGGATCACCTAAGGTTTATCGAACTCAGGGAGGAAGTGGTCAAAGGTATCCTCTCTCAAGCAATCCTGCAATCAAGATACAAGAAGTCTCTTGTGTCCCCAACACACCCAATACACTCGTCAGGTGTATAGGTGCACTAGTTCGGTGAAGAGATAGTGAAATACAAGTGGTATGGATAATTATAAGTGGTAACGGTGCCAGAAAATAGCTTTGATGGCGCACGGTTGAGACTAAAGGCAAACTGAAATAAAGATGGAACCAAGCAAACATGTAACAGATCTAATTGCAAACGGTGTATCAATGCTTAGAAACAAGGCCTAGGGATCATACTTTCACTAGTGAACACTCTCATATAAATATATTCTCTTTATGATACTACTCTTAACTACTCTCCGGTTGAACACTCTAATCGATGTTAGGGCTATAACAACACACCTCAAAGTTCGCTTTCCGCATCTAGATAACCCCACACTGTCACCTTGAGCACTAGATGGTTCCAACAAAAACCACAATTTCATAAAGACATCCAACTCCAAATATAACTCATAACAAGTATTTGTAATCTCTAGCCTAAGTGCCACCATGGTGTGCACACTGTCAACTTCACACACATGGGGAGAGCAGAGATCTAATAAATCACTTGAGTAGCAAGGTAGATCTACTTGATTACAAAGCTCATGATCACAATATCATCATGCATAGAGAGAGATGAACACATAGCTACCGGTAGAACCCTTAGCCTCGTGGAAGAACCCTTAGCATCATGGGAATCAGCAACGGCGATGGAGATGGTGGTGGAGATCGATGGAGATGGTTCTGAGGGCACTTCCCCGTCCTGACAGGGTGCCGGAACAGAGACTTTCTGTCCCCCGAATCTCCCCTTCGGTGGTGGCGGTGCTGCGGAACTTTTCGTGGCTGGAGGCTTGACGATTTAGGGTTTTTGCATCAGGAGGATTTTATAGGCGAAGGGGCAAGGTCGGTGGCCAGCTTGGGGGCCCACACCATGCCCTGGTGGAGCCAGACGGACCCGCGCTCAGTGGTGGTTTGGCCACCTGTGGCCCCTCTCCGTCTCGTCTTCTGGCTCCGTTAGTCTTCTGGTAAAATATCAGCTTTGGCTTTTGTCCGGTCCAATTCCGAGAATGTTGATTTTCTGACTTTCTTGGAACCAAAAACAGTAGAAAATAGGCAACTGGCACTGTGGCATCTTGTTAATAGGTTAGTCCAATAAAGTGTATAAAAATACTCCAAAGTATGGACAAAACATAAGAAAGTAGATATAAAACAAGCATGGAACATCAAAAATTAAACATACGTTTGCAACGTATCAAAGGGGAACATCTCGATTACAAAACATCCCTGAAATAGAAAGGAACGCATTGATCTGAGACCTGGATCTATTGTTTATGTCGATAGATCAAGCATGAAACATCAAAGCAAAAACAGCCCAAGCAGCTATTGTGGCCACACAAACATATCTGATCACAACTCAACCCGCACCCAACGATCCTCGTGCCCTGATGAACCTCGGCATGGTAGGAGCAACTCTCGCACAAGAAGAACAAGGAATTACACATCAACCCGACAGATCCCCGCACCGTCGCAGTAGCCGTCGCAAGCGGGACACACCCGACGATCGCGATCCCCACATCAGGAACATCTTTCAGGACTAGAGCCGCAAAGTAACACAAGAAAAGAAAATCAAAATCGAAGATAGTACGACGACGATAATAAAGACAACTATGAACTCTGCGGAGCCAACTGCTTCACTCAGCGGATTCGGAAAACTTCAGTACCCAAAGATTTTAAACTTCCGCATGACCGCCAAAAATACGATGGACTTCAAGAACCCGAAGCATGGTTGGCAGATTATTTGGCCACTATCAAATTACAGGACGGGTCGACAGCTACCTGATGACCCACAAGTATAGGGGGTGTATCGCAGTATTTTCGATAAGTAAGGGTGTCGAACCCAACAAGGAGCAGAAGGTGCTGGCTAGTGGTATGGATTAGGAATTCTCTGCAAATACTTAGCAAACGGATTTTTAGGGGTTTTCGATAAAGCAAGTAAACAAAGTACGAGTAAATAAAAGACAGTAGGAATAAATGCAACAAGTGGCCCAATCCTTTATGCAGCAAAGGACAAGCCGGTTGTATTACTTAAGATGACCAAATGTTCTCGAGGACACATGGGAAGACTGTCAAGTGCTTTCGGTTCATATCGTCGATTAGTCTTCTTTAGCTTGCTAAGTGTTGTGTGGGTGAACCTGTGCTAATGTACCGCCCCATCCAAGACTAATACATACTTGTGATTATACCCCTTGCAAACATCCGTAAGTACAAGAAAGTAATTAAGGTAGAAACCTAACCACAACTTTAAACTCTAAGACCCTTACGTCCCTTGTGCAATGGTTTCCTAACAGGGGTTCAGGTTTCTGTCACTCCGGCAACCCCTACGATTAGTAGCCAAATACACAATGCATTCCCCTAGGCCCATATAGGTGAAGTGTCATGTAGTCGACGTTCACATGACACCACTAGAAGAAGTACACCACAACTTAAATAACAATCTATTGAATCTTTCTCAACGCAACTCCACTACTAACAACAAGACTTCTCCCATGTCCTCAAGAACAAAACGAACTACTCACAAGACATCATATGGATCATGATCAGAGATGGAATAAATGATGCATAACAATCTGAACATAAACAATAATTCAATGGTTCACTCAATAGCATCAACTACAAAGAGTAATCAACACCGGGAAAGTTTCCCCTATGAACTAATGCAAGATTCAACCAATTGTTACAGCAATATGGAGATGGTGATGAGGGTGCTGATGGTGATGATGGTGGTGATGATGATGATGATCTCGATGAAGTCCAGCTTGATGGTGGTGTTGATGGCGTCGATCTCCCGTCTCCGGGAAGGAATTCCCCCGGCAGAAATCTGTCTGCCGGAGTGATCTTTCTCTCTCTGTGTTTTCCGTCCCGCAGAGGCGGCAAAATCTTTCTGTGGTCGCGCCCCGAGTCTTAGGGTTTTGGGAGGATGATATAAGCCAGAGAGGAGAGGCTGGAGTGGGCCAGGGCGGCCACACCACCTCCAGGCGCGGCCTAGGCCTGCCCGAGCCATGGGGTGGTGTGGGCCCCCTGTGGCCCACCTCCACTCCATCTTCTGGCATCCTTAGTCTTCTGGAAAAATAGGATTTTCCGTATATTTTCCCGGATTTTCTGATCTTCGCGAATTTTGCCTCCAAACAGCACCTTTTCCATCAGAATCCTGACTGCAGCGGTCCATGCTCCAAAAGTCATCAACCATGCAAAAATAGATGAAATAACATAAGTATCACCTCTCAATACGAAATATATCAATGAATAATAGTGAATTAAGACATAGAATAGTGATGCAAAATGGACGTATCAACTCCCCCCAAGCTTAGACTTCGCTTGTCCCCAAGCGAAACTGAGCTCAATAAACATGTCCTCAGGTTTATGGAGTGAAGAGTCGATAAAAGAATACGGACAAGAAGCATCACATTTATCAAATACATAGATCATAATAGAAGACAACTCACTATTATACAACTCAACTTGCAATAAGTAAAGGAAACACTTTAAAGATACATAAAGTGAATCAGAATTGGTAATGGCAAACTTAGCTCTTGGTCAAAGAATACTTGATAATTTGCTGGAGTTCACAAATAGCTGGTTTTTCAATGAAAGCTTTCAAAGTAGTAAACATCAAGATAAGAGCAATGTGCAAAACAAGGAACATAAGAGACATGATTGAATAAATCATCATATGAATGAATGAAACACATCAACTCAAAATACTTGCTGAGATAGAAGGGAATAGGTTTACTGACTCAACTACAAAGCAAAAGAAAGGCCCTTCAAAGAGGGAAGCATTGCAAGTCTCATAAAGAGCTCCCAAAAATTATGATACTTACTAGCTTTCAGCTCTCATTGTCGCTATCATAGGCATCTTTAGGTGATTAAGGTTAAAGTGATCCAAAATGAGGATATGCATTGACAAGTTGTAAGTTGAGAATCTCATGTCCCTTGAATACGAGGGCCGCTCCTCATGCTACTCAAGTTTAGTCACCGGTAAGTTCTTGTCATCGTAAGCATATGTGTATCATTGAGAACCGCCAACGAGGTACCCCTTGCCCGATGATACGGAAGAATCCCCATATCAAAATGACAAGGCAAGCAGACAACAAGTATCGTAGCGATCTTCTTATTTACCATGGGAATATGGTGCTTTTTTCTCTCTTTCCTCTTTTCATAATATCTCTTTTTTTTCTCAATCTCTATCTCTTTTTTTATAAGAAGAATGCTTCATAGATACTCGTTATGGTTACACTGCAGGTTTCCACCATGTCAGCATGGATTAGACCAGCGGCCCAGGCGTTTCTCTAACACATATGCATAACTCCATGGACTTACAAGCTCCCCTTTCATTTCACACCGACGACATCCATAGACAAACGAACATGATATCAACTTGGTACAAAGTACCAGTGCAATGTTGAAAGCGTTCCCCATGACAGCATGGTTCTGCTAATTCACAACTTACGAAGCGCAAGCATATACGCAACATAGGTGAGCGCAATGGTTCAAGTTTATTAAATGCAGGAAAGTAAAGTGTGCCATCAAGTTCGTGAGAGCTTTAATCACTAATTTTCACATAACAAGTTTAATTTGGTAGGTAGATAAAACAAGAATTTACTTGGAATAGCAATATTGCTACTAGGTAGGTATGGTGGACGCAAATGGCAAAGGTTTTGGTTTAAAGGAGTGGATGCACGAGAAGAATTCCCTCTCAGTACAGGTTTTTGGCTAGCAAGACTGGGTACCAAGTACAAGATTTGAAAGAAACAAACAAACATACAAGTGATAAAGACAAACATGCAATCTTCCTTGGAAGCACAAAAGATCTTAACTAGAGAATACTAGACTTATGAGCAAATCAAGAAAGAAAGATGATGAAATTAGTTTTCTTTAGAGTACTTCTATCTTTTTCTTTTCAACTCTCAAAAAGGTGTTGCTACTGACCGAGCCAGGTTTGCCAAAACCAACTAAATTAACTCAATGATCCCAAAGTGATACCAATACTAACAACAAGATCAATCATATAACCACGAACTGAAAACTAATATAAGCTATGCAAAAGAGTAAATGATAGAACTTCTCATTAATATTCCATAACAGAAACTCACACCAAGGGATACAAATCTAACGAGAGAGCGGACACTTCCATAATGCAAACCATACTACATAATAACACCTTTAATCATGATATGAATCTACTAAAAAGGTAAAAAGATAGAAGATAGTGATATGATACCGCGGCACTCCCCCAAGCTTGGAACAAACCAAGGGGATGCCAAACCTGATGACGAATTACTCCTTCGGTGGTGGTGGTATCCTCTCATCTTCGTCCATCTTCCAGGGTTAAGGCTTCCCATCAACAAAGGACATCGTGGTTTCCAACATCCTAAAACTTGCAGCAGCACTTATGCGTTTAAATCTAGCCTCATACTCATAGTTTTGATTTTGAACGTCATAGAACTGTGCTTGCAGTTCGTTGGTTGTTTGGCGGAGTGAGAAGACTTCGTCTTTCAGTTCAGTAGTCTCCTTTTGGTGCCCGGTGATGAGTTCGGAACAAATCTTATGGATGATATCCACTTCGCGCTCCGCCATCTTATTGTACCTAAAGACTTCTTGCTCCAGTGCTTCCATCCTGTCCTCTAGACTTCCTTCAACTTTAGGGCCTTGAACCTCTTTAATCCGGACCTCCCCACCTTCGAGCAACAACTCCTTGGGATGAATCTTCAATTCTCTCATGTATGGGTTGATGATATCTTCTAAGGAATCTCCTTTGGATGATCCAGAGGAAGACATTGTGGCTCCAAATCTGGGATTCTACCTGGCAGAAACAGATTGGAACAAAAACACGAGAAAACACAATATACGAGCCTCGAAAGATCCGGGGGGTTATATATTATGAAGTTTCATATCAAAAGGAAGGTACTGGGTGAAAACGGGTCGGAGGCAAAATCCTGGGTGGCCTCACCACCTGGTGGCGCGGCCAGGGGTCGACCCGCGCCATGGGGTGGTGTGGGCCACCCTGGCTCCGGTTCCGTCCCTTTTTCGCTTCGAAATTTTCCTTATCGACTGAAAACTGCAAAAATATAGTTGTATTGTATTTTCGCGGAACTTTTCTTACCAGAACTGTTACCTACATGAAAACAGACTCTGCAGGTCTCTGAATTTGGTCCTCAATTAATTTCTCTGGAGTTATAACTTGAAAGGCATCAACATCTTCATTGTAAGAATCTCCAGCAATATAGTGTTTGAGTCGCTGTCCATTCACTACTTGTGTAGTATTATCTTTTAGAGAAGAAATTTTTATTGCTCCTGAACGGTATACTTCTTCAATGATGAAAGGTCCTTCCCATTTTGATAGTAGCTTACCTGCAAAAAATATGAGACAAGACCTATACAATAGAACTTCCTCACCAACATGAATTCTCTCTTAAGTATTCGCTTGTCATGCCATCTTTTAACTTTTTCCTTAAAGAGCCTAGCATTCTCATAGGCTTCACTCCTCCATTCATCTAAAGAACTTAAGTCAAATAATCTTTTCTCACCAGCGAGCTTACAATCTCTATTTAGTTCTTTCACTGCCTAGTAAGCTTTATGTTCTAGTTCTAAGGGTAGGTGGCAAGCTTTCCCATAAACCATTTTATAAGGAGACATTCCCTTAGGATTTTTGTAAGCAGTTCTATAAGCCCATAAAGCATCATTCAACTTCTTAGCCCAGTTTTTTCTAGACCTATTAACAGTCTTTTGCAAGATAGATTTAATTTCTCTATTTGATAACTCTACTTGCCCGCTAGTTTGGGGGTGATAAGCTGAAGCAATTCTATGATTAACATCATATTTAGCGAGGGTCTTCCTAAAACCGCCATGAATGAAATGAGAACCCCCATCAGTCATGAGATACCTAGGCACTCCAAACCTAGGAAAGATAACGTCCTTAAGCGTTTTTAGAGAGGTTTCCCCGTCGGCACTTTTCGTAGGAATGGCTTCTACCCACTTAGTAACATAATCAGCGGCAACAAGAATATGAGTGTAACCCTTTGAAGGAGGGAAAGGACCCATAAAGTCGAATCCCCAACAATCAAAAGGTTCAATAACTAGAGAGTAGTTCATAGGCATTTCATTGCGTCTAGAAATATTACCAACACGCCGACATTCATCACAAGATAAAACAAATTTTCTTGCATCTTTAAAAAGGGTAGGCCAGTAGAAACCTGATTGTAGTACCTTTTCTGCAGTTCTTTCTCCTACATGATGTCCTCCATAGGCGCTACCATGACATTTACGCAATATCTCTTTTTGTTCATATTCTGGAACACATCTTCGCATAATACCATCAACTCCTTATTTGTATAAGTGTGGGTCATCCCAAAAATAATGCCTCGAATCATAAAAGAACTTTCTTCTTTGCTGAGCTGTAAAAGTTGGAGGCAAATACTTGGAGACAATAAAGTTAGCATAATCAGCATACCAAGGGCTTCCTCGCGAGCTCACCCCTACTGCGGCTAACTGATCATTTGGGAAACTATCATTAACAGGCATAGGATCAAAAGAGATGTTTACCAAACGAGATAAATTATTAGCTGCAGGGTTTTCAGCACCCTTCCTATCTACTATGTGTAGATCAAACTCTTGTAAAAGCAGTACCCATCTTATAAGCCTAGGCTTAGCGTCCTTCTTCATCATAAGATATTTAATAGCAGCATGATTAGTATGAATGGTTACTTTTGAGTCCACAATATAAGGCCTAAACTTATCACAGGCAAAAACAACAGCTAGAAATTCCTTTTCAGTAGTGGCATAATTCCTTTGAGCAGCGTCTAGAGTCTTACTAGCATAATGGATAACGTTTAAATTTTTATCAATACGTTGCCCAAGGACAGCCCCTACAGCAAAATCACTAGCATCACACATTATTTCAAAGGGTAAACTCCAATCAGGTGGTTGAACAATAGGGGCTGTAGTTAAAGCCTTCTTAAGAGTTTCAAAAGCTTCCATACAATCATCATCAAAAACAAAAGGTACATCTTTTTGAAGAAGATTAGTGAGAGGTTTTGATATCCTAGAGAAGTCTTTAATAAACCTCCTATAGAAACCAGCATGACCAAGGATACTACGAATACCTTTGATGTCTCTTGGACATGGCATCTTGTCATTGCCTCAACCTTAGCTCTATCAACTTCTATGTCTCCTTCAGAAACTTTATGCCCAAGAACAATCCCTTCATTAACCATGAAGTGGCATTTCTCCCAATTAAGAACAAGATTAGTTTCTTCACATCTCTGCAAAACTTTATCAAGGTTGTGTAGACAATTATCAAAAGAAGTTCCATAGACAGAAAAGTCATCCATGAACACTTCTACAATTTCCTCACAAAAACCATAAAAGATAGCAGACATGCACCTTTGGAAAGTAGCAGGAGCATTACATAAACCAAAAGGCATACGTCTATAAGCATAAGTTCCATAAGGGCAAGTAAAAGTAGTTTTTTCTTGATCTTGTTGTTTAACAACAATTTGAGAGAAACCAGAATAACCATCAAGAAAACAAAATGGGTCTTTTTAGACAACCTTTCCAACATTTGATCAATAAAAGGAAGCGGGTAGTGATCTTTCTTAGTAACTTTATTGACTTTCCTAAAATCGATGCACATCCTATAGCCTACCACTATTCTTTGAGGAATAAGCTCATCATTATCATTAGGGACAACGGTAATACCTCCTTTTATAGGAACACAATGAACATGACTAACCCATTCACTATCAGCAATAGGGTAAATAATACCAGCATCAAGGAGTTTCAATACCTCATTCCTTACCACTTCCTTCATCCTAGGATTTAAACATCGTTGGTGCTCCACTACCGGCTTCGCATCTGGTTCTATGTTGATAGAGTGCTGACATATAGTAGGTGAAATCCCTTTTAAATCATCCAGAGTATAGCCCATAGCTCCTTGATGTTTCCTCAAAACTTCCAATAACCTTTCTTCTTCCTTCCCTGAAAGTTTAGCGCTAACAATAACATGATATATTTTCTATCATCAATATAAGCATATTTAAGATCACCAGGGAGAGGTTTTAGATCGAAAACAGGATCCTTTTTAGGTGGCATCGTGGTGCCCAAGTCTTCTACAGGCAAGTCGTTCTTAAGCATCATAGGTTGATCGTGGTGCCCAAGTCTTCTACAGGCAAGTCAATCTCATTCCTTTCTTCCATGAAGATTTCACTTTCATGATCTTCCATAAATTGCTGCAAAGCATTGTTAGGAGCAAGAGAAATAGAAGCAAGTTGTTCAACCCTAAAATCCTCGTTATGGGTTTCCTCTTCGCAAGGTTCTTTAGCAAATTTCAAAAAAATGAAACTCATAAGATTCCCCATCAAACTTAGTCAAGATTTTCTCCCTCTTGCAATCAATAATAGCTCCACAAGTACTCAAGAAAGGTCTACCAAAAATGATAGGGTAGGTTTTACTAGCAGCCAAACCAAGTACTAGAAAATCAGCAGGGTACTTAATCTTACCACAAAGGACTTCCACGTCTCGTACAATACCAATTGGAGAGATGGTCTCTCTATTAGCAAGGTGAATAACCACATCAATCTCTTCCAACTCACAAGGACTGATTTCATGCATAATTTCTCTGTAGAGCTCATAAGGAATAACACTAGAACTTGCACCAATATCACATAAACCATAATAGCAATGATCACCAATTCTAACAGAAAGCACATGAACACTAGCCTTTTTTAGTTCTATTGGGATGTGAAACAATATTAGAAGCATCCTCACAGAAGACTATGTGCCCATCTTCTACGCTTTTAGTGACAAGGTCTTTCACAATTGCTACCACAGGTTCAATGTTTATTTGCCCATCAGGTTTTTACAGTTCTTATTTCACTTTTGGTGATTACATTAGTTATAATAGGATGGTCCTTAACCTTTTCGGGGAAGGGAATCTTCTCGATATAAGGTTCGGGTAAGATGGGGTCAATAATGCAATACTCAGCACTTCCAATAGGAGCATAATCAACAGTATCTTTGTAAGGTGCATGGTACTTATTCCATCCCCTTTTTGGAATTTTGATATAGGAAGCAAAAACTCTAGAGCAATTTGTAATAACTTGCAAATCAAGACCATAAATATTACTAATATTTTGAAAGTCATTAGTTTCCATAAAAGATTCAATGCATCCATAATCATAATTTATACCTGACTTTCTACCATTGTCATTCTCCCAAGCTTCAACATTGTCTTGAATACGGTCTAGAAGGTCCCATTTAGCTTCTTCTTCCATGCGAGTGAATGATCCAGCACAAGAAGCATCCAATAAATCTTTATCATGTAGAGGGAGCCTTGCATAAAAGTTATTGATAATAATATTGTTGGGCAGCTCATGAATGGGACATTTGAGTATTAGTAACTTCAATCTCCCCCAAGCTTGAGCTGTACCCTCTCCATTAAGAGGCCAAAAGTTGTATATTTGATTCCGATCTTTATGAATCTCACTAGGAGGATAAAACTTTGAATAAAAGAGAGGCACTATTTCCTCCCATTCCAGAGCTTGACCATTCTTCAACAGCTTATACCAGTCCTCAGCTCTTCCTTTCAGTGATAATGAGAATAACTTCTTATTAACTTGATCTGTAGTAATACCTGCACACTTGAACAACCCGCATAATTCGTGTATAAAGAGTAAATAATCACCGGGATGGACAGTTCCATCCCCAACATAATAGTTATCCATAACACGATCAATAATTCTTGTAGGTATTTTGAAAACATCATTCTCAGCAGGTGGTGGCTTATCTACTACCTTAGCAGTGGTAGTAGCATTACCAAATAAGAAACTCAGCGAATTATCCATAACGAAAATAAAGCAACTAACAGAAGTAAACAATATTCAAAGTAGAAGTTTCCTTTACCAGTTCCACTCTCCAATAACGCTTCACTCCCCGGCAACGGCGCTAGAAAATAGTCTTGATGACCCACAAGTATAGGGGGTGTATCACAGTATTTTCGATAAGTAAGAGTGTCGAACCCAACGAGGAGCAGAAGGTGCTAGCTAGTGGTATGGATCAGGAATTCTCTACAAATACTTAGAAAACGGAATTTTAGGGGTTTTCGATAAATCAAGTAAACAAAGTACGAGTAAATAAAAGATAGTAGGAATAAATGCAGCAAGTGTCCCAATCCTTTATGCAGCAAAGGACAAGCCGGTTGTATTACTTAAGATGACCAAACGTTCTCGAGGACACATGGGAAGACTGTCAAGTGCTTTCGCTTCATATAGTCGATTAATCTTCTTTAGCTTGCTAAGTGTTTTGTGGGTGAACCTGTGCTAATGTACCGCCCCATCCAAGACTAATACATACTTGTGATTATACCCCTTGCAAACATCCGTAAGTACAAGAAAGTAATTAAGGTAGAAACCTAACCACAGCTTTAAAATCTAAGACCCTTACGTCCCTTGTGCAATGGTTTCCTAACGGGGGTTCAGGTTTCTGTCACTCCGGTGTAGCATCCCATCTATCTAACATCTATAATGCTACATGGTCTATTAATAAAATGCTAATTCCTACATATAATTGTTGCATCATAATTATATCATGCTCATGTCGTCATGCCACCTTGCATTTGAGCATCATATAAAACCCTTTTCTTTTGGATCTTGTCTCATATGCATTTATCAATTGTATTTGGTTCTTAATAAATTGTATTTGGTTCTTGATAAATGCTTGATGCCCAAGTTGAGTTGGGGGCATATCTTTTATTTAACTCCACCACCTTTCTTTGTCACCACCCCATAATTCCACCATCCAACTATATGTGAGCTTTGCATTTTATTTGGTTTACCTCTAGCTCATGTGGGTTGGGATGGATCCACTTCTAAATCAACATGCTCCCATATATGCCTCATGTTGATTTCACATTGTTGATATGTGGAGAGCCACATGGCCACCTTTGCATGCATGTGGTTAGTTTCACTTGCTCTAGCTTCCATATGGAGCTACCAATATATGCCCATGTAAGAGGATGTATTTTTGGCCATAAATGATCTAGTGTGAAAATACACACTATATTGGTCACATGACTTCATCCATGTGCATATGCTAATTAATTCATATCGGTCAAGCAAACCTCTCCTTTGTATGGGTTTATTTCAAATATCTTGAATGCATGCATGGTTAAACATGACCATTGGAAATTCCAGTGTTTTCACTACTAGTGGTGGCATATATATACCATATGCATGGCCCATGCAAAGCCACTCCTATCCCTTTTATTTGATTTCTCTTTGGTATATGTGAGAAGAAGCTTGTATGAATTAAATTCATATATTTTGATATCTTTTCAAATAATCCTCTAGTGCAATCTTTTTACACACCTCCTTCTACATTGGAGTTGTGCTTCCTCCTTGCTTTGGTTATCTTCTTTGAAAGCTAAACCAAATAACTTATTTGAAACAAAACTACTTGAACTTTTTGTTTTCCTCTTGCTTTCCTAGCTAGATCTAACCCTCTTACCTAGCCAAAACCTTCTATCTCTCTCTATCTACCCTAACCCTTCTCCCTAACCCTACACCCTTGGCTTACCTTGCAAGAAGAGCAGCCAGCTCGGCCACAACCCAACCTCCTAACCTGGGTGACCACTCCCTAGCTAAGTAGAGAGAGAGAGAGAGAGAGAGGAGAGAAGAGGGTAAACCCTACCCTACCGATCGCCCCCTCGCTTTGGCAAAAAGGTGGCAGCCAGCCCTCCCCATGTGCCTCTCTTCCTATCTTCCTTATCACCCCAACCACCCCAGGTTCCTCCAGACCGAGATCTCACCTTCCCAGCTCCTCTCCTTCCCCTCTTCTTACCCACAAAAACGGCCATGGCCATCTCCATGCCTCCTCAACCCTAGCTCGACCAACTCTTCACCTCCACGATTTGCAGCACTCCGAGGCCGACCAAGTGTATCAACGGCCTCCCCTGCTTCCTCTTCTTCGCCCTGCACCGTCGAAACCCGCTGGACCTCGCCGAAGTTGACGCCGCACCGCCGTAGACGCCAGGAACCGAAGGAGCGGACCGCCAGCACCGCGCCAGTACCCCGCCACCCCGGCTTCCACGGCTTCGCGGGCGCACTCTCGTGAGCATCTCCTCCCTCCCGGACATCCCCTTTTCCTCTCTAGCTCGCCGCAACGCCGTCGCGCTCCGTCGAGCGGCCTCCGTGCGCCGCCGCGTGCGCTGTCCGTCTCGCGCCTGCAGCAAATGACAGCAACAACAGTGATGTAGGCGCCTGTTCCCTCCTCTCTTCCAGTCACCCCACTTCGTCCCCAGCGCTAACCCATAGACCTACGCATAGAAGAATAAACCAGCTACCTCTAGGATCAAACCACGTCCGTTATCTCGCTCTAGTTTGCTCGGAATCATCGGGAGAAGATCATCTCGAACTCTGTCTCTGAACCGGTCCGTTGGGTAAGCTGCAGACCCCTCTGTTCTTCATGTTTTCCCCGTTGTTGTAGGCCTCCCCTTAGGAAACTCCAAATACCAAAAACATAGCCCTATCTACCCTCTTTCGAACGAGCTAGGCCACGGTCAATTCGGTTCAGTGACGCGGTAGTAATCATCCTCGCAAGATCGCTCCAGCTCAGGTGTTCCCTGACGAAAACCGGTCCACGCCGGACGTGTTTTTCTGCCCCCTGTTCCTCGTCGAAGCCCGGCCAACACAGCCCTTCTTCGGAGATACTTCCTGCACGTAAAACATAGATCATTGTCCCCTCTACGTGTTTTGTTTTTGGAGTAGCGCGTTTTCCCCAGCGGAATCGTTGCCACCGTCGCCGGAAGTAGCTGGTTTTCGCTGTCGACGCCGAAGAACTCCGTCAGTTCGGAACAACTAGATACCTCCTGTTCGACGTAGGTTTTCGATCGGTACAACCCACCTCCTAAGTCGCCGTATGAACAAAAGCTGTAGCCCTTTCTTTTCTGTCCATTTTTGGTTTTTGCGGCTTCGCGAAATCTCGAATGGCTTGCTCGCAATCTTCTCCGGAACATAGCAACCAGCTAGTCTTTTGTGCGACCGGGTTCAGATTCGATAACATCGACACCCCGGATCTTATGCAACCAGCCCCCTGAAGCTTTAAGTCTATCAAAAACTGGTCCCCCGGATCCGCCACGTGTCCGACCCCGGCTGGCGCGCCCGCGCAGTGGCCCCGCGATACGTTGGCCCACCCGTCCGTCTCTGCGGCTCGGTGAACCCGTGGTGAGAAAAGCCCCGCGTAAAGCCGCTGCCCCACCTGCCGCTGAGTCAGCAAGGGACCCCGCGCGTCAGTGACTCGAGCTAGTCCCACCTGAGTACAAAAAGTTTCTGTGAGCCTTTTCAAAATAAAGATAATTCCAGAAAATTCATATTTGTTTTAATATCTAGAAATTAATAACTTTTTATTGATAAATCCAAATAATACAAATAATATATATTTTTGAATCAGAAAAATGTGAGGAATTCAAATATGCCATCCAAAATAATGTTTGACAAATTTAAATTTTCGAAATTGTTTAATTGCAATAAAAACGCCTTTTCTTAATTAATTAATAACTTTAATTCTATAACTCCAAATTTGACAAATAATATGTCTAAATCGATCAGCGCGACAAGCCCGTTCTGTTTATGCATTCCATGATATGAATTGAAGCATGCGTCATATAAATATTAAATAATTAGAACTGCTTATGGTAATAAAACTTGACCAAATAATTAATAAAATGATTTATTCTTGTCCCCACACCTCACCCTTGCCATGTAAATTGTGCATCATTCATCATGGCATGCTTGTTTGCTTGTCGCATATATTTCATATGCTTGTGAATTTTATTTATGTTGGCCCTTGTTTGTTTGGTTCTTCTTTCGAATAGACGCCGAGTAGGGGAATTATCAGGAATCCCAGGAGTACTACCCAGATCCATCTCTCGCTTCAACTGAGCTGCCAGGCAAGCACTACCACATGCTTGCATACATATAGTACCTATTGCTTCTACCTTATTCTTGCATCATGGAGTTGCGGTTGCATTAAACTGAATCCCAAGTATTGCATGGCCTTTACTTTTAAACCCCACCGAAGCTTGTTCCTCCATCCTAAGAACCATTACTACAGGAGTTGCTTGAGTCTTGCGAGTCGTAGAATTGCATGAGTAGGTTTTGTGAGTGTCGAATGGATAACGAGGTACCTAAACAACTTAACCTGAGTAGTAATGGGATAACTAATGAAAGAGGCACCGGTGGGCAATATCTGTTATTTGGTTTTTCATGTTCACTTGTGTCCCGTAGGAACCCGAGTACTTGATACATGTTCCTTGACTATTCGCACTATCCACATACGGGAGACTCCATGAATCCCCCTCTACATGAGCTTGATTTGCACTTTATTTCTTGGGGCCACAAAGTAGTTTGGGCCTTTATTACTATCCTGTACTTATGCCATGCTTTACCCCTTTATTTAAGATTGTGCGTGGAGCACCTGTACTATTTTGGATCGTGCCACGTTTTCGCGGTATCGACAAGCCCAGTCACACTTTCGGGTTCCCAGTCGTTTACATCCGTCGTCACAAACCCTGGGTCCGTTCCGGAGCCGGCCAACTTCGTTGCGGGTAGCTTAGTGGGGTGGCCCCCTGAAATATTTTATGAATCCTGTGATTGCTTTGTCGTGAAGGCCTCGTTGGGTTTTGATTTGGTTTTTCCGAGGTCGATTGTGTGTGTGGCTATTTGTGCACCCCTGCAGGGTAAATCTTTCTGAAAGCCGTGTCCGCGGTTATGGACGACTTGGAGCACAATTTCTCGATCATAGACAAGTATAACAAAAGTACCGTCTTTAATTTGACTAAATATCTGACTAGTAAATAGTGCAATATTCATGGAATGATTAATAAAACTGCCAACGGATGGGTTGTTCGTCCGCTTTCTCGTTGGTAAGCGAGAAGGAGGATGGATCTGTTACTTTATACTGTTATAACTGTTGTTTCTAATTAACGGACATCCGTCTATCATTGGTTAGGCGGATGGTTAGTGAGTATCTATAGATTTGTTAGTTATTATCTTTTGCTGCAATTGCGTCACCCCAGGTATATGTCCCCTTTAGAGGCATAAAGACTTGCTGAGTACCCCTAGGGTCTCACACGATAAATTGTTTGATCCAGATGAACATGTGTATTCGCAAGATGGATACTGGGTGGAGGAGACAGATGATGTTGGCAACGATCACTCGGTGTAGAGATTCCGGGGATGGGGATCCGTGATATCTGTGGGCGGGATGTGCTTATTTATGTGGCATCTTATGCCGATTTGCTTCTTATCCGTACCCGGATCTTGTTTCCCGCTTCTGCTTGATACTTTGTTGATTGATGTATGAGGAGCTATCCTACACTATTATCTCTATCTAGGATATTTGGACCTTGCCGTAAGGCATTGCAATATTTCTATTTCTTTTAGATGGTATGGCTCTGAGAACTATTGTAAGGTAGCTTGCATACATCCTCACTTGTGTATGTAATTGACCTCTTCACCTGTTGCCTATGCCGCTCGCTCTTGTCCCGATGTTCTTGTAAGTGGTTAGGGCGGCTGACGGGCCTACACGTGGGTGGCCCTGGGCCCCCGCTATAAATTCCTTAACCACTTTTGGTTCATCCAGGCTTGAACTTAGAGCGTAGGGTCCGAGGTTGTTACATCCGGCAACCCCTACGATTAGTAGCCAAATACACAATGCATTCCCCTAGGCCCATATAGGTGAAGTGTCATGTAGTCGACGTTCACATGACACCACTAGAATAAGTACACCATAACTTAAATAATAATCTATTGAATCTTTCTCAACGCAACTGCACTACTAACAACAAGACTTCTCCCATGTCCTTAAGAACAAAACGAACTACTCACAAGACATCATATGGATCATGATCAGAGATGGAATAATGATGTATAACAATCTGAACATAAACAATATTTCAATGGTTCACTCAATAGCATCAACTACAAAGAATAATCAACACCGAGAAAGTTTCCCCTATGAACTAATGCCAGATTCAACCAATTTTTGCAGCAATATGGAGATGGTGATGAGGGTGCTGATGGTGATGATGGTGGTGATGATGATGATGATCCCGATGAAGTCCATCTTGATGGTGGTGTTGATGGAGACAATCTCCCCTCTCCGAGAAGGAATTCCCCCGGCAGAAATCTGTCTGTTAGAGAGATCTTTCTCTCTAGGTGTTTTCAGCCCCGCAGAGGCGGCGGAATCTTTCTGTGGTCGCTCCCCGAGTCTTAGGGTTTCGGGAGGATGATATACGCCAGAGGGGAGAGGCTGGAGTGGGCCAGGGCGGCCACACCACCTCCAGGCGCGACCTAGGCCTGCCCGCGCCATGGGGTGGTGTGGGGCCCCTATGGCCCACCTCCACTCCATCTTCTGGCATCCTTAGTCTTCTGGAAAAATAGGATTTTCCATATATTTTCCCGGATTTCCTGATCTTCGCGAATTTTGCCTCCAAACAGCACATTTTCCATCAGAATCCTGACTGCAGCGGTCCATGCTCCAAAAGTCATCAACCATGCAAAAATAGATGAAATAACATAAGTATCACCTCTCAATACGAAATATATCAATGAATAATAGTGAATTAAGACATAGAGTAGTGATGCAAAATGGACGTATCACTACCGCAATGCAAAGTTTATAGTTGCACCTTACTAGCGCTACAAGATCATGGCTTAGACAACTACCTGAAGATTCTATTAGTAGCTGGAACGATCTCGAAGATAAGTTCATCCGACATTTTCAGTCCACATTCAAATGACCCGCGTCTTTAGAGCAATTGTGGGCATGCAAACAAAAGCCTGGAGATTCAATAAGAGCATTCATCCAGCGATGGAACATCATCAAAAATATAGTTGAATCCATATCCGATGAAAGAGCCATTGATGCCTTCAACGACGGCCTCCGTCACCGAGAATTCATAGAAGAACTGGGTCGAGTTAAACCTAAGACAATTACACAGTTAATGGACATATCAAATTGCAGGGTTGATGGAGAAGACGCGTTGTACAACAAACGAAAACGATCACCCAAAGAAGACAGAGATAAGCGCGTCAATGAGAGGAGGCGACAAAACAATGACGGAAACATGGGACCAAGTTACGTCGTAGCCAAATTTTCAGGTGAAGGCTACAACATGAATAACGACAGGGATGAAGGCGGAGGAAGCCAGTCAACGCAACGATATCAGCCAAAAGATCAGGACCCACCCAAGTTCGTAATGTAAATATTGGAAGGGCCCTGCAACATGCACTTTTATGTTGACTCAGTAGGAAGAACAAAATACAGCCACCTCATGAGAGACTGCCGAATGTTCTTAAAAATGCAAGAGCTATGCAATGCAAAAGCAACTTAAGAAGCAAGACAAGGATACACATCCACGCCTGGCATGTTAGTCAACGGTGCACCACCTCCACCAGTAGGACAACCGCAAAACACAACTAATCAAAACACTGAATACCCCAGGTCAAAGGGGGCAATGTCAATGATTCAAAAAGGGCATCCATCCAACAGAATTCAGAAGCTAATCACAAGACAAGTCAACATGGCAGAGGTGGATCCACCAGCCACACCCGAGTATCTCCATTGGTCAGAACAAGAAATCACATTCAGTAGAGCTGATCACCCACGTCAAGTACCGAGACCGGGTCATTCGGCCTTGATAGTTGAAGCACAAATTGGCAGGTTCGACATGAGCAAGGTCTTCATGGATGCAAGAAGCAGCATAAACTTGATTGATGGCTCAATGCACGGCGCCCAGAAAAGTGCTGGTGCGTGGTTGATGAAGAGCTCGTTGGGAACCCCAAGAGGAAGGTATGATGAGCATAGCAGCAAGTTTCCCTCAGTTATGAAACCAAGGTTTAATCGAACCAGTAGGAGCAAGGAAACACCCCAAAGGTGTTACTAGCTGAGCTTTGGCAGGGCGCACTACCGGTGCTAGTAGCAACATGGAGACCTGCACAACACAACCACAGAACTTTGTCCCCAACTTGCGATGAGGTTGTCAATCTCACCGTGTTTTGCAGAAAACAAAGGATTAAACGTATCGAATGGAAAGAAGTAAAAGTTTGCAGAAAGTAAACACAAAGCAGTAATTAGTTTGTAGATTGTATGTAAAGAAAAGGACCGGGATCCATAGTTCACTACAGGTGGCTCTCCTTAAGATTGATAACATGGTGGGTGAACAAATTACAGCGGGGCAATTGACAAACATCGAGAAATCAATACATGCATATACTAATCATCTTGACTCCTTTGAGACTTGATTGGGCATTATAACATTATACATAGACCGCCATCCAACTGCATCTATGACTAATAATCCACCTTCAGGTTATCATCCGAACCCCCTCCAGTATTAAGTTGCAAGCAACATATTATTGCTTTATGAACTGCATGTAAAGTAAACAATACGATTGTTCTATGAACAAAGGATTGTTGTTTTCTCCCTAGTAGCAACATCACATCTAGTACCTTAGAGATTTCTGTCACTTCCCCAGATTACCAGAGGCATGAACCCACTATCGAGCATAAATACTAACTATTGGAGTTGCTAGCATCTACTTGGCCAAGATAGCTACTAACAACGGAAAGCATGCAAGATCACAAATAACAAAGACATGATATAATCAATAATCAATCTGAAATAGCATCTCAATATCCATCGGATCTCGCAAACACAACATGCAGAATTACAAATAGATGATCTTGATCATAAACGGAGCTCACAAGATCAAAACATGAAAGCACAAAGGAGGAGAATCAGCCATCTAGCTACTACATGGATCCGTAGTCCAAGGATGAACTACTCACGCATCACACTGGAGGCTTTCATGGTGATGAAGAAGGCCTCCAGAGTGAATTCCCCTCTCCGGCAGGGTGCCGGGAAGAGCTTCAGATCCCTCCCGATCTAGGGATGGAGATGACGGCGGCTACAGACTCTTTCATGGATTTTTGATCGGGTTCTTAGGTTTTACGTCCTGAGGGCATCTTATAGTCGGAAGGGGAGGCCGAGGGGGTGCCATGGGCCACCACACCACCCCCTGGCGTGGGCCCAGCCTGACCGCGCAGTGAAGTGGTGTGGCCGGCCTCTGGCCCCTCTCCGTCTCGTATTCTGGCACTTGATGACTTCCAGAAAAATAGGCACTTTGGCTTTTGTCCTGTCCAATTCCGAGAATATTCATTTTCTGACTTTCTTGGAACCATAAACAGCAGAAAACAGGCAGCTGGCACTGTGGCTCTTGTTAATAGGTTAGTCCAAGAAAGCATATGAAAAGTACTCCCAAAATTTGTAGATACATTTGCAATGTACCAACATCCCCAAGCTTAACTCCTGCTCGTCCTCGAGTAGGTAAGTGATAAAAAGAAAGAATAATTTTTGAGGTGACATGCACCATCAAAGACTTGATCAAAGTATTTGCAAAACATTCAAAGCTGGGATCATAGTACTTCAATCATAACATGAAAGACAAATTTCTAGCAATAAGCAAAGAAACTATGATGCAACATGAAAAGGCACAAACAAAAGATTCATGAATACCAATGCTTTGTAAGACGTTTGTTTGTTTCAGATAAAGAAAACATGGCATAATAGTATTCAGCTTGTCTCTCAATAGAGTAGCAAATATAAATGCATAGGACACCTTCAAAGTTCATAAGAGTGACTAGATACAATAGTTTAAAACAAGCAATATCAAGTTATGCATCAATCAACTAGTCTTGGGACAATGCACATAGAACTAAGAATGGCCACTATGCTCTCAAAGAAGGTGCATAAAGTTAGAAGGTGGAGACACAATATAATGGTGGAAGAAAGGCCTTTGTAAAAGGAAGTAGGGATTCAAGTCTCATAAAGAGCTTCCAAAAATTATGGTACTTATAGCTTTTAGCTCTCATTGCCCCTATCATAAGCATCTTGAAGTGATTAAGGTTAAAGTGAACAAACTATGGTGTACATGCTTGACGAAGTATAAGTCAGAAATCTCATGTCCCTTGTATACGAGGGCCGCTCCTCATGCTACTCAAGTTTAGTCATCGGTAAGTTCTTGTCATTGTAAGTATATGTCTATCATTGAGAACCGCCAACGGGGTACCCCTTGCTCGATGATACGGAAGAATCCCCATATCAAAATGACAAGGGAAGCAGACAAGGAGCATCTCAGCATTCTTCTTATTTACCATGGGAATATGGTGCTTTTTTCTCTCTTTCCTCTTTTCATAGTATCTTTTTTTTCTCGTTTTCTCAATATAGGACTCTTTTTTATAAGAAGAATGCTTCATAGACAGCTCATTATGGTTACGCTGCAGGTTCCACCATGTCAGCATGGATTAGACCAGCGGCCCAGGCGTTTCTCTAACACATCTACATAACTCCATGGACTTACAAGATCTCCTTTCATTTCACACCGACGACATCCATATACAAAAGAGCATGATATCAACTAGGTACAAGTACCAAGTGCAATGTTGAAAGCGTTCCCCATGAAAGCATGGTTCTGCTAATTCCCAACAAATAGGTGCAAGCATATACAACATAGAAGACACAATGGTTCAAGTTTATTAAGGGCAATAAAAGTAAAGTGTGCCATCAAGTTCGTGAGAGCTTTAATCACTAGTTTTCTCATAAAAAGTTTAATTGGGAAGGTAAACAAAATCATGAATATACTTGGAATAGCATAAGCTAGTAGGTAGGTATGGTGGACTCTTTGGAATAACTTGGTTTAGGGAGTTGGATGCATGAGTGGAACTCATACTTTGTTGTGGAGGCTAGCAAAAGACTGGGAGCGACAAACTAAGAGAGCAATAATGGTCATAATCATGCAGAGCGACAAAACATCATTGATCAAAGCATAAAGTGATACTACAAGTTGAAAACTAAAGGATCATAAAGGCTATGGTGACATGAGATAGTCATAACATGGTGTGAGCATGCGCCAAGTCAACCCAAATAAAGCATCAAAGGAGAATACCACTATACTATGCTTTAATATGCTAAAACAACGCATGATTCATCTAAGGCACATTAAGCAATCTCAATTGTTTATAACAAGTTATGCTACAACAAAGAATACTAAGCATAAAGCCAAAACAATATCAAGCATGGCATTACAAAGCATAGGCCACAGTCAAAAACAAGCTCTTTTTACCACATAAGTATGAACTTTCCTACTCTTTTCCAAACAAACCAAACTATTTGCAAACCAATGTATGAAAGAGGGGGTCCAACCAATTTATTCAGAAAACTATGAAAACCAAGCAAACTAAAAACCAAAACGAAAACAAAAAAGAAGACGCTCCAAGAACAACACAATTGTGCATGAAACAATAAAAATGAAGCGTTTGGAAGAACCTGGAGTTTTTATTGATGAAGAAGGGGATGCCTTGGGCATCCCCAAGCTTTGACGCTTGTACTTCTTGGATATTTATTGGGATGACACGCGTGGCATCCTCAAGCTTGATATTTAGTCCATCCTTCATCTCTAATTCCTTCCATACGTGTCATCCTCAAGCTTGATATTTAGTCCATCCTTCATCTCTAATTCCTTCCATACACCTGAAATTTTTCCTTCATACAAAACTTCACACAATCTTTATTAGCAACATTAGTGCACTCAAGATAAATAAGTCTTAAGGTTCAGTTCTAACACCAAATAAACTTCCATTAGAACACTAGCTACTGTAGCACTTCCCTCAAAAAGCTCAATTCCCCAAAAGAACTCAAGAAGGAACCAACAAGAAGCAAATGCAGAAAATGGCAGAAATCTGTCAAAACAGACCAGCAGGTAAAGACGAATTTTTTCGAAGACCTTCTGTTGCTCAAATCAAAAAGTGTTGAACTAACGAAAGTTAGATAACAACCTGGGGAAGAAGCACAAACATTCACGCCTCAAAAAGACGTTCAGAGATTTTACACGAATTGTTACGGTGAAGCACATAAATCTGTTTCGGGACAACAATCTGCCCAATCATTACTTCTCTCTCATTAGAGGTTACTCTTGGCAAAAAAGCAAATAAAAAGGATAAGTAGCGGTTATTACAGAGGTAATAACTTCCAAGACTCATCTAAAACTTTTGGGTTATCTCCCAATAAGTACTTTTCTTTAACGCCTTTAAGTTAGGCATAAGAAGCAAGAAAAAGAATCAAGTATTCTCAAATGAAGAAGCATTAAGACCAAATTTCTTGCCCTTACCTCTCTTACTTTTATTCTTAATCTTGGGGAAAATATGATTGTTTGGTGGAGAAGATAGGTGCGTGGTCCCCTTTCCCACATCTATTATTGCTCCAAGGAGTTCTAATAGGGACCTTCCAAGTGTAATTTGTCCTTTTCCTGCACATTCAATAACAAGATAATCAATAGAAATCGTTTTCCCAAGGATCTTTGTAAACACTCCTTCAGCTATTCCAAGAGGTAATATGGTAGTATTATTAGCAAGAGATATTTATTTTCCTCCTTTAGTGAGCCCCCAAGTATTCAGAGATTTATAAATATCTTTGGGCATGAGGCAAAATTCAGACATGATATCACAGCGAGCTTGAAAAGTTTCAGTGTTCATCTCAATATTTACCGTAGGGAACCATTTTGATGGTTCAGAGTTTATTGGAACATAATTGTGATGCTTCCTAAGCGTATTATAGCAATTTTCTAAGCTAGTAGTGCTAGTCTCAAGAGTCTTCAACCTAGCAAATATTTTTGCGAAAAAATATCAGTTTGGCTAGGCATGTTGTAAGTGAGGATCAATTTCTTTATAGCATTAGTAGCATCATCCTCATTACATTGGAGGAAATCTCCTCCCACAACAGCATCTAGAGCATATCTATAGCAAAGAGCAATCCCAAGGTAAAAACTGCTAAGGAACAAGCTTTGAGTCATTTTAGGCTCAGTTTCTTCATGTAGATCAGAGATTCTAGACCAAGCTTCCTTAAAACTTTCCTCAATTCCTTGTTTAAAATTGAAAATCATTTCCTCGGATGACATAGTGATTGGAGCAAGGCTAGACATAGTGGCAACTTAAGATAGGAACTATTTTTTTGTGTTTTTGAAATAAGAAAGCAAACAAGTAAAACTAATTTTTGTGTGTTTTTGAATAACAAAACAAGCAAACAAAGCAAAAAGAGAACTAAGCAAAACAAAAAACAAAGTAAATAGATTGGTTATGAGGGACTCCCCTCGTGAAGATGTCCTTGACTCCCCGGCAACGGCGCCAGAAAAATGCTTGATGGCTCAATGCACAGCGCCCAGAAAAGTGCTGGTGCGTGGTTGATGTAGAGCTCGTTGGGAACCCCAAGAGGAAGGTATGATGAGCACAACATCAAGTTTCCCTCAGTTATGAAACCAAGGTTTAATCGAACCAGTAGGAGCAAGGAAACACCCCAAAGGTGTTACTAGCTGAGCTTTGGCAGGGCGCACTACCAGTGCTAGTAGCAACGTGGAGACTTGCACAACACAACCACAGAACTTTGTCCCCAACTTGCGATGAGGTTGTCAATCTCACCGTGTTTTGCGGAAAACAAAGGATTAAACGTATCGAATGGAAAGAAGTAAAAGTTTGTAGAAAGTAAAAACAAAGCAGTAAACAGTTTGCAGATTGTATGTAAAGAAAAGGACCGGGATCCATAGTTCACTAGAGGTGGCTCTCCTTAAGATAGATAACATGCTGGATGAACAAATTACAGCGGGGCAATTGACAAACATCGAGAAAGCAATACATGCATATACTAATCATCTTGACTCCTCTGAGACTTGATTGGGCATTACAACATTATACATAGACCGCCATCCAACTGCATCTATGACTAATAATCCACCTTCAGGTTATCATCCGAACCCTCTCCAGTATTAAGTTGCAAGCAACAGATTATTGCTTTACGAACTGCGTGTAAAGTAAACAATACGATTGTTCTATGAACAAAGGATTGTTGGTTTCTCCCTAGTAGCAACAACACATCTAGTACCTTAGAGATTTCTGTCACTTCCCCAGATTACCAGAGGCATGAACCCACTATCGAGCATAAATACTAACTCTTGGAGTTGCTAGCATCTACTTGGCCAAGATAGCTACTAACAACGGAAAGCATGCAAGATCACAAATAACAAAGACATGATAGAATCAATAATCAATCCGAAATAGCATCTCAATATCCACCGGATCCCCGCAAACACAACATGCAGAATTACAAATTGATGATCTTGATCATGAACGGATCTCACAAGATCTAAACATGAAAGCACAAAGGAGGAGAATCAGCCATCTAGCTACTACATGGATGCATAGTCCAAGGATGAACTACTCACGCATCACACCGGAGGCTTGCATGGTGATGAAGAAGGCCTCCAGGGTGAATTCCCCTCTCTGGCAGGGTGCCAGGAAGAGCTTCAGATCCCTCCCGATCTAGGGATGGAGATGACGGCGGCTACAGACTCTTTCATGGATTTTTGATCGGGTACTTAGGGTTTATGTCCCGAGGGCATCTTATAGTCGGAAGGGGAGGCCGAGGGGGTGCCAGGGGCTACCACACCACCCCTGGCGCGGGCCCAGCCTTGCCGCGTGGCCAGGTGGTGTGGCCGGCCTCTGGCCCCTCTCCGTCTCGTATTCTGGCACTTGATGACTTCTGGAAAAATAGGCACTTTGGCTTTTGTCCCGTCCAATACCGAGAAGATTCATTTTCTGACTTTCCTGGAACCAAAAACAGCAGAAAACAGGCAGCTGGCACTATGGCTCTTGTTAATAGGTTAGTCCAAGAAAGCATATGAAATGTACTCCAAAGTTGGAACAAAACACAAGAAAGTGGATAAAACTAAGCATGGAACATCAAAAATTATAGATATATTTGCAATGTATCATTGATCTACGCCAAAACACTAAGGGCAGTGAACTACTCCTTGGAAAATCTGGCACCAACAGAAACATCCTTCCACGGCATAGTACTAGGTAAAGCCGAAATTCCTTTACGTAAAATTTTCCTTTACGTCATTTTTTGATCCAAAGAGAATTTCAGGCGGGAAAAACTCGAGTTCGAAGTCATGGACTGGCCATCGCAGTATCACGCGATCCTGGGACGCCCGGCTTTCGCATGATTTATGGCAGTCCCACACTATGCATACTTAGTCATGAAGATGCCAGCACCAAAGGGAATCATAACAGTAAAAGGAAGTTTCACACGTTCTGACAATTGTGACAAGGAGTTCAACAAAATCTCTAAATCTTTCGAAACGGCAATAGAGTTTCAGCAGCTCAAAAAGACAACAACCGCAGAACCTCTGGCAGTAGCACGTGTCAATCCCGACCAGGCCTTTGACACTGCGAAATACACAAAAGAAGTATAGATACATCCTACCGACCCAAAGAAGACAACATTTGTGGCTTCCAACCTTGGTCTCGCATAGGAAAGCGCGCTCATCGAGTTTCTCTGTGAGCACTGGGAAATCTTTGCATGGCTACCTTCTAACATGCCAGGAATTCCCAGGGAACTTGCTGAGCACGCATTAAATTTAGATCCGAAAGCGAAATCGATAAATCAATCGCTTCATCTCTTTGCAAAACCAAAGTGCAAAGCTATTGGGAAAGAACTACATTGCCTCACTGATGCTAACTTCATAAAGGAACTAAAGAAAGCAAAATGGGTTGCAAACCTAGTATGCGTCCTGAAGAAAAACACCAAGGAGCTGCGGATGTGCATTGACTTCACCACATTAAATAAACACTGTCCAAAGGATGACTTCCCACTATCACGAATCGATCAAATAATTGATGCAACGGCGGGGTGCAAACATCTTTCCTTTTTGGATGCATATTCAGGATACCACCAGATTCGGATGAAGGAGGAAGATCAGGATAAAATAGCATTTATTACACCTTATGGTGTATTCTGTTACAGAACAATGCCCTTTGGCCTCAAGAACGACAGAGCAACATATCAACGGATGATGCATAATTGTCTGGGAAGCCAAATTGGCACAAACGTACAAGTATATATCGATGATGTCATAGTTACAACAAAGCAAGGATCATCACTCATCAAGGATCTCGAAGAAACATTCAAATATCTCGATAAGTTTTGCATCAAATTAAACCCGACAAAGTGTTCCTTTGGAGTCCCAACATGACAACTCCTCAGATATCTGGTATCAACAAGAGGAATCAAAGCCAATCCCGAGAAAATACAGGCAATTCTGACAATGAAAAAACCAACAAAACTACGAGGTGTACAACAGCTGGCTAGGAGAGTGGCAACACTCAGCCGCTTCATTGCTAGACTAGGAGAAAAAGCATTACCATTTTACGCTCTAATGAGGAAATCAGATAAGGTCGAATGGACCGATGAAGCTCAACACGCTTTTGAAGACCTCAAAAAGTCACTTTCAACGCCTCTCGTCGTTGCGTCTCCATAAGATAAAGAGTCTCTACTTCTTTACATTGCCACTACAAATCAGGTGGTCAACACGGTTCTGGTCGTAGAGCGACCCGAAGAAGGAAAAACCCATGGTGTTCAAAGGCCAGTTTATTTTTTGAGCGAGGTCCTCTCGCCATCCAAACAAAGGTACCCGCAGTATCAAAAATTAGCATATGGAGTACACATAAGCTACGCTATTATTTTTTAGAACATCCGATCATAGTGGTCAATGAAGCACCTCTGTCCAACATCCTCAATAATCTAGAAGCAACTGGGCGTGTCTCTCTATGGGGTATCAAATTATCTCCTCAGGACATCACGTATGAGAAGCGTAAAGAGATTAAGTCATAAGTTTTTCCTGATTTCATGACGGAATGGATTGAGTTGCAATGTGCGGGTCCATCTGATCTCTCTAGCGCCTAGACAATGTACTTCGATGGATAAAAAGAATGGAAGGAGCAGGGGCATGAGTCATATTAATATCACCACAAGGCGACAAGATGCGATATATACTTCGGATGAGCTTCGCGAATGCATCCAATAATGAAGATGAATACGAGGCCTTGTTGCACGGCATGTGGATGGCCAAAGCCTGTGGTGCAGCTCGCCTAATTTTTTTTGGTGATTCCAATCTTGTAGCACAGCAAGCAATGAATAAGTGTGATGCTGTCAGCGACAACATGATTGCTTACCAAGATCTATACAGCATCATGGAAGCTTAATTCGATAGATGCAAAGTGTTGCATATAGGAAGAGCGAGTAATGAAGAAGCCGACAATTTGGCAAACATCGGGTCCGTGTGTTTACCTTTACCACCCGGGTTTTTTTGGGAAGAAATATCTAAGCGTTCTATCAAAGCAAAAAGAGTTTCTGAAGTCATAGCAACCAAAACAGGGAAAAAGAATAAGTCGTGAAAAGACTCGGGGGCTCCATCAGCCAGTATAAGCAGAAGAGGCCATTGAAGAAGAACCAAAAGTTGACGAGGTCATGATAATAGAGCTTACATGGATGCAGCCATACATAGCCTATATGACCCGGGGATAACTACCCAAAGATGTGACAGAAGCCGAATCACTCGAAGATTGAAAGCCTTCGGGATAATTAAAGGGGAGTTATATAAAAGAAGTATATCGGCTATGTTATAGCGATGCGTCACACCTGAAGAAGGGAAAACTATACTCAAGGAAATACATGAAGGAATTTGTGGCCATCATGCTAGCAGCCGAGCAATTGCGGCTAAAGCATTCAGGGCAGGATTTTATTGGTTCACAACAATTCAAGATGCAAAAGACATAGTTAGAACATGTGAAGCATGTCAATGATTTGCAACAAAACCTGGAGCACCTACCGCTGAATTAAACCCTATACCTCTAGCTTGGCCATTTGCTCAATGGGGACTTGATATGGTAGCAAAACTCCATAAGTCATCTGCAGGAGGACACGTCTTTCTGCTAGTAGCAGTCAACAAATTTACTACATGGATCGAAGCAATGTCAGTCACGACTCAAGATGGAGCTTCGGCTGTGAATTTTATACAGTCCATAGTATTTTGGTTCGGCGTGCCAAACAACATCATTACAGACAATGGGACTAATTTTACTTCCAATGAGTTTAAGGAATACTGCGAGGAGATGGGAATCAAGGTCAGCTACGCCTCAGTAGCTTATCCGCAAACCAATAGACAAGTAGAAAAATCCAATGGCTTAGTAACTGCTGGACTCGAGAAAAGGTTGCTCGCACCACTCGATAGAGCGAAAGGAGCATGGGTTGATGAGTTACCATCTATTTTGTGGAGTTTGCGAACCACCCCTAATACGACAACACAAGCAACACCTTTCTTTCTGGTCCACGGCACTGAAGCCATCCTTCCAGTCGAAGTTTCACATGAATCTCTTAGAGTAGCTGCATATGATGAAGAGGAATCAAGAGAAGCACTCGAGGATGAAGTTGATGCACTTGATGAAGCTCGAGATGAAGCCCTACCAAGAGCTACTATATATCAGCAAAACTTGCGCAATTATCATGGCCGACGATTACGCCCAAGGTCCTTCGTAGTAGGGGACCTAGTTTTGTGCCTCAAACAAGATAGCCACTGAAAGTTGGAATCACCTTGGAAAGGACCCT
This sequence comes from Avena eriantha, assembly GCA_910589775.1. NCBI lineage: Eukaryota > Viridiplantae > Streptophyta > Magnoliopsida > Poales > Poaceae > Avena > Avena eriantha. The sequence continues at coordinate 184,249,464 of OU342740.1, read as the reverse complement.
ACATTGTTACAGAAGTTATTCTTGGAGGAGCATATCGTCTACAAGACAAGAAGACATGAGTCAAATATTCCAATCCATGGAACGTCGCACAACTACGACATTTTTACGCTTAAGATTTTATGTTTACTTACAATTCAATAAGGCACATGGCCCGACTTTTAAAGCTAGAAATATTTAGGCCAACAGCCAGGCGACAATCCGCCAAAATAGTGTATCATCAGTTACGCCATATATATGTATAAAGATAAGTTTTTCCTAACTTTAGTTCTTCTTCATACAAACTCAGGGGATTTCTTATTTTTCCTTATCATATTAACAAGCAATTATGAGCCTATGTCCAGATACAGGCATCTAAACATACCCTCGGGGGCTACTCCCATCGGGAGTGCTGGCGCACACTCGATAGAAAAATTATGCTTGTCAAGCAAAGACAAATCATCGCCTAAAAAATCTATGAGTTTTACATTAATGTGTCCTCAGAAGGTTACTCCCATCGGGAGCTCTCACAAAGTATCAAAATATATGATAAAATTCAGAAATACTGGCATCCCAGCAGGGCAGCCGACAAAAATCAATATATAAGAAAATCTCGGATCGCACTCAAACGCAACAAACCTCCGAATGCCATGTTCAAAAACATGAAGGTAAGACCCCGGGATTCGTCCTGTGTGGCCTGGTAATCCCACAAGAATGCGCTATTCCAGTAATATATCCGTATCTACGATAGGACAAAAAATCCCGACGGACGCATTGGTTACCCGATAAAATAGAACTGAGATTCAGTATTCGGTAAGACCTCAGCGGCCCAAACTGAATTACGTCTGTAATAAATTCCGAGTTCAGGCATGGGGACTTGAATTTGATGTAGGACAACCTTGCTTTTGTCAAGGAGCAATTAGCCGATTCACGATCCGTCGGATGCATCAGCCTCGTTGTACCAAATCCCTATGAAATGAAAAATAGTAAAAACAAAGAACTAAAAACATATCTTTGAGATTCGACCCGAATCTACGGTTTTGGTAGAGTCTCGGGGGCTACTGACATAGGTATGATTACTCGGGTACCTATGATTTGCTACCTAGGCCCGAAGAAAGGCTACGACCCATGAAGAGTCAAGATGATGGCCCAAAAGGAGCAACCGACAAAGGCTGTAGTTGTATTAGGAAAGAGGAAAATGGGCCGACATCGTGTTGGTATTGTAATCGCGTATATGTAACATGTCCGCATACAGCTTTGAGACCCGGCCTACTATATATAGGACGGGAGAAGCTTGAGAAAAGAACACCGAACAATCCCCAAGCGATTTGTAATAGAGCGATTTGCCCAATATATAGGCACTTTTGACTCCATTGTTCTCTTGACATCCGACAAAATCCCCAGCATTCTCTTTTCAAGAAAACCCCAAGTCCTTCTTCATGGACATTGCCGAGGTTACCCCTCGTCATTAGGGGTGAACCTACTATAATAAAGGCATCTAGATACATTCATTTCACAAAGCTAAAATGTCTTATATTTCCAAACGGAGGAAGTAGATCTTTACAGCATCTCTAGAGGCTCGTTTATACCAATGTTCAAACCAATTTAGACGACAGTGGAGAGAAAAAGCCTTCGTCTATACGAACGTCCAAATTTAGATGTCCTTCCCATCATGCTATGTGATGGCTCTGAAATATAGCCATCTACGTCCACATTTAAACTGGATATTATTCATATTTTTTATAAAATCTCTCTCCAAATCCTGCCACTAATGCCTAATGATCAAAGGGGTATGCAATCCTTTGTTTCTATTTTTTCCTGCACAGATAATGACGTTTGATGATGAGAATCACTATATTAAAGTCAAAGATACGAGATTTTCAACGACCCGAAGAAACTAGGAGTCGTGAAGTGGAGACAACCGCTTTAATGACCAACTATACGGGGGGAATAAAATTCCGGCCGTATAGTTACCATCGACACCGCTAGGTCAAACAGAACAACTTTCGTGAAGGGACCCCTATATAAAGAGGCCTCGGACGACGAGAAAAGAGCACCCACACAGACCATCAACCGCCTCTAGATCTCCATCCACAACACCGAAGATCCACCGGAGGAATAGACTTAAATCTAATCTCTCCACCACCATAGCCATATTCACCACTTATAATAGTAGATCTCTTCTTCGATTGGCGATATTGTAAGACTATTTGTTAACAATCTCATGATTTCTATTACAATGTTTATGATCTTTGATCTCATCTCTATGTGTGAGTAATTATCCTTGTGCTAAGGGTTTTGGTCTAGCCATGTATCTTTTGTGCATGTTATTTATCATAGATGGGATCATGTATTAGTTTGTATGACATGATGATTATTGTATCCTCTCTTGCCTAAATCTAAGGACTTCTCAGGTACCCAAGACCCCGAGGATTGAGCCAGGTATAGGGAGTATGAGTAATGATTAATCTATAGGTTGGGAACCCCAATGACAGAAGGGGTAGTACGGCTGTATGTACGGGATTTACTTGGGATTAACGGTGACGTCACTATGCATATCATTAATACTCTTTCTTCTATGGATGATACTAGTAGGTTATTGCTATAAGCAGTTGCGGAGGCAATAGCAATTATGGATGCACTTCCCACATATAATTTATCTTGCTCTAACAATTACATGCTTACTTTATTTTTATTTTTTATTTCCATCAGATGTTTTGCACAACTACTGGTGAAACTAAACGCGGTTGGCCCTCTCTCCATCATCGACAACAACAAAAGATGCAAACTCTTGGTCCAGTAAAAACACAAAAGGAATTCTAAAACTCCCGAAGGTCCGTTGAAGTAACTTCACTACGCTTCTGTTTCTCGAGGATTCGATAAACCTAGGTTTACTAGGGAAAAGGAGCTATAATACATCCGTAATACAGATCAAAGGTAACAACCTTTTTTCTGGTGCCGTTGCGGGGAAGCAATAGCTACCCTGGTGAGGTTAGTAGGAACCTTGCTAGTTTATTTCTTGTTTTTAATTTTGTTAGTTTGCTTTCAGTCTTTATTTGAAAATCCAAAAAAATAGTTAGTCTTTAAATTCTTGTTTTTTTATTATCATAAGTCTCTGTTTAAGAAACCCCAAAAATGTAGGACATATGGCTGAAACGAAGCTTGGGGAGTTTGCAACTCCCAATAATTATTATTTGCATACTCCTATTACTCATCCAACAATTGCTGCTGATGACTATGAAATTAAGCCCCATTATTTAAGTTTGGTTCAACATAATCAATTTGGAGGCTCTGCTGTTGAGGAAGCAGGTATGCACTTGAATACTTTCACTGAAATATGTGATATGATGCACATAAAAGATGTTGACCCTGATGCGGTTAAATTGTGTTTATTTACTTTCTGTCTTAGAGGAAGAGTAAAAGAATGGTTGCTAGCTTTGCCTAGAAATACTATTACATCATGGTTGGGATGTACTTATTTGTTTATGACTAAATTTTTCCCACCTGCAAATACTATGCAACTAAGATCTAATATTACTGGTTTTAGACAGGAAGAGCGTGAGCTACTAGCGCTTGCATGGGTGAGGATGAAAGAATGCTTGAGAAATTGTCCTGGCCATGGGATGGAAGATTGGTTAATCCTCTATTTATTTTATAATGCTCTTAATCCCGTGTCTAAGTCTATGCTTGATACTGCAACTAGAGAAACATTTATGGGTAAACATATTACCGAAGCAAAGCAGCAGCTAGACAATATGCAAGACAACCATGCCCAATGGCATGTGGAAAGATCAAACACGAAGAAGGTGAACTCCGTTTCACCACAAGAAAATGAAGAACTCAATGCTAAGATGGATGAGCTCATCTTAGCCGTAAAAGGTAAGGAAACCTAGGTAAGAGCTATCCCAAAAACTAATATTGAAGAAGTAGACTTCATAGCTCTTAATGATGATAACCTCGCTTAGAAGAAGAATTACAATCCTAATTTTCAAAAACACTACTCTAGTCCTGCAGGTAACTCTAATAATAATATGGGATCAAGTAATGGTAGTCTCCAAGAAACACTTAAATCTTTCATAGACTCACAAAATGAGCAAAACAATATCCTTGTTAAAATAACGGAGAACCATGATGTTATGCTTGGTAAATTATCTAACCAAGTTGTAAGTTTGAGGAATGATTTGCAGACCCTCTAAGAAAGAACGAGGATTGTTGAGGCACAACTAGGTAAGATAACCGAGAGTCAAACTTTCATTCTAGCTAAATTTGCAGGTAAAGCTGAGCCCAATCCTGTTGAAGACCTCAAAAGATGATGAGAGTCCAAAGGGAGGAGCCTGAAGAACTTGATTATAGTAACGCTCCCTCACCAAGTTACACTGTTAAAGATCTTGTAAAAAGGACCAACATCAAGATTCCTATAAGTGAAGGAAACGATGAAGCCATGTATCAACACTTCATTAATCATGTAGCAATAAAGGTACGTGAGTTTGAAGAAGAATATAAGAAAATTGCTAAAAAATTACATATTAAGCTTGATGATATACTTGAGCCTACTATTAAGATTAGACCAATGAGATAGCTGCACTTTGTGATCTGGGTGCAAGCGTTTCAACAATCCCAAAAGAGTCTTTTTAATAAGTTAAATCTTGGCTCTTTTGAAATCACTGAGTTAAAATTACATCTTGCAGATTCCACCTACAAACAAGCTGTAGGAATTAAGGAGAATACTTTAGTATACATTAAAGGTTGTCCTAATCTTATTGATTTTGTTATTGTTGACATGCCTGAAGATGCTACTGCTCCTATTATATTAGGTTGTCCTTTCTTAAGAACTATTAAGGCTTTGATTAATCTACATGAAGGGAACGTGCAACTTCAATTGCCTTCGCGGGATCCTTTTGTTATTCATTTCCCCAGGAAGAAGAAAGCCAAGCATGATGAAAAGGAGGCCATCACTTTGAAGGCCAACTATTTTGGAGTAGGTGTTCCACTCATCTGGCCTAAGTGAGCAACATCAAGGTCAAGCTATTGACCATAAAAGAGCGCTACATGGGAGGCAACCCATGAGAAATAAAGGTTTGGGTAAAGTTTTTAAGTTTTAGTTTAAGTTTATGTTTAATAAAGAGTGATAGAAAACTTCAGTTGAGGAGAAGAAGTTCGGTAGTACTAAAAATCCTGTTATATAAATGTTGTTGTTGGTCGACAATTTTAACTGTCAACTTTCTATCAAAAACAAGTTATTTCGCTAAGTTTCAGAATAAGAAGTAATTCTCGAAGGAACGGATTTTTTTTATGGCTACATAGAGTTTAATGACCAACTATACGACGGGAATAAAAATTATGGCCGTATAGTTTCGACCGTATAGATACTTTTGCCATCAACAATTTTTATTTCAAAAGTACTGATGGTTTAACAACCAACTATATGGCGGGAATAAAAATTTCGGCCGTATAGCTCCGGTCATATAGATATCGATGATTTCATACAAATTCTTTTCCAGGTACAGACGGTTTGACGACCAACTATACGGCGGGAACAAAGTATTCCAGCCGTATAGCTGCGCCGCCACGAGGAAACCCTAAAATTTTGACAGCAGGCCAACTATACGGTGGGAACACATTGTTCCAGCCAGATAGTTTGCCCGTATAGTTGCGTCCGACCACAAAAATGCCACGGGAGGTACCTCCAACCCCAAAACTTTAATCATTTTTCTTTCTCCTACCTCCAAACTCTCTCAAAACCTCAAGTGATCTTTATCTCTACTCAATTTTGTTTGATTTCCTCGCACACAAGTGATCTACGGTATGTTTCTCCTCCGATCCTCCAATTACTTTTTTCAAATTCATCTTCGATCTATCGTCATTATCAATCTAGAGTGAGACCTACTATGAACTAATTACCATGATTATCTTGCCTAGATTATTATTTTGAGGGGATTCTTGAGTGTGCTATGATGAGGAATATGTTATGCTTGTTATTGTTGGATCAAAAAGTTTTATTTTTATCTTTCCTTGTTATTTTTAGATGATGAACACAAGGAGCCAAACTCGTGCTCGTGCATCCGCTAGCACTTCTCGGGCTGTCGCTCAAGAACACATGCGAATACAGTTCAGGAATGAGCTCCAACATGATCGCTTCGACAGGATCAAGAACCTAGAAGTGAAGGCAACCAAGTGGGCTTGCCCCATTATATTGAACCAACTCGGTATTTCTGATGACTTCAATTTATTTTGCAATAGGGTTGGCCTGAAAAATTTTGTGTTCAATGATGTGCCTACTTATCGCCTGTTAACCATTGATACATTGCTAACGTATCTATAATTTTTGATGTTCCATGCTTGTTTTATATCTACTTTCTTATGTTTTGTCCACACTTTGGAGTACTTTTACACATTTTCTGGAACTAACCTATTAACAAGATGCCATAGTGCCAGCTGCCTGTTTTCTTCTATTTTTGGTTTCAGAAAAGCCAGAAAATGAATATTCTCAGAATTGGACCGGACAAAAGCCAAAGTCGATATTTTACCGGAAGACTCACGGAGCCAGAAGACGAGACAGAGAGGGGCCAGGGGCTGGCCACACCATGTGGTGGCGTGGGATAGCCCTGGCCATGCCACCAAGCGGTGTGGGCCCCTGGTCCACCCACCGACCTTGCCGTGGGATAGCCCTGGCCACGCCCCTATAAGAAGCCTCAGATGCAAAAACACTAAATCGTCCAGCCTCCAGCCATGAAAATTTCCACAGCGCCGCCGCCACCGAAAGGAAGATTCGGGGGGACAGAAAGTCTCTGTTCCGGCACCCTACCGGGATAGGGAAGTGCCCCCGGAGCCATCTCCATCGATCTCCACCACCATCTCCATCACCGTTGCTGATTCCCATGATGAGGAGGGAGTAGTTCTTCCTCAAGGCTAAGGGTTCTACCGGTATCTATGTGTTCATCTCTCTCTCTATGCATGGTCATATTGTGATCATGAGCTTTGTAATCAAGTAGATCTACCTTGCTACTCAAGTGCTTTAATAGATCTTTGCTCTCCCCATGTGTGTGAAAGTGACAGCGTGCACACCATGGTGGCACTTAGGCTAGAGATTACAAATACTTGTTATGAGTTATATTTGGAGTTGGATGTCTTTATGAAATTGTGGTGTTTGTTTGAACCATCTAGTGCTCAAGGTGACAGTGTGGGGTTATCTAGATGGGAAAGGCTTACTTTGAGGTGTGTTGTTATAGCCCTACCATGGATTAGAGTGTCCAACCGGAGAGTAGTTCAGAGTAGTATCATAAAGAGATGATATTTATATGAGAGTGTTCACTAGTGAAAGTATGATCCCTAGGCCTTGTTTCTAAACATTGAAACATCGTTTGCTACTAGATCTGTTACATGTTTGCTTGCTTCCATCTTTATTTCAGTTTGCCTTTAGTCTCTTCCACGCCATCAAGTTGTTTTCTAGCACCGTTGTCTTATATACATACCACTTGTATTTCACTATCTCTTTGCCGAACTAGTGCACCTATACACCTGACAAGTGTATTTGGTGTGTTGGGGACACAAGAGACTTCTTGTATCTTGATTGCAGGGTTGCTTGAGAGGGGATACCTTTGACCACTTCCTCCCTGAGTTCGATAAACCTTGGGTGATCCACTTAAGGGAAAACTTGCTGCTGTTCTACAAACCTCTACACTTGGAGGCCCAACAACTGTCTACAAGAATAGAATTGCGTAGACATCAAGCTATTTTCTAGCGTCGTTGATACGTCCAAAACATATCTACTTTCCCAAACACTTTTTTCTATTGTTTCTCCTCTAAACTTGTGTGATTTGGATGCAACTAATGCGGACTGACACTGTTTTCAGCAGAATTGCCTTGGTGTGTAATTTTTGTGCAGAAAATCAACTATTAGGAAAAATCCGGGAAAATATGCCAAAAATCCTATTTCACCCGAAGACTCCAGGAGCCAGAATACGAGACGGAGAAGAGCCAGGGGGTGGCCACACGACCTGCTGGCGCGGGCCAGGCCATGCCGCGCCAGTGGGTGGTGTGGGCCCCCCAGGCACCCCCTCGGCTTCTCTCTTTTCCTATAAGGAGCCTTCTGACCTAAGAACTTTGGGGGATTCGACGTTTTTCCAAAAGGAGTTCCGCTCCGCCGCCACCACCAGATTCCACGAAACAGCACCAGAAACTCCGTTCTGGCACCCTGCCGGGATGGGGAATTGGAGGAGATCATCACCATCATCATCACCATCGCTTCTCCATTGACCATCCATGTTTCCCCCATCTATGAGTGAGTAATCCCCCGCTGTAGGCTATGGGGATGGTAGGGATTGGATGAGATCGTTCATGTAATGGCATCAGATTGTTAGGCCATGGTGCCTAGTATCTTTTATTAGTGCTTTATGACTTTGTTGCGACTTGTTGTGCTTAATGCTTGTCACTAGGGCGCGAGTGCCATGATTTCAGATCTGAACATGTTATTGATTCATTATGATAGTATTGTTTATGGTCTTATCTGCAAGTTGTATACACACGTTGTTGTCCGGAACCAATGTCCCCGAAGTGACAGAAATCGGGATAACCGGAGGGAATGGCTTTGATGTGAGGATCACATGTGTTCACGGAGTGTTAATGCTTTGCTCCGGTGCTTTATTAAAAGGAGCACCTTAATTGCCAGTAGTTCCCTTGAGGCCCCGCTGCAAACGGGCTGGCAGGACAAAAGATGTTGTGCAAGTTCTCATTGCGAGCACGTATGACTATATATGGAACACATGCCTAGGATTGTCTAGTACTTGGAGAAAAAATTAAAAAACCTATGGAACTTTATTTGCATGCTAATAACAATGTTGTTAGTATGAATTCTTTGGACACCATTGTTGCTAATGCTATGGAAAAGTCTAAGCTTGGGGAAGCTAGTTTTTATGAAAATGATCTTTTTAGTTCCCTAGCTTTGGAAGATAGCTATTCTATTGCTTATGATGATACAAAACCTCTAATATATGATGATTACAATGGTGAATGTGATATTTTCAGTCCACCTACTACTGAGGAGAAAATTAATGATTACAATATGCCTCCTATATTTGATGATTATGGTGATGAGAATAATAATGATAGCTATTTTTTTGAATTTGCTCCCACCACAATTAATAAGAATGACTATGCTTATGTGGAGAGTAATAATCATTTTATGCATGTGGCTCATGATAAGAATGTTTTATGTCATAGTTATACTGTTAATTTTATTCATGATGCTACTGAAAGTTATTATGAGAGAGGGAACCATGGTTTTATGTATCTTAACAATATTAAGTTTCCCCTCTTTATGTTGAAAGTTTTGAAGTTGCACTTGTTTTGCATGCCTATACTTGTTGCTTTGTGCTTTCATGACTTGTTTTTTTACAAGATTCCTATGCATAGGAAGTGGGTTAGACTTAAATGTGCTTTGAATTTGCTTCTTGATGCTCTATTTTACTTCAATTCATATTTCTTATGTGAGCATCTTCTCAAACTATCATGCCTAACTTAAAGGCGTTAAAGAAAAGTACTTATTGGGAGATAACCCAAAAGTTTTAGATGAGTCTTGGAACTTATTACCTCTGTAATAACCCCTCCTTATCCGTTTTATTTGCTTTTTGTGCCAAGAGTAACCTCTAATGAGAGAGAAGTAATGCTTGGGAAAGTTGCTTCCCCGAAACAGATTTTTGTTCTTCACCGTAAAAATTTGTGTAAAATCTCTGTACGTCGGTTTGAGGCGTGAATTTTTTTACTTCTGCCCCAGGTTGTTATCTAACTTCTGTTAGTTCAACACTTTTAGATTTGAGCAACATAAGGTGTTCTAAAAAATTGGTTTTTGCCTACTGATCTGTTTTGACAGATTTCTGCCATTATTTGCATTTGCTTCTTGTTGATTCCTTTTTGAGTTCTTTTAGGGAATTGAGCTTTTTGAGGGAAGTGCTACAGTAGCTTGTGTTTTAATAGAAATTTTATTGGTGTTGAAACTGAACCCAAAGACTTATTATCTTAAGTGCACTAATGTTGGTAATAAAGATTGTGTGAAGTTTTGTATGAAGGAAGAATTTTAGGTGTATGGAGAGAATGATGTAATGAGATGAAGAATGGACAAAATCTCAAGCTTGGGGATGCTACCCGTGCCACCCCAAGAAATATTCAAGAAGTACAAGCGTCAAAGCTTGGGGATGCCTTTTCCCCTTCTTCTTCAATAAAAATCTCAGGTTTCTTCCAAACACTTCGTTTTTATTGTTTCATGCACAATTGTGTTGTTCTTGGAGCGTCTTTATTTTTGTTTTTAGTTTTCGTTTGCTTAGTTTGCTTGAATAAGTTGGTTTGATCCCAACACACTTCTTTTGGAGAGAGACACACCCCGTTATTCATTGCCTAGAACACTCTAGTTTTCATTCTTATTGTTTTGTTAGTGTTATCTTTTGCTAGCACTGTGTTTAGCCTTAGTTTTCTTGTGCTTTTAGCTTAGAACTTTTTAGTTCTTATTTTTGGATTTGTGATACAAGCTCACTGATCTTTATTTATTATTATCTTTGTGAGTCTTTTCAAATAAGTCGATTGGCGTTGGAAAAGAGTAGGAAAGTTCATGCTCAAGTGGTATAAAAGGAGCTTGTTTTTGACTGTGACTTAGACTTTATCATGTCATGCTTGATATTATTTTGGCTTTATGCTTAGTGTTTTTTTTCTGTAGCATGACATGTTATAAACAATTGAGATTGCTTAATGTGCCTTGAAAGAATCATGTGTTGTTTTAGCATATTAAATCATAGTATTGTGGTATTCTCCTTTGATGCTTTATTTGGGTTGGCTTGGCGCATGCTCACACCATGTTATGACTATCCAAAGTCACTATAGCCTTGACGATCCTTTAGTTTTCGACTTGTAATATCACTTTATTCTTTGATTAATGATGTTTTGTCGCTCTCCATGATTATGGCCATTATTGCTCTCTTAGTTGGTCGCTCCCTAGTCTTTTGCTAGCCTCCATAACTAAGTATGAGTTCCACTCATGCATCCAACTCCTAAAACCAAGTTATTCCAAAGAGTCCACCATACCTACCTATTAGCATTTGCTATTCCAAGTATATTCATGCTTTTATCTACCTTCCGAATTAAATTTGTTATGTGAAAATTAGTGATTAAAGCTCTCACGAACTTGATGGCACACTTTACTTTTCTTGCACTTAATAAACTTGAACCATTTTGTCCATCTTTGTTACATATATGCTTGCGCTTTATGCTTGCGCTTTATAAGTTGAAATTAGCAGAACCATGTATCATGGGGAACACTTTCAACATTGCACTTGTACATTGTACCCCGTTGATATCATATTCTTTTGCTTATGGATCCCGGTGGTGTGAAATAAAAGTGGAACTTGTAAGATCATGGAGTTTGTATGTGTGTTAGAGAAACGCCTGGGCCGCTAGCCTAAGCCATGCCTAATCATGCTGGACACTTGCAGCATAACTATAATGAGCACTCTATGAAGCATCCTCGATAAAAACCTATGCAAATAGCAAATAAAAACATCACTGAGATGCTCATTGTCTGCTTGCCTTGTCATTTTGATTATGGGATAGCTCCTGTATCATGTGCAAGGGGTACCCCCATTGGCGGTTCTCTATGATACATATGTACTTACAATGACAATAGCTTACTTCTGACTAAAATTGAGTAGCATGAGGTTCGGTCTTCGTAAGTAAGGGGCATGAGATTTCATCTTATAACTTGTAAAGCATTTCCTCTTAGTTGTGTCACTTTAACCTTAATCACTTAAATATGCTTATGATAGGGGCAATGAGAGATGAAAGCTAATAAGTACCATAATTTTTGGAAGCTCTTTATGAGACTTGAATCCCTGCTTCGTTCTATGAAGGCCTTTCTTTTACTTTTATGTTGAGTCTCCATCTTCTATCTTTATGCACCTATTGAGAGAGCATAGTGGACATTCTTAGTATAATGTGCATTGTCCCAAGACTTGTTGATTGATGCATAACTTTGATATTGCTTGTTCTTAAACTATTTGTATCTAGTCACCCTTATGAACTTTGAAGGTGTCCTATGCATTTATGTTTTGCTACTCTATGAGGGACAATCTGAATGCCACTATGCTATGTTTTCTTTATGTGAAACAAACAAACATCTTGCAAAGCATTGTTATTCATAAATCTTTTGTTTGTGCCTTTTCATGTTACAACATAGTTTTATTGTTAGAACTATATCTTTCACGCTATGTTGAAGTACTATGATACCAACTTTCAATGTTTTACAAATAGTTCGGTCAAGTTTATGATGGTGCATGTCACCTCAAAAATTATTCTTTCTTTTTATCACTTACCTACTCGAGGACGAGCAGGAGTTAAGCTTGGGGATGTTGATACGTTCCTAATGTATCTATAATTTTTGATGTTCCATGCTTGTTTTATATCCACTTTCTTATGTTTTGTCCACACTTTGGAGTACTTTTACACATTTTCTGGAACTAACCTATTAACAAGATGCCATAGTGCCAGTTGCCTGTTTTCTTCTGTTTTTGGTTCTAGAAAAGCCAAAAAATGAATATTCTCGGAACTGGACCGGACAAAAGCCAAAGTCAATATTTTACGGAAGACTCACGGAGCCAAAAGAAGAGACGGAGAGGGGCCAGGGGATGGCCACACCATGTGGTGGCGCGGGCTAGCCCTGGCCGTGCCACCAGGTGGTGTGGGCCCCTAGTCCACCCACCGACCTTGCCCTTTCGTCTATAAGAAGCCTCCGGTGCAAAAACCCTAAATCGTCCAACCTCTAGCCACAAAAAGTTCAGCAGCGCCGCCGCCACCGAAGGGGAGATTTGGGGGACAGAAACTCTCTGTTCCGGCACCCTGTCGGGACGGGGAAGTGCCCTCAGAACCATCTCCATCGATCTCCACCACCATCTCCATCGTCGTTGCTGATTCCCATGATGAGGAGGGAGTAGTTCTTCCTCGAGGCTAAGGGTTCTACCGGTAGCTATGTGTTCATCTCTCTCTCTCTCTATGCATGGTCATATTGTGATCATGTGCTTTGTAATCAAGTAGATCTACCTTGCTACTCAAGTGCTTTAATAGATCTCTGCTCTCCCCATGTGTGTGAAAGAGACAGCATGCACACCATGGTGGCACTTAGGCTAGAGATTACAAATACTTTTTATGAGTTATATTTGGAGTTGGATGTCTTTATGAAATTGTGGTGTTTGTTGGAACCATCTAGCGCTCAAGGTGATAGTGTGGGGTTATCTAGATGGGAAAGGCTTACTTTGAGGTGTGCTATTATAGCCCTACCATGGATTAGAGTGTCCAACCGGAGAGTAGTTCAGAGTAGTATCATAAAGAGATGATATTTATATGAGAGTGTTCACTAGTGAAAGTATGATCCCTAGGCCTTGTTTCTAAACATTGAAATACCGTTTGCTACTAGATCTGTTACATGTTTGCTTGCTTCCATCTTTATTTCAGCTTGCCCTTAGTCTCTTCCACGCCATCAAGCTATTTTCTAGAACTGTTGTCTTATATCCATACCACTTGTATTTCACCATCTCTTCGCTGAACTCATGCACCTATACACCTGACAAGTGTATTGGGTGTGTTGGGGACACAAGAGACTTCTTGTATCTTGATTGCAGGGTTGCTTGAGAGGGGATACCTTTGACCACTTCCTCCCTGAGTTCGATAAACCTTGGGTGATCCACTTAAGGGAAAACTTGCTGCTGTTCTACAAACCTCTACACTTGGAGGCCCAACAACTGTCTACAAGAATAGAAGTGCGTAGACATCAACCATTGAATTTTTAAGTTCTTTGCAAAGCACTGTTAAACTATGGCATGGAGAGGACCGGATTTCTTTCCGACTTATGAACAATAGTTACATTTTATCACTAGATGAATGGTGCGCATGCTTTAATTTGCCAAACAATAATGATAATGAGTTGCGCGCATCCTTTACTAGCCCATGCCCTTCCCCGAAACAATATTATAATAGAATGAGTTTCACTTCTAGAGTGAGGAAGGGGAAGAATATTCAACATCCCGCAATTCGCTATTTGTTCTATGTTATTGCTAACACCTTGCAGACACATAATGAGTTCACGAGACTCAATGAGGAGGACATCTTAGTCCTCGCAAAGGCTGCTTTCAACAACTGCAACTTGTCACTCAACTTGGGCACAATCCTTGTGCGCTACCTGGAGCACCAATCCTCCCAAAGCCAAGGACCAATCACAGGTGGAGGCGTCATCACCGTGCTTGCCACTGCCCTTGGAATCAACCTAGGTGAGTTGCAACATGTGCTAGGTGAGCAACATGTTGGCTTCTCTACTTTAAAAGCTTGTGGAATGCTCACTAGGAGAGGTGGTGTTTATTACCTGCATATTGCTGGAGCTGGGCGTATCTGCCCTGCTCCTTTGCCTAATGGTCTTTTCTCTATCGAGGAAGGACGTTTGCTATATGAGTTGTAGGTTGAGCAACACCAACCCGAGGGGGAGATTCCAGACGAGGATGAGGACCAAGAAGAGGAGAAAGAAGTTCCTTATCAAGAGGAGCAGACATCAACCCGGTTCGCAACATACCAAGACTTCTAAGAACTTGGAAGGACCGTGGAGAGGATGCGTAGCCTCTCTTTGAACCTCTGAGATTCAACTAGTAATTTATCAACTCAATTTGCGAACCGGAGTTCCGAATTTTTCCTGCCACCACAATGATTTGAAGGGCTTGCAAAAGCCTAAGCTTGGGGAAGTTTCCTCATTTATCTTTATTTTGCGTTCATTTGCTTTTCTTCATTTTGAGGTTATGTTTTTAATTCGAGTTTATAAGCACTTGTGTTGGTTTCCCCAACACTTTATCTTTAGTTATTTCTATTTTGCTTTCGAGATTTTCTAGCCAAACTTTGCCGCCAATTTTCTATTCTTTAATTTCCTCTCTTAAAAACAACAAAAAGATTTCTCCATTTATCTTTATTTTCCCTCTTCTTTCTTTTCTTTTCTTTTCGCCTCGAGGTTCTCATGTATTTGTAGGAAGAGTGATTAACTTCGAGTTTCTAAGAAATGAATAAAAAAGGAAGAGAGAAGTGGAATGAAACATGAGAGGTATGCCTTATGACTCCCCACTTTTGAAGTTTGAGAAACCCATGCTAGTTAGTAGTAAATGTTGAGATATTATATTGGTGGAGTGAGTCTTTGTATTGTAGTAAAATTTTGTTTGCATGGGTATTTAGTTGGGTACGTTTTGTTCCCGCTCTTGTAGTTAACCAAGTCTTGCCTAAAAATTTGCTAAACAATTGTCATAAGAAAAGTCTCACAATTGAAGGCCTGGGTGTTATAGTGTTTAATCTTGAAGGCTTATTTCTAGAGATACTCAACACCACAGAATATAATGATTGACTTGATAGCTCTCTTTAAAAGGATTTGTTCTATTGAATTAATGTTTAGCGGTTTTTGTGAGCATGCCAAAGTTTGACTTGTGAATCATAAGAATGATATAGCTTTATGCGTGTCAAACTTCATGGGATGCCAACAACTCCGCTAGCCTACGAATTATCTTCATGGAGGAAACTCCTAGATTACGGCTATGAGTTGATTAAACATATGTAGCAACAATGCTATAATGGGTAAGATTCTTGGCACTCCTGGGTAGCTGTGTTCATGATGGAATCACTCCTCTAGCTGTTATGAGAAATCATTGTACAAAAGGAACAAAAACCTTAGTGATGCCACGAGTGTCCATCACAGCCCGATAAACTAATTAAAATCTTTGGCATGCTCTCAATTACTTAAGAACTGAAATTCTTGAAGGACAATGAATAGAAAAGTAGTGCTTTTAGAGTCTTGATTTATTGATGTGGGAGAATTGAGATACTCTAGTATATATGCTTTTCATGAAAACTCTCACACTCTCAATTTTACATGATTATACTTTATTGTTCAAAGGCAAGCCTATGAGTCGATTACATGACATGGAATGAAGTTTACTCATTTGAATCATCCATGTTAACAATAATTTTGCTGCACTACAAGGATGCATAAAAACCTGTATGGTATGCTTGCCATTACTCTATCTATGCTGAAGTTTTTTAGATTTATAAAGTGGAGGAAACATGAGACTATCAATCATGGGTAAGATCATCATGTTGTTATTTCAGTTTAAATGTTGAGTTCCTTTTTGGTTTTAGTTTTCTTGCTCGAGGACGATCAAGTTAAACTTGGGGAGGTTGAGGGCTCTGAAATATAGCCATCTACATCCACATTTAAACTGGATACTATTCATATTTTTGATGAAATATCTCTCTAAATCCTTCCACTAATGCCTAATGATCAAAGGGGTATGCAATCCTTTCTTTCTATTTTTTCATGCGCAGATAATGACGTTTGATGATGAAAATCACTATATTAAAGTCAAAGATACAAGATTTCCAACGAATCGAAGAAACCAGGAGTCGTGAAGTGGAGACAGACGCTTTAACGACTAACTATATGGCGGGAATAAAATTCTGGCCGTATAGTTCCGGTCGTATAGTTGCCATCGACACCGCTAGGTCAAACATAACAACTTTCGTGAAGGGACCCCTATATAAAGAGGCCTCGGGCAACGAGAAAAGAGCGCCCACACAGACCATCAGCTGCCTCCAGATCTCCACCTCTTGTAATAGAAGAGCCGCCGGAGAAATAGACTTAGATCTAATCTCTCCACCACCATAGACATATTCCACCTCTTGTAATAGTAGATCTCTTCTTTGATTGGTGACATTGTAAGACTATTTGTTATCAATCTCATGATTTCCATTACAATGTTTATGATCTTTGATCTTATCTCTATGTGCGAGTAATTCTCCTTGGGCTAAGGGCTTCGGCCTAGCCATGTAGATTTTGTGCATGTTATTTATCATAGATGGGATCATGTATTAGTTTGTATGACATGATGATTATTGTATCCTCTCTTGTCTCAATCTAAGGACTTGTTAGGTACCCAAGACCCCGAGGATTGAGCCAGGTATAGGGAGTATGAGTAATGACTAATTTGTAGGTTGGGAGCCCTAGTGACAGAAGGGGTAGTACGGTTGTATGTGCAGGATTTACTTGGGATTAACGGTGACGTCACTATGCATATCATTAGTTCTCTTTCTTATATGGATGAGACTAGTAGGTTATTTCTATAAGCGGTTGCGGAGGCAATAGTAAATTTGGATGCACTGTCCACATATAATTTATCTTGCTCTAACAATTACATGCATACTTTATTTTTATCTTTTATTTCCATCAGATGTTTTGCACAGCTACTGGTGAAACCGAACACCCTAGACCCTCTCTCTCCATCATCGACAACAACAAAAGACACAAACTCTTGGTCCGGTAAAAACACAAAAGGAATTTTAAAACTCCTGAAGGTCTGTTAAAGTAACTTCACTATGCTTCTGCTTCCCAAGGATTCAATAAACCGAGGTCTACTAGGGAAAAAGAGCTATACTACATCCGTAATCCGGATCGAAGGTATCACTACGCATCGTCCATATTTGGACGATGGTGCGAGGATATCCAAAGGCAAACTGCTTGCCCACGAGCTCTCTCCCATGCCCATCCGAAGTAGATGGAGCGCAGGTGCCGCTCGAGTGAGGTGGGCCTCGCTCGACTCGTAGGCTTCAGGTATGAGTTCCACCTAGAGAGTTGGTGATAGGAAGAGAGAAAACTAGTTGGTTGAGAAGGGCGTGGCCTCGCCCGTGGCAATGTCTAGCTTGGCAGCGGACATGGAAGAACATGGGAAGGGATTTTGGCTCGTGTCGGGCAAGGAAGCTCCTGAATTTGGTCACCGCGTACCAGAAATTCGAGACCGAGCTCGGGTCGCTGCTGGGGAAAGGGGAGAGAGGAGGCGGCGAACGTTGGCTGAGCATGTTGATGGGAATAGGGGATGGAGCATGACGACTGGTATGAGAGAACGCTCTCGTGGAGAAGACAAGTGCTTGAAGGGAATATGCCCGAGAGGCAATAATAAAGTGGTTTTTGCATTATTCCATGTTTATGATAAATGTTTATTTCTCATGCTATAATTGTGTTAACCGGAAACGTTAATACATGTGTGTTAATAAACAAACAAAAGGTTCTAGTAATGTCTCTCATTACACTAGCTTGTTGATTAACAGATGATCAAGGTTTCCTAATCATGAACAGTGGATGTGTGAATAACAAGGTCATGTCATTGGAGAATGATGTGATGAACATTCTCAAGGGAATATGCCCGAGAGGCAATAATAAAGTGGTTATTATCTTATTCCATGTTTATGATAAATGTTTATTTTGCATGCTATAATTGTATTAATTGGAAATGTTCATACATGTGTGTTTAATAAACAAAATACAAAGTTCCTAGTAATGCCTCTCATATAAACTAGCTCGTTGATTAACAAGATGATCAAGGTTTCCTGATCATGGACATTAGATGTTGTTAATAACGAGATCACAACATTGGTGGAATGAAGTGATGAACATTCATCCTAAGTATAGCATTACGGTCAAAGTCATTATTTTTATATTGCTATAACATCATACGAAGTAATCTTAGTCTTTAGACCATGAGATCATGTTAATTTCTAACATCAGAAGAGTAAATTGATAACATCAAACGTCACACCATAAAAGGGTGACTATAAAGGTGGGTTCAGATACTCCGAAAGTGTTATGTTGAGGCTCATGGATAAAGAGTGGAATTTGTCAATCCCGATGACGGATAGATATAATCTAGGCCCTCTCGGTGATATCACATTAAGATAACTTGCAAGCAAGTGATGTGACCACTAGAATGTTATATCACGGGAACGAGAAAAGAGTGCATGTCGGTAACGAGATCAAACTAGGTATTTGGATACCGATGATCGAATCTCGGACATGTAATATATCATGAGACAAATGGATTTTGTTACGACGTTAAAGGTTCACACGATCACAAGAGTCATCGTTGAATATGTGGGAGTCAGTATGGATCTCCAGTCCCACTGCTGATTATTGATCGGAGAAGGCCGATCATGTCTGCATTATTCGCGAACCAAAGGGTGACACACTTAAGGGATACCGACACCATTTAGGAGCAAATATGTTTCAGATAAATATTAAGAAAGCGTTGGAATCATTTCGATGGAAACCGGAATTGTTTTGGGTGAAATTGTTGAAACTGGTTCTGCATGTGATATTGAAATGTTGCAGGGAGTTTTATGTGAATGTTTGTTAATTAAAGTAATTAACAAAATTCTGAATAAAATAAATAAAAGTGTTTTATTTAAAGAGAAAATGCATTTAATTTGGTGGACATTAAATGCAAAGTGAGTGGAGTTGAAATTGATGTGAGTGGGCTTAGTGGAAGCTCCACCCACATGAATGAGGGAGAGGTGGGGGCACCCACCATGGCCGGCCAGCCATGGCCTTGGGGATGCGCCCCCTCCCCTATAAAAGGAGCCCCATGGCTCCTCTCCTCTTGCCCCACCTCCTCGTGAAGGTTCTCTTCTCCCTCTAGTTATTCCCCATGGTCTCGGATTAGCAAGATACATGTTCCCGGTGGCTTTATCTGGAAAGGACTTACTGCTACCGCTGCATCGCTGGAGCAAGGAGGCGGAGGTTGTTCGGTGTACCGAACGTGTGTGCGATCACGGATGCACCGCTACTTTGCGATGCTGGACTTGATGGTGCTGGACCTGATGGTGCTGGAACTGCTGGACCTGAATGACTTCATCACAATCTTGAGATCGGCAAGTGTATGACTACATCATCCACGAGTTCCATCTCGTTAACAAAGCTTTATTGTCTTCAAGGGTATGTTCTCTATGGATGTATATCTATCCGTTGCTTGTATCTAGTAGATATATCTTGGCGTATAGTTCCCATCGTAGGAATTTTTTTGTTTTCTATGTTGCGAACCCAACAGTGGTATCAGAGCCTGATCTATGCGTAGGTGCTTTATATGTGGGCGATGATGATCATGTTATTGCATCTTCTATGTATTTTGGATATTGGTGGCATAGTGGGATGAAGCGGCCCAGACTAACTTTACATGTCCTCGCACATGAGACCGGTTCCACGACTGACATGCAACTAGTTTTGCATAAGTGGCTAGGGGGTGTCTGTCTCTCCTACTATAGTCAATATCTTATTTACAACAAGTTGCTAATAACTTAGTTGTCATCGTTGTGGTTCCATGTTCGTAGGTAAGACTGGTTCTATCTTCGAAAGCCTTAAGCCACATAAAACTTGCAATGGATAAATTAGATACGTCTAGTTTAGATTATTGCTGGGCTAGTTTCATGATATGGTAATGTTGTAAGTTGATGTATGGTAGATAGAGATGATAGATATCATACCATGATGCACATGATGGTGATCAAATTCATGGACCCTATCATTCCACTTTACACATATGATGTTTGCATCTTATATTGCTAGTTTGGCTTTTTAGTAGCATTATAAGATGATCCCTCATTTTAATATCAAGATAAAAAATGTGTTCTTCCTTAAGTATGCACCATTCTATGGATCGTGTTTCGAGACATCACGTGATGATCGGGTGTACTCGACTCTACGCTTTCATACAACAGGTGTAAGATAGTTTTACACATGCGAGTACTAAGGTTCTTACTTGGCGAGCCTAGCATGTACAAACATGGCCTCAGAACACAGACCGAAAGGTTAAGCATGAGTCATATAGTTGATGTGATGCCCATATTGATGCTCGCCTTTGAAGCTACACCGACTCACGAGATGATCGGACTTGGTGTAGTGGATTTGGTTCATGTAATCACCAAAAAGGCACGAGGGATGTCGTTTTTGAGTGGGAGTTCATTTCTAATTTGGATTAGTTGAACTCAATTTTTCATAAACTAAATCAAAGTGAATTTGCATAATTTTTTGTAGTCATTGGCATCTGTTCACTACCTTATGCTTAGTTTTAATTGAGATAATAGAACTATAGAATTCTGGATATTTACTTTACGAACTGCTATCGTATTGTTTTGAATGTCAATTTAAAGTTTAGAAGTCCTATTGCAAACTTTCAGCAAACTCTATTTACTCCATGAAGTTTAATAAGTAGTATTAAATCAAGAGTAAGAATTCCAATGTTAGTATCTAAAGTATCATGTTTGCCTCCATGATTATTGATATTCAAAAGTTGTTTTAATATCAAGATTATCTAGGAGCTGAAAAATTATTTCAGAAACCATCATGTGTGGAAGATATTGTGATATTTAAAACAATGTTTTTGGTTGCATTATGATAGAGTACAATTTAGCAAAATACATGTTCTCATATTGTATGAGAATTTGTGAAGGATGGATTTGCTAGGCATCCGGATCTCCCAAAAATGTTTTGGGAACTAACATTATACTCGCGATCCTTCCTTATAGGCTATAGTAGCTTGATCATGAAAGTTGTCATGATAAGGATGAATAGAAGATGTAAGTAAAATGTTTACTACACTAATAGATTACTAAAGAATGGATTTTTTTGAAAGAACACCAAACATTTGATGATGGTGATCCACTTCAAAGTGCGAGTCCAAAGGTATTAGTATTTGACTATATACACTTTGTACTATGTGTCATGTGAATGACACCACTATTGATGTTGATAGATTCTTTTAAAAGAAAGGGAATTGTTGAAAGAGAATCTATAAAATATTTGGCAGAAAAGAAAACGTTGGAGATGTCCAACTTAGGTATATAGAAGATATACATGTTATGGCTGCATTCCTTGCTTGTTAAACAATGTGGTTCTTAGGTATTGGATACCGGTATTGGATACCGAATTGGCTGGTGTGAAGTGTCATACAGAACAACACAATTCATGAACTGCAACAGCCTAAGTAACTAGCAAGAGAATAAGTGATGATGTTCATCGAAAACAAATAAAGTGTTATTGTGTTTTTGTTGTCGTCAAACCTAGCCTTCAAGATTTTTTTAATAATTGTTATTTTGTTCCGGTATTACGAGAACAATGTTTGTTCAAATAATTACCGTATTCTATAAAGGATGGATGAACTTTTACAAGTCTAGTTGGAGAAATCACATCCATAAACATTATTGCTAAAATGTCATAAGACAAATGATTGGAGGATCACTTATGAAGTGACATCGCTGTTTGAATTATATTGGAAATAAACATGAAGAAACTCCATGTTGATGGATTTTTGGAGTCTTTTGATTTTGATCAATTGCCGCTTGTGAAACTTTCCTCGGGATAATTAAAACTCCGTCCATAGGCCAAAGAGGAACAGATGACTAACTTATTGGATATTATGCATGTTGATGTATATAGTCCATTATGTGTATCCATATGCGATGGATCTTTTTTGCTTCATATGCTTTCTCCAGAAACCTGAGTGAATATATCTATATATTTACTTAATAAGGAAGAAGTATGAAACATTTGAAAATTGTTTAAAGACTTTCAAGATGAAGTGAAAAATCATTGTAACAAGAAAATAAAAGAGTTTATGATTTGATCATAAAGGACGATATTTGAGTTACAGGTTTAGCAAAACACCTAAGATTTTAGGAATTGTTCCGTGAATTTTCATTTCCCGATAAACGACAGGAGTATGGTATGTTTGAGAGATCAAAACAAACCTTGTTTAACATGGTAAGATCAAATGTGTCATTTATAAAACTGTCATTATGTTTTAAGAATTAAAGCTTTAGAGACTACCGCTTTTACACTTAAACGAGCACCATCGTGATCCGTTGAAATGACACCATATGAGTTATGGTTTGGGATAAAACCCGAATTGTCTTTTCTTAAATCTTGGTATTCTATGCGTAAGTAAAATGTTTACAACCAAAGTCGGTTAAGCATGTCTTTGTAGGTTATCCCAAAGAATTTGTTGGGAATTCCTCCATAACACCGAGGACAAAAGAGTTTGTCGCTTGGAACATCAAGTTTCTTGAGAAGGAATTTTCCATGAAAAGTTAAGTGGGACGACAATAGAACTTTGATAAGGTTGTTGAACCTTTGCTATATGTGCTAAGTAGGGCAGCGCCGGAAAGTGTCCCGGTGGCGTCCACAATGCTCATGGCTCCCGTGATTACAAAGGGTGTGATCTTGGAGATTAGAGTTCCTATTGAACCATGTCGGTTGGTAAGAATCAAATAGTAAGATTTGAAACAGAAGTCGTTATTGTTTTGACAATGATGAACCGACTGCATGCAAAGAAGCGGTGATGGGCCCTGACTCCATAAAATGACTAGAAGTCATAGAATCTGTGATAGTATCCATACACGAGAAATCAAGTTTCTGAACTTGGAAGACCCTCTAGAAAGGCGAGAAGCCTATCGGTCGTGTTTGGATCTATAAAAAAATAGACATGGATGTTTAACATATATGAAATAGTCGACATGTCGGAAAGAAGTTTACGACAATGTTCAAGGAGTTGACTATGACAAGATTTGATCTTTCATAGCGATTTTTAGTCTTGACGGATTAATGTAGCAACCACTACATATAATTTGGCATATGGTAGTTGAATAAACAAAACAAGGTTCTTCTATAGAATGGTTACCTAGGACATGTACATGACACAGTCTGAAGGGTTTTGTTAATTCAAAGGGTGCTAAAGGGCATGCAAACTTCAATAGTTGAAGTGAGCATAGCGGAGTTGGAATCTTCACCATGATGAAAATGTTAAAAGAATTTAATTTCATCGACGATGAGAAAGATGCTTGCATTTGCAAGAAATTAAGTGGGAGCGCTGAAACAAATTTCCAATACATTATTCAGAGTACATATTGTTGATTGGAAATGATGTATCTTTTATTGACACAAGTTAAGAATTTCATTAAAATAGGATTTCGATGAAAGACTTGGGCAAAACCAGAATATTTGGCATCAATGTCTATATGGATATATTGAGAGGCTAATATGGTTATGCCAGACGTACATATATGAGATATTGAAAGGGTTCAATATGGAAACAACAAGAAAGGTTCTTGCTGCATGGAAAGGATTGTATCGAGATTCAAGTGTTTCAACACTTGGTGAGTAAAATCACATGAATATTTTGATCGATTATACCGTGATATGTATATATCCAGATATGTCCTATGCTCTAAATGTTATGCGCACATACCAGAATGATTCATAAGATGATCATTGGACGACAGTAAAGATATTTTTATGAGCTTTGGAAGAACTGAGAATATATCATGTATAAGTGACAAATAGTTAAAGGTAGTTCATTGTAAAGTGTTACATTGATACTAGTTTTGTCACAAGATACAAATTAAATTTATCTCAATTTAGACTATGGGTGGCACAATGTAATGGAAAAGATGTTCCATGATGGATTTGGATGAGTTCCAAAGTTGATACATTATGACGGATACTACAACAAAAAGCTAAGTATATGGCTGCTATAGTAGCATCAAAGTAGGGCATTTGTGTTAAGTAGTTTGTTATCAAACTAGGTGTGGTTCAAAGTGGGCTAATACTATGAAGATATATTGTATGACAATAATATAGACATATTTTAACCTGAATGAACTAAAGGTCTCACCAAATGACTAAATTTATACAGTGCCGTCTCATTTGAGAATGAGTGATGCGTAGAGACGCAAAGACATGCAAATACACACGGACCTGAAACCGTCAGATCCAGAGATTATGTTAACCACTAGCAATCGTGTATATGCAACACCAGAAAGCCATAGGTGTTCAATACGCAAAGTTTTTCAAACTAGATTATTGACTCTAGTGCAAGTGGGAGACTGAAGGGAATATGCCCGAGAGGCAATAATAAAGTGGTTATTATCTTATTCCATGTTTATGATAAATGTTTATTTTGCATGCTATAATTGTATTAATTGGAAACATTAATACATGTGTGTTTAATAAACAAAATACAGTGTTCCTAGTAATGCCTCTCATATAAACTAGCTCGTTGATTAACAAGATGATCAAGGTTTCCTGATCATGGACATTGGATGTTGTTAATAACGAGGTCATAACATTGGTGGAATGATGTGATGAAAATTCATCTGAAGTATAGCATTACGATCAAAGTCATTATGTTTATATTGCTATAACATCATACAAAGTAATCTTAGTCCTTAAACCATGAGATCATGTTAATTGGTAACATCGGAAGAGTAACTTGATAACATCAAACATCACATCGTAAAAGGGTGACTATAAAGGTGGGTTCAGATACTCTGAAAGTGTTATGTTGAGGCTCATGGATCAAGAGTGGAATTTGTCAATCCCGATGACGGATAGATATACTCTGGGCCCTCACAGTGATATCACATTAAGATAGCTTGCAAGCAAGTGATGTGATCACTAGAATGTTATATCACGGGAACGAGAAAAGAGTGCATGTCGGTAACGAGATCAAACTAGGTATTTGGATACCGATGATAAAATCTCGGACATGTAATATATTATGAGACAAAGGGATTTAGTTACGACGTTAAAGGTTCACACGATCACAAGAGTCATCATTGAATATGTGGGAGTCAGTACGGATCTCTAGGTCCCGCTGCTGATTATTGATCGGAGAGGGGTATCGATCATGTCTGCATTATTCATGAACTGTAGGGTGACACACTTAAGGTATACCGACACCATTCAGGAGCAAATATGTTTCAGATAAAGATTAAGAAAGCGCTGGAATCATTTCGATGGAAACCGGAATTGTTTCGGGTGAAATTGTTGAAACTGGTTCTGCATGTGATATTGAAATGTTGTAGGGAGTTTTATGTAAATGTTTGTTAATTAAAGTAATTAACAAAATTCTGAATAAAATAAATAAAAGTGTGTTATTTAAAGAGAAAATGCATTTAATTTGGTGGACATTAAATGCAAAGTGAGTGGAGTTGAAATTGATGTGAGTGGGCTTAGTGGAAGCTCCACCCACATGAATGAGGGAGAGGTGGGGGCACCCACCATGGCCGTCTAGCCATGGCCATGGGGCTGCGCCCCTCCCCTATAAAAGGAGCCCCTTGGATCCTCTCCTCTTGCCCCACCTCCTCGTGAAGGTTCTCTTCTCCCTCTAGTTATTTCCCATGGTCTTGGATTAGCGAGATACATGTTCCCGGTGGCTTTATATGGAAAGGAGTTGCTGCTATCGCTGCATCGCTAGAGCGAGGAGGCGGAGGTTGTTCGGTGGACCGAACATGTGTGCGATCACGGATGCACCGCTACTTTGCGGTGCTGGACTTGATGGTGTTGGACGTGATGGTTCTGGAACTGCTGGACCTGAAGGACTTTATCACGATCTTGACATCGACAAGTGTACGACTACATCATCCACGAGTCCCATCTCGTTAACAAAGCTTTGTTGTCTTCAAGGGTATGTTCTCTATGGATGTATATCCACCCGTTGCTTGTATCTAGTAGATAGATCGTGGCGTATAGTTCCCATCGCAGGAATTTTTTGTTTTCTATGTTGCAAACCCAACACATTCAACCACACTAGGTTTAGCAATATGATCATGTGTTCAAAGTTTATATTGCTATATCAATCTCACTCGAAGGAACACTAATCCTTAGACCATGAGATCACATCAATCACTAATACTCAAATAGTACTTTGACCCCATCAAACATCACACCGTAACAGGGTGATTTTGAAGATGTCGTTCGGTACTTAGAAAGTGTTAGTTGAGCCTCGTGGATCAAGAGTGTAATTTTTCCATCCCAATGACAGAGAAATATACTTTGGGCCCTCTCGGTGATATTACATTGATAATAGCTTGTAAGCAGGTGATTTGATCACAAAGAATGATTTATGATATAATGAGTAAAAGAGTACTTGTCGGTAACGAGATCAAACTAGGTATGGATGATACCAAAGGATCGGATCTCGTACAGGTAAAATATCACGAGACAAAAGGAATTGGTTACTACGAAAAAGGTTCATGCGATCACTAGTTCATCATTGAGTAAGTGGGAGTCGTTATGCATTTCCAGATATCGCTAATGATTATTGATCAGAGAGAGTCCCGATCATGTCCACTTAGTTCACGAACCGTAGGGTGGCACACTTAAGTCTCATCGACACATTTGAGTGGATACGGAACGCATGAGAAAATACTAGAAAACGCAGAAACTGTTTTGATAAAACTGCCGAAATAGTTTCGGTATATCGAAATAGTGCAAGAGAATAAATTGTTAATTTGTTCATTAAATAAAGTGTTTATTAAATAAAGTACTCATTAAATGAAGTGTTTATTAATTTGAGTGGCATTAAA
Source organism: Avena eriantha (assembly GCA_910589775.1). Taxonomy (NCBI): domain Eukaryota; kingdom Viridiplantae; phylum Streptophyta; class Magnoliopsida; order Poales; family Poaceae; genus Avena; species Avena eriantha. Next base: position 184,222,248 of record OU342740.1, on the reverse strand, counting down.
CCAAGTTAATTAAAAGTGTTTTAATGGAAGACCTTTGGTTTTTGAGTGAAGATTTAATGGAATTATGGTGACCCTTTAATTTGTGTCAGTGGAGACTCCACTACCATCAAGAGGGGAGAGGTGGGGGCACCACTAGGGGCTGGTGCATGCCATTTGTACATAGCCCCCTCTCCTATGAAAGGAGGAGGTGGATACCCCCTCTTAACACACCATTTCATCTCTCTCATATGCCCTTTGGTTGACATATTCCTCCCCTTGCTAGCTGATCCACTATCACGAGTATGGTGCTTAGGCGAAGCCCTACTCAAAACCTTCTCCAGCACCACCACCATGTCGTAGTGCTGCTGGGTTCCCGAGGATCCGCTGCTGCCGCTGTCCAACTGGAGCAAGGGATGGAGGTCATCGTCGTGTTGGACGTGTGAGCGAATACGGAGGTGCTGCCCATTTGTGCTGCTAATCGTCTTCACGTCCTTGAGGATGGACAAGTACATTCTACATCAGTCACGTTTGCTTGCGGAAATATTATTCCGCTTTTGGTATTCGAGGGTGAGTCCTTCTAAAACTATTATAAGTATCGTCTAGATTTGATCTTGGCAGTTGCAATCGTAGGATTTCTTTGTTTTCTATGCAACGAACCCATCAGTGGTATCAGAGTCATGTCTGTGCGTAGATGATTTGTATGGTTAGAATACATGGAGATGTGGAAATTGATGATCATGTTATTGCATACCTTCGTGTATTTTGGATCATGGTGGCATGTTGGGATGAAGCGCCTCGGACTAACTTTACATATTCTTGCACATGAAACTTGTCCCACGCTTGACATGCAACTTGTATTGCATAAGTGGATCAGTGGGTGTCTGTCTATCCCAGCATAGTCATGATCTAATTTACAATGGTTTGCTAATAACCAGATTATCACCGTTGTTGTTGAAGTTCGTAAGTAGATCGGTTCTTTCCTAGAAAGCCCACAGCCACATAAAATATGCAAAAATAAATTAGAGGCGTCCAACTTATTTTAAACCATGTGATGTGATATGGTTATTGATACAAAAATTATTGTATGCAATGAGATTTATTGTAAGTTAAGTAACCAGTAAGATCCATATGGTTGTCTTTTTCCTTTTTGTGGCATGCGTGATATATATATATATATATAAAGGAGTTAGTGAGGAACCAGTTCCTGTATAACTAAACAGGGAATGAAGTGAATTTTGTCCGATAATAGAGTAAACTTTTTTTAGGCGAGTGAAATTTCTTTTTCGCGGAAAAATATCATGTTCGAAGTGAACTTTTTTATATTTCTAGCCATGTCCGAAGTGAACTTTCAAATTATAATGCGAATTTTTTTTGCAGCAGAGTTAACTTCCTTTTTAATGCTTCTAAATTTTCTTTTATCGAACATGATTTTTTGGATTTTTTGTCTCGTCTGACGTGAACTACCAAATATAACGAGAATCCTAGGAGCGCTCGAAGTGAACTATGTTTTTCTCCAGAGTGAACTTTCTTTTTAGTCCATGTGAACTTTCTTTTTTTCAGAAAATCCTTCTGAATATTTTTATTCTTGTCTCACATGACCTACCAAATATAACGAGTACCCAGGTGTCGCTCGAAGTGAACTATGTTTCACGCATAGTAAACTTTATTTTTGACGTATGTGAACTTTTTCCCCGCGAACACCTTTATAGAATTTTTTAACCTGGCCTCACGTGATCTACCAAATATAACGAGACCTCCCGTCGCGTTCGAAGTGAATTCAGCAGAGTGAACTTTTTTTATGCTTGTGAATTTTTTTTGGACAAACCAGTGAACTTTTTTTTTAAAAGCTTATGAACTTTGTTTTTTTACAGTTGTAAACTTTATTTTTCTTTGACAGTGTCTTTTAGCAGAGTGAACTCTGTTTCCTGCGGTGTCTGAACTAGCATCGACACGTTGAAACAGAGGAGTTCTTGTCAGGTACCACACCATCATCCCCACATGCGGGTGTTGACAACAACAACGACATCTAGACATAAATCGCTTGGGAGAATAGCATCACGGATGTTCTTGGCAGGGGCGCATGCCAACGACGCGGAGACGTCATGGGGCCGCGCTTGCTGGCCGGAGGCCGGACCGGTGACAGGAGGAGGGAGCGGCCGGAGTTGGCAGAAGGGTCGGCGGCTCGCTGACGGCCGGCGAGCCTGCAAGAAAGGAGGAGGCAGGGCCACGACGCGAGACAGAGGCGACGCCGAGGAGGAGCGCGGCAAGCGCTGCTTGATCTCAGGGAGGACGACGGTGGTGAGGCAAAGACGGCTTCGGGTGGGGCCTCGCGTGGCGGTGGGGGACCGAGAGGAGGGCGCCGGTCATGAACCACAATGAGAGGGGTGGTGTGCGCCCTCGCGAAGCCGAGGCGAGGCGAGGCCGATGGTCGGCGCGGTGTGGACGGGCAAAGGACGGCGGAGGCGAGCAACGTGGGGAGGTGGCGGGTGCCTGGAGAGGGGCGGAGACGTCAGGTGAGCAAGCACGGGGCAGGGAATCCAGATGCGGGCGAGCGAGGAAAAAAGGCACGGGGGGCGATGCGTGCGGGAGCGTCGCTAGGGTGGGGCCAAGGCTGTCGGTCACGGGGTGGGAGCGGGACGCGGTTGGTAGGTGCGGGGATGCAGCGGGTTCCTATATACTTATACAAGAACTCTCTCAAGGGGGTTCTTCTTTAGATCTACTATATATATATTCATGAGATATATTATAATGGTGGAAGACGGCCATGATGGAGGCGTCATGGGCCTTGATGCCACGCTAGTGGAATGATGGAATGACGCACAGGATGGATATCGAATGCGATAAGGACCATATCATATCGCATTATTCTTGCATGTAATGTTTATCCTTTGATGCATCTTATATACTTTGATTTGATTGCCATGGTAGCATTATAAGATGATCCCTCCCACTAAATATCAAGATAATAATATGTTCTTTCATATGTACTGTTAAGAAAGTTCGTCGTTTCAAAGCACCACGTGATGATCGGATGTAATAGACTCTATGTTCGCATACAATGGGTGTAAGCTAGATTTACACCCGTGAATACTAAGGTTCTACTTGACGAGCCTAGCATGTACAGACATGGCCTCAAAACATGAACCGAAAGGTAAAACATAAGTCATATGAATGATATGATGACCATATGACGCTCACCATTGCAGCTGCACCACCTCACGTGATGATCGGTCGTGGTGTAGTGAATTTGGTTCATGTAATCACTAAAAATGACTAGAGGGATGTCGTTTTTGAGTGCGAGTTTATTTAGTAATTTAGATTACTTTGAACTCAATTTATCATAAACTAAATCAAAGTGAATTTTTATAGTTCGTTGTAGTCACTGACATTTGTTTACTACCTTGTGTCTAGCTATAATTGAGATAATAGAACTATAGAATTCTGAAATTTTACTTTACAAACTAGTATCGTATTGTTTTATGAGTGTCAATCTAAAGTTTAAAGTACTATTACAAACTTTCAGCAAAACCTCACTTACTTCGTGAAAATCAATAAGTAGTATCGAATCAAGAGTAAAAAATTCCAGCGTTAGTATCTAAGTATCATGCTTGCTTCCATGATTCTTTATATTGAAAAATTGTTTTAATATCAATGTTATCTAGAAGCTCAAAATTGTTTCAGAAACCATCATGTGTAGAAGATATTATGATATCTGAAATAATGATTGGTTGCAATATGATAGAGTATAATTCGCTAAAATACATATTCTCATATTGATAAAAATTTGCAAAGGTTGGAGATTCTAGGCGTCCCAATCACCCAAAAGGTTTTAGAAATTAATATCATATTCGCGATTCGTCCTTATGAGCTATAGTATCTTGATCGTGAAAGTTTTCATATAAGGATGGATAGAAGATGTAGGTAAAAAAACATTAAACGGATTACTAAAAGGAATGAAGTTTGGAAGAGCGCCAAACATTTGATGAAGGTGATCTACATCAAAAGTGCAAGTCCAAGGATATTAGTGTTTGACTAACAGGATTTGGACTATGTGTAATGTGTATGGCACCACTATTGATGTTGATAGATTCTTTTAAAAAGTAAAAAGGAAATACTGAAAGAGAATCAGAAAAATATTTGGTAGAAAAGAGAAGACTAGAAATGTCCATCTTAAGTATATAGATAATATACATGTTATTGGTGTATACTTTCTTGATAAAAAATGTGGTTTTTGGGTATTGGATACCAAATTGGTTGGTATGAAATGTCACACAGAGCAACACAATTCATGAACTACAATGACCTAAGTAACTAGCAAGAGAATATGTGATGATGTTCGTCAAAGATAAATAAAATGTTGCTATGTTTCTCGTTGACATCAAAGCTTGCCTTCAAGTTTTGTTTTAATAATTGTTATTTTGTTTTGGCATTATGATAACAATGGTTATTCAAATAGTTTCGTATTCCATAGAAGATGGGTGAACTCTTACAAGTCTATTTGGAGAAATCACGTCCATAAACATTGATGCTAAAGTGTCGTAAGACAAATGATTAGAAGATCACTTAGGAGTGACATTGTAGTTTAAAGCATATTGGGAATAAAACATGAAGAAACTCCATGATGATAGAATTTTGGAGTCTTTTGATTTTTGAATCAATTGACTCTTGTGAGATTTTCCTGGAATGATTTAAATTTTGTTCATAGGCCAGAAAAAGAACGAACGACTAACTTGTTGGATATTGTGCATGTTGATGTATATAGTCCATTATGTGTAGCCGTGTGTGGTGAATCTTTTAACTTCATATACTTTAACCAAAGATTTGAGTAAATATATATGTATACTTACTTAATAAGGGAGAAGTATTAAACATTTGAAAATATGCAAATGATTTCAAGATAAAGTAGAAAATCATTGTAACAAGAAAATAAATAATTTATGATTGGATCATAAAGAAAGATATTTGAGTTACAAGTTTAGCAAACACCTAAGAATTGAGGAATCGTTCCGCGGACTTGCGTTTCTCGAAACACCATAGGAGTATGGAGTGTTCATGAAATGTAATCAAACCTTGTTTGACATAGTAGGATCAACGATGTCATTTATGAAATTGCCTTTATATTTTAAAGATAAAGCTTTAGTGACTACTACTTTTATAGTGAAAAGAGAACCATCATAATCCGTTGAAATGACACCATATGAGTTATGGTTTGAGATAAAACCCAAGGTGTTTTTTCTTAGAATTTGGTATGCTAGACATAAGTAAAATGTTTACAACCAAAGTCGGATGAGCACGTCTTTGCAGGTTATCCCAAATACCCATTGGATATTCCTCCATAACACCAAAGAGAAAAATGTTTATCGATTAGAAACATCAAATTTCTTGATAAGGAATTTTTCACGAAAAGTTAAGTAGGAGGACAATAGAACTTTGATAAGGTTATTGAACCTTAGTTATATGTGCTGAGTTGCGCAACACCGGAAAGTATCCTAGAGGTGGCTACAATGCTCATGGCTCCCGTGCCTCAAAGGTTGTGGTCACGGAGATGTAAGTTCCTATTGAACCACGTAGGTTGGGTAAACAATCAAATAGTAATATGTAAGATTGAGTCATTATTGTTTAACAGTTATGAACCAATGACATACAAAGAAGCGATGATGGACCCTGACTCCGTCAAATGGCTAGAAGCCATAAAAATCCAAGATAATTTCATACACGAGAAACCAAGTTACTGAACTTGGAAGACCCTCTAGAAGGCGTGAAGCCTATCAGTTATATTTGGATCTATAAAGAAATAGACATGGATGTTTCACATCTATGAAATAGTCGACATGTCGGAAAAGATTTTACAAAAATATTCAAGGAGTTGAATACGACAAGATTCAATCTTTTGTAGCGATATTTGGTCTGGAGGATTATTGTAGCAACTATTGCATATGTCAATTTTGGTATATGGTAGTTGAATCAACAAAACAAAGTTCTTTTAATAGAATGATTATCGAGGGCATGTACAAGACACAGTCCGAAGGGTTTTGTTAATTCAAAGGATGCTAAAATGACATGCAAAATTCTATGGTTGAAGTAAGCATCACGGAGTTGGAATCTCCACCATGATGAAATTGTTAAAAGGTTTCATTTCATTGGACATGATGAAGATACTTGAATTTGCAAGAACTTAAGTGGTAGATCCGAGACATATTTCTAATACATTATGTATAAGACATATTATTGATTGGAAATGATGTATCTTTTATTGGCACAAGTTAAGGATTTCATTAAAATTAGATTTAAATGAAAATTTTAGGAAAAACTAGAATATTGAACATCAATGTCTATGTAGATAGATTGAGATGATAATATGGTTGTGCCAAAGTACATAGATGAAATATTGAATGGATTTCAATATGGAAACGACGACAAAGGTTCTTACCGCATGTTAGAGGTTGAAGCAAGATTCAAATGTTTTGACACTTGGCGAGTGAAACCACATGAATGATTTGATCAACCATGAATACCATGATATGTACATATCTAGATATGTCCTATGCTCTAAATATTATGAGCATATACCAGAGTGAGTTATAAGATAATCACTGAACAATAGTAGGATATCCTTATGTGCTTTGGAAGTACTAAGAATATATTATGTAGAGGTGAGTAATAGTTTTTTGTGAAGTGTTACACTAATAATAGTTTATAGTTCAATGTAAAGTGTTATATTGATACTAATTTTATCACAAGATACAAATTTAGTTTATCTCAATTTAGGCTATGGGGTTAAGGTGGCACAATTTGATGGAAGAAAGTTCCATGATAGATTTGGATGAGTTCCAAAAGGTTAAGTATTGTGACGGATACTACAATGAAATGCTAAGTATAAGACTGCTCTTGTAGCAGCATAAGAGGGCATTTGTGTCAAGAAGTTTGTTATCAAACTAGGTGTAGTTCCGAGTGAGCTAGTACTATGAAGATCTATTGTACGACAATAGTGTCAACCTGTTTTTAGCTCAAGGAACTGAGGTCTCACCAAAAGGACTAAATTTATACAATGCCATCTTATTTGAGTATAAGTGATGCGTAGAGACACAAATACATACAAATACACACGGACCTGAAAGCGTCAGATCTGGCGATTATGTTTACCACTAGCAAACGCATATATACAACACCAGAAAGCCATATGTGTTGAATGTGCAAGTTTTCAAACTAGATTATTGACTCTAGTGCAAGCGGGAGACTGAAGGGAATATGCCCGAGAGGCAATAATAAAGTGGTTATTGTATAATTCCATGTTTATGATAAATGTTTATTTCTCATGCTATAATTGTTTTAACAAAAAATCTTAATACATGTGTGTTTAATAAACAAATAAAAGGTTCCTAGTAATGCCTCTCATTGCACTAGCTTGTTGATTAACGGATGATCAAGGTTTCATGATCATGAAAATTGGATGTTGTTAATAACAAGGTGATGTCATTGGAGAATGATGTGATGAACATTCACCCATAGTAGGTTAGCAATACAATCATGTCTTCAAAGTTTATATTTCTATATCAATCTCACTCGAAGTAACACTAATCCTTGGATCATGAGATCACGTTAATCAATAACACTCGAAGAGTATTTCGATTCCATCAAATGTCATACCGTAATAGGGTGATTATAAATATGTCATTGGGTACATAGAAAGTGTTAGATGAGACTCGTGGATCAAGAGTCGGATTTGTCCATCCCAATGACGGAGATATATACTTTGGGCCCTCTCAGTGATATCACATTGATAATATCTTGCAAGTAGGTGATTTGATCACAAAGAATGTTATATCATGAAATGAGTAAAAGAGTACTTGTCAGTAATGAGATCGAACTAGGTATGGATGATACCAAATGATCGGATCTCGGACAAGTAAAATATTGTGAGACAAAAGTAATTGGTTACTACGAAAATGGTTCGCGCGGTCACTAGTTCATCGAAAAGGGTCACTACAAAAAGTAATACGGAACGCAGGAGAAAATACCAGACATTGCAGAAACTATTTTGATAAATAGCTGGAATAGTTTCGGTATATCGAAATAGTGCAAGGGAATAAATTGTTAACGTGTTCATTAAATGAAGTGTTCATTAATTTGAGTGGCATTAAACCAAGTGAATTAAAACTGTTTTAATAGAAGACCTTTGGTTTTTGAGTGGAGATTTAATGGAATTGTGGTGACCCTTTGATTTGTGCACTAACATCGAGAGGGGAAAGGTAGGAGCACCACTAGGGGCTAGTGCATGCCATTTGGGCGCAGCCCCCTCTCATATAAAATGAGGAGGTGGAGACCCCTCTCAACACACCATTCCATCCCTCTCATATGCCCTTTGGTTAGCATTTTCCTCCCCTTGCTAGCTGATCCACTACCACGAGTATGGTGCTTAGGAGAAGCCCTGCTCAAAACCTTGTCCACCACCACCACCATCATGTCGTAGTGATGATGGAGTTCCCGAGGATCCACTGCTTCCATGGCCCAACTAGAGCAAGGGACGAAGGTCGTCATCGTGTTGGATGTGTGACCGATTACGGAGGCGTTGTTCGTTTGTGGTGTTGATCGTCTTCACGTCCTTGAGGACGGACGAGTACATTCTACATCAGCCACGTTTGTTTGTGGGAATGTTATCCCGTTTTCAGTCTTCGTGGTGAGTCCTTCTGAAACTGTTACAAGTATCGCCTAGATTTGATCTTGACAGTTGCAACCGTAGGAGTTTTTTATTTTTTATGCAATGAACCCATCAGTGTTGCGTGCTGAATGTTGCGTGTATTGAATGTGTAAACTAAAGAGAATCATCCAAAGACCGCTATAAAAAATTATTGATTGAATGTTGTTGCTGTTTAGATATAGATCGATTTGAAGTTTCTGCTTGTAATGAATGTTGTCTAGCTACTAAATATGTACTAAATGGTGTTGCCGCTGTATTGTCAAAGTTTATACTGAATTTTGCACCATTGACATTGTAGTTGAATTTGTAGTTAAAAAATAATACTAAACTATAGGAGAGAGAATATAAACCTCTTATTTGTCGAAGTTAAGAATGTCTAAAAAGGAATCTTTTTAGAGGACCGTCTATATGGACATATAGACGGCCAAATTTACACCTTCCACTAGAGATGCTCTTAGGTTGCGTTTAGTTTAGCTATAGATTTCTAATAAGATGCTATGAGTTATGAGTTGTCAAAAATCGGTCGTAGGCTAAAAATTGTGAGAAAGTTGGAAGCTATTTGGTTGAAACAACTGTGAACTGTCAATTTGGTGAGAACTGTTTGCAATGCCCCTACGAAAGTAAGAGATTGTTTATAGACGCGGATTTATTGTAAAGTAGCCTCATGTACACTTATTTGATATATTTAAAAACAATTTTGATAAAAATTATCATTGTTTGATGTTGCTATTCTTCAAAAAAATAATTGCACCAAACACTTGAATACTATATTTTAAAATACCTCGAATGCTATTCCAAAAATCTGAGACATCAAAAGCAAATAGGTTCAAACAGAAGAATCAAAATAAATCATATTGCACAATTCTTCACGTGACCACATCACTATATCTTCACATGATCAGATCGAAACACATATGATCAAATATTAAAATCCAACATTTATTTGCTACTCCGTACAAATCAATAACACCAAAAATAGTACTGATCAAAATCATCTTCATCTCCGTTTGTGCATTATTGTAGTTATCGGGGGATGATCCCTGGTAGGGTCAAGACATGGTGTAAAGTGATTTCAAGAGGTTGACCAGAACTAAGGTTAACTGACATAGGGTGGCCGGCATACCCAGACCGACATATAGAAAATACGTCAGCATAACCAGGTTGACTCTTTTAAACAGGAACGGCCAAGCCGACTTACCTCGTCTGGAGCCCATGGGTTGACATAAGGGGTTGGCCTGTGATCAACAATCATATGCTGACCTCTAAGTCAATGCTCTATTATTTTTCTAGAAATCCCGGAGAGGATCCTCGTTATCATGTAGGTGTGCCCCCGGATTACAGTGAACAGTCCCATTGAGGTAACCCAGAGGAGACCGTTACAAGGTATGGTGACAGTTGTCAGGAGCGAACACGTCTTGTCCCATTGAGGGTTATCAAGAGCTGACCCATCAACAAAAGGAGCATCCTGGCGGGCCCAAGGCAATGAATTTAGTACCGTAGCTAGAGCACATCCCCTTGCCACCTATGCCCTAACCATTGTAACCTGGGAACCGTATATAAGGTGCCCTAGGGCCTCTAATGAGAGGGTCAATCCATTGTTCTCTCATTTCCCTCCTCACACTTAGAGCAACTCAGAGAGAGGAGATCACGGGGAGAGCTTCTTCCTCCTCTCATCATACAACTCAAGAAGCGCATTGTAGACACTATTACTATACTCGATATAGAGTTAGACATGCAGGAGTAGGGGTGTTATCTCACTAGGAGAGCCTTGAACCTGGGTACATTGTGTGTTTGTGTTCTTGTGTGTGCGGTCTTTATTGCATCTTCCCTCCCCGGATCCTTCGACATCCATTCAGTCCCAACTTAAGCCTTCTCATGGCATCTGCCGTGACACCACCACGATAGTTGGCGCCCACCATGGGGCCAGCAGCTGCACTGGCTGGAGTTCTCATCTGGGTGAGAAAAGTCACCGCCTTCGGCGAGCTTGTGGTCTCTAGCATTATCGAGAAGCTGGGCTCATTGAGCTTAGTTAGCGACAATGCTGTTTGCTTCGGCAACAAGCTGCTCCCCAGGAACGGTCATTTTGTTAGCTTTGGCGGACATCAGATCTACGCCGTCATCGACATCGTCCGGAAGTACCCGCAGAAGGTGCTCGTGTCCATAGATACCCTTGCTATCTACGTGGCTTATAATCACTTATAAAATCATCAAGCTCATATTTACTAATTCCTCTACTAGTCTGGAAAACTACTTACATTTAAATCAAGTTCTTAAGTAATTAAAATAATGCCTATTTTGTACTTATGAAGCATAACCTTAAGAAAACACCAATTCCATTAAAAGCAATGCTACTTGAATTCTAACTTTATGAATCCTTTAGAAGTAAACCACCTATAGGGTGATGCCATATCTAAAATATATAAGTCCCCACTTGCTAGTTTAATAGCTACGTGAAGATGCTAACTATTTTCTTTTAAAAAACTCTTAACTAATAGGAAACCCCAAAAGTATAACTTCAGGATTGAAATGCATTCATTTTGAAAAGGAACCTTTTCCTCAAAAACAATTCTTTTAAAGAAAATGCAAATGAACTATATCTTTTGTCTTTAACTCTCTAAGTTATAGTAGAAAGCTAGAGTGGAGTAAATTTTGAACCATTTCTCAACACCTTGGGTGCTATGTCATTGTGTGTTACTTTATTGAACTTATGAATTGTTTCACACACTCACACAAACCTTAATAAGAAGCACAAGTGTGAAATTGGTATAAAAGTTCAACACATTCCAAAGAACTCATCACGAACTCCAAACCCTAGATCAGATACAATTATTCCGAGGATTCGAGTTTATCAAACTGCATTACATTACTTATGCATAATTGCATCTTGCTTCTTCAAACATTTGTCCTTACCGGACCAATGATGTTATTTACAGAATTTGGATCTTCTATTGTCTAGAAGCCCATGAATTTGGATCTTCTATTGTCTAGAAGCCCATTACTCAAGTTCTTCAATAAAGTCAATGACGTCAACATATACATCAACCGAAGTGAAGACAAAGTTCTTAAGTAGATAAAAGTAGATTCTATAGCCATAAAACCTACTTCTATAGAGCATTGCAATAGCAGCAATTGCAAGCCCATTAGTTCAGATACTAGTCTTAGTCTCTAAATAGTTCTGAGTTGTTATTTCTGATTCTTCTTTGTAAGAAGTTTCTTTCTCTCTCTTTAACCTAGAGTGTTCTCTAGATATTTTTAAAGAGTCGAGTTGTAATCTATAGTCATGTCTTGGACCTGCTGTGTTTCTGTTGTACCACTCTTAGGGATGTAATCCTAGTGAATGGTGTTTCATTGGTGTTATGTCAACGACTATAGTGTACTACATCATGAAGTGGTATGCTGGGTCACCGTACCTGGTATCAGAGCATATGCTTTGACCTTAGGATTAAAACCCTTTTAGGAAGATCTATTGGTTAGATAGTGGCTATAGGAGCCATCTTATCTAAACCAAGACTTGTGATGGATATCTACTTGAGGATAAACCTTGTCACACTTAAGTTGGATGTTTTTGTCATCTTTCTTAAGGATTTTTTATATGTCTTCTCAAGAGAAAGGTCATTTGAGTGTAGCTCTAAATAGGTGTACCACCACTAACATGTCTTACGTAAGTTAAAATATCAAAGAAGATTACGACTAAGATTAGGATATCCTGTGGAGCAGTATTAGTGATGGATTCTATATTTAGAATTCCTGTAAATTAGAAGAATCTTACCACTAGTTGATACCACTATACCACTTAAGGTAGACTATTAGAGTATGTATAGATACAATTGGAAGTAAATCATGTGGCATTCACTTGAGAATTCTATGTGATGAAATAGAACTTGGTTGGGAATCAACAACCGTAAGCTAATGATAAGAATTACCATGATGGGATTAGTTCTCAAATCCTGAGGAACATGTAACTCATAACAAGATCATGGTGAGATTAGCTCCGAGACCATGATAAGTTTGTAATTAGGACAAGTATTCAGTAACAAATCTTGTAATAACAGTAAGTAAAGAAAAGTGTAGGTCTATGATAGAAGTCATAGGTATTATAACATTACGACAATTTTTGGATTAAGGTAGTAATTACAATTTTGTCAGTAGTTTTGAGAGATCATGTGAGGATAGTTTATGATAGAATGGAAAATTGGTAGTCTTTAGTAGTCCCAAAAGAAAGGTAAGAGGTTCTTCAGAACCAAAGTGAGATCACTTTGCTCAAAATTATCCAATTGCAATTGAGCATTTTGGGTAAATACCGAGACAAAGAATAGTTTAACCTCTAAGTGCTAAGTATCACAAAGTAAATCTATACTAGGTTGCGTCATATACTACACAGCTAAGCCTGCATTTTTGAGATGTTTTACTCAACTACTATATTACGGGCTTAGAATGATGTGAGTTACATGTACCACATTTGGATTTCTTGGTTGTTCTTGCATCTTCTTGATTGACTAGATCTGTACATAAAGTTTGACTTCGTGTGCAAATGCATGTTGCACCACCCAGTTATTACTTGATGTTATAGACCTAGATAGATAAGGGAATTCGTGTAAGGGAGTGACAAGTTCCGAAGATCAAGATGAAGACTTGCATGAAGAAGGAAGCTAAATATAAGGTGTATCAACACTATTTTGAAGGATAGAACAATCCCAACTTATTCTTAGTTGGCAGTAAGAAGGGATATTAGTGTTGAAAAAGGGTGTGGAGCAACATTAAAGGATGAATCTAAGTTCACTCAAAGCGGGTGATGTTGCTAAGAAGCTAATAAAGTAGTCGTACCAAGTTCATGAAAGCAACTTGAAAGGGGGCAAGGAAGGAGCCTTAGAACAAGGTGGTATTCAAGCTCTAACAACTCAGAGAGAATGTCAATAAGAAGTCGATAACGCGTAAGGTAATCTATGCACCTAGGAGGATCCACAACTGTTATCCGTAGTTGGTATCTTAGCGGTTTAGCTGATTAGGTCATTTTTGTGTAATTTAAAGAGTATAAAACTTGGCATAAGATAAGTAAGGCATAAAGGAGTATAAGGTTTATAGCGAACGACATTCGAGACGTTCCGTGAAATCGGGTTCGTTAGTGAGGAATAATGTCTAAGAAGATAAAAGTAAGACAAGTAATGTTGGTAGATTCGCTTCGGAGATCCACAATTGTGTGGATGTATCACAGATTCTTTTGTGAGACCTTATATAGATAACGTATAAGCTAGACAGAGACCAAATCCTTACTATTGAACTAATGAGTAATATACATGTAGTTTAGAGACCATTAGGAAACCCCAAGGGGGAGAGTAAACAATAAACTCTGAAGTGTTGTTATTTGACCTTTCGACTAAAGGTTGGAGGAGAAGTACTAAACGATTATGAGATTAAGCCTTATTCTCATAAGGTTATAAGTAGTCATCATTCTAAAGTATTTCCGAGAGTATGTCCGGATGAATGATCGAAGTAGATATAATTGCTTAACCCTAGTGGATTAGTTTAAGAAGAAAATAACTGGTAAGTTGTCCTTTAGATAAAGAGAGTATTCCAAAATTAGACTGGTGTAGTGTAATAGGAAAACTGGATTGGAATGGACAAAATGTGTCCACAACCAATTCTAATAGGACTGTGAGGACATAATCCAAGGGATTATAGTAAAAGAAACCATAGGATAAATTAGAAGAGATCGTGGGTATTAACAAGTATGAAGAGAATTCAAGGAAAAAGATTTGGATACGGGATACCACAATTATCCCCAATTATGATCACAATGGAGTTAAGAAATGTCGTGATCAATACAAGTCAACACCTTATTCCAAAACGTAAAAGAGTACGAACTTCAGGGATGAAGTTTATTTAAGGGGGAGAGTCTGTAACACCCCAGCATTAGAGCTTAGAAATAAGCTGAGATAAGGTGTGTGCATTGCATTCATGCATAGAACATCTCGATAATTTTCGTGCCTTTAAATAAAACTTGTCAAAGTGATTGAAGCTTCTCTTAACTTGGTGGAACTGAAGTAGATCATCAAGTTAACGGCGATAAGTTTCAATATAACCTTTGCTAAAACCTTATCTTTGGGTAATATAATTTGATCTAAGGGTAGATCAAATGTAATAAAACCAAGTCACAACACACTACTTAATATGGAGTACTAGATCTTCTAGAGATCATTACATGGTATTCCATACAACAACTCAAGGATCAATACTTAATACTCTAAAGATGATATCAAGGTATTATCTACAACAAACCCTGAATACCATGAGTGTCATGGTAATTCCTAAACACTAAAAATTAACTTTTATCACAAATAGAGTAGAAAGGGAAGTCAAGCCAAGAACATTTATCACATACCCTTAATATTATATTAAGAGATGACATTCCTATTTAACCTAGTCCTAGTGTCAATTGATCATCAATGTTGAGTGATTAGTCTTTGGCCTGGAACTTATTAACTTTTAGCTTTGACCTATTATATTGACTTTCCAAAGACCTTAAGTGAATTAGTAAGAAGAAGGAACTAGATATGGTAGAGTATTTCATTGTCAATGGAATGTGATCCTTGGTGCAGATCAAACCATCTGTTGTTGGAGAAGTTAACTCACTCCTGAGTTAACTAGAGGAAGTATCTGAACTCAAGAGTTAAACTAGTACTTGAGGAGTCATGAGAAAGATAGTAGTATTAGTGTATCAAATAATAAGCTTGTTAAGCCAAGTAGATACAAATATAAAGTAAGCTTCCTTAACAAGATAAGCCTTATAGAAAGACTAGTACAAGTCTACTACTTAACTGATGATAGATCTGGATCAGACAATTAGAAGCCTAAGCTTAGCATGATCAAAGGATGGTGGTCATTATTCTCAAGTCATTGAGAATAGATGACCAACTAGTAAACAAGAGTTGTGAGTTTACTAAATTAGGTAAAACCTTAGTAAGTTGAATCACCTAGCTTGATCATGAGAAGTCAATCTAGAGTATGATGAAGTATATAATATGAGTTTTATGGAGTAGTTAAAGGCATAGTAGTTTAACCAAGCTAATACAAGAACAAACTTGTATTATGGGAGTAGTACCATTGAAATCACATGTGATATAGTGAGGATTGCAATCTTGCAAGCTTTGGAAGTAGTTTCAAGAAGTATAAAAAAGGAGTTAATGGATGGAGTTAGAAGGAGCTACATTGGTGGATTCATTAGAGGTAATTAAGAAATGGAAGTTTCATACTAGAGTAATAATGGAGAATGATTATTGCTGAAGTGGCATGACCATGTGTCGTGGTGGTGTCACGGCAGATGCCATGGATAGGCTAAAGGTGGGGCCAATATGCACTAGAGGAATCCAGGGATGGATAGTGTGGTGATTCCACACACAGATGCTTTGTATTCTCCAAGTTCACTAAGTTTACAGATGCTCCTTGAGCTGTATTGGGGAGAGGAGGAAGAAGAAGTTATCTTACTCTCACCACTACTTTTCCCTATAGAACCAGCTACTCACCGCCAACCCGTTCTACAGAGGCCCTAGCGCTCCTTATATAGGGGAGGCTAGGTTTCTAGTTAGGGCATACGTGGAGGCATATTCCTGGGACTATGCCTATCCCAAAATAGCAAACCGACCGAGTCACCTTTTGCCCTCATAAGCCATGCAGAGGCTACGTAAGCCTCTGCGGCCCCAGCGTCAGCCGACATAGGTTGCGTCACCTTCGTCGGCCACGCCTCGCTGGTTCCTCCCTCTGTTCGCTTGACTCACGCTCCAGTGCATAGAGGCCACCTTTTGACCAGTGAGATACCTTCCTTCTCTTGCAAGCCTGGTATGATCCGGTCCCGTGGGTACTTGCATACAAATTACAAATAGCCCGCCGGCATACGACATACATCAGCCGGGACACTGTCAGGTGGACATCCTCCAGTCCGGGTTACTCCGTGAGTCGACCTCCCTTGAGGTGACCCGGCCAGCTTTTGCTTTGACCCTGCGGTACCTCGGCTAACTCGGCCTTTATACCCCGGCGTGACCCTACCCGGGGGTATCCCCCCAACATTAGTCCCCGAAGCTGGTGCGGTCTTAGCAATTTCAGCCGCTAAGGCCACGATAAGTTCAATCTATTTGCTCCCTTTTCCGAGTTACTCTATAGCTCGGATCCCGTGGTGTAGCATCCCCCTGGCACATTCCGAGTTTTCACTCATTGGTCGGGTTACTCAACGGTTTTCCATGTTATCCTTCCTTCTCTCATACGCTTCCCCACGTCCTACGTGGAGGGTAATCATCACCTTGCCTCATTTTAAGGGCATGTGCCAGTTACTGTATTCATTGTCAGGAGTTACTGTTGCAAATGTCGTGTCGTTGCTGCCTCCTCGTTAACTGCATCACCACGTCATGTCATGGGATCGCCTGTTTCCTGTGGCCCTTCTTGTGGCTTGCCTCTGATTGGCTGATCCGGCGGATACACGGCCACAGTGTGTGGCCTTGATGCACAACACGATCCTACTACCCACTGCTGGGGTGTGGTTAAATAGGGGTGGGGGCGTGCCCCTTGGGTGTTTTCCCCTTCTCGTGCCCCTTAGCCTCTCTGCTTCTTCTTCCTCCTTGCGACAGCGCCGCCGCCGCTGCTTCTGCTCTGCAGCACCGCTGCCGCACTATGCTTCTTCGCATTAGCCTCGCCGCCACTCTCGCGCTGCTTCTACGTCACGGGTCCGTGCCTATCCAAGCCTCTGCCCCCCACCTCCGATCGGGCCGGTGAGGACAGTGACCTGGAGATGACCGAGGAGGAGCTCGCCGTCGTCGACGAAGAAGAGATGGAGGAGGAGGGCGAAACCCTGGAGTGTGGTGCCTAGGCCGGTTCTTGGGTGTGCCAGGACGATCTCGACTGGCTCTACCGCACCCGTCGCATCCCCGAAGGCGTGATTTCCCACCTCGCCTCCGAGGAGCTCGCTCCCTTACCCAATCCGGGTGAGTTCGTCGTCTTCCTGTCTCACTTCCAGCGCGGCTTTGGCCTGCCTGAGAGTGACTTCTTCCACGATTTTGGCAACATCTACGAACTCCAATGTAGCACCCCGATAAAACCACTACTAGAAAATCCCTTGCTATTTCTGTTTTGTGCATCATCATGACCGCATGCTCATGTCATCATGCCACATTGCATTTGAGCATCGACATCATCATGCATCTGTTTGCCTAAAACTATTTTCTAAAAGCCTAGTTTTGTTTTCTAAATATCCCTGTCTTTATTTCAAATCAAATCCCGGTCTCTTCCAGATCTTTTATTTGCTAAACTATTTACTAAAAAAATATTTAAAATAAAATAAAGAAACAAAAACATATTTTTATAAAATCTCGGGGAGGCAGTCCACCCGATCAGACTAGAGGTCTAACTGGGCCAGACTACCTACTACCCGGCCTGTCTAAATCTAGACCTAAACCCTAGCTAGCAAACCCTAACCCTATCTACACCTAACCTCCCTCTCAGCCGCCGCCACCCACTAGAGTATAACCATACACGGACGCACCAAACCCTCCCCTGGACCCAACACGTCCTAGACGCCTAGCACCCAATGCACGCGTTACACCCTCCACCCACGCGTCACTCCGCCCCTGCACTACACGCCACCCGACCGCGTCCACCAGCTCGCGTGAGCCCTGGTCCACCTCGTCGCTAACCGCCAAGCCGACCGATCCTGCCGCACGTACGTCCCACGCAGCCCACGTGACCCCACCGCCCACCGACGCGACGCGTTCCTGTCCTCTCAATCTCATCCCCACCTCCTTCCTCCCGACGCGACCTCCCCTTCCCTGCTCGATCCCCTCGCCTCCTTCCTCGCAGGCAAGCACCGCCGCCAGGAGCCCCTGCCGCTCGAGCTCGCCTCGCCGGCCGAGTTTCCGCACCTCCGTCTACGCGCAGGACCACGTCCTCTTGGTGCTCTGGTTCGACCACGGAGGTCCTCGTCATCCTCTCCCTTGCAACAACGCGCCCGCCAAGCTCCGGTCGTCGCCGTCCTCTGCGCCTCCCCGTCCATGGCACCTCCATCGCCGTCGTCCGTGAAGCCCACCGCTGCCGCCTCTCTCCCTACCGTCAAGCCGTGCCCTCCTGCGCCTCCTCTGTCGCGGGTGTCTCTTCCTCGCCGTCTTCTGCCGCGCGCACATGGGCCTCCTCACGAGCTCCGTGTCACCCGTGCCCTCTCCTGCATGTCACCGTAGGAGCAGCACCACCCCGTCCCCGTCGTCCTCCTTCCGGGTCGACCTCATCGTCCCTGTAAGCTCCAAGCACCGCCGCCCTCCGTGCTAGGCCCCACCTCGCCGAGCCCTGCGGTCTCCTTCCCGTGGCCTCGTCCTTGCCATGGCCGCGCGCCTCCGACGAGCTCCATCCCCTACAACCGCCGACCGCCTCGCCCAACCTTGAGCAGAGTCGATGCCACTAGGTGCTCCAGTACGTGCCGCCGTCGTGCGCCTGGTCTTGACGCAAGCCCTGTTCTAGCGCCGGACCTGCCTTCCCCGTCTCCGGCCGTCCCGCACACCCTCCTGCGAGCAACGCATGCCGCCGCGGACGCCATCCTCTCCGTCTTTGCGGCGTCGTGATCCAAGGTGCTGCTGCTGCACCATTCAAGGCATTCATGTTTGGCTAAACTTTGTGGCAGTGGTGTGTTAACTGTTTGGTGAAATCGCTTCCACTCCTGCCAAGGCCCTTCTCGGCTCGCCTTGATCTGAGTTGTTGATGCCGTGATCCCGAGGCCAATTGGAAGACCCCAACTCTGGTCGTGTGAAGATGGTGTGGTGGTGCTGATGTGGTGCCAGAGCCACACTCCTGATGAAAGGATCGACACTGGCCCGACCGCGTTGGACCATCGTCACCGAAAACCAAGCACTCTGCTCACGAAACGCCATGGTCTCTGGATCTCCTACACGGAGCACCGGGAACTCCTTTCCGGAACCGAAGACCGATCCCGCCAAGGCCCCCGACCCGAAGAGACCTCAGAACGCCAATATCTCCTCATAGATCCTAGAGCCTTGTTCCCCGAGTCTGAAGACCGATCCCAGCGAGACCGAACCTGAACCACATCGAACCAAGATTGCCAAACGCCAATGTGTGATCCCCTTTCCGAGACCCCTATTTTTTATAATATGACATTCGTCTGTTGCATATTAAATTGTTCATGATGGCATACATATTCATGTGTTTGGGGGTATTTTATTGATTCACCTAAATTAAATATGGAGAATATATGCGGGATATATTGTGTCATATCGTCTCCATTTAAATTTGCATAGCGAACCGATGACATGCTTTGCATTGATAAATCAACATTTAAATTGCGGGGTAGCTGAATAACATGAACCCTCTAATTAATTATCGGGACCCCGGTTCCGCGTAATATTGCCTAATTGCACCGCATCTTTGCCATGCCATGCATCATATCATAAACATGTCAATTCTTCTGCTGTAGTATTAAATATTGCATCTGGTGTTTCTTTTAGTGATTTTCTTCTTTGCGGATTAGGCCGTTGAGTGGATGCAAGTATCGACAAGTTCTTCGGTGTATCTTCGGCTATGGTTTCCAGGCGATCAATCTCCCCCTTTCTACCTATTTTGCATTTATAGTCTTTACTTCCTCCTATTGATCTATTGCTATCCGTGTTGTGATGCTTTAGTTTCCGTGCACCCTTTATATTCCTTGCAGCCTCTATATTTCTTTGGACACATCCTATTGCCTGTTGTTTGCTAGATAGTCAGCCTTGCGAGTCGTAGTTGCTTGCTTATGTGTTGCTTCGTGTCGTTGTCATTCCACCGTTGACGACAAGTTGGCACATGATTAATGGTGGAGATGCTTAATGGTGGAGATGCTTAAGGGTGGAGATAATCATGACTTTAAATACAACTATTAAATTGCTGGGAATAGATATAACTAATGCAGAGGCATCAGTGGGAAATAGATGTTATTTGATTCTTCCACGCTCACTTGTGTCCCGTAGGACCCCGAGTACTTGATACATGTTCCTTGACTATCGCACTATCTGCATATGGGACCATGAATCCCCTTAGCCAGAACTTGATTCATTTCTTATTTCTTGGAGCCACAAACTAGTTTGGGGATTTATTACTATCCTGTACTTCCGCCATGCTTTACTGCTTTATTTAAGATTGTGCGTGGAGCACCTGTACTGTTTTGGATCGTGCCACGTTTTCGCGGTATCGACAAGCCCAGTCACACTTTCGGGTTCCCAGTCGTTTACAGCCGTCGTCACAAACCCTGGGTCCATTCCGGAGCCGGCCAAATTCGTTGCGGGTAGCTTAGTGGGGTGGCCCCCTGAAATCTTTTATGAATCCTGTGATTGCTTTGTCGTGAAAGCCTCGTTGGGTTTTGATTTGGTTTTTCCGAGGTTGATCGTATGTGTGTTGCTATTTGTGCACCCCTGCAGGGTAAATCTTTCTGAAAGCCATGTCCACGGTTAGGACGACTTGGAGCACAGTATCTCGATCATAGACAAGCATAACTAAAGTAGTGCTATAAATTTGACTTAATATGTGACTAGTAATCAGCTTCACTACAATGGAATGGATAATAGAAGTGCCAACAACTGATGGAACTAGGGTGTATCGTGTCATATTATACCTGCCTAGTAAGTATTGCAACTCCAATGGAATGAAATAAAAGTGCCAACAACTGTTGGGTTTGGGGTGTCACATGCTAATTGTGTCTGACTAGTAAGTACTGCAACCACAACTGAATGGTTAATTAAAACGGCTCACTACTTATGCTATCATGATGACTCATGCTATATATATCTGATCAGTAAGAGCTTCAACTATAATGGAATGAATAAAACTGCCAACCGTGTGAGTTCCTCGGTTTTGACTTCCTCGTTTGGTATCGAGGGGGAAATTCCAGGATGGGTATGTTTGGTGTTAGTATCAGGTTGGATCCGAATAGGTCTTTCTTATCCCTCTCTAATAGCCGTCAGTTTTACTGAGTCTATATAGGTTGCCTAGTGCCGAATTCTAGCCTCGCTGTGTACTGGCCTCAGTACTGACGCTCCTCTTTCTCCTTTGCCCTTTGTCGGCACCCCTTTTGTTTTAGCAGGTTTGAGATCGACGTCGTTAGCAGGGTTACCCTTTCGGCTTGGCCTAGGCAGGGTTATGGACGCCATTGGTTATTCTTCAGGGCTCTTAGCCCCATTTGCATCTTGTCCGTACTCGGACGCTGTAGCGATTTCAAGGCGATTTGGATCTTTGTACTGTATATCAGTATTCTTGACTCATGGAGTCGTGTTGTATATATATCTGTTTTGTGGGTCCCATCGAGGACTATTGTGTAATGGTATTACTCCGTTTTCCACCCGCATGAAAGTACCTGGTGGGCGTCCTTGAATCGTTTCTATGCGGGTTTGGCGGAAAAGGGCTAAAACTTGCATAGGGCCGATTCGAGGGTGTTACATCCAACCTCACCATCTTCCGGCGAATGCCATTACATCCCTCTCCTCTTTCGCATCCGCTGTAGAAGGGTACCTCGGATTGTGGCCCACCAAAGAGCTTTGGATCCGGTTCTTTGGTTTGCGGAGGAACGCCGTTCCGGATAAGGAGCGTGCCCTGGAGGACAAGCACCTGACCCAATGAGGTGCGACCTCCATCTCACCCCGAAAACAATCTGTCTTCCCCCGGGTCACGGGGCTTGAATCTTGTAAGGGCTGGGCCTGGACCTTCTTCTATGTCAGGAATGGCACAGATGAGGATCTGATCCGGTTGCGCCCCTTCGCGATGGGTCCTCCTAATCCGGCTCTTTGGGACCGGGTTCCCAAGAAACCAACTGTCTTGGCGAATCAGGTCAATAAGCGGTTCAAGGAACTGAAGGATCTGGGGCTGCGCAACAAGGATGTGATGATCACATTCGTCCGCAGCCGGATTTCCCCCCTTTCAGAAGCACACACACAAACTTTGCCATATGAGATGGCGACTTGACCCCAACCGGACCTCCTCCTTCGAGTTGAGTAACACTGAGATCTTCCGCCGGGTCAAGGCCCTCTTCACGACCGACAAGGACTTCAGCGCTGAGTGGGAGTGGGGGCTGGAGCATTACTGCCGGGACAAGCCTCCTCCTGCGGTAAATCTCTTTACCAATCCTTCTCTGAGTTATATCCTATGTTGGAGCATGCTGTTTATTTGATCCCTTTGCATTTTCCTTTTAGTTGTTTCTTCAGCAGACCATTGAAGATGGCACCGAGCCTTCACTCAAATGGGGGAAGGATCGACTTGTTCCCGACGAGGAGGAGCCAGATCAGGAAATGTTCTTGCCTACCCCAAACGCAACCAAGCGACCCTATGGTAACTTCTCTTCCCTAAGGAATTGGCCTGACGATGAGGATGATTCTGACATTTAAGTGGTGGAGGTATTTAACCCGGTGCCCCTTTCTTACGCGTTTCCGGCTTCACCTAACCCGGCTGCGCAGATCCATGAAGATCCCCCTCTCGCTACGGGTGAGCCGGTTCCTACCGCGTCTAAGAAACAGGCCGCTACCTCGGCTGCTTCTTCCAAGCCTCCCCAAGCAACCAAATGGCGGAAGAAGTCCGCTGACAAGGCCGCCACCAAGCCTCTGACTAAGGCCATAGTCCGGAGAGCTCGAAAGCCCAGGGAGCCTTTGACTTCTGACGAGTAAGTCACTGGTTATAACTTGTCCAATTCTCTGCTTCATGCTTCTCTGTCTATATGCCTTTCTTTTTGTTGTAACATGTTATTCGTTGCTTAATTCGACAGGGCTGCGATGGAGGTTCCCCAGAGCGTCTCCAGTATCGCCTCCTCTTTCTGGCGCACCCCATCTCCCCCTCGTGGTGATGACACATGCCCACTGAGCCCAATTCATGAGGGTTCAGCGGCTGCTCCGAGTCATAGCCCACCTCGTCCAGAGGAGGGCAACCTTGGAGCCGGGGGAAGTGGCACGGCCAAGGTAGCGGATGCTCCCAGCTCTTCATCAGCTCAGCCGCAACCCGTCACTTCCGAGGTACCAGCAGCAGCACCAGCACCAGCAGCAACACAAGCACCAGCACCAGCACCAACTCCTTCTGCCTCGTTCGAGAGTTCCAAGACCCGGCGAGAAGACCCCGCTAGCACAAAGGCTGCACCCAAGTCCAAATCTGCAGCACCAGTCTCAGCCTCCCAACAGCAACCCAAGGCTAAGAAAGGTTCTGGTGCCACCAAGGCAACATCCATCGAGGCTAGACAGCTCACGCTCGCTTCCATGCTTCCGAAGAGAGATGCCTCCTCCGGGTAAGCTAGCAGCAAGCAACTTTCACTGCATACCAGCCCTGCTGCCGCCCAAGTTGCAAGGAGGGAAGCCCATGCCAAAGGATTGGTTGCGCCTCACATGCTTAGTGGGGAGAGCTATCCTCAAGCTTTGATTGAATACGTTGAAAATTGGAACAAAGCGGAGTTCATCGATCCAAACGACGATCTCCTAGAGAAGTTTGGACCCGCTGAATTCAATGCACAAATGAACACAGCAGCCAAGGCTATCAACATTGCTGGCCGGATGATGGAGGTACGCTACTCTGTCTTTTCCTTAATATGCACAAGTACTTAGAGACATATCCATTAGTCCACAAGCCTCCGGGGGATTAACTTGTTACTCTGCCGGATGCTCCTTAGAGAACTAGCGTAGCTCCTTAGTAGCTTCGAATATGCACATACCTAGAGCCAGGTTAAGTTCCACTTGGCCCAGATTTTGTACACTTCGAATATGCACACACCTAGAGCTGGGTTAAGTTGCACTTGGCCTGGATTTTGTACACTTCGAATATGCACACACCTAGAGCCAGGTTAAGTTCCACTTAGCCTGGATTTTGTACACTTCGAATATGCACAAAATAGAGCCAGGTTAAGTTCCACTTGGCCCGGATTTTGTACACTTCGAATATGCACATAGCTGAGCGGACTTTGCTCTTTTCAGATCACTACCAATCGTTGAACTGCTGAGTTTCAGCGCCTCCTGGACTCACACAAGGTGCTGCGCTCGAAACATGGTACTCTTCTTGCTGAGTGCGAGAAAAAGGGTAAGTTTTCTCTTTGACTTCTCCCCCCATCTTTCTTTGTCTTTTCCCACCGAACTAATCTGTCATTCGGATTGCACAGCCGGAGTGGAGGCCGAAAATACAATTATGAGGAAAACTTGGACCATATAAAAGGTAATTCGCTTGGGTTACTCATTTTCCGTGCTTTCTCTCCTTTCTCCTGGGCTTGGCAGATATTCATACCTCGGCTCTGTCGGGTCAGCAAATCATTGCACCATCCCTTGAAGATAGTGTGCCTGTGCCTGATATGATGCTGCATTTTCTCGAACAAGCAGGGCAACATCAGGCCGAGCTCAAGAAGAAGGATGACGAACTTGCCAAACTCCGATCCAAGGATAATGAACTTGCCAAGCTCAAAGCAGAGATGAAAAAACTCAAAGAGCTCCACAAGACTGAGATGGACAAGGCTGGCCAAGACATCACCGAGGAGCGAGAATGTCTTAGCCTTCAACTTGAAAAAGATCAAGATCTACTGAAGGAGGCCGACGTAAAGCTTGACTCGGCAAATGTTGAGCTTGAGCAGCTCCGGGAGAGGCGTGTTGATTGCACCAAAGAGCTGACCCGGATCCATAGTCATATCTCCCATAAGCTCTTGTCCTTCAACTGACATGTATTTCTCTGGGTTAAACTCTTTTACTTATCTCACTTGTTCTATTTTCAGGCAAATTTCCAGAGGGCGATGTCATTGCGTTTGCTGCCGTTGCCAAGTTTTGTCAGCACAGGGTACCCCAACTGGTCCTGGCTCTGAGGGTATTCCTTATGACATGGACGACCTGTTAGTCAGCTTATCCACCCGAATTGAAATTATCAAGAACTATGGTTCGGGCATCTTGGATTCAGCCATCCGGATCTTCTGCGCACTTTGGCCCGGTGAGGATCCTCTGGAGGGGTCTACAACTCTGATCAACAAATTGATGGATTGCGAGACCCAGCTCTACCTCTGGAGGGAATCCGCCGCACGTGCCGGAGCTGATACTATCCTCCATTTTGTGCTCTCCTGGTATGAAAAGCTAGATTTGAAGGTTCTCGAGCGCCTGCACACCGGGTCCAGGTGGTCAAACGATCCGGATTGGATTGCTCGGCGCAAGTCTTGTGCCCACAACCTTATTCAGTTTGCCCCTGTCCATTAATGGAACGAAGGACCAAGCTTCCTAGACGTCGTGGACGAAGAGTACGTCGAAGATGGTTCAGGTGAAGAGGACAAAGCCTCAGATCTTGAAGACACCGAAGATGATGATGAGACTGAAGCCGGAGTTCCTCTTGCTAGCGCCGAGTTACCTCCTCCTCCTGCTGCTGCTCCTTGAGCATAAAAAACACTTTGAAATTTATCAGATCCCCGGTATGCTGGGTGCAGATGTATTAAGCATACTGATTATGTTTTGCTACTAAGTTGTTCACACCGGATTTAACTTGGGCGTAGTCCCTGAGTTTCATTTTCTTGTTTCTTCAATTTTATGGCTCGGCTCGTGTCTACCTTGATTCGGTTTTGTGACTTACGAGTCCGAGTTTCAAAAATTGACTTAACAATACTTGGAAACTTTAGGATTAGCTCAAAATAACCCAACATAGTAAAGATTAAGTAAATGTAGGGTTAGTCCGAACGAAGAATATCGGCTCGATTACGTTCTTTTCCTTAGTCGTTTTTCATGTGCTTCGCAATTCCAAACTTGTTCTCTTGCTTGCCATGAAGCCAATTCTTGTTGGACAGCAGCAAGTCGAAGAGTTGAGTTTTTGGTGCTCACACACTACTAATCCGGCTTAGGCAAAAGCAATTTAAGCCAGCCGACATAAAAATAAATAACAAACAAGGAAGACAACAAATATTACTAAGACAGTCCCCGAGTTACTGCTCGAGGTGCCAAGATTTCATTGATAAACTCATTGTCGGCATACATACCGACATATGAGAAACTTGGATACACACACTTCTTTGTTAAGTGTAGAATGGACGAAGTAGGGCTACATTCCATGGACGCTTAGATTCCTCGCCAGACCTGTCCGCCTTGTTCTTCTCCTGCGGTTGTGCATCAATGAGATAATTGAAGGAGATATGCCCTAGAGGCAAATAAGAAATAAGTTTTTATTGTCATATCTCAATTAGTTTATAATAGTTTCATATTGTGCTAGAACTGTGCCAAGTAGAAACATTGGTACAGTCGTGGTATGAAACAACCAAGTCCCTAGTAGCCTCTATTCATACTAGTTCGTTGGTCACGAAGATGATCTGGGTTTCAAGATCATGGGCATTTATGCCGACTGACAACGAGATCATATCATTGGAGAATGATGTGGTTGGACATTCCTCGAAGGATTGCAACACGATCAAGTCATATAGTTCATTTTTGCAACATCTATACCTAGACTCCTTCTCCTTAGACAGTGAGCTCATATTACTCACTGTTCCCTAGGCTGCTTTGACTGCATCAAACGCCACTTGGTAATGCGGTGGTCATAAAGGTGCACGTTGGGTATTCTGAAGGAACAGTAGATGACATGTTACTACAAGACCGGGATTTGTTCACCCACATGACGGGTTAAAGATACATACGACCGGCTTGGTGAGATTACATGCATATATGTTGCAACATGTGACTAGGTCACGGGGATGTAATATCATGGTAACAAGAAAACAAAACTTGTTGTGAACGAGATTGAACAAAGGTATGGGATACCGGTGATCGGATCTCGGACAAGTTGTATCAAGAAACAAAAGGAAGAGGATGCTACATTTAGACGGTTCAAACGACATTGTCATCAGGAATGCATAGGGGTCACATGGATATCCCTGGTCCCTCTGTTGATCATTAATACAGATCATGTCTAGAGCATTCCCGAGCCGTGAGAGGATACACTTAAGGGTACGATGAGAGCGATCATTCGTAAGACGGAATCACAGTAGAGAAAGAGAGAACACCGGAATCGTTCCACGGAGAGATCCGAAGTTGTTCGGAGAAAGAATAAAGGAAAAGTCCCGAAAAGTGTTTTCGGATAAATGGGAATTTAAATATATATTTATTATATGTTAATTATGAATTAATATATTATAAATAATATTTAGATTAAGATTTATAAAGTCAACTTTTATATTAGGCCAAATCCCAGAGGGAAAAGGCCTAGAAATAAAAGTGCAGAAAATGAATTGGAAAAAGGAAAAACCAGTCAGCCCCATGGGTGGCAGATAACTGTCGCCGCACAGGGCGGCATATAACCAGGCCACGGCAGGCACTGGATCGCCCCGAGCTGGGCCGCCGCCGCAGCGAGCCGGCCCACCCGGGCTCTACCCGCCAGGACACCACGCGGGCGTGCGTGGGCCGCCGGGGGCGAGCCGGCCCATCCCGGGTGCCAGCAGCCGCCGCCTCCTCGTTGGCGGGCTGGGCCGCGCGGGCGCTGGTGGGCCGCCGGGGGTGGCTGGCCCACCCGGCTGGCTGCAGCCTACTTCTCCTTTTTCTCTTTTCTTTTTAGTTAGTATTTTCTGTTTGTAATTTGGGCTGAGATCTTTTGGCCCATTTGGCAGTCCAAAAATCTGCTGCCTTTTTCCTTTAGTATTAGTCCCACATGGCTTAGCCTTTGTGAAAGGTACACCCCCTTAGCCTATATAAAGGGGTGCCCGTGGGTGGGATTAAACACACCAAACACACCAATATTTGGAGAAGTCCTTTGGTTGACTTTCTCCTTCTCTCTCTCCCTCTATACCTCGTGACCATGGCCCCAAGTTTGGGCTATGCGATCGAGGCACACCTGTGGTACGCCGTTGCGCTGCAGGGATTCCTAGCCGGATATCAACTTCCGCACTCCCGGCGGGATCGGGGAGCCGGAGGTCTCATCGTGCACCGGATGTGTACGAAGACACGAGGCGTAACACTTGGGGCGCTTAAATGTCGTGAGCCGGAGCTGTTGCACGATGAAGATGATGAAGATCAAGAAGGAGCAAGGGGTGACCTGCGAGGAGCTTCGCGACCTTGAGGTCGGCTTCGAGTACGACTACATCAACCACGTTCCCCGTGCAACGTTAACCGTGTACATGCTACAAGGGTATGTACTCTCTACGCATTGGCCGTTACCGCATTACTACATAGATAGATCCTAGGCAAGTTTCGAGGTTTCATTCGTAGGAAATTTTTTATTTTCTGCGCCGATCCCCAACAATAATAAGAATCATCGTGCATTGCTTTGATTACAATGAATGGCCCTTCCCATGGGGGGATAACTTATGCATGCCAGTAGTACGCTGCACCAACTGGAGTACCAGATCACCTTCCCGGAAGACTCGGGGGTTTACTTTCCGGCTATGATAGCGTCGGAGATTTTGCTGATATATGGCGGATCTGGACAATGCCAATTCTCTCGCTTCTTCCAGCAGATCAACAATATTTTGCTGGGCTTCTCGCACTTCAGCATATGTGTATTGGGTGAACCTAGGCGAATCATGCTCTATGTCGGCTGGTGAAACAGCTTCTGCCCCATATACCAGAAAAAATGGCGTATAGCTTGTTGATCGATTCGGAGTTGTTCTTAAACTCCATAGTACCGTTGGTAGTTCTTCTATCCAGCACCCCGCTGATCTTTGCAGCGGCTCAATGAGCCGGGGTTTTATCCCGGATAATACTAATCCGTTGGATCTTTCCACTTGTCCGTTCGATGCGGGGTGAGCTACTGAAGCAACGTCCAGCCGGATCTTCTTATCTCGGCAGAATCACACAAATGCTCCTTCAGCAAAATTAGTGTCGTTATCTATTATGATACTATGAGGATAGCCATATCTCAGAATGATATCTTTGAGGAATGACACGGCTGTAGCCCCATCACATTTTCTTATCGGCTTTACTTCTATCCATTTGGTAAACTTGTCAACCATAACCAAGATATGGGTCATATTTCCTCTTGCCGGCTTAAATGGGCTAACCATATCCAAACACCATACGACAAATGGCTAGGTAATTGGTATGGTCTTGAGCTCCGACATTGGCATGTGTGTCTTGGTAGCATACCTCTGACAACGATTACATTTTCTTACTAGATCCTCTGCTTGCTCCAAGGCACTTGGCCAGTAAAACCCATGCCGGAAAGCTTTTGCTACTAAAGCTCTAGATGAGGCGTGATGCCCACATTCCCCCTGATGTATATCTCGGAGGATGTCAAGCCCTTCTTCCAGGTCAACACATCGTTGGAGGACATTCGTGACACTCCTTTTGTATAGCTCTGCGTTGATAATCGTGTATGCCTTTGCGCGCCTCTGAATTTGCCTTGAAAGTACTTCTTCATTGGGCAAAGATCCATCCTTCAGGAACTGAAATATGTGCAGTGCCCAAGCTGGTATGGCTTGCACCGGAAACACATCCTCGTCAATTTCCATTTGATCCACCGACATAACCTCTGCCGGATCACGCTGCGCAGTCCCCGGGTTCTACGAAGCAGTCCCCGGGTTTTCCGAAGCAGTCCCCGGGTTTCCTGAACCACTTCCCACATCAATTTCCATGGGCACAGCTCTAGACTCCGGATCAGCTGGTATATAGATTGACTCAGACTCCGGGGATGGCCTGATAGATGGCTTTCTGAGGTGTTCTAGTGCTACACCTGGCGGGATCGCTTGTCGAGTTGATCCGAGCTTCGACAGTACGTCGGCAGCCTCATTTTCCAGCCGAGGTACATGGTGAAACTCACATCCCTTGAAGTATCCTGATACCTTCTACACATGAAATCTGTATAATTCCATGTTTGCATCCAAAGCATCCCATTGCCCTGAGACTTGCTGAACCACAAAATCCGAGTCACCGAAGCACTGGATCAGACGTATTCCAATTTCTTTTGCTACTTTGAGTCCATGCACAAGTGCTTCATATTCTGCAACATTGTTTGATGCTGCGAAGTGGATATGCAACACATATTTCAGATGGTCTTTCTTGGGAGAGGTACGCACAACTCCGGCGCCTAACCCGGTTTTCGCTTTTGATCCGTCGAAATGCATTCTCCAGTAATTCGGATCTGGCAACGGTGGTTCATATTGCATCTCGGCCCAATCTACGAAAAAGTCAGCCACTGCCTGAGACTTGATCGCATCTCTTCTGTCGAATTGTGGAGCATAAGGGGCTAGCTCAATTGCCCATTTTGCAATCCGACCGCTTGCATCCTTGTTGCTCATTATCTCAGATATGGGGGCTTCACATATCACTTTGATGGGGTGCTCTTCAAAATAATTCTTTAGCTTCTTTCCCGCCATATACACACCATATGCCATCTTCTGATAGTGAGGATAGTTTTGCTTTGATGCTGATAATACCTCGCTCAGGTAATAGACTAGCCTTTGCACTGACTTACCCTCCTCGTCATGCTCTACCACAATCACTGCACTTACAACCCGGTTAGTTGCGGCTATGTAGAGCAACATTGGCTCTTTTGATAGTGGAGAGGCTACCACTGGCGTAGTAGCTAGCATTTTCTTTAACTCGATGAAGGCTTCATTTGCCTGCGGCGTCCATACGAACTTGTCCGACTTTTTCATTAGCTGATAGAGAGGCAATGCCTTTTCTCCCAACCGACATACAAACCGTCTTAAGGATGCCAGGCAACTAGTGAACTTATGCACATCGTTAAGACACTTCGGTAATTCCATTCGCTCTATGGCTCGGATTTTAGTTGGGTTAGCTTCGATACCTCGGCTAGAGACAAGAAATCTGAGTAATTTTCCAGCCGGGACACCGAAGGTACACTTCTCCGGGTTAAGCTTCATTCGGAACCTCCTTAGGTTCGCGAATGTTTGCCTAATATCATCAAGGAGAGTTTTGCTTTCCTTGGTCTTTATAACCACATCATCAACATACACTTGCACATTTCAACCAATTTGATTGTGTAGGCATTTTTGCATACATCTTTGATACGTTGCCCCTGCATTACGTAAACCAAAAGGCATAGTGTGATAGCAATAAGCCCCATACGGGGTGACAAATGCAGTCTTTACTTGATCATCTGGGTTCAGTGGTATCTGGTGGAAACCAGAATACGCGTCTATGAATGACAACAGTTCACACCCAACAGTAGAATCTATGACTTGATCTATCCTGGGTAGCGGGAATGGATCTTTTGGGCATGCCTTGTTCAGGTTCGTGTAATCGATGCACATACGCCAAACTACTGCTACATTAGGATCATCTTTCTTCTTTTCCACAAGCACCGGATTAGATAGCCAGTCCGGGTAAAGTACTTCCATGATGAACCCGGCTGCTAGGAGCCAAGCTATCTCATCTCCAATGACTTTTCTCCTATCTTTGGCGAAGCGGCGGAGATGTTGCTTCACCGGCTTTGCTCCGGGTCTCACATTCAAAGAGTGCTTGGCCAATTCCCTCGGAACACCTTGCAAGTCCCGTGTGGACCAAGCAAAAATATCCCGATTCTCACGGAGCAAATTGACGAGCTCGCTTTCCTATTTGTCAGTTAACCCAGCACCAATTGTTACGGTGCGCTCTGGGAACAGATCATCAATAGGTGCTTTCTTTATATCCTTTGTTGCTTAAAAAGAGACACTTCCATGCGGGTTACTCATTGCCGGCATGTATTGCTGCGCAGACTGAGCCAATGCCGCTACTTCCTAGATCTTCCTTTTTTCTTGTGTAATCACGAGTGACTCGGCCAGGTTAGACCCGGCCGACGCACACTCAATGGAACGTCGGAAATCCCCAGCTATGGTGATTACTCCATTTGGCCCGGGCAACTTCATCTTCAGGTAACTGATGTGAGTACATGCCATGAACTTGTTCAGGGCAGGCCTGCCGAGGAACGCGTGATATGCGCTTTCTAAGTTCACAACTTCAAATTCCAAATTCTCAGTTCGGCAGTTATCTCTCGTGCCGAATAACACATCAACCCGGACTTTGCCAATAGGTTCACAGGAAATACCTGGCACAATGCCATGAAAAGTTGTCCTTGTGGCTTGGAGCATGTTCTCCGAGATACCTAACTTGCGCATTGTATCCACATACATAATATTGATGCTACTACCATTGTCAATCAGCACCTTAGAGAACCTCACATTGATATTTGGCCCGATGAACGTTGGGTCCAGCACTAGTGCATAGGAACCAGGACTCGGCATGATCCTGGGATGGTCTTTGATACTCCAGGTAATTTCCTGATCAGACCAAGGCATATACCTCGTCACTGCCGGCATAACCGCATTCACCTCCATATGTCGGCATTGCATGCTCTTTCTATCCGTTTCCTCCATGGTAAACACACAGTAACTCTGATGATGCTCTCTATATTCATTTCTCCCCTCATTGCCAGGATATCTTTGATCTGGCTGATGGTGGTTTTCTACCTGATGCACTGCATCCCTTCTCTCATGATTCTCATACCTCGGCGGAGGTGGTGGCAACATTAACTGTTGCGTATTTGCTCCGGAGAGCAGTTGCTGCCTAGGTAACTCCTACCGAGGTTGATCGTTCCAAGGTGCCTGAGCATTCCCCGAGCCACTTTGCTCTATCTTCCTCATCCACTCACATTGCCGGGTTGTATGACCCGCTGGGTTACTCGGATTTGGCGTGTGAAATTTGCATGGCTGATCTAGCATTGCCTCATATGTATACCTCGGCCGGTCTTTCTTTTCTTGCCACTGTCTCTTTTGCTCGGGCATCCAAGTTTTCTTGCCATCATTTCTTGGAGTCCACTGTTGCCCTCTAGTTTTTTGACGCTGATTACTCCCTGCTCCGAGTTGATCTTGATTTACAGCAGTAACTTGTTGCGAACTGTACCTGTAATCCGGTCTATCATATCTTATCTTACCCCGGTAGTCATTTTGCCGGGATGATCCGGCTCCGTCTCGCTGGTAGTACTCCTCATTTGACTCGTTTGACACTAGCCGGGGTTGAGTTGGATCACCCAAAGCATACGAATCAGCAATCCAGATTGTTTCTGCCAGTGTTGTTGGCATATCCCTTTGTAACCTTTGCCACAGCATGCTTGCATATCTACAGCCTTGCGCAAACCAAGCTATGGCCTGAGACTCAATCACGCCTCCACATGAGTTTCTCACATTGCACCAGCGAGTTAGGAACTCCCGGTCTGTTTCATTTGGTCTCTGTTTGCACATTGCTAAGGTCTGTGGCCTATTCGGCCTCTGATACGTCCTCGAGAGGTTACTGACGAACATTTCCTCAAAATCTAGCCAGCAGTTGATACTTCCGGGTGGTAAATTGTTCAGCCATACCCTTGCTGGCCCCTCCAGCATCTGATACGTATCTCAATGCCCATCTCAAATTGCGTGTCGCAATTTTCATCGCTGTTGCGTAGTTGATTAACCAATCCTCCGGCTTGGTGCTGCCGTCATATGTTTTCGTGCCTCTCGGTAACTGGAAGTTAGGTACCAGAGGCTCTTTCATGATCCGGGGCCCAAAGCACGCTGGACCGGAGGACCTTGCCCCTCAATTTTCTCCGACCTGTAGAGCCGATCCAGCTTTAACCTGGCGTCATCAGGCAGCAAGTTCCTGCTTCCCAATCTTGACCCTATCACATGATGATCTGGCCTATGGTATCCTGCATTCACCATTTCTGAATCACCATCATTGTATATGTCTTGTTCTTGTCAAACACCATTTTGCCGCATACCCTGGCCGGCACTCTGCTCTTGCCGAGGTACACTCCGCTGTTGCTGTTGCTGAGGTAGGTTTTTCCCTGCACCCACCGAGTTCCGCTGTCTGGCATTGCCGTTTCCAGCGTTTCTCTGACCGGCATTGCCTTGGTCGCGATTACCTTAGCCAGCTTCACCTCGGCCGACACTTTGTCAATCCTCATTTCCTTGCACTGCCTTTCCTTTCCCTGCCCTTGTTGGGTCATACGAGATTATCTGTTTGTTTCTCCTTTCCAAGGTTACCACTTCCTCTCTTCTAGGGCCATCATGAGGGGATGATGCAGCTCCAGCAGATTTCTCTGGTTACCCACTGCCGAATAAATGACCTTGGAAGCCCCAACTCTTGTCGGGTTAACCCTGTGCAACTCTTCATTCTGCCTGTTAGCAATCCGAACTAACTCGTTGACCCTCTCCTGCTGTCTTTGCCGAGCTTCACCCTTCAAACCTTCTAACTCGGATGCAGCTACATCTGCTGCTCTGAGGTTCTTTGCCGGGGTGATGTACTTCGGCAGCCCCATGGACAATAGGTTCTCTGATTCCTCAACTCTAGTCTCACCCTCTTTGTTCATTTCACTGATGAGGTTTCTCCCTTTTACTTTTACGACATCTACCTTATTTGCTCTTGCGTACTCACACAGCGTCATGTTCAATGACTGCTGAGCCACGGCTATCTTTTTCGCACCCTCTAGTATTTTCTACCTAGTTTCCTCTAACTCGGCCTATGCCTGAGCCGGATCTACGACAGGTGCTATGGGGCTTACCAAGCTATCTATTGCCTGCTGCAGCACGTTTTCTGGCCTCTCTAGCGGAGGACCTCTACTTTTCCTCGGTGCCTTGGGTGTTACCTCCAGATCTGGTGCCGGGTTCTTGCTCGCGCCAACGTCAGGCGCTGTCAGCATCACCTCAGCGCGGTCAGGGGAGCAAGCGATACGCGCCACATGAGCCGCGCTAAGGGGTGGCTCGCCTCCCTCGACGACGTGCCGCGGGTGAACGCAAGACACATCAACGCCGACGTAGATCTTGTGGGCGCCAAGCTTGACGAAGAGGCCATTGCGCGGTGGAGGTCGTTTGCCGAAGCTACCAGCATTGTCGCTGACATTGTCCAGCGCTCCAAAGCGCTGAACGATCCCAGAGACGATGCGCTCGCCATTGCCGATGATGCTTCCCGTCCGGATCTTCACCCCTGCTAGCGCCGCTAGCCCCACAGTGGGTGCCAACTGTCGTAGTGGTGTCACGACAGATGCCATGGATAGGCTAGAGGTGGGGCCAATATGCACTAGAGGAATCCAGGGAGGGATAGTGTGGTGATTCCACACGCAGATGCTTTGTATTCTCCAAGTTCACTAAGTTTACAGATGCTCCTTGAGCTGTATTGGGGAGAGGAGGAAGAAGAAGTTCTCTTACTCTCACCACTACTTTTGCGTGTAGAACCAACTACTCACCCGCCAACCCCTTCTACAGAGGCCCTAGCGCTCCTTATATAGGGGAGGCTAGGTTCCTAGTTAGGGCATACATGGAGGCATATTCCCAGGAATATGCCTCTCCCAAAATAGCAAACCAACCGGGTCACCTTTTGCCCTCGTAAGCCATGTAGAGGCTACATAAGCCTCTGCGGCACCAGCATCAGCTGACATAGGCTGCGTCACCTTTGTCGGCCACGCCTTGCTGGTCCCTCCCTCTGTTCTTCGCTCACGCTCCAGTGCACAGAGGTCACCTTTTGACCATCGAGATACATTCCTTCTCTTGCAAGCCTGGTATGATCCGGTCCCGTGGGTACCTGCATACAAATTACAAATAGCCCGCCGGCATACGACATATGTCGGCCGGGACACAGTCAGGTGGACATCCTCCGGTCCGGGTTACTCCGTGAGTCGGCCTGCCTTGAGGTGACCCGGCCAGCTTTCACTTTGACCCTGCGGTACCTCGGCTAACTCGGCCTTTATACCCCGGCGTGACCCTACCCAGGGGTATCCCCCCAACACCATGTCATCATATGATGATAGATATGGTGTAGCCAGATGACTTGTTCATTTAGGCAGAACAGATCTTAGTAATAAGATAAGAGTTATTTATAGAGTATATTTAGGAAAGGAATTACGTATCTAAAGGTAAGCTTAGTGAGGTATTAAGGTAGGAGTACTTGAGAAGCCTTTAACCAATAGGATATCAAGCCATGACAGAACCATGTCTACCTCCTTATCCAAAACCCTAGAAATTAAGTTAGCAGTAAAACCAATTCCTATTTTCAAGCAGCCAAGGAATAGTATCTCTTGGTCAAATAAAATTTCCAAGAGATAATTAGAGAATGAGATGAATGTTTATGGATGAAAGCCTTGTTTGCTTTATTATATCAAACTCTAATAGAAACCTAGTCCCATTAACCATCAAGAACACATTAAGAAGTAATATTTATAGCTCACTCTAAGTTGAGATGTCATTCAGGATTATAAATTTTAGACCAATCCTTAAACCTTGATTTTTATCCACATTCATAATAAGATACGAGTCTATTAAACCTTTCCAAAACCCATGGAAACTATTTGGAAATGAACATTTTCATCTCCTCATTAATGATTGTTATCCATGCATAATGACTTAACCAAGTTTGTTTTATAGTAGTTCTAAACCCACAAACTAAGTAGGGTTGGAATGGGAGAAACCACCAAATATAGAGAACCATGAAATTCAAATCACCACTTTATGAACCACAAGGTTTACTACCTTATAATAAATATATATATGTCATTCCTTTATGAGGCTAAGTATGAATGTATCATTCAACATTTTAAATTCTTGCTATAACCATTATCATGGTGAAAATAAGCACATCTCCATAAGATTTTCTTTAGAAGAAACAAATTCACAAAACCCAAATTTGTATTTACTTTACTAAATAAAAGAACCTTTCATACACTCATAAATT
This sequence comes from Avena eriantha, assembly GCA_910589775.1. Classification (NCBI taxonomy): domain Eukaryota; kingdom Viridiplantae; phylum Streptophyta; class Magnoliopsida; order Poales; family Poaceae; genus Avena; species Avena eriantha. The sequence continues at coordinate 184,184,958 of OU342740.1, read as the reverse complement.
TTGAAAAGATAAAGAAAAATAAAAAGAAGATTTATTATAATGAATCTCTAAATCATTTGGAATATTCCACCAGAACTATGACGAATTAAACCCTTATAGGAATCAAATTGGAAAGAAAATGGTAAATAGATAAGAAAACAGAAAATGAGATTGAAAAAGAAAAAGGAAAGAAGTAGCCAGTCGCCCGGCCCACAGCCCAACAAGCTCCTACGCTACCTGCCGCTCGCGAGCAGCAGAAGGAACAACCCGCTCGCTTTGCCACAACCCAATACTAGCCCAAGCCCAAATACCCCTACATCGTCGTCTTCTTCGCGTCACAAGTAGTTGGGTGGAACTCGCACCGCTGCCCAATGCCGTCGCCGTCGTCAGCCCACTTTGCGATGCTCATCACCGTCACCGGGGGCATAAGGAGGCTACACGGACGTCCTTGCTCATCCTCATCCTCATTCCCTTCCTCTCAACCTCTCTCTCTTCCTCTCCACTGAAGGGGGCCGAAACCCTAGCTTCAGGTCCTCTTCCTCCCTGTCGATTCTAAGCCCGACTCCTTCATCTGAGACCACTATGGTGTCCGTCGTGTTCTTCTTATTTGATTGCCCCATCTCACGGAAGCCGTAGAAGCCCTGACGCCTGGATTGAGACCTCCTTCCCGAAGTCTGGCCACCGCCATGACCATCGATTTCGTCATCACCTAACCTCGCCTTGCCTTCCCAAGCATCGCATCATGATCATGGTGAGCTTCTCTATCTTCCTGTACTCTCGGATTCATCTCTAGCCCTCCGTAGCACCGCCTCCACGAGCACCCGACATCGTCGCTGCTGTCCACCACGGTTAGCCATCCTACCACGACCATTTGCTGGCGAATCAGCCACTACTGGAATTTCCTTGATCTCCTCTTTCTAGTGCACCAAACGGCGTGTGCTGGGGCACCGTAGATCGCCACCGGTGACCACCATCTGGTGGTTGAAGCCGCGCTCGTGTCATCATGACGCCATGCTGGCGTCATCACCGGCCACCTCCGTCGGTGTCCCCGACCCCACCTGTCTATGACTCAGACTAGGGTCGGTATCGGTATAAAAAGTGTTTCCTATTTAGGAAATAGATTAAATATTATAAATTTGATTATAAATATTTTTCATGAATTTAATAAAATGATTAAATTTTAATAATTGAATATCTTTTGTTTTATAACTCAGAAAAATATATATTATATATCAAAATGTTCAAAAAAATAAACTCTATAATATAAACCTATTTTCATATTTTGTTTTCTAATCTAAATAATATAATAATAATTATTAGTAAATAACCTATTAGGGATAAATCTTAAATAAATATATTCTATTATTTAAATTTCATAAAAATAAGTATAATATATCAAAATTCTTAGAAAAACAAAATGTACATTGATAAACTTATTTTATACATTTTTGAGATTTTTTAACTAATTGTTTATTATTTATTTAGAATTTATAAAATGATAAAACTTATAAAAATCATATCTTATTAATTATAAATCATAAAAATACTTATAATATACCAAAATGATCACAAAAATAAAATATACATATTAAAAATATAACTATTCACATTTGAAGTAAAATAAATGAAAATATTTATTACTTCTTGATTAAAACTATTTCCTAATATCTTAATGGATTAAAAAATACCTAAATCTTTACTTTGTCTTCGGCATTATTTGTCTAAATCTAAAAGTGTGAAAAAACAAATTCAATTGATGTTTAAGTGAAGTAAAAATAGGTCTAACCATCTTAAGATGTAATTACTAAAACTATCATCTCTAATTAAGTGTATCTTAATGTTCCTAAAAAGCTTTCGCCAAATATAAAACAAAATAATTAATGTATTGTTATCACAAGGCTTATAATCACTTATAAAATCATCAAGCTCATATTTACTAATTCCTCTACTAGTCTAGAAAACTACTTACATTTAAATCAAGTTCTTAAGTAATTAAAATAATCCCTATTTTGTACTTATGAAGCATAACCTTAAGAAAACACCAATTCCATAAAAGCAATGCTACTTGAATTCTAACATTATGAATCCTTTAGAAGTAAACCACCTATAGGGTGATGCCATATCTAAAATATACAAGTCTCCACTTGCTAGTTGAATAGCTATGCAAAGATGCTAACTATTTTCTTTAAAAAACCTCTTAGCTAATAGGAAACCCCAAAAGTATAACTTCAGGATTGAAATGCATTCATTTTGAAAAGGAACCTTTTCCTCAAAAACAATTCTTTTAAAGAAAATGCAAATGAACTATATATTTTGTCTTTAACTCTCGAAGTTATAGTAGAAAGCTAGAGTGGAGTAAACTTTGAAGCATTTATCAACACCTTGGGTGCTATGTCATTGTGTGTTACTTTATTGAACTTATGAATTGTTTCACACACTCACACAAACCTTAATAATAAGCACAAGTGTGAAATTGGTATAAAAGTGTAACACATTCCAAAGAACTCATCACAAACTCCAAACCCGAGATCATATACGATTATTCTAGGGATTCGCGTTTATCAAACTACATTACATTACTTATGCATAATTGCATCTTGTTCTTCAAACATTCGTCCTTATCGGACCAATGATGCTGTTTATAGAATTTGGATCTTCTATTGTCTAGAACCCCGTGAATGCATAATCTTGCAATCACAAAAGGCAAGTTCACACTTGCTCATGTCCTTTGATTATTTTTCTATAAAATGCTTGTAACTCAAATGTTGTCATCACCTGCATTTCAAAAAGGTCAAAAACACTATTTTCATAATAATATGATTATAGATTATTTACCAAATGGTAATAATCTATTGATACAATTCTAGTGGTAAAGGAACATAATATCTAGGACTTAACAACAAATGTGGCCAGTAATTCTAGCGCCGTATATTACGCGTTAACCATGAGATTTGGAATGGGACAGAGAAGTCAGCTGTATCTTCTTCCTCTCGCATACATCCGGATGGCCAGGTCGTGGCTGTTATCATCGTAGCGTGCATTAATTGGTAATTCATAGAGGATATGCAGCATATGGGTGGGAACCCTCAATGTCCCACGATAGTTTTGGCATCTGACGATATGTACCAACCATTGTCGTAATTCGAGATGTGGGCATGACATACACCAAGGGGACATGCAGGGTCACAAAGGGGGCAGTGATTGGCTTGTATCAGCTACTGGGCCCCACATCAAGGAATTGTGGACAGGAATAAGCTGCCTGGTTTTGCAACAAGGAGTTGGTCTCTCATGGGTAAAGCAACGCACCTCTATAGAGTGTAAGAATTGTGACATGTTACTCCCTATTCCAGGATGGAGCTACGGACGCGGCAGGAAAGGAACCCCATGAAGGTTCTGGTCAACCTGTGAAGGCTGTCGGACATAGTTTTCAGAATAAAAGCAACCTTTGAAGAAATGTTTACAAAAACCTGCATTGCCTACGATCTATGGTCTGTGGCTATAGAGATAGTGCATCAAACACTCCTTTTTAGTGAAATTTCTGAGTACACTCGTACTCAACCATACCTTCTTAACCCTTGCTAGATTTCAAGACGTTGAAGACAATGTCAACATCAATTTCTGCTCAAGAAACCATCATCGACAGCTCAAGTTCTTCAATAAAGTCAATGACGTCAACATATACATCAACCGACGTGAAGACAAAGTTCTTAAGTAGATAAAAGTAGATTCTCTAGCCATACAACCTACTTCTATAGAGCATTCCAATAACAGCAATTGCAAGCCCATTTGTTCAGATAGTAGTCTTAGTCTCTAAATAGGTCTGAGTTGTTATTTCTAATTCTTCTTTGTAAGAAGTTTCTTTCTCTCTCTTTAACCTAGAGTGTTCTCTAGATCTTTTGTAAAGAGTCGAGTTGTAATCTATAGTCATGTCTTGGACCTACTGTGTTTCTGTTGTACCACTCTGCGGGATGTAATACCAGTGAACGGTGTTTCATTGGTGTTATGTCAACAACTATAGTGTACTACATCATGCATTGGTATGTTGGGTCACCGCAAGCCCTCAAGATGATGAGGTTGGTAACAAATGAAGAAAATCAGGAAGAACTGGATTATAGCAAGACACCAACACTAGAATATACTGTGGAAGATCTACTAAAGATGATCACCATAAAGAATCCCAATATAGAACAAGGTAATGATGTTATGTACCAACAATTTATTCAACAAGTAGCATATAAAGTTTGTGATTTAGAGATGGGGTATAAGAGACTAGCTGATAAACTTCCTGCTAATCTAGATGATATATTTGAGCCCACTATTAAAATTAAGGTTGGAGTCAATGAGATATCTGCACTTTGTGATCTTTGTGTAAGTGTCTCAACGATTTCCAAAATACTATTTGACAAGTTAAACTTGGGGCCGTTTGCAACTACTAAATTAAGACTCCATCTACAGATTCAACTTATGAACAATCTGTTGGGATAAAGGAAAATATACTTGTTGAAGTTAAAGGTAGTCATGTGCTTATGGATCTTGTTATTGTGGACATGCTTGAAGATCCCATAGCACCTATAATCCTAGGTAGGTCGTTCCTAAGAACTATTAAAGCACTAATCAATTTATATGAAGGGAATGTGAGAATAGGACTGCCATCTAGAGATCCTTTTATAGTCCACTTCCCTAGGAAGAAGAAGTCCAAGCCTAATGATGACGATGGTATAATTACTTTGAAAGCCAATTACTTTGGTGTGGGTGTTGCACTCATTAAACCTAAATGATCACCATTTGGGTCAAGCTAATTGAACTTAACCTGAAGCGCTTCATGGGAGGCAATCCATGTGAAATAGAAGTTTTTACTCTTGTATTAGTTTAGTTTAGTTTTTGTTAGTTTGTTTTTGTTTCGTTTTTGTTTTTAATAAAGAGTGTTCAAGAAGACCTTTGGAGAGAGGAGAAGAAATAAGGTAATCCTCGATCTTTTATTTTCACTAACACATGGTCTAAGAAGTATTACTGATTTTTATGAAATCTATTTGTTGTTATATTGTCATTTGATAACATGTGTAAAGACGTACAAAGCTACTAATCAAATTTTTTGAGTTTTTTAGCTCACTGGCCGCATAAAGACCAGTGGTACGGATGGAAGGTACCATACCATGCGCCCGTACCACGTCGAGGCATTGGAAAATAGAAACTTTGATTTTTGTCGTAGGACGCAGGGGTCATAATGACCACTGGTACGGGTGGACGCACCCGTACGGCGCGCCCGTACCATATCCTAGAGCAAAACATCAGATTTCAAGCGAAGGAACTAAACGCATACCAACCTGTAGTATGGGCGCGTGCGACCGTTCCGCGCGCCCATACCGAGTGCACCGCCAGAAGGGATTCGTCACCCCCAAGGTATGTACCCGCTACGGGCGGGCTCTGGCTGTACCACCCGCCTGTACCACTTACGCATCTGCCATAACACCATGAGGAGGTAACCTAAAAATCCCCAGAACACAAATTTTCTCTTTCTTCTTCCTCCAAACTCTAAACCACCTCCATTGGATCTTTAAATTTACTCAATCTTTCTTTGTTTCCTCAGACCCAATCGATCTAAGGTATAATTCTCCTCTGATCCCTAAGTAATTTGTACCAAAGCTTCACTCAGTTTTCATCATTTTCAATCTAGACTTAGGTCTTGTTCTTGGTCTAATCTTGATATTGAGCATGCTTAGTATTATTTTAGAGGAGTTTTCTTTTGTAACTAGTGTAGAGGATCACATATGCTATGTTTCTATTGGACAATTTTTTAATTAGCAATCTTTATTTATTTTGTTTTAGATGAATACGAGGAGTCACACACGTGTTATGCGTGCAGAACCTTCCACACCACCCGTTGATACGTTGACCCCCGAGTCACTTGGTATCGAGTTCACCGATGAGTTTCAGCTAAATCATTCCGACCGTCTCAAGCTCCGAAAAATCAAGTCCAGCAAGTCGGCGTGTCCCTATATCCTGAACCAACATGGCATTCGTGCTGATTTTGATTTACTTTGCAACAATGTTGGTTTATATGACTTTGTTTTTCAGGATGTTGCCGCGTATCGCCGCTTGACGCTTGAGTTCCTCAGTACTTTGACGCATACGGTGATCTCCCACTATTGTTCCATGGAGCAAATGCCTGGAGTTGCTCACATCAACTTCCTTATTATGAACTGTGAGTACTCCTTGACACTCGACCAATGGGCTCAATGTTTTGGGTTTGCCAACACCACGAACGATATACGCTCCTCCACCTTTGTTTTAAATCTTGCACCTCTGTAGTACTTTAATTTAATGAGAATTCATAGAAACACACCAAAGGGGAACCAAATCAATCATCCTGCTATTTGCTATTTTTTATGTTATTGCTAACACCTTGCAGACACGTGGTGAGTTTACTAGAGTCAATGAGGACATGATGTGAAGGGAATATGCCCGATAGGCAATAATAAAGTGGTTATTATCTTATTCCTTGTTTATGATAAATGTTTATTTTGCATGCTATAATTGTATTAATTTGGAAACGTTAATACATGTGTGTTTAATAAACAAAAGGAAAGTTCCTAGTTATGCCTCTCTTATAAACTAGCTGGTTGATTAACAAGATGATCAAGGTTTCCTGATCATGGACATTGGATGTTGTTAATAACAAGGTCACAACATTAGTGGAATGATGTGATGAACATTCATCCGAAGTATAGCATTACAATCAAAGTCATTGTGTTTATATTGCTATAACATCATACAAAGTAATCCTAGTCCTTAGACCAAGAGATCATGTCAATCACTAACACTGGAAGAGTATCTTGATAACATCAAACGTCACACCGTGAAAGGGTGATTATAAAGGTGGGTTTAGTGCTACGAAAGTGTTATGTAGAGGCTCATGGATCAAGAGTGGGATTTGTCCATCCCGATGACGGATAGATATAATCTGGGCCCTCTTGGTGATATCACATTGAAAATAGCTTGCAAGCAAATGATGTGATCACTAGAAGTTATATCAGGGGAATGAGAAAAGAGTACATATCGGTAACGAGATCAAACTAGGTATGGAGATACCAATGATCGAATCTCGGACATGTAATATATCGCGAGACAAAGGGATTTAGTTACGGCGTTAAAGGTTCACATGATCACAAGAGTCATTGTTGAATATGTGGGAGTCAGTACGGATCTCCAGGTCCTGCTGCTGATTATTGATCGGAGAGGAGTCTCGATCATGTCTACATTATTCGCGAACCGTAGGGTGACACACTTAAGGGATACCGACACCATTTGGAGCAAATATGTTTTAGATAAAGATTTAAGAAAGCGCTGGAATTATTTCAATAGACACCGAAACTGTTTCGGGTGAAATTGCTAAAATTGGTTCTGCATGTAATATTGAAATGTTGCAGGGGGTTTTATATGAATGTTTGTTAATTAAAGTAATTAAAAAAATTCTGAATAAAATTAATAAAATAGTTTTATTAAATGAGAGAGCATTAAATTTGGAGAAATTTAATGCATTTAAAGTGGAGACTTTAATGGAGAATGTGAAGGGGCAAATTTATGTGGAGGGAGTTACCACCACATGAATGAGGAGGTGAGGGGTCACCCCTTGGGAGCCGGCCATGGGGAGGGGCACCCCCTCCTCCTATAAAAGGCCCCCCTCACACTCCTTCTTCCTCACACCTCCTCGTGAAGGATCTCTCTCCCCCTTTGGTATTTTTCCCCATGGTCTCGGATTAGCGAGATACATGTTCCCGGTGGCTTTATCTGGAAAGGAGTTGTTGCTTCTATTGCTTTGCTGGAGCAAGGTACGGAGGTTGTCAGGATAACGGACGTGTGTGCGATCACGGATGCACCGCTGCTTTGTGGTGCTAGACTTGGTGGTGATGGACTTGCTGGATCTGGATCTGATGGACGTGCTGGAGCTGGACCTGCTGGACCTGCTGGATTTCATCACGATCTTGAGATCGGCAAGTGTACGACTACATCATCCACGAGTTCCATCTCATTAACAAAGCTTTGTTGTCTTCGGGGGTATGTTCTCTATGGATGTATATCCACCCGTTGCTTGTATCTAATAGATATATCTTGGCGTATAATAGTTCCCATCATAGGGAATTTTTGTTTTCTATGCTATGACCCAACACGATGGTCCTTGTAAAAGCTACTATTATTAATTGTAACTTAACGCCAAATTTGGGCGCCCTTCTAGTGTTTTACCTTAAGCATCAGGCTCTACAATATGGAGGACCCATATGTGGAGGAGTTGTGACTGTTCTTGCACGCGCATTTCACGTCAATCTAGGTAACATCCAACTGTTGACAGGAAGTATCCGTCTCGGTTTTTCTACTCTAATAGCATGTGGTATGATTTCTAGAACTAATGGTAGATACTTCCTTGATATACGTGGAGTGGATCACTTGATCCCAGCTCCTTTGCCTAATGGTCTATTCTCTATCGAGGATGGACATTTGCATTTTGACGCGCAGGTTGAGGTAAGACTACCCCATCAAGAAATACCTATGGGAGGAGGAGAAGATGAAGAAGTAGAACAAGAGGGACCTGAACAAGATGTACATCCACCAAACTACTACACCACCTATGAAGATATTTATGCGCTGGAAGGAAACATCCAAAATATGAACAACCTCTCCATCAACCTTCGAGATGCTTCTACAAACCTCGCCACCCAGTTCCATGATTGGAGCAGCCAATGGAACATGGGAGATTATCCACCGCCATGAGCAACAAAAGGTCTTGCAAAATCCTGAGCTTGGGGATGTGTTCCTCGAAAATTTTATCTGTGTAATAACAAGGTTGTACTCCAACTCATTGGGAGCTTTTAAACACTCGTGTTGGCTTGTTCCAACACTTTTATTTTCTGTTTGCTTTCGTTTTTAGTTTGCTTTTGTTTTTTGTTTGTTTTCATTTTCTAGTTCCTTGCTTGGTCACAAGTTATTTTATATTCTTTAATCCCTATCCCCAAAAATACAAAAAGATTTTTCCGTTTTTCCTTTTTTCAAAAATGTGGATTCACACTGTGCCTCTTTGCTTTAATATTATTATGGGAGTAATCATGCTTGAGTTTTGAAGGAACACATCCCTATAAGGAAGATGATTATGAAGTCACTTATGAGAGGTATGTCCTATGTCTTCCACTTTTGAAGTTTGAGTTGTTTATCTTAGTTTGTTGATTTTCTAAGATGCCATGCTAGTGGGAGTAATTGAATATAGTTAGAGTAGAGATTTTTATTGGTATGATGATTACTTGTGGAAGATTTTTCTCTAGTTTTTTTAGCTAACCGAGTCTTGCCTTGGAAATAATATTGCCAAACAAGTACAATAAGAAAAAGTCTGAAATTTATGACTTGTTTGATGAATGATTGTCTTGAGAGTATACCCTTGAAGATACTTAACCCCATAGATGTTTTGATAGTCTTGAAGACACTCTTGAAAGGAGTTGTTTGCTTGAAATGAAATCTAGTGGTAATTGTGATGCATGCCAAAGCTAACCTTGTGGATCAAATCGTGGTACTAGCGTAAAAAGGGGAGAAAAGAAAAAGTTTTATGTTTCTCATGCACACCTTTGGGATGCCAACAACTCCGCTAGCTTTTGAACGATCTATGGTAAAACCCCAGATTTCGGATATGATTTGATGACATGAGTGGCATACGTGTCAATATATGGGCAAAAGTATTGGTACTCTCAAAGGTTGTGCAAGCACTTGTAAAAAAAAACAACCAATGATCCTTGAAAGAGGAAGAAAAAAGGAGTAGAAAAAGGAAATAAAAAGACATGTATGAATATCCACATAACAATTGCTTGGCATGGTCTCGTTACTACTTTATGAATTTTATTGAAAGACAATGATTGGATTAGAAGTGTTTTTGATAGACTTGATTTATTGATGTGGGCGTAAATAAGACACTTGACTGTTATGCTACTTAGGACATAAACTCTCTTACTCAATTATGATATTAAAAACATCCTAGTTTTCCTTGGCAAGCTGAGAGTTATCTAGAAGAATTGGATTGATTCTTACACTTCTAGTTATTTATACTTATATTAAACTTTACTTTTATTGTCTTGACTTACCAATGCTTGTATAGTACTCGTATCATTTCTCTAACTTTGATAAGCCTCTCAAATGGATGAAGTGCTGAGCGCATATGACTACCAACCGTAAGTTAATTCTTGTTCTTGTAGTTTCAAGTTTAAATGTTGAATTCCTTATAGTTATTTTGTTTATTCTTGCTCAAGGGCAATCAAGGTTTGAGCTTTGGGAGGTTGATGGCTCTAAAAATAGCCATCTTTGACCGCGTTTAAACATTGTTTTTGTCAAGCAATTGACAAGAAACTCTCAATCCCTTGCCACTAATGACTAATAATTGCAAAGATATGCAAAACCATGCTTTGAATTGTGTTGTGTAGGAAATTACGCTTTTAATGCAGAATCAGGAGTCATAATGAAGGTTTTTGAGGAAGTCCACATGACCAAGTAATTATGGAGTCAATTCCAGGTGGCATACGCTGTAATGACCACTGGTACGAGCAGGGCCCACCCGTACCATCAACGCATACCATGTGGCAACGGCTTTGTCTCGTCAAACCCTACAACTTCCATGAAGACGCCTATATATTTTGAGGCTCCAACCGCCGGCCAGGAGGCTGCCATTCCCAGTTTGCATCACAACACCACCAAAGGAGATCCATGCCATTTTTCATCCATTGTTCATCCATCCATCATCCATGCCCTCCATTAGCCATAGACATTTCTTTGTACTTTATATATCCTTGTGATTTGGCGACCATTGTAAGAATATTTGATTTCAATCTAAGTATTTTGTACATTTTTTTATCCTTAATCTTATTGTTATGAACGAGTAGTCCTCACGGGTTGTGGGTTGGGGAGAAACCTCGCATCGATTATGTGCATCTAATTCATTGGAGCATTATGTATTATTTGAAATAGCGATTTGTATCTTTTGTTTCTTTGTCTCTTGTCTCGATCTGTGGACTTGTAGGCCATTAATGATGTCTCGTGCATTGGGTGATAAACTCAGCCATTACTGATGTTGGCCGAGCTGAGCAAGGAACACCTGATCCATGTGAGGCCGGGTCATCCAGGCGAAATGATCGTCATGATTACCGAGGCAAGAGAAGAGATGATAGGCCGGATTATCGGTATGGGTCGAATGAAGTGGCGAATATTGATCAAGATCAGCCAGATGTTGGCAAAAGCCAACGTCGGAAAAGTAGCAGCCAATAGTGGGTGGAAAAGGGTGATGGCAAGAAGCAATGGGGTGATCAAAAGAAGCCATGGGAAGATAGGCGAAGTACATGTTCGAGATGATGCTCGATCAGCCTTGCAGTTTCCATACCCCGAACCCGAGTAAGTTGGCAAACCACACAACTTGGTAGTGCAGCTCGTTTTAGTGTTCACGAAAAGGAGGAGGGAATCTACCACCTCCACCACCACCACTTATGGGTGAAAATACCAAAGCACTGAATGCGCCGCCAAGATATGATAACTTAGACAGGAGAGAAATTGTCAATCAAGTGGGAAACCAAAGCAATGATAATGGTAATACCAGTCATGGAGAAAATGAGTATAGAGCATAATCAGAGCTATGTGGTTTTTGTGACCGAGGCAACTCACAAGAATAGCCAACATTAGTGGGAGAAATGGAAGTGAATGTTGTCATGCCGGCAGTTCCTAAGTACATGTACTGGTCTGATAAGGAGATCAGTTAGAGCATAAGGGATCATCCTAAAAGTCATGCCGAATTCGGGAGGGTATGCCCTAGTGTTGGACCCGACATTCATAGGGCCCAACATAATGTCAAGTTCACCAAGGTTGTCTTGGTATTGCCGATAAGGACGCCATGGAGGGGTTCTCACACTGCATGTTTAGAGACGTGGGGTAAGGCAGAGAGTTGGTGGGTACGAGGTAACATAGCTTACCCCGGTTCAAGTCCCACAACGGTGGCAGAACTCTACTCCTGCTATAAATCACTATAATGGCAATACGCCGAGTTACAGAGATAGGTTCGCTGTGCGAGGTGTTGCATGTTGTACATAGCAATCTTAGAGGTTGTCCCGAAAGGCTCCCACAAGTCTGGCTTATAAAGGCACCAAAACCTAGGGTTTACAGGGAAAGGTCCTTGCTAGACAAGGTAAAGAGTCCTACACTAATACAAACTAGTCTTTCATGTCTTGCACTCCAAGGCTCTGAGTATGTCGGTGACTCCTGCATAGCCTTGCTTTATCCGTCATGGGCCTCCCTTCTAGATCCGCCTAACTGGGCCGCCCAGCAGGCCATAGGCCTTGCTACCAACTATGGGCCACCCGGGTCATCCGGATTGGTGACATGCTATGAGGATACCCATTTAGCATATCCCCAACAGTAGCCCCCGGAGGACTTTGAAATCTTGCGCCATCTTGCCCATTGATCTTGAATATCCCGTCTAAGTGATGCCGGCAATTCATCAAGCAATATCTCAAAGGTCTCCCAAAGAACCTTACAATCCTCCCCGGCTTCGCAATGTAGCCGGAGATTCCTTGAGTCTTTGTTTCAGAGCTGGACATTCTCCGCCTTCGATGGAATCTTAAGATGTGACACTTCACTGCAACTATCAGGAGGGTGACGTAGGGTGCAGCCTATGCTACCTCGAAACTCACAAAGAACAGAGAATTAATCATCAGCCATTTTCACGCGCACAAAATCTGAAACGGCGAAGCGGCAAATACGAAGGACGTGGAGAAATTACCGCGCATGTTCGTCTCCACGTCGCAACGATCCATCCATTAGATCCCTTAGCACGAATCTTGATGCGGGGTCTATATATTTTCACCGTGGTTAGTTTATTTTCTTTTTTACTTGCATTCACTTCCTTGTCTTCGTCTTCCTCCAGCCGCACACCCGTTCAAGCTCCTCTTCGAAAACCCTAGCCATAGCCCTCTTCTTCTCCTCCCACTCCCTCTTAACAATGGCCTCCAGCAGCTCCATTCCTTCGACGGCGGCGACCCCCGAGGCTATTCCAGAGCCATCCCAGGGAGTAACTATCCCACCGGAGGGAGTTGTTGACCCTATCATCGCCCTGGTGGAAACAACCGGCGACGACCAAGAACGAGCGGCGCCAGAAGATGCTGAAGAAGACAATGATTCCCGCAAGGGGGTGTGGAGGGGCTCTGACCTCTCTGCCGAGGATCTGCAGGAGCTGGTCACCGTGGGGTTTCTCCCTGTGGTGAAGGAGTTGGTCTAGCGGGCGGCGTTAGCCGGGGAGGTGGTTCCTTCTCCCCAATCCGGAGAGAAGGTGTACCTCAAGGCCCAGCTGGTACGAGGCGTAAGCCTTCCAGTCTCCGAATTCTTTTTGGATGTTCTTCGGCACTTCCGGGTACTTCCCCACAATCTCTCTCCCAACAACATATTAGTCCTTAGCAACTATGTAGCTATGTGTGAAGGATTCCTAGGCATAAAACCTAGGTTAGATCTGATCGTGTACTTTTTTTCCGTCAAGAGAGAGTCCGTAGAGTCCAAGGACGAATTGCGGATCTGCGAAACCATTAGCTTCAAGATCCGGCCTAGTCGGTGCTTCCTCGACATCGTAGGGCATGAGGCATGCAAGAACTGGAAGCGCACGTACTTCTATGGCCTAGATATTCCTCTGCCTGACCGCCTTGAGACTTATCCTGACTTCATCGATGGAGCCACCGCCGCGGTGCCCGCATGGCGGACCCCAGCCTCCCTTCCCTCCGTTGACGAGGCCAACCATGCCATAAGGCGGATTGAATGGCTCATAGACGGAGGTCTGACGGGCTTGGATCTGGCCATGTGCTGGTTTGTTAGTCGAATCCAGCCTCTGCAGCATCGCGCCGAGTTGATGTGCAAGTACACTCAAGATAGGAGGGATCCCATGCGAATTTCGTGGGATAACTTCTCCACTGACTCCGTCAAACTCCGAATTAAGGACATTGTCAAGGTGAAGTACAGGAAGCGCGTCTTCAAGATCGCCTATGACATGTTCGATTGTGACACATGCCTAGAGGTAGCTTTTGTTTCCTTTTTGCTCGTTATATACTCTAAGATTTTTCCGACTTGAAGTTGTCAGTCTAACACTTCTCTGTATCCCAGCTGGCGACCTTGGCGGTGGATCAGATGGCCACCCAGGTCTATGATCCTAAGATGAAGGATATCCAAGTGGTGTCCGACGATGATGCCCCCAAGTGTCAGCCAGATCCGGGAGCACGAAAGCGGAAGAGCTCCACCTCTAACGCTGCTGCCGAGGCCAAGAAGAAGAAGAGATAGGAGAGTGGAGTCTCCAGACAATCCACCGCCACCTTAGAGGCGGAGAAGAAGAAGTCCACCAGCATTCCCCTCACCAAGGCTCCTACCGTGGAGTAAGTATTTTCATTCTCCGCCTTGTACTTTTCAGCTCATACCTTTTTTCAAATCTTGTACTTATACTTCGTACATTTCAGGAGGAAAGCCGGTGTTAGTTTGAAGCGATCCTCTAGAGATGCTAGAGGGTCAAAGAACATTTGTGACATGCTGACCAGAGATGTGGCCGCCAAGCCCTCTCCAGCTACTGCTCCCTCTACTCCTGCCGCCAAGCCTTCTGCTGGCCCCGCTGGGCCTTCGTCCCCTAGCATCCCTGAGATCTCTGCCATGGAGACATATGTCAATCCAATCCTTGATATCTCAGGCTCTGTCGAGGCATACATTGCTCCCAGCGGCCAAGCGATGCAGGAGAACACTGCCTCCAAAGTGGCTGAAGCTCCGGCTAAGGATGCCACTGAGAAAGGGAAGCAGGTGGTGGAAGAGGCGGAGGCGGAAGCAACGGTTAAGGTAGGAGCCTCTGAGCCATCAACTGTTCCGAAGATGCAACAGGCGGCTAGGGCATCATCCATGCCTCCGGCTTCAACATCTCCTTTGGTCGCAACTCCTCCGACATTGTGCCTAGATGACCTCATTGCGCAGGCGGATGCCATGTATAATAATGCTGACATCTTCCACACCGCATATGCCAATCTAGCCAACAATCTCAAACTTATTGCCATTGTAAGTCTTTTGAACTTCACTTCTTTTATTTTGCATATTATATCCCTCTGTAGCCCCTGAGCTATTGGCGGATAAACAAAGGTTATTGGCCTGAGTGCTCCAAAGAACTTTTAAGAGTAGAACTTTATAGTGTAGCCCCCGAACGTCTAGGTGGAAACTTAGAAGAATCCCAGCTAGATGCTCTAAGAGTAGCATACTTGGTGATCAAAAACTTGTGTTGTAGCCCCCGAGCGTGTAGTTGAAACCTTTTAGTTCCGACTAGATGCTCTAGAGAAACTAACAATGCTTGTTTGTTTGAAGAATGAGAATAGACGGAGGATCACGACCAATGAGAGGTTTGCTGCTTTGCGGAAGGAGCTAAAAATAGCTAGAGTCTATTTCTTGTAATAGCTCCTTGATTTTCCTCATGTTTATTTCTACCATCTTCTCATAGTACTTTCTAATTTTCGTCTTATAGAAGCCATTGCCAATGTTAAGAGCATCATCGAGCAATCCAAGCATATCCATGAGCTCGACGATGAGAACAAAATATTGAAGAAATACCTGGCCGATGCCGTCAAGGGCCATGAGGAGGTGATGAAGGTGCTGCAAGAATCTGCTGACGCCAAGATGCAACGCCTGAAGGACGAAATTGCACAACTCAAGGAGCAGAACCAAGGTGCCAAAGTGCAGAATGCGAGGAACCTTGAGGTGTAGAAGACAGTCCAAAAGGAGCAGGAAGCCTTGGCGGAGACATGCAAGCAAGCGGAGACGAGCATCTTCAGTAACTTTTCTCCGTCTTGGTGAATTCTATACATTGGATAACCATTTGATTTGTTTGTACTCATGGTCCTTGTATCTTGTGCAAACCACATGTCCCATTGGCTTAGCCAACTTGGGTGAAGGTGCTCCAGACCCCAAGGAACGCATGATTCTTGCCGGCAACTTTGTCAGCACCGCCATTTCCCAGGCCAAGGAGATAGCCCAGCCTCTAGGGATTAATATCAAGGCGGCAGACTCAGCGGCCAAGTACGCGGAAATCCTGCGTCGAGCCCTTGAGAAAGTTAAGGAATGGAAGGCCTCTTGCATCAGAGCTGGTGCTAGGATGACCCTGTCCTTGGTCAAGGCACATTTCAACAACGCCGACATCGACCTGGTAACCTCTGGCTTTCCCAAGCTGGATGAGGAAGGGAAGGAAATCGATAGCAATGCTATTTGGAATTCCCTCTCCGGCTTCGACACCAGGATTGCTAGAATAGTTAATGCAGATGTCTTTGTGCCTGCCGAGATCCTTGATGAAGACATGCCATCATCTGAGTCTAGCCCATCTCCCTCTGAGTTTGATGAGCTCTCCCAGCCTGGCTCTCCTGATGATGCCACCACGAAGCCCCCTGCAGCAGAGCCATGAAAAACAATGTTTGTATTAAATGTATCTCTGTGAAGTGTATGCAGGAAAACTTACATGTTGCTAAGGCAGAAAAACTTGTACTCAAGTTTACTGCTACTTATCTGTTTCCTGTATGTGTATATTTTTTAAGCAAGTGATGGCTTATCCATTATTCTGGTTTGTATGCTTGACCTTTGGTGAGACGGAAGACTTGCAGCACAGAACTATGCCCTCAGGTGATGATGCTTAATAGCACCGTCAAGAACCTAAGAGCAAAATCGCCGGCTTTGAGTGCCGAGAAGTCACTACTCCGGAATCCACATAAAAACTTCAGAAAACGTGTAGACCAGAAAACTTAAGATAACGCCCGTAGGAGGAATTTTCACAAGTGCAAATGCAAAATTGCACAGAAAGGGTTTATATGATCCAAAAATGAACAACTAAAGGAGCTAAAAGACTAAGATAATATGAGTGAATCAAATGCTTTATTTCATGGATCATATAAGAAACTTATTACATAATGTAAATGTGCTAAGTGTAAAAGGGACGTAGCTGTGCTATGTTCCATGTCCGATCTGTCTCCGGGTAATCATCATCAGAGTCACGTTGCTTGCGCTTGCGATTTTTGGCCTATCTTTCAACTCGTGAATATCGACGAGGTAATAGGAACCATTTAGCAATGCTTTGCTTATGACAAATGGTCCTTCCCAAGGTGGGGATAGTTTGCGTGATTTCTCCTGCTTCAGTCTAAGCACCAGATCCCCTTCTTTAAATGAGCGATGCTTTACACGGCAACTATGGTAGCCACACAGCTTCTGTTGGTAGACAGCGGATCTCTGGCATGCCAACACGTGCTCTTCTTCAAGTAGGTCCACATATAGGCATCTAGATTCTTCAGCATCATCTTCCTTGTAGGCGGAGAATCTTGGTGCATCATGGATTTCGGATGGAAGGACAACTTCTGCTCCATAAACCATGAAGAAAGGAGTCAAGCCGGTGGATCTATTGGGTGTTGTTCGTAAACTCCACAAGACAGATGGTAATTCCTCCACATAGGCTCCAGCTACTCTATGTAGCGGTGCATCTAAGCGTGGCTTGATTGCATGCATAATTAGTCCATTTGCCCTTTCAATTTGCCTATTCGACTGTGGGTGTGCCATAGATGCTAGGTCAAGGCGGATGCCTTTTTAATGACAGTACTCCTCAACTTCTCCGAGAGACAAATTTCTGCCATTATCGGTGATGATGCTGTGTGGGAGACCAAATCTCACCACTAGCTTTCTAATGGGTTTAGCTTCGATCCATTTTGTGAACTTATCCACTACTACTAGCAAGTGTGTAAATCCATAGGGTGTTGTTTGCAAAGGTCCCAACATGTCCACCCCCCAGACTACAAACGACCAAGTTATTGGTATTGTTCGCAATTATTCAGCTGGGACACTTGGTTGTCTTGCATAGAACTGACACCCAAGGCATGTTTGTACCAACTTGTCGGCGTCCGCCTTGGCAGTTAGACAGTAGAATCCTCGTCGGAAGGCCTTGGCCACCAATGATCGGGGAGCAGCGTGATTCCCACAATCTCGGAGATGTATTTCTCTAAGGATTTCAATACCTTGCTTCTGGGAGACGCATCAAAGGAAAACTCCTATGGTACTTGTTTTGTATAGCTGGCCATCAATGATGACGTAGCCTTTTGCTCTGCGTAGTATTTGCCGGCTTTCGACTTCGTCGGTAGGCAAAGTTCCGTCTTGTAGATAGTCCATGAACGGTTTTGTCCAAGCCGGAGAGGTCACTGTTACTGTATTAACAAATGAAAACACTCTATCCGGGTTGTCGGGGTCTGCTCCCTTCACGGATGGGGTCCGTAAATGTTCTAGGAAAATGCCTGGCGGAATTGGTCAACGAGCTGATCTAAGCTTTGATAGCAGATCTGCTGCCTCATTCTCCTCCCTTTTGTTGTACTTGACTTTGTAGCCATCAAAACACTTGGCTATTTCGTCTACTTCGTCTCGATATGCCGCCATCATAGGGTTCCGTGCGTTCCAGGTGCCAGCTACTTGCTGCGCAACCAAGTCAGAATCTCCACAACAAACTATGCACTTGATGCCAATATCTTTAGCCATGCGTAGTCCGTGAATGAGGGCCTCATACTCCGCCATTGGTTGCATTGAAGTGAATCTGCAGGACGTATTGCAACTTTTCTCCTGTTGGTGATTGCAATAATACACCGGCCCTGGAGCCGTTGATTAGCTTTGATCCGTCAAAGTGCATGACCCAATATTCTGGCTCTAGCACATGAGTGTCTTTTGGCAGTTCTGTCCAATCTGCGATAAAATCCGCCAATGCTTGTGATTTGATAGCGTCGTGTCTCTTGTAGGTGATTTCAAAGGCGGCAAGTTCAATGCCCCACTTTGCCACCCTTCCTATAGCGTCGTTGTTGTAGATGATGTCAGACAGTGGAGCTTTGCTTACCACTGTAATAGGGTGCTCCTAGAAATAATGCCTTAGCTTACACGAAGCAAGGAAAACTCCATAAGCTATCTTTTGGTAGTGCGGGTAATGTTGTTTGGATTCCGTCAAGACCTCTCTTACATAGTAAACGGCTCGCTGAACTCCGTATTCGTGCGTTGGCTCCTTGCGCTCCACCATGATGATGATTTTGATTACTCGGTTGGTTGCCGCCATGTATATCAACATAGGCTCCCCTTGACACCGGTGCTGCAAGTATTGGCGAGGAGGAGAGTATTCTCTTCAACTCCTAAAGTGTTGCGCCAGCCTCGTCTGTCCATGTGAATTTGTCCGCCTTCTTGAGCAACTTGTAGAGCGGCATAGCCTTCTCACCAAGTCGGCTGATGAACTGGCTTACTGCCGCTATGCGGCCCTTGAGCCTTTGTATGTCCTTCACGCATGTAGGACGTTTGATGTCGAGGATGGCCTTGACTTTCCTTGGGTTCACCTCGATTCCACGATGCAAAACGATGAAACCCAATAGTTTGTCGGAAGGTACCCCGAAGACACACTTCTTGGGATTCAGCATCATGTTGTATTTTCGGAGATTGTCAAAGGTTTCCTACAAGTCAGCGATAAGATCATTTGATTTCTTTGACATTACCGCGATGTCGTCCATGTAAGCATGTACGTTGCGACCTATTTGGTCGTGCAGGCAATGTTGCATTGTCCGCTGGTAAGTAGCACCAGCGTTTTTCAACCCAAAGGGCATCGTGACATAGCAATACGTGCCATAGGGTGTGGTGAAGTGGCCAGTTGACCTGACTTTCGCATCCGGATTTGGTGGTAACCTGAGTAAGCATCGAGAAAACACAGAAGTTCCGAGCTAGCCGTCGAGTCAATGACTTGGTTGATGCGAGGCAAAGCAAATGGATCCTTCGGACACGCTTTGTTCAAGCCGGTGTAATCAACGCACATTCTTAATTCATTGGTTCCCTTTTTGGGGACAAGTACAGGACCACCCATCGGGTGTGAATAACTTCTCGGATAAAGCCAACCTTAAGTAACCTAGCTATTTCTTTGCCTATAGCCCTTCGTCTTTCATCACCAAAGCGTCGTAGATGTTGCTTCATTGGTTTGGCATTGGGATCAATATTCAAGCTTTGCTCGGCAAGTTCCCTAGGTACACCTTTCATGTCGGCATGTTGCCAAGCGAAGATGTCCCTATTCTCACAGAGGAACTTAACGAGCGCGCTTTCCTATTTGGGATCCAGGTCCGTGCCAATGGCAGTGGTTTTGGAGGAATCTCCTTCAACAAGCTCCACCTGCTTGGTCTTGATGGCGGCCTTGAATGCGGGTTCGGCAGTAGTGATCTGCTTCTTCGAAGCCGGCATCTCTGAGGCATCGACCTGGTTCTGGATCTCCTTGAAATCCTCACCATAGAGAACTGCTTCGGTGAAGGCAGCCTCACTGAGCTCGCACTCCCATGCCTTGGTGAAGCTTCCATCAACGGTGATGATGCCGTTTGGTCCGGGAATGCTGAGCTTGTTCTAGACAAAGCATGGCCTTGCGAGGAAGGAGTGGAAGATGTCGCGTCCAAAGATGACATGGTACACTCTCTTGAAAGGCACCACTTCAAAGGTCATGCATTCTTGGCGGTAATTGTTAACATCACCAAAAGCGACCGAAAGGATGATGCAGCCCAGGGAATTTGCTTGTCGGCCGGGGACAACCCCATGGAACATGGTGTTGCTCTTCCTTAGCTGGGTCTCCGTTAAGTTCATCTTGTGCAACGTATCCAGGTACATGATGTTGATGCTTCTCCCACTGTCCACGAGGCACTTGGTGAACTCTGTGCCATCAATCAAAGGGTTGATGACCATGGCATACTGGTTCTCTGTTAGGATAAGGTCTGGTGATCCTTCCTATCCCAAGTAATTGGAATTTTCGACCACCTGACGTACTGGGGAACCGGAGGGAGGGTAGCCATCAGTATCCTCAGAGAGGTTTTCTGGGCCCGGATGGTGGGAGTGCCAAGGAAGGTATGGTAAACATGGAGCCTTCTTTTCGAAGTGATTTTTCCCTTTACCCTCTCCCATGTTGGAATATTTGGGTTCCACTTCTTCCTCCATATCACTTGACTCCTTGGACTCCTCCTCCTGCTTCTTCCCTTTGCCCTTTCCATGGGGTCTGTTCTTCCGACTTTGCTTGTAGCTGGATTCAGGGTCTTCCTTGAGGTCGTTGACAAATTTGCATTAGCGGTTGGTGTGGGTGGCTTTGCCATTTGCTTCCAGGTGGACGAAACACGACATATCACGATACTCTTCGTACATTTGGGGAACGTGGGGCGCTGAGGGTGTAGGATCACTCCTCTATTGCCCACTGCTAGCCCCCCGACCACGTCCACGCTGTCCGCCTCCGCCTCTGCCAGTGAACATTGCAGTGACCATGGCGGCTGCTTGCTTTTCTTCAGGCAGATTTTTCCGCTTGTTCTGGTTGTTCTTCCTAGCCTGGGTAGGGATTTCTATTGCCAGCAATGATCCGCGCGCGTCGTCGTAAGCAGCGGCGAACTCGCTATCCATGGCGATAATTGCGTTGAGGTCGAGCTCATTGTTGTCTTGCTTGCGCTTCAACGTATGCCGGAGCAGAGTTCCCTTTTCTAGACTGTCGATGAAGGCGGCCATAGTGGTCTGTTCGTGCACCCCTGCACATGAGTTTTTCATATCCAGCCAGCGAGAGAGGTAGGCACGAGAGGTTTCATCCTTTTCTTGCACACACCGCTATAGGTCTCCGACAGTGCAGGGACATTTGTACGTACCCTCGAAATTCTTGGTGAACCCTTCATGCATGTCCAACCAATTGCATATTGATTTCTCCGGCAAGTCATTGATCCATTGTCTGGCGGTGCCGGTCAGCATGAGTGGGAGGTACTTGATGGCGACATTGGGGTTTTCCCTTGCGATGTGAATCGCTTCACTATAGTCTTGCAACCATGTTGCTGGCCTGGCGGTGCCGTCGTAGGGCTTGATGGTCTTGTCAATTTGGAGACCCTTGGGATAGGTTGCGGCCCGTATTACGGGTCCAAAACAACATGGCCCAAGGTATGGGAGCTCCCGAGCTTCTTGGATCTTGTCCAACCGTGTACGTGCGTCATACAGCTCTGGTTGCTTCCCTTTTCCATCATGGGGAGGGGAGTTGTGGCGCGATCCATGAGATCAACCGTGCCCTCCACCATGATGGATGCTAGGTGGCGACGGTGGCGGTGGGTTATCCTTCTTGCTATGTCCCTCCTGTGACTCCTCACGCCTGTCACGGTTGCTTGTCAGACATGTCGGCTTCTTGTGGAACCTGCTCCTATGTCCTTCAATGCCGTTGCGCTCTCCGGCATGCCGGGGCTGCTCACCCTAGTAGCGTATAACAATGCCGGCCTGGGGACGCCTTGGCGGTGGCATGCTTGTATGGTGGCGCGACTGTGGTTCCTCGTGACACCGAGATGGTGGTGGAGGTGGCGACCGGCGAGGAAGAGCCTTTTCTCCATGATCGGAGGATATGGGGATGGTGTCAGTCCTGTTGCGTGCCTCCCTCCGTCTTCGCTCTGTGGAGCCTGTGTGGGATCCCTCATCATGGGGAGATTTTGGCCTTCTGCAGCTGTTCAGGGTTGACTGGCAAAGCTCCGGGTTGGACTCAAGCCTTTGTGAGGTAGCCTTTTCTTGTTGCTTGCATGCCTTAGCGACGAGGTCATACACCTGATCAACTGCTTCTAGTGACCTGTCCTGTTCTAGGAGGGTCTTGGCGATGGTGATGTTGAGGGCGGGAGTTGGCATGACTTGTCTCCCCCCTGAATTGATGTATGGGGTGTCTTTTGTGGGCTTGGACCCGTCATATCCCAACCTTCGCCAAACGCCGGGATCTTCGACGATGTGAGCTGGCACTTTATTTTCTTTTTGCTTTAACAACAATTGCTTATACTTGTGGCATCTCGCTAAAACCACTACTAGAAAATCGCTGTGTTTTTGTGCATTGCATCATCATGACCGCATGCTCATGTCATCATGCAACCTTGCATTTGAGCATCGTCATCAGCATGCATGGTTTTTGTCTAAACTATTTTCGAAACGCCTAGTTTTGTTTTCCAAATATTCCCGTCTTTATTCAAATTAAAACACCGGTCTTCCGGATTATTTTGTTTCGTCTAAAAATGGTTTACAAAATCCCGTTTTAAATAAATAAAATATTTTAAAATTGTTTTTAGGAGGCAGCCCGCCAGACCCGAAAGCCCGATCGACCACCTCCAGATAAAAATCTAGTCCTAACCCTAGCTACCCAATCCTACATACCCTTGATCCTACCACTCCCCATCACCGCCGCCACCCTGGCACCCCTCCACCTCACCCCATCCAATCCGTGCTCACCACCTCACCCCGCATGGCCCCTCCTCCCTCTTTTCCCCTCCCCTAGCCGCCAACTCCCGCCCACACACGCCACACGCACGCACCAAACCTCCTACCGACCGAACCCCCTCCACCTGGTCCCTCCTCCCGAGTCACCTGCGCCCAGCTCCGTCTTGTCCCCACCTCCTACCGGCTTGCCCACGCGGCACGCGAGGCGCGCCTCCACCTGATCCACACCGCGCACACGCACTCCCTCCACACCACCTGCCACCTCAACCAACCCCCACCCTGCATTCAATCTCCAACAACCGCGCGCAGTGCCCACCCGTTCCCCTGGCCCCACCTGGGCCCACCTTCCCCTTCTCCCGCACATGTCCTCCCGGCAGCTGCCGTCCGTCTCGCCCACCCGCCTCGCACCGCGTGCGGTGACCTCAGCGCCTCGTGGGCGCAGCCTTCTCAGCCTCGCAACGCGCCTCTCCCTGCGCTGATGCCACCTACCGGAGCTCCCGCCGTCGACCTCCGAGCCACCGCCATCCCCGCGCCGCTCCTTACCTCCGCGGTACTGCTCTCCATCGCCACCAACCTGCCCCCTCTCTCGTCCCCGCCGACCGAGCTCGCCGTATTTCTTCCCCACTCGACCCCCTTCCTTCCCCGCAGAGCCGCCCGTCCCTGCGACCAGCGACGCTCGCCCAGGCGCCACCGGCCCCGCCCGTCTCCGCCGAGCTCCTCCCTAACCTCGCCGGTGACCCGTGCACGCCCGCTCCTCTCTCCTCCAAGCGACCGCTGCCACCCTGCTCCGCCGCCGCCTTCCCATTGCCCCGGCCGGCGAGCCGCCTCCCGCCACAGGCGCGCCCGCCGTCGCCGCCTCTCCGTCGTCTCCTACGCGCCTGCCGCTGCTGCTCGAGCTTGCTCCGGCCATGGCGCCATCGTGCCCCCCGGCACCCCTCTCCACCTCTGCCACCCCGCCCGGGTCAAGCGCCGCTGGCCCGCCCCTGCAGGCCCTCGCCTTGCTACTTCCTCTCTACCACGAACCGGCGCGCCGCTCGAGCCCTCCGTGGCCAACCTCACCCCGACCCCCCACCAGGCGCCCTTCCTCGTCGCGTCCCCGTCCTGCTGCCCGCCTCTACGCAGCCTGAGATCGACCTCCGTCTTTGTCCTGGGTACCTCGTCGCCGCATCAGGTTGCCTCTGTGTTGTGTGTGCCTGTGTTGTCGAGCAAGTTCCTCTCTGGCAATAGCTGAGAACTCCTCGGTGACAAGTAGTACTAGTTGGGCCATAGCTCGATGCAGGCGCTAGTAGAGAAGATATACCTCGACAAGATCTTCGCTGCCACGGATAACATGATGTCGCCCGGTGAACCATGTTGTCGCCAAGATCGTCTACCATCAAGACCGATGCCGAACCAAGATCTCCATGGATGCGCCAAGAGTCCTCTTCCCGGACCCGAAGACCGATCACAGATCCGGTGGCGAAGACCCGAACCCGAAGACCGCCAAGATCTCCAATCAGAATCTGAGAACGCCGAAACCCCGGTGCGCCAAGTTCTCTGACCGCGAGGACCGATCCATCGGAACACCAAGACCTCCTTCCGAACCCGAGTTCTTGGTTCCAGGCGTCAAGATCTCCTACACGGATCCGAACACCACCGGTACCCGATCCACTCAAGTTCGCCATCGACGACAAGATCGACCGTTTGGAACCCAAGTTCTCCGTCACGACACAACAAGTTCTCCATCGTGTATCTGAACCTCGCCGATCCCCGTCGAACCCTGGAACCCAGACCCGAACCCCCGGAACCTAAGATCTTCCGAACCCAGATGTGTGACCCTAAGCCTCTATTTTTATAATATGACATATATCTGTCGCATCATTAAATCATCATGCTTGCATACATGTCATCTGGTGGGTTGGGTTAAATAGTCGATTCACCTAAATTAAATATGGAGTCTATATGCAGGCTTTTCTAGTCTTATATCGGCTCCATTTAAATTTGTGTAGCGAACCGATGCCATGTTTTGCATTGTTAAGTGAACATTTAAATTGCAGGGTTTCTAAATAACTTGAACCGTCTAATTAATTGTCGAGACCCCGGTTCCGCTTAATATTGCCTAATTGCACCGCATCTCCATCATATCATAATCATGCCAGATCTTCTGCCGTAGTATTAAATATTGCATCCGGTGTTTCTTCTAGTGTTTGCTTCTTCGCGGATTAGGCCGAGGAGTGTATGCGAGTATCGACAAGTTCTCCGGATATGATCCTTCGGCAGTGTTTCCCAGGCGAGCATCTCTCCCCCTTCTACCTATTTTGCATTTATAGTCTTTATTTCCTCCTGTTGATCTATTGCTATCCGTGTCGTGATGCTTTAGTTTCCGTACACCAGTTATATCCCGTGCAGCCTCTATTTTACCTTGGACACCTCCTATTACCTGTATTTGGTAGATAGCTGGCCTTGCGAGTCGTAGTTGCTTGCTCAGGTGCGATCTCGTGTTGTCAAGTACCACAGTTGTTGGAATGCTGGCAGATGTTTACGGTGGAGTTGATCATGACGTCAAATACAACTATTAAATTGTTGGGATAACTAATGAAAGAGGCACCGGTGGGCAATATATGCTATTTGGTTTTTATGTCCACTTGTGTCCCATAGGCCCCGAGTACTTGATACCTGTTCCTTGACTATTCACACTATCCACATACGGGAGACCCTATGAATCCCCCTTTCATGAGCTTGATTTGCACTTTATTTCTTGGGGCCACATAGTAGTTTGGGGCTTTATTACTATCTTGTACTTATGCCATGCTTTACCGCTTTATTTATAATTGTGCGCGGAGCACCTGTACTGTTTAGGAATTGCGTAGTGTTTTCGCGGTATCGACAAGCCCAGTCACACTTTCGGGTTCCGAGTGCTTTACAGCCATTGGCGCAAACCTTGGGTCCGTCTCGGAGCCGGCCAACTTTGTTGCGGGTAGCTTAATAGGGTGCCCCCCGAAATATTTTTTGAATCCTGTGATTGCTTTGTCATGAAAGCCTCGTTGGGTTTTGATTTGGTTTTTCCGAGGTTGATCGTGTGTGTGTTGCTATTTGTGCACCCCTGCAGGGTAAATCTTTCTGAAAGCCGTGTCCGTGGTTATGGACGACTTGGAGCACAGTATCTCGATCATAGACAAGCATAACTAAAATAGTGCTATAAATTTGACTTAATATATGACTAGTAATCAGCTTCACTACAATGGAATGGATAATAAAAGTGCCAACAACTGGTGGAACTGGTGTGTATCGTGTCATGTTATACCTTCCTAGTAAGTATCGCAACTCCAATGGAATGAAATAAAAGTGCCAACAACTGCTGGGTTTGGGATGTCACATGCTAATTGTATCTGACTAGTAATTACTGCAACTACAACTGAATGGTTAACTAAAACTGCCCACTACTTATGCTATCAGGATGACTCATGCTATCTATATCTGATAAGTAAGAGCTTCAACTAAAATGGAATGAATAAAACAGCCAACCGTGTGAGTTCCTCGGTTTTGACTTCCTCGTTTGGTATCGAGGGGGAAATGTCAAGATGGGTATGTTTGCTGTTAGTATCAGGTGGGATCCGAATAGGTATTTCTTCTCCCTCTCTAATAGCCGCCAACTTTACTGACTCTCTATAGATTTTTTAGTGCTGCTGCACTGCCGCTTCAGTCCACCATACCTATGTAGGTGAGAGCCGCCGAATTCTAGCCTCGCCGTGTACTGGCCTTAGTATTGACGCTCCTCTTTTTCCTTTGCCCTTTGTCGGCACCCCTTTTGTTTTAGTAGGATTAAGATCGACGTCGTTAGCAGGGTTACCCTTCCGGCTTGGCCTGGGCAGGGTAATGGACGCCATTGGTTATTCTTCAGGGCTCTTAGCCCAATTTGCATCTTGTCCGTACTCGGACGCTCTATCGTTTTCAAGGTGATTTGGATCTTGTACTGTGAATCTGTATTCTTGACTTGTTGAGTCATTGTTGTATATATATCTATTCTGTGGGTCCCATCGAGGACTGTTGTGTAATGGTATTACTTCGTTTTCCACCCGCACGAAAGTGCCTAGTGGGCGTCCTTGAATCGTTTCTATGCGGGTTTGGCGGAAAGGGCTAAAACTTGCATAGGGCCGATTTGAGGGTGTTACAATACTCGACCTCCATAGCTCTTGCTGCCTTGATGGATTGCTGCGCCTTAGCCATGTCTTCGTCTAGCTTAGCACCCTGCTCCACAATGCACTTGGCCTCTGCTAGGATTGCCGCACGCTTCTCATCAAGCTCCGTAATGCTCCAGATATGGGCGACAGTGAAAGGCTCGATGAGGAGCACGCCGTAGATTGCCTAGTCGGTGGGAGTAACCAATGGGTTGCCAGCTACAGACGTTGACGGTGGCATTGGCGGCTGATTTGACTGCCTGGTAGTACTGGGGGCTGTGGTGATTTCCTGCGCCGGCTGCAAGCGGATAACCGGAGGAGGCAAGGCCTTGGTCGGAGCCGAAGGCTCGGCGGATATTTTGGCTACTACTGCTTTGGTAACCGCTAGCGTGGGTGGAGCTCTCTCACGTTCCGGTTCCTGTCCGTCTTCTTCCATCATGCTCCCAATGGCGACTAGCACCTGGTGGGAAGCGTTGGTCTTCTCCGTGCGCTCCTCCTTCTCGATCTCCTGCTCGATCTCCTGCTCGATCTCCCTCATAACAACATCGTATTACTCCGAGTTAGCGTCCAAGCCGCCGCCATCCATATTGATGTCGGTGTATAGCGTGTCAAGGATGGAGACTGAGTTGGCTTCGGTGTTGTCGACGGCAGATGTTGAGGGTGATGGAGGTGGGCCGTTGTTGTTGTTGTTGTTGTTGTTGTTGTTGTTGTTGTTGTTGTTGTTGTTGTTGTTTCCTCCGGTTTTCGGCCCATGCATAGCTTGGGTGTTTTTCTCAGCGTCCACGTATTCATTGATGATGGCGACCATCTCACCAAGGGTGAGAGGACTCGCGACCTGCCATCTTCTTAGGGTATGCCGAAGGAGTGTTCCGGGTGTAAGCCCTTCCACGAAGTGGTACACGAGCTCGTCGGTGCGGTCGCCCTCTAGGGTCTCCCTCACTCTCATCCATCTGCTGAGGTATTTGCGGGGAGGTTCTCCATCCCTTTGAACACATCTAGCCAAATCGAAGATGGTGACTATGCCGACAAAGTGTGACCTGCGCATCTCTAACGCTCGGGGAAGCCAAGCGGATTTGTAGGGTCCCTCCACCTTTATATCCTACATAGGGCGATTTGGGTGGGCCTTGAATTTTCCTAATCCGAGCCACCATACTCCAAGGAGATATATGGCCCAGATCCTTCCACGAACGTGTCCTGCTCATAGGCGGTCCGTGTGGGGCTTGATGAGTTTCCGACTTCCTATGAGCTAGGACCTGAGTCGGTTTTGCCGATGAAGATGTGGATGCCTCCGAAGGGGATGACGGAGCAGCGCATATGATTCGTCTTCGCTGGCACCCAAAACTCATCTAGAGGGACGATTGGGACGTTTCCAGAGAAGAGAACGCGTCCGATGGCTACAGTGTCGCCGATTCCCGCGAAGAGATTGGACCCTCGCCCGGTGTAGAGCTCAAAACGCCTCTTGCCCCATGGTGGGAGCCATTTGTCGTGGTATTGCCAATGACTATGCCATGGAGAGGTCCTCACAGTGTGTGTTTAGATACGTGGGTTAAGACGGAGAGTTGGCGGGTACGAGGTAACACAACTTACCTAGGTTCAAGTCCCACAACGATGGCAGAACTCTACTCTTGCTATAAATCACTATAATGGCAATACGCCGAGTTACAGAGATAGGTTCGCTGTGCGAGGTGTTGCACGTTGTACGTAGCAATCTCAGAGGTTGTCCCTAAAGGCTCCCACATGTCCGGCTTATAAAGGCACCATAACCTAGGGTTTACAGGGAAAGGTCCTTGCCAGACAAGGTAAAGAGTCCTACACTAATACAAACTAGTGTTTCATGTCTTGCACACCAAGGCTCCGAGTATGTCGGTGACTCCTGCGTAGCCTTCCTTTATCCGGCATGGGCCTCCTTTCTGGATCCGCCTAACTGGGCCGCCCAATAGGCCATAGGCCTTGCTACCTACTATGGGCCACCCGGGTTAGCCGAATTGGTGACATGCTATGAGGATACCCATTTAGCATATCCCCAACAAAGGTACTCATTGATGATGGGATCATAATCAACATATTGTACCAAGATATTACACTCAAGATGGGCATCACGCAGAACATGCTAGAACCGACCAATACCATATTTCACGACATTGTGCCAGGAGTGTCATGTGAGACCTATAGGGGTTCGCACATGAAAACAATAAAATTTTCCCTATGCCCAGAACCCCAGTTGCCATGACCTATCTATTAGTAATGTAGTAACAGGAGGGGCTTTTCGCGAACTTACCCTTGACCGAAAAGCGTTGTCAATGCTTGGGACAACGTGGTTGATGTAGATGAACCGAAGCCGACCTCAAGGTCGGGTTGAAGTCCCGGTAGCTCCTGCGGCTCCAACAACTCCTAGTGCCCCAAGTGTTTCACCTCGTAGGGAGTTACACACATTCGGTGCCTCGCTATGACTCCCACTCCTTCGATCCAGCACCAGTTGTGGAAGTAGAGCTCCTGGATCAGAATCCTACAGCGCAACGGTGCTCCGCGGTGAAGAAGACTCCTGCTTGCACGATCCTGACTTGGGACCACGGTCACGGGAGAGAGAGAAACAATTGGAGGTCTCCTCAAAATAGAGGAAACCTTTTATTGATTATTGTCTAGTTAATTTGTTAAAATACCTCTCTTTATATAGGGGGAAAAACCCCATATCTAATTAGCTTAGCCATGTGGGACTAAACAAAGGAGAGGGGGGTGGAAGAGCTTGGGCGGCCGGCCAAGGCCCTTGTGGGCCCCGCGCGGGGTACCCAAGGCCTAGCCGGCCACCCCCTCCTCCTTCCTCCCTTCGGTCTTTCCCTCATGGACCCCTTTCCCTCTGGATTTGGCCCAATTAGGTATTTGACCCTTTAATTCTTTTTATTTTATTGAATAAATATAATTGAATGATTAAATCAATATTAAACATTCACTTACATATTATTCAATCCCCATTGATGTGTAACTCATTCCCTCCCATTCCGGACATCCTCTTGACTTGCCAAAACACTTCCGGTTTTCTCTCATCTCTTTTCTTTGGTGATTCTACCAATCCTAAAACACTCTCTGAGCATCATCAATCCCTTAAGCGTGATACTCCATGTTTCGGGAACACTCTAGACATGGTCGGGACCCTCCCTCACCAATGATCAACAGAGGGACCTGGATGGCCATGTGACCCCTTTGCATTCCATGAAATCTTTCATCATTTGAACCATGAATGTTGTGTCATATTCCTTTTGTCTCTTGATACTTGCATTGTCCGAGATCTGATCAATGACATCACCATGTCATGTTCAATCTCGTTACCAACTAATGCTACTTGACTTGTTCCAACAAGCAATATCCCCGTGATCAAATCACACGCTGCGCAGCTATTGGATACAACTTCTCCGAGTGGGCCCTCGAGTATCTTTTCTGTCATGCGGATGGAAAAATCCTGCTCTTGAAGCATATGGCCTCAACTATTCCTCCGAATACCTAAACACACCTTTATGATCACCGTTTCACCGAGTGATGTTTGATGCTATCAAAGTACCATCGGGTGACACTGATTGATATGGCCTCACAGTCTAAGAAATAGTACACTAAGTCTATTCTAATCATCGTAACTTGAACTTTGTGACATGATCGGGTCATGATGCTTAGGTTGGGTATATCTCATCATCTCATTCTCATAAATGAGGTGAATCCATTGTCAACTGGCATAAATGCTACATGATCATGAAACCTTGATCATCTGTCGACCAATGAACAAGTGACTAGAGTTTCACTGCGAACTCCTGGTTGTTTATATATCACGCATGTATTGATGTTTCCTTTCAATACAGTTATAGCATGATATAAAACTTAATCATATACTTTATGAAATATGATAATAATCCTTTTTACTATTTGTCTCTAGGGAATATTTCCAACAGTTTCCCACTTGCACTAGAGTACAAATAAACTAGGTGCATTTGTTATTAATCATTGGCACCATATATCCTAGCACCTTTGAACATGCTTGCTCATGAAAGAGGTTGAGTCTTGGGTCTGTACTTTACAGTCCCAAATCCTTTACAACTTACTAATGTCACCTTGATTGACATTAAGTCTTTATGATTACATGATAACATCTTTGTGTATGCATCATAGTTATGGCAGTAGAATGAGGTCGTTCTCTAGGAGCCTACAATGACTTTAGATCAGCCACTTCGAGCTTTATCATGGGCACTATGCCCTGGGACACACTTTCTACGTAAAGACGAACTAGTCCCACCATAACAATATTTATCACTTTAGATGGTACCCTTATATATTATTATAAATGTAATCATCGAAACACTAGTGCATCTTGTGCAACTTTCGATGTTTTATCACCTCGCTTCCTACTTGAATTTAGTTGGCATTATCAATACAGGAGTTTCCAATCTTCTAAGGTTAATGTAGCATCCCAATTGTCTAACAATTGTAATGCTACTTGGTCTAGTAAGATAATGGCTACTTCCTATATATAATTGTGGCATCATAATTATATCATGCTCATGTCATCATGCCACCTTGCATTTGAGCATCATATAAAACTCTTTTTCTTTTGGTTCTTCTCTCACATGCATTATTAATTGTATTTGCCTCTTGATATTGTATTTGGTTATTGATATATTGATTAAATGCCCAAGTTGAGTTGGGGGCATATCTTTTATTTCAACTCCACCACCTTTCTTTTCACCACTTTATAATTCCACCATCCTACTAGTCCATGAGCTTGTTTGTCTTTCTTTTGATTTTATCTAGCTCATGGGAAATAGGGTGGATCAAAGCTTTTAAATTCTTTGGCTTGGCTTTTAATCCACTTCTTGGAAATGCATAAGAATAATGCCATAATTTTATTATTGTTTTCAGAAAATAAATCATGGCATTATTATTTTGCATGGGCCATGCAAACTTCTTCACCACCTTTTACTCCATTGATTTTTCCTTGGATTTAATGGATCCTACCTTTGT
The DNA here is from genome assembly GCA_910589775.1 of Avena eriantha. Taxonomy (NCBI): domain Eukaryota; kingdom Viridiplantae; phylum Streptophyta; class Magnoliopsida; order Poales; family Poaceae; genus Avena; species Avena eriantha. The sequence continues at coordinate 184,152,523 of OU342740.1, read as the reverse complement.
GGACCATCTCCTACCACTCCACCATCCCCATATTCTCATCCATATCTATTTCTTTTCTTTATTTTTCTCCATACATGAATCAAATGGGTTCTTCTTCCCATACTTCCTTTTTGTTTATCTTTCTTGGATTTTCTTTGCCACCTCATCTCATGTTGATTCAAAGCACTCATCATTTTCTCTTGGGTGATCTTTTAAACAAGTTTTCAAGGCTAAAAAAATTAATCAAATCTCTAACCCTAGTTCTTCTTCTTTTCTCTCTAAACCTAGTCTAACTTAAACCCTAACTCTAATCTCCCTTCTCTCTCTCTCCCTCTCTCTCTCCACCATGATGAACACCTGACCCCTCTCTCTCCCTGGCCCACACCTCAGCTAACCCTACCCCTCTCTCTAACCTAGACAAAACCCTAACCCGAGACTACCCCATCTATCTAGCCCGAGCTACCCCCCTCTTCTTTCTCTCTTTTCTCTACCGCGAGCTAGCCCCACCCTGCAGCCACCACGCCGTCCCTGGTCCACCTACAGCCTTTCCCTGTAGCCACCTGCCCCAGCCCGACCTGCACGTGCTCGAGGTGAAAGAGAGAAAAAAGGCCGAAGCCACTTTCCCCAACCCCGACTCCCACACGTCTCCTCTCTCTCCCTCTCGCATTACCCTCCTCCATACGCCTCCTGGCAGCTCCTAGATCCGCCCCGAGCTTGCCCTCCTCTCCTCCTTCTTCCTCTTCATCGCCAAGACCTGCCGCCGTTCGCCGCCAGCACCGCGTCGCCCCCGTCGTTCTAGCCGGCCAGCGCGACGTAGAGGTGGCCTGGAAGACCAAGGGCAGTCCCCTACCTCGACTCGTACACGCCGACGCGAAGGAGAAGCCCCCCCAGCACCGCCAGATCCTTCGCCGCCCCCGAAACCCTAGATCGCCGGAGCGCTTGCATCCCCGACGATCCGCCGTGTCCCTCCTCGATCTGACCCCTCCGGCCAACCCGCGGTGAGCCTCTCTCCCTCCCTGACATGCTCCGCCTCGCCGTCGCCGCCTAGCTTCGCCGTTCCTTTTGCCGAACGCTCTCAGTGTGTCACCGCTCGCCGTCGTCTGCAACCTCCCCGCGCCGCACAGAGCCTTAGCTAGGCCCCAAGCCCCCTCCTAACAGCTCCCCTAGCCTACCGCACTGGCTAGCCCCCTCAGCGCGGCCGCCCGCGACCCGGGTTCGATCCCCCGCCCCGCGCCGCGCGCCGATTTCCGTCAGACCGAGGATAAGAAGAACAGTACCAGGGCCTATGGTAGTTTTACGGAAGCCCCCTCTTTTTAATTTCGCTCTCAACCCGCGGTACCTCGTGGCCCACTAGTCAGCCGCTCTGGCAATCTTGCCGAAAACCCCCCAGATTTCTCCGGCCGTAACCCGCGCTCAAGCTCTAGCCCCACCTGTCAGTCGCTGCAGTCCCCCACCCCTGGCAGGTGGGCCGTAGTCATGGGCCCGCTTGTCAACCGCGTGGGCTAGCCAGAGCCGCGGTAGAAAAAGGATTTTCCTGCGCGCGCGTGCCCCGCCGGCCGCTGGCCCACCCGTCAGTGGCTGAGGCTAGAATTGCCAGGGTGACAAAAGTATTTCTGGCTATCTGTTTTAATTAAACCTTTTTAAAATTTGTTTTTAAATTCAAATTCAATTCAGATTTAAATAACTTTTCAAATATAAATCCAAATAATACAAGTAATATATGTTTTGGACTCAGAAAAATGTGAGGAATTCAAATATGACATTCAAAATTCTGTTTGAGCACTTTAAATTTTCGAGATGATTAAAATTACAATAAAATGCCCTTTTCCTTAATTAATTAATAACTTTAATTCTATAACTCCAAATTTGGCAAATAATATGTCTAAATCGATCAGCGCGACGAGCCCGTTCTATCTATGCAGTCCTTGTTCTGAATTGAAGCATGCATCATGTTGTTATTAAAAATCTGAACTGTTTATGACAATAAAACTTGGTTAAATAAATAATAAAATGCTTTATTTCTTGTATCCACACCTCACCTTTGCCATGCTACTTTAATGCCAAGCAAATGGTGCATCATTCATCATGGCATGCTTGTTTGCTTGTCGCATTTTAATTCATATGCTTGTGCACTTTATTTATGTTGGCCCTTGTTTGTTTGGTTCATCTTCGAATAGACGCCCAGCAGGAGAATTACCAGGAATCACATGAGTACTATCCAGATCCATCTCTCGCTTCAACTGAGCTGCCAGGAAAGCACTACCACATGCTTGCATACATACAGTACCTATTGCCTCTATCTTATTCTTGCATCATTGAGTCGCGACTGCATTAAATTGAATCCCAAGTACTGCATAGCCTTTATTTTTAAACCCCACCGAAGCTTGTTCCTCCATCCCATGAGCCATTACTACAGGAGTTGTTTGAGCCATGCGAGTCATAGAAAAGCATGTGTAGGGTATGTGAGTGTCTGATGAATAACGAGGTACCTAAACAACTTAACCGGAGTAGTAATGGGATAACTAATGAAAGAGGCACCGGTGAGCAATATCTGCTATTTGGTTTTTCATGCTCACTTGTGTCCCGTAGGACCCCAAGTACTTGATTCCTGTTCCTTGTTTATTCGCACTATCCATATCCGGGAGGCCTTATGGACCCCCCTGAGCCAGAGCTTGATTCATTCTTATTTCTTGGGGCCACAAAGTAGTTTGGGGCTTTATTACTATCCTGTACTTCTGCCATGTTACTGCTTTATTAAGATTGTGCGTGGAGCACCTGTACTGTTTCGGATCGTGGAATGTTTTCGCGGTATCGACAAGCCTAGTCACACTTTCGGGCTCCCAGTCGTTTACAGCCATTGACACAAACCTTGGGTCCGTCTCGGAGCCGGCCAACTTCATCGCGGGTAGCTTAATGGGGTGGCCCCCTGAAATATTTCTGAATCCTGTGATTGCTTTGTTGTGAATGCCTCGTTGGGTTTTGATTTGGTTTTTCCAAGGTTGATCGAGTGTGTGTTGCTATTCGTGCACCCCTGCAGGGTAAATCTTTCTGAAAGCCGTGTCCGCGGTTATGGACGACTTGGAGCACAGTTTCTCGATCATAGACAAGTATAACTAAAGTACCGCTTTGAAGTTGACTAAGTACTTGACTAGTAAATAGTGCAATACTCATGGAATGGTTAATAAAACTGCCAACGGATGATGGGGGGTTGTTCGTCCGCTTCCTCGTTGGTAAGCGAGGAGGAGGATGGATCTGTTAATTATACTGTTATAACTGTTGTTCTTAATCCACGGACATCCGTCTATCATTGGTTAGGCGGATGGTTAGCGAGTATCTGTAGAATTGTTAGGTATTATCTTTTGCTACACTTGCGTCACCCCAGGTTGTGTCCCCTTTAGCGGCATAAAGACTTGCTGAGTACCCCTAGGGTCTCACACGATAAATTGTTTGACTCAGATGAACAGGTGTACCCGCAGGATGGATACTGGGTGGAGGAGACAGATGATGTGGGCAACGATCGTTCGGTGTAGAGATTCCGGGAACGGGGATCTGTGAGATCTGTGGGCGGGATGTGTTTATTTATGGGGCATCTTATGCCGATTTGCTTCTTATCCGTACTCGGATCTTGTTTTCCGCTTCCGCCTGATACTCTGATGTCTGATGTATGAGGAGCTATCCTAAATTATTATATCTATCTAGGACATTTGAATCTTGCCGTATGGCGTTCAGTATTTCTATTTCTTTTTAGATGGAATGGCTCTAAGGACTGTTGTATGTGGCTTGCATACATACTCATTTGTGTATGTAGTTGATCCCTTCGCCTGCCGATTACGCCGCTCGTTCTTGTCCCGTTGTCTGAAAGTGGTTAGGACGGCCGAAAGGTCTACCGTGAGTGGCCCTGGGCCCCACCGTACTATTTTAACCACTTTCGTTCATCCAGACATGTAACTAAGAGCGTAATTCACCGAGGTAGTTACAGTTAACATATTCCCTTATAACGTAACCTTTATGCTTTAAGATATGCCATCCTTTATGGATATGAAATCATGTCTACAGTTCTCTTATTAGACACTGTGGACAAACTTAGCTCAACGTTCCGTGATTCGTACTTAATCACTTTTCAAACGTTCCTACTTGGATCATATATTATGTTAAGTTGTCATCATGGTTTTTCAAGATAGAACCTATTTCTCAACATAGTGGATGATAATCATCCTTTTCTTTCTTTCAACCATTGATGTTTAACTTAATGTTATTCCAAATTTGAGTGATCAAGGACTAGTCCTTAATCAATTATTATTCCTAAACTCTTTTCAGAATGCCCTTTAGGAATGCTACATAATATCATAATATACTTAATATCAACTTCTAAACCCTATAAATCATTATTTATCGGTACTTGCGCTTTTATTCTTAATGTGTCGTACACACACTTAAGAATCAGTCTCTAATCTCCCACTCAAAATATGTCCCCAACATATTTGAGTTCGAGACTTATATTACTCCCACTCAAAAATGTGTTCCAGACATATTTGAGTCCGAGACTTATATTGCTCCCACTCAAAAATACGTCGTTCACATATTGTTTTAGGAAGACTTTCATAGCTCCCACTCAATTTTATGCAAATTGCATATCCTCTCACTATTTTGAATACCTTCAAAATCCTTTGATCAATTATCAAACTGTGAGTTTTATTACGAGATGCTAGTACCTTACTAGTATTAAATCCACTAGACTTTTAGCACTTTTGAATCAAATTCTTTTGAATTTGTCCAATACATTATTCATGACAAATTGTGCTTTTGTCATTCACCTTTTCCATCATGACTTTGCAGTTGTTTTGAAAATTCAAGTAACCCTTTACTTGTTAAGATTCAGCAATGAATTGCTTTCTAATCTTAAGTGAATTTTGCATCTAGCATTTCTCATAACTTTAGTTTACCATTACTTTCCTTCATAGTTCGTAGGTATGTCATATTCTGGTAATATGACAAGTGATTCACAAATTTCTCCATTACAAGATGTGGGGTACATTTTGAATCCTACTTCATGTAGTGAATACACCAGTGGAGAAAACACAATGATCATTATAATTGATTCTTTCCTCTATGAAGAGAATCGTTCAGGAACGCTTTCCGTTGCGCTTCTCAACACTCTAATGCAGGGTTTTGAATCCTCATCGTGTTTTTCACTATCTTCCATAAGCTTCATAGTCGAGAACACAAAAATTTCTCGAGAATGTAGCAATATTCAAGCAATACTAGTTTTGCCTTTATTTTGGTTCTAGCCATGGATTTCGTATACAAAGTTTCCAATGAATACTCTACAAGGACTTATTTGCTATTGTTTTGGTGATATCGAATAACTCCAAAACTTTCATGATGATCCATACAAGATATGGCGCCAATCCCACGAATTCAGATGGTTCACTATATATTCTAATTGAGTGCTAAGTATTTCTAACTAATGGTCTTTCCACTTACACCACAACGATTTATCGGTGCCATCTATTCACCCATTTGATAATTAATATCACATTGTGATGCTTTACATTTTGACATTTCAAACACATTGCATTTCACAATTCTTCTCATGCCAATCTTATAATGTCGAATTTCATCACTATTGATCAAATTGTAGTAATTAAATTCTCATTTAACTTTAGTACCTTTGGATGATGAAATATTTTGATCATATCAAATGGTTTCATGCTCTTGTTTCCTTTGGTAAACTCTTTTACAAAATTCAAACAATCATACAATGATAATCACCATTTTGTTGAAATACAATACATCGAATATGCATTCACATTCAAATTCACCAAACACTTTGTATTCATGCAATACATGGTGTTTAAGTTATCTTTCCAAACTTGGCATGATTTATATGTGACAAGAAATCAAATGTCTTTCACATATTATCAACATAACTTTGAATTTAAACAATGGTTTCATTCATAATGAATATATCATTAAGTTAGGTATTTTTAAGGCATTTTCAGTATTTTACAAATATTCATGCATTATCAATTAGTTTCACAACCAGGATAATTCACACATAACCGAACAAGATATGAACACAAATATAAATCATTCATAAAATTGGAATAATTGTTTGTTACAATCTCGTATGAATAACCGTCTCATGAAATGTGAGACACACTAAATAAGTTCACAACCCATCGATTACAATAATCATCCAAAAACGATAAACTAAGTGATAAATGTCGAGCGAGAGTGTCGTTGGCCATCATCATCATGCTCTCCATCAATACTCAACGTCACCTCCTCTCGAGCAAGCAGCTCTCATGCAGAAGGACCTGTTTTCACCAAAACAGAATACGTATCAAATACTTTAACAGTGCAATATGTGTTTGCAAGATTATAACATTTAGAAAACTGTATATCAAACATATACCTTTGTCATTGATGACCTCTCTAGCAATGGGTTCAACCTTCACATTCCTGAGATGTGATATGAACTCGTGGAAATCCTGTGTTTCCGCGTGCCTCTAATGATGCAAGTCCTAGCATGTGCTTGGTAGCTTGGTGGTAGTGACCGCAGCACAATGTCATTTGCAAAAGAGCTCGTCAACCAGGTATCCAGGAAGTATGCAAGCCTCATGTACGCATCATGCATGCGCTCCAAGTGGTCGTCAAGCGAAGAATTCTCCTCCATCTTTATGGAGAGGAAATCTCCCATCAGCTCATGCTCCCATATGCACACTTGTTCCACGAAATGTGATCTAAGATGTTCCATAACAGTATAAGGGTCAAGGTTACCCACGATTGTCCACAGCTCATCAACCATTCCGAAGCGCATTGTTACTGATATGAAGGTGGACATCTCACGACGGTAATAGCGGTCTTCCCACTACTCTGGGGTCTTGTAGATACTGTTCTACTCCAAATCCATCTCGTCGAGTATATAGTTGACCACATCATTCTTGCTAAGAAGAACATGGAGACGTGCAACCCACATAGAAAAGTTGGATCCATCTAGTTTGAGCTTTTCTCCATCTAACCAATCGTCAATAGGGAAGATAGCATCAGGGATCACCATTTTTCTAGATTTATAATTGCAAAAGGAATTTAGACTAAGTTTATAATTACATGAATTATGACATAACTCCACTAAAAACTCCTATCCCCAGAAGGGTTCTAGTGATTACACGATCCCTATTCACTACACCGCCCCCGATCGTCACGGCCGGCAACATAGTTGCAAAGGTGGACACCTAAACATTGATCACATCATTCATGCGACTGATGCTCGATCTTTTGACCATTCGTGTTCCGAGGCCATGTCTACACATGCTAGGCTCGCCAACTCAACCTTAGTGTATTCACTATGCAACATGGCTTACACCCACTATATGCGAACGTATATATGTCTGACACCCGATCGTCACGACCTACCTCATACCGAAGAACTTTCTTAGTGGTGCACACTAAGGGAGAACACTTTCATTGGTATTTTAATTAGGGATAATCTTATTAGGCTACCATCGAGTATCTAATACTAACACACAATAAGATATACAAACAATAAACATTGAATGTAAGAGTGATGTGATATGGTCCTTCTCGCTGTGATCTCCATCCCCGCGCCTCCCGATTACGGTGCCAGGGTTCCACGCTGTAGGCACCAGGGTACCGGTGCTTTCCGGCGTGGTACTAAATCATCTCCATTACCATCTACTACTACTTAGCAACTTAAGTAAACTACTTTACCTTTGCCACAACCATATCATATCACAACGACACCTGCAAAACAAAGTTAGACGCCTCTACTTTAGCTTTGCATGTTTTACGTGGCTGATAGGGCTTTCGCACAAGAACCGCTCTTACCTACGAACTAATACCACAACGCTGATCGAGTAGTTATCTCTACTACACCCCTTTTGGGGCCATCCATTGCAAATGACATACCAACTAATGCGAGAGAGACAGACACCCCCAAACCCACTTTATACGGTACAAGGAGTATGTCAAGCATGGACCTGTCTCGCGAATGAACGCGTAAAGTCGGTTGGGGGGCGCTTCATCAAGCATTACTGCGGTATACACAAATACACGTGGGAGGGTAACAACTAAAAGACCAATGCCCACATGCTACATCTCGTGTGTTCTACCCGTACTAGCAATACTACGCATAGATCTAGCTTTGATACCACTGTAGGGGTTCGCACATGAAAACATTAAATTTTCCCTACGCCTAGAACCCCAGTTGCTAGGACCTATCTATTAGTAATGCAGTAACAGGAGGGGATTTTTGCAAACTTACTCTTGAAGACCAAAAAGCATTGTCAATGCTCGGGACAGCATGGTTGATGTAGACAAACGGAAGCCAACCTCAAGGTCGTGTTGAAGTCCTGGTAGCTCCTGCGACTCCAACGACTCCGAGTGCCCCAAGTGTTGCACCTCGTAGGGAGTTACACACATCCGGTGCCTGGAGATAACTCCCGCTCCTCCAATACAGTAGTAGTTGCGGAATTAGATCTCTTGGATCTGAATCCCGCAACGCGACGACGCGCCACGGTGAAGAATACTCCTGCTCGCGCAATCCGAACTTGGGACCACGGTCACGGGAGAGAGAGAAACAATTGGAGGTCTCCCCAAAATATAGGAAACCTTTTATTGATTATTGTGTATTTAATTTGTCAAATAGCTCTCTTTATATAGGGGAAACCCCCAATAGCTAATTAGCTTAGCCATGTAGGACTAAACAAAGGAGAGGGGGAGGGGGAGCTTGGCCGACTGGCCAAGGCCCTTGTGGGCCCTGCGCGGGGTGCCCAAGGCCCAGTCGGCTACCTCCTCCTCCTTCCTCCTTTTGGTCTTTCCCTCATGGGCCCTTTTTGCTCCGGATTTGTCCCAATTAGGTATTTGACCCTTTTTAATTCCTTTTCTTTTATTAAATAAATATAATTCAATGATTAAATAAATATTCAACATTCACTTACATATTATTCAATCCCCATTGATGTGGAACTCATTCCCTCTCATTCCGGACATCCTCCGAACTTACCAAAACCCTTCTGGTTTTCTCTCTTCTCTTTTCTTCGGTGATTCTACCGATCCTAAAACACTCTCTGAGCATCATCAAGCCCTTAAGTGTGATACCCCATGGTTTTGGGAACACTCCATACATGGTCGGGACCCTTCCGCACCAATGATCAACGGAGGGACCTAGGTGGCCATGCGATCCCTGTGCATTCAACGAAATCTTTTGTCGTTTGAACCATGAATGTCGTGTCATATTCCTTTTGTCTCTCGATACTTGCATTGTTCGAGATCTGATCAATGACATCACCATGTCGTGTTCAATCTCGTTACCAACAAATGCTACTTGAATCATTTAGACAAGCGATATCCCCGTGATCAAATCACATGTCGCGCAACTATTGGATACAACTTCTCCGTGTGGCCCTCAAGTATGTTTTTTGTCACGCAGATGGAAAAATCCTGTCTTTGATGCATATTGCCTCAATCATTCGTCTGAATACCTGAACACACGTTTATGATCACTATTTCACCGAGTGATGTTTGATGCTATAAAAGTACCCTCGGGTGATAGTGATTGATATGGCCTCACGGTCTAACAAATAGTACACTAAGTCTATTCTAATCATCACAACTTGAACTTCGTGACATGATCAGGTCACGATGCTTAGGTTGGGTATAGCTCATCATATCATTCTCATAATGAGGTTACTCCATTATCAACCGGCATAAATGCCACATGATCAGGAAACCTTGATCATCTGTTGACCAATGAACCTGTGACTAGAGTTTAACCGGGAACTCATGGTTGTTTAGATATCACACATGTATTGACATTTCCTTTAAATACAGTTATAACATGATATAAAACTTAATTATAAACTTTATGAAATATGATAATAATCCTTATACTATTTTTCTCTAGGGCATATTTCTAAGAAGACCATGGGCAAAGTCTGGATTGAATTCTTGTTCGACACCAGGGAGAATTATCGAACCGAGAGTCTCTTGTTCGAGGTGGTTGATCTCACCATTTCCTACCATGTTTTGCTCAGTAGGCCGACATTGGTCAAATTTATAGTGTCCACACATATCAGCTACCTCAAGATGAAGATTCCAAGGCCAAATGGTGGCATCACCATCGTAGGCAATTACAAGTGCTCCATGGAGTGTGCCTCGGCTAGATCTTCTTTGGCCAAATCATTGGTCATTGCCAAGGAGAAGAAGCGAATTCAGCATGTTGGGGCTTTGGCATAGTCGGCTCAACTCGGTATGCCGGGTATGAGCAATCCACATGGTAGTGTGGCCTTTCAGGCGATGAAGGAGACGAAGAAGATCACAGTTCATGCTGATTTCCTGGACTATGCAGTCATCATCTGTGTCAGCCTAGCCGACAAATAGGAAAGCGAGCTCGTCAACTTCCTCCGTGAGAATCATGACATAGTTGCATGGTCGAATCAGGACCTACCAGGTGTACGAGGGAGTTGGCTGAGCACTCATTGCATGTCAGGCCAGACGCAAAGCCGGTGAAGCAAACTCTCTAACGCTTCACCGAAGACAAGACAAAGATCATTGGGGACAAGATAGCTAGGCTGCTCACAACTGGCTTTATCATGGAAGTGTTGCACCCGGACTGGTTGTCAAATCCAGTCCTAGTAGAGAAAAACAAAGATGATCCAGTTTTCGTTGTAGTTTCGCGCATGTGTATTGATTACACCAACTTGAACAAGGCATGTCCTAAAGATCCATTCCCGCTACCTCAGATAGATCAAGTGATCAATTCCTCTGCTGGGTGTGAGCTTTTATCATTTGTAGATTCTTATTCTGGTTTCCACCAGATACCTTTGAACTTGACAAATCAAATAAATACATCCTTTATTATCTCGTACGGGGCTTATTTCTATCGCACTATGCCGTTTGGTTTGAGAAATGCAGGGGCCACATATCAGAGATGCATACAGAAATGTTTGCATGATCAGGTCGACCAATATGTGCAGGTGTATGTTGAAGATGTCGTCATCAAAACCAAGGAGAGTTATACCCTGTTGGATGATCTTAGGCAGACATTCGAAACCTGAGAAGATTCAGAATGAAATTAAATCCGGCCAAATGTACATTTGGTGTGCTGGCAGGGAAATTGCTTGGTTTTCTTGTATCGAGCTAAGGTATCGAGGCAACCTCGTGAATATTAGTGCCATAGAAATAATTTAACTACCGAAGTGCCTCAATGACGTCCAAAAGTTCATTGGATGTCTGGCATCATTGAGCCACTTTGCTAGTCGACTGGGAGAGAAGACACTGCCATTATATCAACTGATGAAGAAAACCGATAGATTCATATGGAAACAGCTAGATGGTATCACATTTCACGAACTAAAAAAGATGTTAGCTTTAATGCTAGTATTGGCATCCAACTATCCAAAGAGCTGATGTTGCTCTATATCATAGTGACAAACCGGGTTGTCAGTGCTGTTATGGTGGTAGAAAGAGAAGAAGAAGGAAAATCGATACAAGGCCAGTATACTACCTGAGTGAGGTGCTCTCCTCATCGAAGCAAAACTACCCACATTACTAGAAAATTACATATGGTGTCAATATGGAGGCCAAAGAGCTAAAGCATTATTTCAAAGTACATCCCATGAGAGTGATATGTGAAGCTCCTATCTCGGAAATTCTAGGTAAAAAAGATGCGAGTGGCCGAGTAGCCAAGTGGGCCATTGATCTGGCACCCTATATGCCACAGTATGACAGGAGAGATGCAATCAAATCTCAGGAATTGGATAATTTCTTCGTTGATTCGGACAAGATGCAGTATGAGCCGCCATTGCCTGACTCCAGTTAGTGGAGGATGCACTTTGATAGATCCAAGATGATAAGTGGTCTGGATTTCAGAATAGTCCTCACCTCACCCAAGCGAGATTAATTGAAATATGTTTTGCAAATTCACTTTGCAGCGTCCAACAATGTGGCTAAATATGAAGCACTTATTCATGGGCTTAAAGTGGCTAAGGAAATTAGCATTCATCGGATTCAGTGTTTTGGTGATTCGGATCTGGTAGTTCAGCAAGTGTCTGGCAGTGGGATGCCCTAGATGCTAACATGGCATTATATAGATTTCATGTCCAGAAAATTTGTGGGTACTTCAATGGTTGCGAGTTTCACCATATACCTCGGGCATAAAATGAAGCAGCCGATGTATTGTCCAAACTGGGTTCATCTCGATAGGCCATTCAAACTGGCATATCACTTGAGCATCTTTGGAAGCCATCAATCAAGCCGTCACCTGAATCTGAGTTGATATTCATACCAGCGTAGCCAGAACCAGATGTCATCCCAATGGACATATATGCCGGCAACAATTTGAGTAACCCGGGGACTTCATATTTTATGTCGGCAGAAGCAATGTCGGTTGAGCCTATGATGATCGATGAAGGTGTCTTCACAGTTCAAGCTGTACCATCTTGGGCACAGCCAATCATGTCATGTATGGTGAATGTCAGTTTGCCGAATGACGAATCCTCGACCAGGAAAGTACAAATAAGAGCAAAGACATACACCATCATTAATGGTGAGCTATATAAGAGAAGTGTCATGAATGTGCTCTAACGTTGTGTTGAACCAGAAGAAGGACAAGAAATTCTCCAAGATATTCATCAAGGAGAGTGTGGTCATCATGCTTCATCAAGAGCCCTAGTTACCAATGCATTTAGGGATGGGTTTTACTAGCCAAGTGCTCTGCAAGGAGCTAAAGATATAGTCATAAAGTGCAACAGTTGCCAGAGATACGCCAGAAAGATTCATATGCTGGCATCAACACTCAAAACTATTCCAATCATATGGCAATTTGTCGTATGGTGTCTAGACATGGTTGGACCATTCAATCCGACTCGTGGAAATATGATACACATCCTAGTGATGGTGGATAAGTTTACCAAATGGATAGAGGTGAAGCCAATAACTAAGTGTGACGGTCGCATTATTGTCAGATTATGGACAAGTACGCCATGAGGGGGTCATCGGGGCGTGGAAAGATGTGGGGTGTGAAACGTACCGTGGTCCAGGACGGTGAGCAAACAAGCTTATTTAGGTTCGAATCCACCTGTAGTGGACGGATCCTACTCCTGCTAGAAATCCAGTATATCGGTAGAGCCAGAAGTACAGATCACAAGAGAGGTTTCGCGTGTGCGAGTTGAGGTTGATTGTCAATGCCCTAAAGGCTGTTCCCTAGGACGGCTTATGTAGTTATCCGGTTCTAGGGTTATAGGAGAGTCCTATCTGGCTATGATACAGAGTTGGTTAGATAGTACATCATGGACTACAAGTATTCCTACATGCCTAAGTCGATAATTCTTTTGGGCCTTCCCGTAGCTAGATGGGCTTCCAACTTGTCTCCCTGACTGGGCCACCCGTGAATCATAGCTCTAACCAAAAGTGGGCCACCCAGGTCAGCGAGTCACAATGGGTATACCTAGAAAGGATATCCCCAACAGTAGCCCCCGGAAGCCTCCAAGATCCAAAGTCAGATTTCATCATCTAGCTTGATTCTTCTTTGGCTGTAGAATCTTGAAGGGTTCCTGAAACTCCAAAACAAAAAGTAGGATCTGAGTCTCAAAATAAGTCAGACCTATTAATATCTCATCATTGTTTCCCTGCTCGATTTCAAACTGAGCCAAAATTTGGTCGGCGAGGTAAGCTGACAACTTTTCAGGTCTTATCTTGTCACTGACAAACATTTTGTCAGCATGATCGTTGGTGGGTCCGCACCACGTGGAACCGAGGCACCGTTTGAATGTGAGCGCACAAATCGAGGTGATGGACCCTTCGTGAGGAAGTTTCCTTTCTCGTTCCACGACACGTGGCGTAATTTTCGCATGTTTATGCACTAATCTTGGCATAGAGGGGTCTATACGGAATAAATCCCTTTGTTTTCTTCCACCTGTGCTGTAACACCCTCGAATCGGCCCCAAGTTTTAGCCCTTTCCGCCAAACCCACATAGAAACGCTTCAAGGACGCCCACCAGGCACTTTCGTGCGGGTAGAAAACAAAGTAATACCACTACACAATAGTCCTCGATGGGACCCACAGAATAGATATATATACAACAGCGACTCAACGGGTCAAGAATACAGATATACAATACAAAGATCCAAATCACCTTGAAAATGTTACAGCGTCCGAGTACGGACAAGATACAAATGGGGCTAAGATCCCTGAAGAATAACCAATGGCGTCCATAACTCTGCCCAGGCCAAGCCGGCAGGGTAACCCTGCTAACGATGATGATCTCAACCTGCTAAAACAAAAGGGGTGCCGGCAAAGGGCAAAGGAAAAAGAGGAGCGTCAGTACTGAGGCCAGTACACGGCGAGGCTAGAATTCGGCGGTCCTCGCCTACATAGGTATGGTGGACTGAAGCGGCAGCGCAGCAGCACTAAACAACCTATAGAGACTCAGTACAACTGTCGGCTATTAGAGAGAGAGATAAGAAAGACCTATTCGGAACCACCTGATACTAACACCAATCATACCCATCCTGGAATTTCCCCCTCGAGACCAAACGAGGAAGTCAAACCGAGGAACTCACACAGTTGGCAGTTTTATTCATTCGATTATAGTTGAAGCACTTACTAGTCAGATATATATAGCATGAGTCATCCTGAAGCATAAGTAGTGGGCATTTTTAATAACCATTCCGTTATAGTAGGAACATTTACTAGTCAGATATAATTTTCCTGAGGAATCCCAAAACCCAGCAATTGTTGGCACTTTTATCACATTCCATTGGAGTTGCAATACTTTTTAGTAGGCAGGTACAACATGTCACAAAACAACCCAGATCCACCAGCTGTTGGCACTTTTATTATCCATTCCATGATAGTTGAACCTGATTACTAGTCATATATTAAGTCAAGTTTATAGCACTACTTTAGTTATGCTTGTCTATGATCGAGATACCGTGCTCCAAGTCGTCCATAACCGCGGACACGGATTTCAGAAAGATTTACCCTGCAGGGGTGCACAAATAGCAACACACACACGATCAACCTCAGAAAAACCAAATCAAAACCCAGCAAGGCTTTCACGACAAAGCAATCACAGGATTCATAAAATATTTCAGGGGGCCACCCCACTAAGCTACCCGCAACGACGTTGGCCAGCTCCGAGACAGACCCAGGGTTTGTGTGGATGGCTGTAAACGACTGGGAACCCGAAAGTGTGACTGGGCTTGTCGATACAGCGAAAACGTGTCACGATCCTAAACAGTACAGGTGCTCCACGCACAATCTTAAATAAAGTAGTAAAGCATGGCATAAGTACAGGATAGTAATAAAGCCCCAAACTAGTTTGTGGCCCCAAGAAATAAGAAATGAATCAAGCTCTGGCTAAGGGGGATTCATAGAGTCTCCCGTATGTGGATAGTGCGAATAGTCAAGGAACAGGTATCAAGTACTCGGGGGCCTACGGGACACAAGTGAGCGTGGAAGAATCAAATAACATTTATTGCCCACCGATGCCTCTGCATTAGTTATATCTAGCATTTTAATAGTTGTATTTAAAGTCATGATCATCTCCACCATTAAGAATGTCCACCATTTATCATGTGCCAACTTGCCGTCAACGGTGGAACGACAACAACACGAAGCAACACATAAGCAAGCAACTACGACTCGCAAGGCCACTATCTATCAAACAACAATCAATAGGATGTTTCCATGGCAATATAGAGGCTGCAAGGAATATAAATGGTGCACGGAAACTAAAGCATCGCGACACGGATAGCAATAGATCAACAGGAGGAAATAAAGACTATAAATGCAAAATAGGTAGAAAGGGGGAGAGATGCTCGCCTGGGAAACAGAGTCGAAGGTACATAGCCGGAGAACTTGTCGGTACTCGCATCAACTCATCGGCCTAATCCGCGAAGAAGAAAACACTAGAACAAACACCGGATGCACTATTTAATACTACGGCAAAAGATCCGGCATGATTATGATATGATGCAGACATGACAATGATGCGATGCAACTAGACAATATTAAGCAGAACCAAGGTCCCGACAATTAATTAATAGTTGATGTTGTTTAACAACCCTGCAATCTAAATATTGTCTTAACAAGGCATAACATGGCATCGGTTCGCTACACCAATTTAAATGGAGTCCGGAATAAGACAAAGATATCCCGCATATGGACTCCATATTTAATTTAGGTGAATCGACTATTTAACCCAACCCACCAGATGACATGTATGCAAGCATGATGATTTAATGATGCGACAGGTATATGTCATATTATAAAAATAGAGGCTTAGGGTCACACATCTGGGTTCGGAAGACCTTGGGTTCCGGGTGTCCGGGGTCCGGTCTCAGGGTTCGACGGGGGATCGGTTCGACGGGATCAGCGGGATCGGATACAAGATGGAGAACTTGGGTTCCACGCGGTCGATCTTGTTGTCGATGGCGAACTTGAGTGGATCAGGTACCGGGGTCTTCGGATCCGGGAAGTAGATCTTGTCACACGGTGTCCGGGTAGGCGAACTTGGCGGGTTGGGGACGATCTTGTCGTAGTCCTAGGGTGACGGTGTCGGTCTTGGGTCTCGGCACCGGAAGATCTTGATATTCCGGGAAGGAGATCTTATCGGTCCCATGTCGAAGGCCTTGGCGCTCTGGATCGGTCTTCGGGTCCATGAAGAAGATCTTCGGTTAGACAGCGTCAGTTCTCGTCGGTAATTCTTGTCAGGTTGTCGTGAAGGCCTGAGGAAGATCATGTGGATATGAAGCGCTCTTGGCGAGTGGGCCTCGGTCGACGGATCCTTGGAGGAGGACTTGCGTCCAGGGCGAAGATCTTGGAATGTGTCGCAAGAGGTTGGGGTCGGACTTGGTACTCGGTGGATCTCGTCGACAAGAAGTTTATGGCAGCACATGGCAGATCACGGGGAAACGACAACACATATGAAAACATCAACTGTGCTATTACACACACAAGAAATAGGCAGCAGAGGCAGCAAGGATATCGGGCCGGACTCGGACGGGCTTGTCCGCTGGCTCTTGTCCACAAAGCAAGGCGGTGGTTGGGGAACTAGATGACGATGGTCGGAGGAGCTCGACCTTGAACTGGGGCGCGCCCACAGACTTCTGGCGGCCCACGTAGATGTGGCGGCCGGGTCAGAGGTGCTCCGCCAGGTCGAGGGGGCGCCTGAAGATGGAGGCGGTAGCGGCGGCTCGCTGGCGGGGCTCTACCGACGGAGCTGGGGCGAGGTTGAGCCCTAGAGGGGCGGTTGCGCTGTGCGGTGGAGGAGACGGCCCTGGCGGCGCGTGGCAGAGGCGGTCGAGCTCGGGCGGAGGCGGAGAGGACGATGCGAGGAGGGTGGTGTTCCATGCGAGGACGGGCCGTCCGATCGTGGAGGACTCGCGGCGGGGCTGGTCGCAGGCGCCGGCCGTGGCGGCGGCCAGAGGGGGAGAGGCGGAACCCGGAGGAGATGGGCCCGGTGGCGGTGACCGCACGCAAGGTGAGGGTTGGTGGAGGGGAGCGGAGGGAGACGCGGGAGAATAAGAGGACGGTGGCCTCGCGGCAGCGCTGCAGGGCGGGGCCAGGGCACGTCGGCGCGTCAGTGGATTGAGACAGGGAGGAAGAAGGCGTTCGGGAGCACGGGATCGCGTGCGGGATCGAGATCCCCTGCGCGTGCGTGCAGTGTGTTGGCGGGGTGGGGCTAGAGGCGTGGGAGAGCGGGCCGGCAGAGGCGTGTCGGGAGCACGATGCGGGGAGGATGCGGTCGATGGGAGTTTGTGGGCACAGGGGCGGTTGGTGGGCGTAGGGCCGAGCAGGGGGAAGTGCACATGGGTCGCGTACGCGCGTGGGGAAGCCATGCAGGATGGTTCGTGACGTGGGCGTTGGCGCGTAGTGGAACGAGGCAGGTGGGCGGGAAAAGGGCAGGGGAGTGGGGATACGCGCCTAGGTGGCGGCGGGGTGGATTGAGTGCGGCGACGGTTGGGTGGGATAGGACTAGGGTTTGGTTTGTCTAGCTAGAGTTAGGGTTTTGTTAGATTAGATCTAGGGTCAGGATCAACCGGGTGGTAGGCTGCTGCCAGCTGGGCCTTTTGGGCCTGGTCGGTGGCGGCCTCCCCGGAACAAAAATAGTTTTTATTATTTTTATTTAGTTTGAAATATTCTTTTGTAAAATAGTTTAGGCAATTAAAAGATCCGGACGGACCAAAGGTTTTACATTTGAAATAGCGAGGGGGATATGTAGAAA
Source organism: Avena eriantha (assembly GCA_910589775.1). Classification (NCBI taxonomy): domain Eukaryota; kingdom Viridiplantae; phylum Streptophyta; class Magnoliopsida; order Poales; family Poaceae; genus Avena; species Avena eriantha. Next base: position 184,134,290 of record OU342740.1, on the reverse strand, counting down.
ACAAATATAGGCTTTATAAAATAGTTTGAGGCAAACATATGCATGATGACATGACGATGCTCAAATGCAACGTGGCATGAAGACATGAGCATACGGTCATGATGATGCAATGCACAAAAACACAGCGATTTTCTAGTAGTGGTTTTAGCGGGATGCCACAATTCGACACCACTAACAATGGAACTCGCCCTCGAGATCCGCCTCATGGTACTGGGGAGAAGGTCGGCGATCTAAATCTTCTCGCCTCGTGTAGATCCTCGCGATACGACTAACAAGAGGTCGTTGTCCGTGGTCGTCGAGAAAACACTCCGGGAACAAAGGACGAAGGTAAAGGTATCAAGAGATAAGGCCACCTTTAACTTCCATGGACGGAGCGAAATTGCTTGATCCACCGATTCGATGTACAAAAGTGCACAGTGAGAGGCGGGTAGGGTGATCAGTCCATCCCGTACTCAAAGCATGTTTATGTAAATGAATCGCAGAATCGTGCAACCAACTCTCGGGATTTAGACTGAAGATCTTCACAAGCAGTGTACGGAACAAGAGGGGTGATGCAGGATCTTCATTGGATCTGGCATAGATGATGTCATCGCATTGGGGACCACCGGAAGATACAAAGAAACATCGTACGAAAAGACACAATGATCAGGTTTTGCGATGGTTCCATTGGCATGAACAACACATGCTCAAGGTATACTCCAACTTCACCAATGCTCATCCTTCTCATATGCTTTCCAACGATACAGATATCTGTCAAGGGGCACATACGGATAAAGAGTTCAAGGACAAAAGATTGGATGAAGGTACAACATCCGAGAAGCAGATTGGGGATTGTAGAACCACTGTTATAAAGGGACGAAGCGAAACCCTGAAGGTACGACAGAAACCCAACCACGGGAAATCCTGGACTCGAAGAAAAGATAAGAGAGTAGAATCAAAACACGCAGAGGTAAGAGGAGAACAGCAGAGGGTAAGGAGTAAAATCAGACCTAATCAGATCTATCCAACCGATTTTGAAAAATAGTTTTGAAACTCTACATCGACCGTTAGCTAGGTTATCCTACAGGCTGGACCAGTGGGGTATCGCAACTGCTGGGCTCTGATACCACTCTATAACACCCTCGAATCGGCCCTATGCAAGTTTTAGCCCTTTCCGCCAAACCCGCATAGAAACGTTTCAAGGACGCCCACCAGGCACTTTCATGCGGGTGGAAAACCAAGTAATACCACTACACAACAGTCCTTGATGGGACCCACAGAACAGATATATATACAACAACGACTCAACGGGTCAAGAATACAGATATACAATACAAAGATCCAAATCACCTTGAAAAAATTACAGCGTCCGAGTATGGACAAGATGCAAATGGGACTAAGAGCCCTAAAGAATAACCAATGGCGTCCATAACCCTGCCCAGGCTAGGCCCGAAGGGTAACCCTGCTAACAACGATGATCTCAACCTGCTAAAACAAAAGGGGTGCCGACAAAGGGCAAAGGAAAAAGAGGAGCGTCAGTACTGAGGCCAGTACACGGCGAGGCTAGAATTCGGCGGTCCTCGCCTACATAGGTATGGTGGACTGAAGCTGCAGCGCAACAGCACTAAGCAACCTATAGAGACTCAGTACAACTGTCGGCTATTAGAGAGAGAGATAAGAAAGACCTATTCGGAACCACCTGATACTAACACCAATCATACCCATCCTGGCATTTCCCCCTCGAGACCAAACGAGGAAGTCAAACCGAGGAACTCACACAGTTGGCAGTTTTATTCATTCGATTATAGTTGAAGCACTTACTAGTCAGATATAGATAGCATGAGTCATCCTGAAGCATAAGTAGTAGGAAGTTTTAATCACCATTCCGTTATAGTAGGAACATTTACTAGTCAGATATAATTGTCCTGAGGAATCCCAAAACCCAGCAATTGTTGGCACTTTTATCACATTCCATTGGAGTTGCAATACTTACTAGACAAGTATAGCATGTCACAAAACAACCCAGATCCACCAGCTATTGGCACTTTTCTTATCCATTCCGTGATAGTTGAATCTGATTACTAGTCATATATTAAGTCAAGTTTATAGCACTACTTTAGTTATGCTTGTCTATGATCGAGATACTGTGCTCCAAGTCGACCATAACCGCGGACATGGCTTTCACAAAGATTTACCCTGCAGGGGTGCACAAATAGCAACACACACACGATCAACCTCAGAAAAACCAAATCAAAACTCAACGAGGCTTTCACGACAAAGCAATCACAGGATTCATAAAATATTTCAGGGGGCCACCCCACTAAGATACCCGCGACGAAGTTGGCCGGCTCCGAGACGGACCCAGGGTTTGTGTGGACGGCTGTAAACGACTGGCAACCCGAAAGTGTGACTGGGCTTGTCGATACAGCGAAAACGTATCACGATCCTAAACAGTACAGGTTCTCCACGCATAATCTTAAATAAAGCAGTAAAGCATGGCATAAGTATATGATAGTAATAAATCCCCAAACTAGTTTGTGGCCCCAAGAAATAAGAAATGAATCAAGCTCTGGCTAAGGGGGATTCATAGAGTCTCCGATATGTGGATAGTGCGAATATTCAAGGAACATGTATCAAGTACTCGGGGCCTACGGGACACAAGTGAGCGTGGAAGAATCAAATAAAATCTATTGCCCACCGATGCCTCTGCATTAGTTATATCTAGCATTTTAATAGTTGTATTTAAAGTCATGATTATCTCCACCATTAAGCATGTCCACCATTTATCATGTGCCAACTTGCCGTCAACGGTGGAACGACAACAACGTGAAGAAACACATAAGCAAGCAACTACGACTCGCAAGGCCGACTATCTATCAAACAACATGCAATAGGATGTGTCCATGGCAATATAGAGGCTGCAAGGAATATAAATGGTGCACGGAAACTAAAGCATCGCGACACGGACAACAATAGATCAACAGGAGGAAATAAAGACTATAAATGCAAAATAGGTAGAAAGGGGGAGAGATGCTCGCCTGGGAAACAGAGTCGAAGGTACATAGCCGGAGAACTTGTCGGTAATTCTTGTCAGGTTGTCGTGAAGGCCTGAGGAAGATCATGTGGATATGAAGCGCTCTTGGCGAGTGGGCCTCGGTCGACGGATCCCTGGAGGAGGACTTGCCGTCCGGGGCGAAGATCTTGGAATGTGGCGCAAGAGGTTGGGGTCGGACTTGGTACTCGGTGGATGTCGTTGACAAGAAGTTTATGGCAGCACATGGCAGATCACGGGGAAACGGCAAGACATATGAAAAAATCAACTATGCTATTACGCTCACAAGAAATAGCCAGCAGAGGTAGCGAGGATATCAAGCCTGACTCGGATGGGCTTGTCCGCTGGCTCTTGTCCGCAAAGCAAGGCGGTGGTTGGGGAACTAGATGACGATGGTCGGAGGAGCACGACCTTGAACTGGGGCGCGCCCACAGACTTCTGGCGGCCCACGTAGATGTGGCGGCCGGGTCAGAGGTGCTCCGCCAGGTCGGGGGGGTGCCTGAAGATGGAGGCGGTAGCGGCGGCTCGCTGGCAGGGCTCTACCAACAGAGCTGGGGCGAGGTCGAGCCTGAGAGGGGCTGTTGCCCTGTGCGGTGGAGGAGACAGCCCTGGTGGCGCGTGGCAGAGGCGGTCGAGCTCGGGCAGAGGCGGGGAGGACGACGCGACGAGGGTGGCGTTCCCTGCGAGGACGGGCCAACCGGTGGTGGAGGACTCGCGGCGGGGCTGGTCGCGGGCGCCGGCCCTGGGGGCGGCCAGAGGGGGAGATGCGGAACCCGGAGGAGAGGGGCCCGGTGGCGGTGACCACACGCGAGGTGAGGGTTGGTGGAGGGGAACAGAGGGAGACGCGGGGGAAGAAGAGGACGGTGGCCTCGCGGCGGCGCGTCGGTGGATTGAGACGGGGAGGAAGAAGGCGTGCGGGAGCACGGGATCACGTGCGGGATCGAGATCCCATGCGCGTGCGTGCAGTGTGTTGGCGGGGTGGGGCCAGAGGCATGGGAGAGCGGGCCATCAGAGGCGTGTCGGGAGCACGATGCGGGGAGGATGCGGTCGATGGGAGTTTGTCGGCACAGGGGCGGTTGGTGGGCGTAGGGCCGAGCGGGGGGAAGTGTGCCTAGGTCGCGTACGCGCGCGGGGCAGCCGTGCAGGGTGGTTCGCGACGTGGGCATCGACGCGTAGTGGAACGAGGCAGGTGGGCGGGAAAAGGGCAGGGGAGTGGGGATACGCGCCCAGGTGGCGGCGGGGTGGATTGAGTGCAGCGACGGCTGGGTGGGATAGGACTAGGGTTTGGTTTGTCTAGCTAGAGTTAGGGTTTTGTTAGATTAGATCTAGGGTCAGGATTAACCGGGTGGTAGGCTGCTGCCAGCTGGGCCTTTTGTGCCTGGCCGGTGGCGGCCTCCCCGGAACAAAAATAGTTTTTATTATTTTTATTTAGTTTTAAATATCCTTTTGTAAAATAGTTTAGGCAATTAAAAGATCCGGACGGACCAAAGGTTTTACATTTGAAATAGCGAGGGGGATATTTAGAAACCAAATATAGGCTTTATAAAATAGTTTGAGGCAAACATATGCATGATGACATCACGATGCTCAAATGCAATGTGGCATGAGGACATGAGCATACGGTCATGATGATGCAATGCACAAAAACACAGCAATTTTCTAGTAGTGGTTTTAGAGGGATGCCACATGTGCCCCTCATCTTCCTCTCCCTTTGCACCCCAAATCCTCTAGCGCCGCCCATCCAAGGTCAGCCACACCATATGGCTGACGCATCAAGCTCCGGTGTCGCGGCGTCATTGGAGGCAGAAGATAATGATGGGGTTTGTTGCATGGAAAACAAAAAAGTCCTACGGTTGCAACTACCAAGATCATATCTAGGCAATAGTTGTAACAATTTCAGATGGACTCACCCTCGAAGACCGTAAAGCAGGATAATGTTCCTGCAAACAAACGTGGTTATTATAGAGTGTACACGACCATCCTCAAGGACGCGATGACCAACGCCACAAGTGCAGCGCCTCCGTAATCGGTCACACGTACGATGTGCCGATGACTTCCATACCTCACTCCAGCGCAACAGTGGAAGTAGTGGATCGTTGGGAACTCCGCCAACACTATGACATGGTGGTTATGGTGGTGGAGAAAATCTTGAGCAGGGCTTCGCCTAAGCTCCTGGCTCGTGGAAATGGATAAGGCTAGAAGGGGGAGGAAGATGCCAACCAAAGGGCATCTGAGAGGAGAAGGATGAGTGTGTGAGAGAGAGGAGCTCCACCCCACCTTTTATTGGGGGAGGGGGCAGCCCCTTGCCCTGGTCGGCGGCCAAGGTGGGTGCCCCCACCTATCCCTCATTCATGTGGGTGGAGGCTCTACTCACCCAAAATTCAACTCCACTTTCTCATGTTTAATCTCCACACAAAATCAAGAGTCATGCAATTAAAACTCCTTTTAATTCACTTGATTTAATGCCCCTCATTCAATGAACACTTCATTTAATAAGTACTTAATGTAATGAACACTTCATTAACGAACACATTGATAATCCAATCCCTGATAATATTCTGATACACCGAAACTATTACGTATGATTTATCAGAACAATTCCTGCACTATCCAGTATTTTCTCTGGTGTTCCCTATCCACTCTAATGCGTCGACTACCCTTAAGTGTGTCTCCCTACGGGTCCATACCTAGTTCGATCCCGTTACTAAGAAGTACCCTTTTTTTGTTCCCATGATATAAAATTCTCAGTGATCATTATCACTTGCTTGCAAGCTATGTTAATGTGATATCACCGAGAGGTTCCTGAGTATATCTCTCTATCATCAGGATGGACAAATACCACTCTTGATCCACAAGCCTCAACTAACAATTTTGAAGTATCTGATGACACCTTGATAATCACCCTATTACGGTGTGATGTTTGATGTAATCAAAGTACTCTTCCTGAGTTAGCGATTGACGTGATCTCATGGTCTAAGTGATGTGGGTATACCTTACAGGTACCTAAGATTAGCCTATACAGTTTAGCCCAAGAAGGATTACATGGTGCAAATGAATCCCAATAAAGATTCGGGTGGCCCGCTAGACGTTCGACTTCTTGGAGGACATGACGAAGTATAGATAGAAACTTAAAAGAAAACCCTAACTTGTAACCGACTCGATCTGCTACCCCGAGACCTGGCCTCTCTATGTAAAGCAGGAGGGGGGTGGCGAGGAGCACCAATTCATAGGCCCCGCATACACCTTGCCAGATTGCATCTGCGCACCCTTGTACTTTTCGATTCCCTCATAATCAAGAGAAGACAAGCAGGAGTAGGGTCCTCTACGAGGCCTAAACCTGGGTAAACCTCGTGTCACCCGTGTGCTTGTTTGCTAGCCGATCAATGCCTCCAGCGCTCCCCACTTCCTCGAACCTAAGTCCATCAACGATGGCCATTAATGAGTTAACCATTCATCACTAAGGATTATGGTTACTTTGAATGATGTTGTAGTAGGGTAAACATAATGGCATCATCGTATTACTATACTTTGGGAGTTTGGTCATAACATCATTCCACCAATGTCGTGACCTCATTATTAACAACAGCCAATGTCATAATCAAGAAACCTTGATCATCTATTAATCAAGAAGCTAGTGTAATGAGAGGCATCACTAGGAACCTTCTATTTGTTTATTAAACACACATGTATTAACGTTTCCTTTTAACACAATTATAGCATGAGAAATACACATCTATTATAAACCTGGAATAACATAATAACTATTTATTATTGCCCCTCGGGCATATTCCTCTCAGTCTCCCACTTGCACTAGAGTCAATAATCTAGCTTGACATAGTTATGAATCTAACACCCATAGCATTATGGTACTGATCATGTTTTGCCTTTGGGAGAGCTTTAGTCAACAGATCTGCAATGTTAAAATATGTGTTTACTTTGCAAATCTCTATATCGCCATCCTAGACATGTTACCGGATGGAGTGATAACAACACTTGATATGCTTGGAATTCTTGTGGGACCTTGGTTCCTTAGCATTGGCTATGGCACCATTGTTGTCACAACAGATAACCATTGGATCCAAAGCACTTGGAACCACACCTAGTTCGAAAATGAACTCCTTCATCCAAACTGCTTCCGCCACTGCTTCTGAGGAAGTGATATACTTCGCCTCCATTGAAGATCTTGCCACCACAGGTTGCTTGGAACTCCTCCAACTCACCGCTTCTCCATTCATAAGAAATACATATTCGGATTGTGACTTATAGTCATCCGGATCAGTGTCAAAGCCAGCATCGACGTAACACTTTGCGATGAGCTCTTCTTCACCGCCATAGATGAGAAACATGTCTTTAGTTATTCATAAGTACTTAAAGACATTCTTGACCGCCTTCTAGTCTTGTACACCTAGATCAGATTGGTACCTTCTATTCAAACTAACAACATGTGCCACATCCGGTCTTGTACAAAACATGGCATACATGAGAGAGACTATGACTAAGGCATAAGGGACATTGACGATCAATTCTCTATCTTTTGCTGAAGCTGGACATTGAGTCTTGCTCAAAATCGTATCTTGCACCATAGGTAAGAGCCCTTTCTTACTATCTTGCATCTTGAACATATTCAAAATCTTGTCAAGGTATGTACTCTGTGATAATCCAATTAAGCATCTTGATCTATCTCTATAGATCTTGACGCCTAAAATATAGGCAGCTTCACCAAGGTCCTTCATCGAAAACTTACTATTTAAGTAATCCCTTACGCTATTCAAAAGATATACATCATTTCCAATTAACAATATGTCGTCCACATATAATATCAGAAATTCTATAGAGCTCCCACTCACTTTCTTGTAAATACAAGCCTCTCCTATAGTTTGGACAAATCCAAACCCTTTGATCACTTCATCAAAGCAGAGATTCCAACTTCGGGATGCTCGCTTCGGTCCATAGATGGAATGCTAAAGTTTGCATACCTTGTCAGCATCCTTAAGATCGACAAAACCTTTGGGTTGCATCATATAAAACTCTTCCTCAATGTTTCCATTTAGGAATGTTGTTTTGACATCCATCTACTAGATTTCATAATCAAAAAATTGTATCACTGCCGGTGTTCCACACAATACCGGAACTCTTAGCCTAGTTCTTAGGAGAGACCAAGTCTACCCCAAGGTCACAGCTAGCGAGTCGGTGAAGAGATGGCCAGCCATATTATTTTATCGTAAGGATAAGACGGCTCTCGGCAAGCCAGAAAGATTCCCGCCTTTTGCTGATGGTGCCACCGCCGACCAAGAATCTTGGGATGCGGAGGCGGTGACTCTATCTGAAGACTTGATCTGCACCAACAGGCGGATTGAGTTTTTGATGAAGAATAAAGGATTGAAGGGATCCGGCTTAGTCCGCTGCTAGCTAACGCGTCAGATTCAACCTATGAAATATCATGGAGACCGTATGATGCACACAGTCACCACCGATAAGGATAACCTGAAGATGAGTCTGACTCCGATCCCCCTAAGGAACATGATTCCCGGGTCAAGTGGTTGATCAAGGAGGGGGTGAACCGGAAAGTCCCGAGGATCTCCATGCACATGTACACTGCCAAGAAACCCCTAACCCTGGTAAGTTTTCCAACTGACCTACCTTTCCATTATGTATTTATAGATGTTTCATTATTTTACAATGCTGAGATATTTGCCAACTTTCAGCTTGCTAACTTCCCCGAGTCAGATCTTGCTCCCGTCGAGGGATATCCACCAAAAGATGTAGTTCTTGTGGAGGATGAAGAACTTTAATAAATGCCTAAAGCACTTACTCGGAAGCGTAAAACTCCAGTTGTTTCGGGTGGCCTACAAACACTGCCAATCATAAAGAAGTAAGGTCTTCCGCCAGATCTCTTAATTTTGTTTGTGTTATTTCTGGGTTATAGCTATTATAATCTATTACTGTCCAGAGCTAAACCATTCATAAAAAGAAGGGAAAGCCGGGGAAGACTCCACGTCAGCAGAAGTTAACTTTGGCTTCACCCGCTGTCGCGTCTCCGACTCCCATCCCAAAATCATCGTCACCACCGGAAGATATTTCGTCTCCGCATGCTAGGGATGTTGAGGCTCGATCTGAGGAGCCTGTGAACTTAGGTTCACAAATTGACGTCACCATGAGTGACTCCGTAACTGATAAGGCTGAACCCTATAAGGGTAATGATCCCTCAACTAAAGCCTTCGCCGACGATCCCCTGAAGATCCCTGGTGGCCTCACCAGAAAAAGTGCAGAGGAACTTCGGAAGCTTGTCTTAAACTGCCTAGAGACCAGGACTATCACTGCTAAGGAAGAGGCTCAGGAAGCTGAAGATGTAAAACTTGCCAATATGCTAGATCAAGTTCGTCTTCGTGACGAGAAGTTAAATGCTAGTGCAGTTCCGCCTCCACCAATTATTCCTTTATCTTCCAAGAAGGTTTCTGATGAGATCAAAAGCAGCCCCAACAAGTTGCAACATGAGCATTTTGTAAGTAACTTTTCGACTATTTCACCATATTTATATCATATCCTCTAGCCCCCAAGCATCAAGTTGGATAGAACTAGAAATCCGAGTTTATGATTTCATAGGATGCCAAAGACCGAAGTAGTGTAGCCCCCAAGGCTCGTGCTGAAATTTAACTTAGTTAAAATAGTAGCCCGAGTCTTAGTAGACTTCTGACTCTGGTTATGATTCTGACTTACAGAAAGTTAATGTTTACAACAAACAATTATATAAGAACATTTGTAACAAGCGGAGAGAAATCAAGGCTCTCCGGCTTGAAAATGCCCAGCTTAAAGTTGGGAAGGATAAAGCTGAAAGTAAGTTTTCCAGCTACCTCTTCTCGGAATATTATTCCATGCTGAGTTTTTGAGTTTGACTAACTTTGTATTTCTTACTCTAGGCTCGGTGACTCAATCTTGCAAACTTATGGAGCAAGCTGAAAACTTCAAAGCCTTAGATTATGAGAATACCAGATTGTGGGAGCAACTTGAAAATTTGAGGGTTGACCATGAACGTAGTGTCAACAATATACTCGAATCCAACAACATGGCCACCGAAGAATGTGACTGAACCATTGCTCGCTAAGATAAAGCAATCTCGGATTTAAAAGCAGAGATGGACAGGCAGAAGGATACCACTCAAGTCCTACGGGTTGAACTCCAGAGTCTACGAGAGGAAAAAGATCAAAGTAGATAAAGCTATCTTTAGTATGTTTACTGCCAATATGTCTCATGTTTGGTTTTTTCCAAATGTTTTTGTCAGATTTTGTTAATACTGCTCCTTTCTATAGGTCCTCTCAACCTCTTGGATTCATCTTTGTTAGAATCACGCACCAGCTGATTGTCGTGGTCAGAGATCTAATTCATGATTTCTACCAATCTCTTGAAGATATTGGTGAGACCGTTGATCTCTCCGACTTAGACACATTTTCCACCTTTGATGTGCGTGATAAAGAGAAGGATATCCCCCAGTTGGTCGAGGATTGGAACATGTCTTACAACCATACATCAACGCATAATGCCCTTACCATGGTAATTAGCCACCATGGTAACATGGAAATTTGGCAAGTTATCAAGGGTTATTCGATTGTTGATGAAGATGGCAAGCCTCACAATGTTGGCGAGATATGAAATTCTTGTGCCGGATATGCTTGTCGTGTGGCCGAGATGGCCAACTATGACAAGCCATTTTTCCAATACATCGAAGTGCCTCCAAGCCCCCTAGCACAAGATGATGAAACTCCCGACGACGACGAATGAAGTGAGTCCGACATCCTCGTTTCGGAGAAAGATCAGGGTGACTTGGTTGGTAGCACCAGTGGACCGACAAATCCTTCACCCGCAACATAAAATTTGCAAGAAAAACTCTGCATTATTCTGAAGCAATCTGTTGTAATAGTTAAACTATTTTTTTGTAGTGCTGTTGTATAACAACTTATGCTTTAGTCTTAGCACTTATGTTTTGTGCTTGAAAATTACTTAAGAACCTTTTGTTAATACTTATCGTTTGTCTGGCTTTCTGCCTCGTCCCTTTCATGAGCTAGCAAACCTTTAGCATGGAAACTTTGCCGAGCAACGGAGCTCAATTACTAAACCAGTTTAATCATAGAAAGAAAGCCGACCTCCAATACCAATAATTCACTATTTGGAAAATAACCGCTCCAAGCAATCAGACAAAAACCAAAGTACATACAAAAAAATGAGATTTACACCCGAAGGTAGCTTTATTTTTTAGAATCAGAAATCTAACCAGAACAAACGTGAGCATAAAGAACATTTAAGTATTCTGGTATTTTCGACTATGACATGATCATTCGGAAATAAGATGGTATTTTAAAACTTCTTAGAAAAACATTGAGGGAACCAATACTTTATTTCACTCTGAACATGTACATTGATATGATTACAAAGAAAGAAAATTTAAGAATAAAAGGGACATAGCTAAGTAATATTCCATGGACGGTCTAACTTGTCAGGATCTGTAATGCCTCCAGCTCTCTTTCTTTCCTAGTAGGAGGTCTTTCTTTGTCTAGTCTCATGTCTAGATAGTATGAACCATTGTGAAATACTCTACTAACCATAAAGGGCGCTTCGCAGACTGGGGAAAGTTTGTGCTTTCTTTGTTAGACTAGTCGAAGAACTAGATCGCCCTTTGTAAAAGACCGATTTTGACTCTCTGACTATGATACTTGCTTAACTTCTGCTGATAGGCTATAGATCTCTGCTCAACAATGACGCGGACTTACTCGAGTACATCGAGGTCATCTTCTCGAGAAACTTCGGCATCTTCTTTGACATACGTAGCGACTAGGGGAGAAAGATGGATAAGGTCACTCGAAAAAACTGCCTCTACGCCGTAGACCAAGAAGAAAGGTGTATATCCGGTACTCCTGAGTTCATAAGCTCCATACAACAGATGGGAATTCATCCGCCCAAGCCCCCGCATCACTATGAAGTGGTTCTTCGAGCCTAGGACGAAGGCCTTGAAGAATTAAACCATTAGCCCTTTTGAATTTTCCATTAGCTTGAGGATGTGCGACTGATGCAATATCGAATCAGATCCCTTGATCTTCGCAAAACTCGGCAAGTTCTCCCATTGAAAAGTTGCTCCTGTTATTTGTAATAATACTATGTGGATAGCCGAATCGGATTATGACATCCTCGACGAATCTTTCTGCTGTAGCTCCATCACAACTTGTGACGGTTTTAGCCTCAATCCATTTCGTAAATTTATCCACCATCACTAGTAGGTGAGTAAATCCACTCGGAGCCCGTTTGAATGGTTCTACCATGTCAAGCCCCCAGACCGCAAAGGGCCATGTTATTGGAATAGTTTGCAACTGATCAGCTAGAACAAGGGCTTGCTTGGCATATTTCTGGCAGCCTTTGCACATCTTGACCAGCCTCTCGACATCTTCCTTGGATGTAAGACAAAAAATCCATGTCGAAAAGCTTTTGCCACTAAAGGTTTTGCTACGGCGTGGTTTTTGCATTCGCATTCGTGGATTCCCCTTAGGATTTCAACTCCTTATTCTAGAGAAACACAACGCTGAAAAACCCTAGACACACTCCACTTATAGATCTCACCACTGATTATTGTGTAGGATTTCACTCGTTAGATGATCTGTCGACTCATAACTTTGTCTTCAGGTAATTTTCCTTCTACCAGGAATTCAAGGTAGGATTTTGTCCAGCTAGGGATTACAGTCAGAACTGCTATAAGCGGTGAGTCGGATTTGGTCGGATACTCCTCGTCAACTCTTGTGATAGAGGGAACTTTAAGGTGATACAAAAAGGCACCATCCTGGACCTTTTTCCATGTAGAGCCTATTCTTGATAGTGCATCTACTTCCTCGTTTTCTGTTCAAGGAATGAGTTGAACTTCAAACCCTTCGAATGATTTTGATAACTCATCCACGATAGCTCGATATGCTGGCATATGCTTATTTTCCCTACAATGATCGGATACTTGTTGCGCAACTAAATCCGAGTCTCCGTAGCACATGAGTAGGCGAATGCCGATGTCTTTTGCGATTCGAATTCCATGTAACTGGGCTTCATATTTGGCAATATTATTGGTCACCATGAAGTGAATCTGTAATAAATAGAATAGTTTGTCTCCTTGGGGTTATTTGACTACCACGCTGGCCCCCGAACCCCCAACCACTTTCGACCCATCAAAGTGCAAGGTCCAATATTCCGACTTTGGGACATTCATGTTTTCTACCATGTCTGTCCAATCAATATCAAAATCAACAAGTATTTGGAACTTAATTGGTGTGCATGGTTTATACTAAATGTCAAAAGCTGCTATCTTGATTCCCCACTTAGCAACGTGTCCTATGGCATCACTATTTGGTTATGTCTCTCATGGGAGTTGTGCTCACCAAGGTAATCTTGTTCTCTTGAAAATAGTGTCATAGCTTTGTGGATGCGAAGAACACACCACAGTCTATCTTTTGGTAATGAGGATACTGCTGTTTTGATTCTGTCAGGATATCGCTGAGGTGGTTAGTCAGACGCTACCCCAACTGTTCCTATTTTTCCCTAGTCATTCCACAACCGTTACAATGCTGAAGACTATTTGTCGTAGCAATGTAGAGCAACACGGGTTCCTGAGGTCCCGGTGCTGCAAGGATAGGGGCAGATGATAGTACTACTTTTAGGTCTTGCAGTGTAGCTTCAACTTCATTGGTCCAGATGAATTTCTTGGTGACGTGGGCATACCCTATAGGTACTCGAGCTTGGTGATACATTGCAAATGTATCTATAATTTTTGATGTTCCATGCTTGGTTTTATCCGCTTTCTTATGTCTTGTTCCAACTTTGGAGTACTTTTCATATGATTTCTTGGACTAACCTATTAACATGATGCCATAGTGCCAGTTGCCTGTTTTCTGCTATTTTTGGTTCCAGGAAGTGAGAAAATGAATATTCTTGGAATTGGACGGGACAAAACCCAAAGTTACTATTTTCCTGGAAGACTCACGGAGCCAGAAGGAGGGTCGGAGAGGGGCCACAGGGTGGCCACACCCCCTTGGCGCGGGCCAGCCTAGGCCGCGCCAGGGCATGGTGTGGGTCCCCCTGGCCGCCCACCGACCTTGCCTCTTCGCCTATAAGAAGCCTCCCGATGCGAAAACCCTAAATAATCAAGCCTCCAGCCATGAAAAGTTCAGCAGCGCCGCCACCACCGAAGGGGAGATTTGGGGGACAGAAAGTCTCTGTTCCGGCACCCTGCTAGGACGGGGAAGTGCCCCCGTAGCCATCTCCATCGATCTCCACCACCATCTCCATCACCATTGCTGATTCCCATGATGAGGAGGGAGTAGTTCTCTCTCGAGGCTAAGGGTTCTACCGGTAGCTATGTGTTCATCTCTCTATCTATGCATGATCTTGTTGTGGTCATGAGCTTTGTAATCAAGTAGATCTTCCTTGCTACTCAAGTGCTTTATTAGATCTCTGCTCTCCCCATGTGTGTGAAAGTGTCAGCGTGCACACCATGGTGGCACTTAGGCTAGAGATTATAAATACTTATTATGAGTTATATTTGGAGTTGGATGTCTTTATGAAATTGTGGTGTTTGTTGGACTCATCTAGTACTCAAGGTGACAGTGTGGGGTTTTCTAGATGGGAAAGATGAACTTTGAGGTGTGTTGTTATAGCCCTACCGTTGATTAGAGTGTCCAGCCAGAGAGTAGTTAAGAGTAGTATCATGAAGATAATATATTTATATGAAAGTGTTCACTAGTGAAAGTATGATCCCCAGGCCTTGTTCCTAAGCATTAATACACCGTTTGCAATTAGATTTGTTACATGTTTGCTTGCTTCCTTCTTTATTTCAGTTTGCCTTTAGTCTCTTCCATGCCATCAAGCTATTTTCTATCACCGTTATCTTATATCCATACCACTTGTATTTCACTATCTCTTCGCCAAACTAGTGCACCTATACACCTGACAAGTGTATTGGGTGTGTTGGGGACACAAGAGACTTCTTGTATCTTGATTGCAGGGTTGCTTGAGAGGGGATACCTTTTACCACTTCCTCCCTGAGTTCGATAAACCTTGGGTAATCCACTTAAGGGAAAACTTGTTGCTATTCTACAAACCTTTGCAGTTGGAGGCCCAACAACTGTCTACAAGAATAGAAGTGCGTAGACATCAAGCTATTTTCTGGCGCTGTTGCCGGGGAGGTAAGGTAAAAGGTATTCACACCGGAGGATTAAAGAAGAAGAACCTCCCGCGGCAAACGCCTATTTTCTGGCGCCGTTGCCTGGGAAGTAAGGTAAAAGGTATTCACACCGGAGGATTAAAGAAGAAGAACCTCCCACGGCAAACGACTATTTTCTGGCGCCGTTGCCGGGGAGGTAAGTTAAATGGTACTCACATCCTCTAGTGTGAGTGCTCGAAGTTATTTCCTTTAGATTCTGCAATTTTGTCTTTTTGTTTCTTGTTTTCACTAGTTAGGCTTAATGGAAAAAAACAACAAAACTAGAGAGCTTTATAGTATTTATCTTGAGTTAGGACATGAAGTGTTTGAAGAGAAAATTAAAAAACCTATGGAACTTTATTTGCATGCTAATAGCAATGTTGTTAGTATGAATTCTTTGGAAACCATTATTGCTAATGCTATGGAAAAGTCTAAGCTTGGGGAAGCTAGTTTTTATGAAAATGATGTTTTTAGTTCCCCAGCTTTGGAAGATAGCTATTCTATTGCTTATGATGATACCAAACCTCCAATATATGATGATTACAATGATGAATATGAGATTTTCAGTCCACCTACTATTGAGGAGGAAATTAATTATGATTACAATATGCCTCCTATATTTGATGATTATGGTGATGAGAATAATAATGATAGCTATTTTGTTGAATTTTCTCCCACTACAATTAATAAGAATGACTATGCTTATGTGGAGAGTATTAATTCTTTTATGCATGTGGCTCATGATAATAATGTTTTATGTGATAGTTATATTGTTAATTTTATTCATGATGCTACTGAATGTCATTATGAGAGAGGGAAACATGGTTTTATGCATCTCAATAATATTAAGTTTCCCCTCTTTATGTTGAAAATTTTGAAGTTGCACTTGTTTTGTTTTACTATGCTTATTGCTTTGTGCTTTCATGAGTTGTTTCTTTACAAGCTTCCTATGCATCGGAAGTGGGTTAGACTTAAATGTGTTTTGAATTTTCTTCTTGATGCTCTTTTTTACTTCAATTCATATTTCTTTTGTGAGCATCTTCTCAAACTATCATGCCTAACTTAAAGGCGTTAAAGAAAAGTACTTATTGGCAGATAACCCAAAAGTTTTAGATGAGTCTTGGAAGTTATTACCTCTGTAATAACCGCTCCTTATCATTTTTATTTGCTTTTTGTGCCAAGAGTAACCTCTAAGGAGAGAGAAGTAATGATTGGGAAAGTTGTTGTCCCGAAACAGATTTCTATGCTTCACCGTAAATATTCGTGTAAAATATCTGTACGTATTTTTGAGGCATGAATTTTTGTGCTTCTGCCCCAGGTTGTTATCTAACTTTCGTTAGTTCAACACTTTTTGATTTGAGCAAACATAAGGTCTCCGAAATAATTTGTCTTTACCTGCTGGTCTGTTTTGACAGATTTCTGCCATTTTTCTGCATTTGCTTCTTGTTGGTTCCTTTTTGAGTTCTTTTGGGGAATTGAGATTTTTGAGGGAAGTGCTACAGTAGCTAGTGTTCTAATGGAAGTTTTATTGGTGTTAGAACTGAACCTAAAGACTTATTATCTTGAGTGCACTAATGTTGCTAATAAAGATTGTGTGAAGTTTTGTATGAAGGAAAAATTTCAGGTGTATGGAAGGAATGATGTAATGAGATGAAGAATGGACTAAAGCTCAAGCTTGGGGATGTCATGCGTGTCAACCCAAGAAATATCCAAGAAGTACAAGCGTCAAAGCTTGGGGGATGCCCAAGGCATCCCCCTTCTTCATCAATAAAAATCTCAGGTTTCTTCCAAACACTTCATTTTTATTGTTCCATGCACAGTTGTGTTGTTCTTGGGGCGTCTTATTTTTCGTTTTTCGTTTTCTTGGTTTGCTTAGTTTGTTGAATAAATTGGTTGGACCCCTCTTTCATACATTGGTTTTCAAATAGTTTGGCTTGGATTGGAAAAGAGTAGGAAAGTTCATGCTTAAGTGGTAAAGAGAGCTTGTTTTTTACTGTGGCCTATGCTTTGTCATGCCAAGCTTGACCTTGTTTTGGTTTTATGCTTAGTATTCTTTGCTGTAGCATGACTTGTTATAAACAATTGAGATTGCTTAATATGCTTTGGATGAATCATGCGTTGTTTTAGCATATTAAAGCATATTATAGTGGTATTCTCCTTTGATGCTTTATTTGGGTTGCCTTATGCTCACACCATGTTATGACTATCTCAAGTCACCATAGCCTTTATGATCCTTTAGTTTTCAACTTGTAGTATCACTTTATGCTTTGATCAATGATGTTTTGTCGCTCTGCATGATTATGGCCATTATTGCTCTCTTAGTTTGTCGCTCCCAGTCTTTTGCTAGCCTCCACAACCAAGTATGAGTTCCACTCATGCATCCAACTCCCTAAACCAAGTTATTCCAAAGAGTCCACCATACCTACCTACTAGCTTATGCTATTCCAAGTATATTCATGTTTTTGTTTACCTTCCAAATTAAACTTGTTATGAGAAAACTAGTGATTAAAGCTCTCACGAACTTGATGGCACACTTTACTTTTTGCATTTAATAAACTTGAACCATTGGGTCCTTCTTTGTTCCGTATATGCTTGCGCTTTATAAGTTGAAATTAGCAGAACCATGTATCATGGGGAACGCTTTCAACATTGCACTTGTACTTTGTACCCCGTTGATATCATGTTCTTTTGCTTACGGATCCCGGCGGTGTGAAATAAAAGTGGAACTTGTAAGATCATGGAGTTTGTATGTGTGTTAGAGAAACGCCTGGGCCGCTAGCCTAAGCCATGCCTAATCATGGTGGAAACTTGCAGCATCACCATAATGAGCACTCTATGAAGCATCCACAATAAAAACCTATGCAAATAGCAAATAAAAAGATCGCTGAGATGCTCATTGTCTGCTTGCCTTGTCATTTTGATTATGGGATAGCTCCTGTATCATGTGCAAGGGGTACCCCGTTGGCGGTTCTTTATGATACATATGTACTTACAATGACAAGAGCTTACTTGTGACTAAAGTTGAGTAGCATGAGGTTCGGTATTCGTAAGTAAGGGGCATGAGATTTCGGTTTATAACTTGTCAAGCATATCCTCTTAGTTGTGTCACTTTAACCTTAATCACCTTCCAGATGCTTATGATAGGGGTAATGAGAGCTGAAAGCTAATAAGTACCATAATTTTTGGAAGCTCTTTATGAAACTTGAATCCCTGCTTCCTTCTATGAAGGCCTTTCTTCCACTTTTATATTGAGTCTCCACCTTCTATCTTTATGCACCTACTTTGAGAGCATAGTGGCCATTCTTAGTTCTATGTGCATTGTCCCAAGACTAGTTGATTGATGCATAACTTGATATTTCTTGTTTTAAACTATTGTATCTAGTCACTCTTATGAACTTTGAAGGGGTCCTATGCATTTATATTTGCTACTCTATTGAGGGACAAGCTGAATGCTATTATGCTATGTTTTCTTTATGTGAAACAAACAAACGTCTTGCAAAGCATGTTATTCATGAATCTTTTGTTTGTGCCTTTTCATGTTGCATCATAGTTTCTTTGTCTTATTGCTAGAACTTTGTCTTTCATGTTATGATTGAAGTACCTTGATCCTAGCTTTGAATGTTTTACAAATACTTTGATCAAGTCTTTGATGGTGCATGTCACCTCAAAAATTATTCTTTCTTTTTATCACTTACCTACTCGAGGACGAGCAGGAGTTAAGCTTGGGGATGTTGATACATTGCAAATGTATCTATAATTTTTGATGTTCCATGATTGGTTTTATCTACTTTCTTATGTTTTGTTCCAACTTTGGAGTACTTTTCATATGATTTATTGGACTAACCTATTAACAAGATGCCATAGTGCCAGTTGCCTGTTTTCTGCTGTTTTTGGTTCCAGGAAGTCAGAAAATGAATATTCTTGGAATTGGACGGGATAAAAGCCAAAGTTACTATTTTCCCGGAAGACTCACAGAGCCAGAAGGAGAGTCGGAGAGGGGCCATAGGGTGGCCACACCCCCTTGCCGCGGGCCAACCTAGGCCGCGCCAGGGCATGGTGTGGGCCCCCTGGCCGCCCACCGACCTTGCCTCTTCGCCTATAAGAAGCCTCCCGATGCAAAAACCCTAAATAATCAAGCCTCCAACCACGAAAAGTTCCGCAGCGCCACCACCACCGAAGGGGAGATTCCGGGGACAGAAAGTCTCTGTTCCGGCACCCTGCCAGGACGGGGAAGTGCCCCTGAGCCATCTCCATCGATCTCCACCACCATCTCCATCACCATTGCTGATTCCCATGATGAGGAGGGAGTAGTTCTCTCTCGAGGCTAAGGGTTCTACTGGTAGCTGTGTGTTCATCTCTCTATCTATGCATGATCTTGTTGTGGTCATGAGCTTTGTAATAGAGTAGATCTGCCTTGCTACTCAAGTGCTTTATTCTATCTCTGCTCTCCCCATGTGTGTGAAAGTGACAGCGTGCACACCATGGTGGCACTTAGGCTAGAGATCACAAATACTTATTATGAGTTATATTTGGAGTTGGATGTCTTTATGAAATTGTGGTGTTTGTTGGACGCATCTAGTACTCAAGGTGATAGTGTGAGGTTTTCTAGATGGGAAAGATGAACTTTGAGGTGTGCTGTTATAGCCCTACCGTTGATTAGAGTGTCCAGCCGGAGAGTAGATAAGAGTAGTATCATGAAGATAATATATTTATATGAAAGTGTTCACTAGTGAAAGTATGATCCCTAGGCCTTGTTCCTAAGCATTGATACACCGTTTGCAATTAGATTTGTTACATGTTTGCTTGCTTTCTTCTTTATTTCAGTTTGCCTTTAGTCTCTTCCACGCCATCAAGCTATTTTCTATCACCGTGATCTTATATCCTACCACTTGTATTTCACTATCCCTTCACCGAACTAGTGCACCTATACACCTGACAAGTGTATTGGGTGTGTTGGGGACACAAGAGACTTCTTGTATCTTGATTGCAGGGTTGCTTGAGAGGGGATACCTTTGACCACTTCCTTCCTGAGTTCGATAAACCTTGGGTAATCCACTTAAGGGAAAACTTGCTGTTGTTCTACAAACCTTTGCACTTGGAGGCCCAACAACTGTCTACAAGAATAGAAGTGTGTATACATCACTTGGTATATACGGTCCCAGATATGACAGGAGCCCACGGCGTTACCAGGGCCTAATACAGGATTCAGGTGACTCACGGAGACTTTGATTGCTCGCAGCACAAGACAAATCTTAAGATAGAAAGTTTAAAGGGACAAACCCTAACTTGTAACCCACTCGACCTGCTACCCGAGACCTAGCCTATCCATATAAAGGTTAGGAGGGGGCGGCAAGTAGGACAATCACAACCCTAGTTTCCACAACCTCGCCAGATTACATTCGCGCACCCCTTGTAACATTCGACTCCCTCGATAATTCCAAGAGAAGACAAGCAGGAGTAGGGACCTCTATGAGGCCTGAACCTGGGTAAACCTTGCATCCCTATGTGCTTGTTTTCTAGCCGATTGATGCCTCCAGCGCTCCTCCTTCTCCAAAACCCAAGTCCATAACAATGGGCATTGATGAGTCAATCCCTCGTCAATCGGCGCCGTCTGTGGGAACTTGGAGTGCTGATGTCGTGGCTTCTTCAGCCCCGTCAACCGCGATCTACAACTCTGCAACAGCAGAGATTCACCAGCTCTTCGGCGCTTTCGACTTCACCGTCGATACACCGGCCACTCGCCCGGCTTTTGAGTCCGTGGGCGACGAAATCGGTCTGGAAATCGGGAGCTTACGCTTCCAAGTTGGTCAGCTGGGCACGCTTCGCTTCGCTGATCAGCGATGGTCCCCACGATTGCTGCAACATCATGGTTTCCGCCACCAATCGGCACCCTAAGCGAGCTCAGCGCCCCGACAGCAGTTGGGAGCACGGACAGCGACAACAGTCGCGGATCCGATCTAGGTGACCTAGCCACAGAAGACGGAGCTTATGGCTCCGGATCTGAAAGTTGTGGGAGCAACAGCTTCCCCAATCATGTCATGTGCGCCATCATCAATGCAGGCGACACCGGTGTCAATCGCGACAACACCGGTAACGAGCCAACCAATGGCGAAAATGGTTCCCCCGTCAATGGCACGCCCACCAACAACGGGACAGAAGGGGACCCGAACCTCACGGCGAATGAGCGCACCGAGGAGTGCGTGTTGATCAAGCTCAACGACAACGAGTGGGCCCACTATCGAGAAGCTCTGCGAGGCAATCCTTTGCCCCCTAACTCATTGCAGGACATGTTGATGGGTTGCCATTGGCTGTTGAAGGAAGAATACAAGCGCCAGCAACAGGTAATCGTGCAACTCGACGCGCGCAGAAAGGAAGCGGACGAGTCGAGCCTTCGGCGGGCTCATCTCTCCTCCAATGGAGGATCCTACTCCAAGGGCAATGACTACGTGGCCACCAAACGATGATCTCGACTAGCCCACCTCACTGACAAAGAATGCGAGGAGGCCGCAAGAGTCCTCAACTTCAGCTCCATGATGGTGGATACAAGGGGCAACATGCTCCCAAAGACACCGGAAGCAACAGTGATGGCGGCCACCATGTACCTCCTCAACAACCAGCCACCGAATGGAGATCTGTGAGCTGCCATGCACCGATCCATGATCGCGGGCTTGGGGCTATTCAAGGCCGCCCTCGTCAAGGAGCTGACGCCAAAGCCAAAGAAAGGTAAAGCTCTGGAAAAATATTACTATTCATACTCCTCCAACGACAACAACCACGATCTGTCACGATGATGTCGCTCACGGCAGCACGACCGCGAGTCGATGCGCGTGATGACATCACGCAGCGCAAGGTCGACAAGATGCGGGCGAGGCACGCTCGTTCGAATGACTCGGAAGATGATGAGGTAGAGCTCTACGGCGCCAGATGCTTCAGCAGAGCCATCATGCAGAAGCAAATGCCTAAAGGGTTTAAACTCCCATCGGAGAACCTGAAATTTGACGGCCTACAGGACCCGAAAATCTGGCTGGAGGATCACATCTCCTCCGTTAGATTACACGGCGGAAGCTCAAGCATGGCAATGCAATGCCTGCAGCTACAGCTGCACGTTGCCGCCCACACGTGGCTCAACAATATCCCGAGCGGGTCAATTTGCAGCTGGGAAGAGCTGGTCTATAGCTTCCTGCGCAACTTCAAAGGCCCTTACAAAAGGCCCGCGTCAATCATAGAATTAAGAGGCTATCACCAAAGGTCAGGCGAGTCACTGCGCTCGTACATCCAGAGGTGGTGCATCATCAAGAACTCTGCAGAGGATATCTCGGAGGACCGCGCATTCGACGCATTCAACAGCGGTGTTCGCCGTAGAGAGCTCAAGGAGGAGCTGGGCCGCTCGAAGTCCAAAACAATCGACCACCTGATGGATATCACGAATTGGTGGGCCAGGGGAGAGGACTCGGTGAAAAACCATGCCTACTCCGATGATGACGATGACCTCGGGTGCAGACACGACCGCCGAGGGAAACGTCGAATGCGCGTCTACGAGGACCGCGAAGAAGTTGACATGGTCGCGGCTGGCTATGCCGACAAACGCGAGGCCAACCGCAACATCGGATACCACAGTGGTGGATACCACGACAGCAGGAAAACCACGCAAGTGTGGCAGCGCCGCACTCATGACGAGGCACTAGGACTATCCATCTAGGACAAATTGTGCGGACCGTGCAACGTACACTTCTACATCGACAAGCAACGCATCAAGAAAAAGTCCAGCCACCTTCTCAAGGACTGTCGCGAGTTCCTCAAGCTCCACGAAGGCTTGGCCAAGATGAATCGTGACGCGATCAACCAGGGATATGGAGCTGGCCCGGGCGCCGTGGCCCACGGAGCGCCACCACCACCACCTGGAGCACCACCAGCTGTGGTCGCGCCACTCCAGAACCATGGAGGCGAGGCGTACCCGTGAGCGCTGGGCAATATGGGGATGATCCAAAAGGGGCGTCCCTCAAATCGAGTGCAGAAGGCAATCACTCGCCAAGTCAATTTGGCGATAAACTCTCCACCTTCCACCACTGAGTACCTCAATGGAAGCGAGCCCCGCATCACCTTCGACAAGCGCGACCACCCGCGCCAAGTACCTCTCCCAGGCAACTGTCCCCTCGTACTCGAGGCACAGATCGGAAGCTTTGATATGAGTCGCATCTTCATGGATGGAGGAAGCGGCATCAACCTCATGTTTGCAAGTACCTTGCGTGCAATGAGAATCCCTCTGACATGTGTGGAAGTTTCAGACACGACGTTCCACGGCATCGTCCCAAGGAAGGGAGTGTACACCCTGGGAAAAATCAACCTCGACGTCATCTTCGGCACGCTGCAAAATTTCCGGCAAGAACGCATCGGCTTTGAAGTCGTCGACTGGCCTTCCCAGTATCACTGCATACTCGGGCGTGTCGCGTTCGCGAGGTTCATGGTGGTACCACACTACACCTATCTGCAGATGAAGATTCCAGTCCCAAACAGCATCATCTCAATCAATGGAAGCTTCGAGAGGTCCGATAGCTGCGACATGGAATTCAACAGAATCTCCCAGTCCTTCGGCATGCAAGAGGAACTCGCAAGGTTGAAGGAGTCGACATACAACAGTCTACCTCCCCTGAGCAAGCCAAGCTCACCTGACCTCTCCTTTGACTCGTCGGTGCACACCAACAAAGTACACGTCCACCCAACAGACCCAGCCAAGACGACCCTCATCGCCAACAACTTGAATACTGCATAGGAACTCGCGCTCGTCAATTTCCTCCATGAGCACTAGGAAATCTTTGCCTGGTGTCCAGCGGACATGCCAGGAGTTCCCAAGGAATTCGTCAAGCACTCACTCAACGTGAATCCAGACGCAAGGCTAGTCAAGCAAAAAATACAGCGGTTGTCTGAACCAAGAGAAAAAGCAGTCGGTATGGAGATCAACAGACTCCTCGATGCAAATTTCATACGCGAGACCAAGGAAAGCACTTGGCTCGCAAATATAGTGCTAGTACCTAAAAAGGACACGGATATCCTGCGGATGTGCGTGGACTTCACCTCCCTGAACAAGCACTACCCAAAGGATCACTTCCTGTTGCCACGGATCGATCAGATAATCGACTCCACTACGGGATGCAAGCGCCTCTGCTTCCTCTATGCCTACTCAGGCTACAATCAGATTCGAATGAAGGAGGAAGACCAAGAAAAAATGGCGTTCACAACACCCTCTGGTGTGTTCTGCTACAACACGATGCCCTTCAGGCTAAAAAATTCCGGAGCCACCTACCAGCGGTGTATGCAGGCCTGCCTCAAGAACCAACTTGGTCTAAATATCCAAGTCTACATCGATGACATCATCATCAAAACCAAAGAGAAAGCCACGTTAATCGACGATCTCCACAAGACCTTCGATAACCCTGATCGCTACCGGATCAAGCTCAATCCAGAAAAATGCACCTTTGGTGTACCATCCGGGCAATCACTTGGGTATCTCTTCTCTTCGAGGGGGATCGAAGCAAACCCGAAGAAAATAAAAGCCATACTGGCTATGGAGAAGCTGAAGAATGTAAAAGGCGTCCAGCAGCTAACTGGGCGAATTGCGGCGCTCAGTCGATTCATTAGTCGGATGGGCGAAAAGGCACTGCCCTTCTACCAACTTCTCCGCAAATCTGACAAGTTCGCGTGGACAAACAAAGCGCAAGAAGCATTCGAAGACCTTAAGCGCCTACTATCCACCTCGCCAATATTGGTCACACCGAAAAGGAGCTGCTATTTCTATACATCTCCGCCACCAACCAGGTGGTTAGCACCGTACTCGTGGTGGAGCGAGCTGAAGAAAATAAGGTCAACGGGGTTCAGCGCCCAGTATACTACCTCATAGAAGTGCTCACACCAATGAAGCAGCGGTACCCGCACTACCAGAAGCTGGCGTATGGCATCTTTATGATAGCCAGGCGACTGCGCCACTACTTCTAGGAGCACCAATCGTGGTGGTAAACGACACCCCGCTCAGGCACATACTCAATAATCCCGACACCACTGGACGAGTCGCACTCTTGGGAATCGAACTGTCTCCATGAGACATCACATACAAGAAGCGCGACATGATAAAATTGCAAGTTCTCCCGGACTTCCTCATGCACTGGATGGAGAACCAGCTCCCTAACAAGCCAGGTATGTCCTACCTCTAGACAATGCACTTCGACGGGTCCAAGCAAAAGGACGGAGCTGGCGCAGGTGTCATAATGACATCGCCCCAAGGAGATAAGATGAAGTATGTTCTGTGAATGCAATTCACAACCTCCAACAACAAAGCCGAATACGAAGCCTTGATCCATGGAATGCGGATGGCGAAAGCTTGCGGCGCCAAAAGGCTCATCATCTATGGGGACTCCAAGCTGCTGGTCAACCAAACAATGCACGAGTGCGACGCCCTGAGCGACAACATAATCGCCTACCGCAACCTCTGTGACACACTCGGGGGATACTTCGACGGTTACAAGCTGTGACACATTGGCCGCGAAAACAATGAGGAAGCAGACATACTCGCCAACATCAGCTCCACCTGCGCCCCAATACCACCTAGAGTATTTCTAGAGTGCATCTGCGAACGCTCCCTCAAGCCCAAGGCTCTAGAGAAGAAAGCAAGCATGTCAACGGACTCGGGGGCTACTCCACCCAACGAGCCAATGGCACTCGATGACACAGAGCCTGGCACATGACTCAGAGGCCCAATAGAGGTCATGATGATTGAGCCATCTTGGACACAGCCATATATTACATACCTGCTCAGCAAAAGGCTGCCAGACGACCTGACTGACGTGCGGCATATAGTGCGACGATCCAAGGCATTTGCCCTCATCAACGGTGAATTGTATAAACGCAGCATCACATGAGTTCTTTAGAGGTGCGTCTCTAATGGGGACGGAAGAGCCATCCTCCTCGACATACATGAAGGTGCTTGCGGACACCATGCAAGCAGTCACGCTCTCATCTCCAAAGCTCTATGAGCTGGATTCTATTGGACAACAGCCATGCGCGACGTCAAGGACGTCGTCCAGCGTTGCAATGCTTGCCAGCTATTCGCGGACAAACCGCACGCACCTGGCACAAAGCTCAGACCAATACTAGTGTCTTGGCCCTTTGCACAATGGGGACTCGACATGGTCGGCAAGCTCCCGAGGTCCTCGTGAGGAGGATACGTCTACCTCCTAGTCGCGGTCGACAAATTCACCAAGTGGATCGAGGCCATGCCGGTGACGAATCAATCAGGAGCCAGCGCTGTCAAGTTCTTCGAGTCCATCGTCTACCATTTTGGGGTATCACATAGCATCATCACGGACAATGGGACGAACTTCACCTCCAAGGAGTTCCAGGAATTCTAAAAAAACCTAGGAATAAACATTAGCTACGCCTTGGTGGCTCACCCTCAGACCAATGGTCAAGTCGAAAAGGCCAATGGCCTTGTCTATGGCAGAATCAAGAAAAGGCTCCTCCGGCCACTCGAACAAGCTGTTGGGTGCTGGCCAGACGAGCTACAATCGGTACTTTGGAGCCTACGCACAACTCCAAACAGCACCACGGGCTATACTCCGTTCTTCATGGTGCACGGTGCTGAAGCGGTTCTACCCGCAGAAGTACGCCACAAAGCCCCACGGGTGGTTGCATACATCAAGAAGGAATCAACTCTCGTACTCGAAGACTCCATCGACCTCCTCGATAAGGCATGCGAGATCGAAGTGGAGAGATCCATGATCTACCAGCAGAGCCTCCGCAACTACCATAGCTGAAGGCTACGCTCTAGATCCTTCGTCAAAGGAGACCTGGTCCTGCAACTGAAACAACAAGGGCATCTCAAGTTCGAGTCCCCTTGGGAAGGACCTTACGTGATTACCGAAGTAATTCCAGGTGGCGCTTATCGCCTTAAAGATTTCAAGAGCGGAGTCGCATACTCCAACCCCTGGAACGTCGCGTAGCTGAGTTGTTTCTACCTTTAGATGTTTTTTACTGTACAAATAAGGCTATTCAACCAGGCTACTTAGCCACACATTGTACCTCGTGATATTCTACGAATAAATAAAGTGCCCCAAACCCTATGTTTTATGCTTTTCTCGCAATTATTTTACTCGGGGGCTACGCCACCCTTTGCATCTTGTTCCACGAACATTACAGCATCCTGTGTAGTTGACGCACTACCAATCAAACCCTTGATAATACCAACCCAGCTGCAACGCACCTGACATATTGGCAAGGTGCTAAGATGAATACACATCAGGATAACGAAAAGGACCTGTACCCTACAATACACTCGAAAAACATACAAGATAGCAAGCTCTTTACATATTAATGGGTACCAAATACACCCACCGTAATCATACAAAGTTTAAAACACTTATACATCTATGTGCAAGAAACACTACTGCTACAAAAGGAGAACATTTGTCTGCTCCTCAAAGAAATCTACAATATCCTCAGCTGGCCGGTCAACCGCCTGATAGTACGACACCATATTCCAAGTCATCCCTTCAGACGGCAGCGGTGGTCCAGCAGCAACATACGCGATGTCCACATCTGGTCGATGCAGTCGTACCAGCGACAATACAGCCTTGGCACCTGCGACCAGCTGCTGTCGCACACACTCGCGGACCGCACTAATATCTTTAAACTTTGCCAGGAGAGCCAACAGGCTTGAGGGCACCACGTCAAGAGGAAACATCGCTTGGAAGATATGCCTAAGGCACGACTGCGCCTTCTTCAAACATGGATGCACTCGTGAAGAATGATTCTGTAGCGTCGCCAATGCGTCTGCACAGACGTGGTCCACCCAAAAGTATCCACTAGCCTGTAGTTGCTCCTAGGTTAATTCATTCATTCAAATGGCTACCCGGTCCTTCTCATCCTGCGGATGACGAGCGCTAACAACTACAAAAGCAAGAGCAAAGTATAAGGACAAGGCATCGCCATTAATGGCTAAGGAAAAGATAAGAAGATAGAAAGCTAACATTTAAATTTCTCGTTCAACTGCACCACTTCATCCAAGAGATACTTCTCGCGAGCGGTGGCCTTCTCAGCCTTCGACTTCCACACATCTGCTTTACCGCGGATCATGGGCAACTCATGCTCCAACTGCTTAATACAGTCGCGCAGTCGCGAGAGCAACGATAGCTCCTCCACCTTTGAACACAGCTGCATTGTGGTTTCATCGCTGGAAGAAGAGTCATGAGGATCACTTCAGAAGAAAAACTCTAAAGGACAATGAGACGCACTCGCAAATACTAAAAACTCACCCGTCGAATTTATCAAGGTCAAAGGAGTCATCCGATGACTCCTTCGGCAACCTCAGCTTCTTCCGTGCGGGAGGAGCCATGGCACGTACAGGCATGGTAGGGATTGGCTCCTCTACAATAGCAGGAGATCCCTCCGGTGTCATCGGCGAAGAAGCATCAGAATCCTTGCTGTGGGAGCGCTTGCGAGTCCCGTGGCCACTGGACTCGGGGGCTTCCTCCTCTTCCTCAATAGAAACGGTGGAGCCCGACTCATCCTCTTCCTCTGCTTCGCGCGGGATAATTCCTTCAGGCCGAGGAGGCAAGCTGGTAGCCACTTTCTAGTCCTACAAGTAGAAGAAGCATCAATATATATCAAGCACCTGACAAGCAATTGAAAGTCTAGAACACTTCATAGGGAAACTCTACCTCAGGTGGAGGATTCTTGGCATCGAAAGGAGGCACGACAAAGTTTCCTGGGATATCGTCCTTGGCTGTGTACTTGGTCACTAGCCACAACCTCCTATCTACCTCACCCGAAGAAATTCCATCTGCAGATATATGGGTGATATTGCCAGCACCAATCCATCGGTACATCGGGTGGGCTCTGGCTTGCAGAGGCTGAACATGGCGACGCAACCACGTGCGAATGAGTGCAGTGCCACCTTCCTCTTTGCCTATATGGCTTTCGAGGTCGTAGACATGCTGATATAGCATCTCTGTCTCCTCAGACTTGTCGGGCATCACGATGTTCTTCCAGGAGTGCCTCCTCTTGCAGGCCGCCATGGAATCGAAGGGTGCGAGTCCGTAGTTCTCTTTGTCGGCCTTCTGGTCGCGGATGTAGAACCACTTATCTCTCCACCCTTGGACAGACGCGGTGAGTTTGATATCGAAATAAGTGGAGGAGGAGTCGACGTGCATCCCGCAGCATCCTACGTCGTAGACTATCGAACCAGACGCCGACTGATGTTTGAGCTTAAAAATCTTCTTGAAAAGACCAAAGTGTGGCTTGATTCTGAGCCAGCACTCGCAAAGGGTGATGAAACAAGTGATGTGGAGAATCGAATTTGGGGACAGCTGGTGCAGTTGGAGCCCATAGAAACATAGAAGACCCCTAACAAAAGGATGCAGGGGGAGTTAAAGACCGCGAATGATGAACGCAAGGAACATCACCTGGAAACCCACAGGAGGACTAGGAATTACCTCCTCGTCAGGCACGCGAGAGTCGTTTTCCGTGGGAGGAAGTACTCCATCTTGGCGTAGATTGAACAAATCCAAAGATTTGATGATGGATGGGTGCCAGGACCCATTGGTGACGCGAGTCCCCGCGCCCTTCTTCTTCCCAGCGCTGGCGGTGTTGGTGCCCGCGGTGGCGGCGCCTCCCTTCTTCTTGGTGGCAACAATGGTGGCCGTAGATCCTACGGCGGAGCCTCCCTTCTTCTTGCCCATCTTGCGCTGGCGATGTGAGCAAAGGAAGTAGCTCGGGAAGACGCGGCGTTGGGAAAATCTACCAGCCATGTGGCGTACATCGGCATTGACATGTGGCAGGGGTGAACCACGAACCGTCCCCCACTACTCCCATTATGCGCGGAAATCAAGGAGACACAGTTAAAATAAAAGATTACGCACGCCCGGTCAAATCAAAGTCAAAAAATGGGACCCACTACTCGTCACGTCCCGTCAAAGCTTCTCATGCGGGCAACTGAGGACATATCATCGTCAGCACTGACGTCATCAACTCTAGAAGGAGAACATTTTGACTACTTTAGTCCTTACTCGAGTCTTCGACTCAACCAAGCACTCGGGGGCTACTCCTAACTGGAGCACTGGCCACGCACCCTGATGGCTCAATAAACGGCGCCCAGAAAAATGCTTGATGGCGGTGTTGATGTAGAGCTCGTTGGGAACCCCATGAGGAAGGTACGATGAGCACAGCATCAAGTTTCCCTCAGTTATGAAACCAAGGTTTAATCGAACTAGTAGGAGCAAGGAAACACCTCAAAGGTGTTACTAGCTGAGCTTTGGCAGGGTGCACTACCGGTGCTAGTAGCAACGTGGAGACCTGCACAACACAATCACAGAACTTTGTCCCCAACTTACGATGAGGTTGTCAATCTCACAGTGTTTTGCGGAAAACAAAGGATTAAACGTATTGAATGGAAAGAAGTAAAAGTTTGCAGAAAGTAAACACAAAGCACTAAAAGATTGTAGATTGTATGTAAAGAAAAATGTAACATCCCAAATTTTGCAATTTCAGGTGTTACTAGAAGCATGCATCATATCATTGCATCATGGCAACACATATCAAAAACTGCATCAGGTATTTTCTTAAACCCCCTAGTCACTTATAGACTAAAAGGGGTAAAACCTTTTTGAACCACCACAACCCTTGCAAAAATGTTATTTTATAGTCCTACTCTAACCCTCTTCTTTTTACAAAATTTTAGAAACAAATTTCGTCTAATTCAGAGTCCATTTGCAAAAGTTGTTAAACAAATATCAAACTAGAAAATAATAAAAGGAATAAAAAAAAGGGAAACCTAACCTAACCGGGCCGGCCGAGCCAGCCCGGGGCTTACCTGCCGCCGCCTGGCCGGGTGGGCGACGCGCAGCGCAGCCGACGCCCAGGCCGGCCCAGCAGCCGCCAGCCGGTCCCGCGCCGCAGCCGCCGACAGGCGGGCCCCACCCGTCAGCCGCCTTCCCCGAGTCCGGCTCGAGCACGACCACCGCCGTGCCAGCGCCAACCGCCTCCGGCGAATCCGGAGCAGATTCCGCGGCCCCCGCCCCAAGTCTCTGCCCTATTTAAGCCTGGGCACGCCTCCCCAAAACCCTAGCTCCTTTTCCGCCCCGCACCGCCGCCGAGCCACCGCCAATTGCTTGCCGGAGCGCCGCCGCCCTTCGCTGCCTCCAGCCGCCGCCCACCGCCGCCTCGGGGAGGAGCGGGTGCAGCCGTCCCCGGGAACGCGACCTCGGCGAGGAGCCGGTCGCCGTCGACTTCTTCGTCGGGCTGGAGGAGCACCGCCGCCGCAGTACCTCGCCGCCGACGCACTACTGCCGCCCATCGACGCCGCCGCCGGTAAGCCCCCCATCCAGCCATCAGATCTAGATCCAATGGCCCCGATCGACCGAAGCGGTACCGGCGAATCGCGCCGCGCCATGTGGCAGCCGCCGCGTCAGCGTCGCGTCGACGTCACGCGCGGCTCGCGGACCAATCCTGGGCCGCCACGTGTCGCCGCGTCACTGGCCCCCTTTTGTTTTTCTTTTAAAATAGGCAGAAATTGCTCCAATCTTGTAAAATCCATAGAAATTCGAGTATTAGTCCAAAAATTGCGTATAATATACCGTTGGATTCATATTTTCGAGTAGAACACATATCTACAATAATATTACTGTTTTACCACAGCAATCTTGCAGTAGGATTTAAAGTTTAGATTAGAGTATTTTAATTCTAGAAAATTATCTGTAACTCTGTTTTAGTTGATTCTTGTTGCGTTGGTTTTGTTTCGACAAGACCTTCTGTAGAAAAATACCATATCATGCTTAGGGTGTTCAGATATATCTCGAGGAAGATTAGAGTTGTAGATCTAGTTTTGAACTTGGTTATTTAGGGTTTTATCCAAAATACCTAAGATCTGTGGGGAATCGATTCTAATGATATCCCCAACTCAACAACACCCCTGGTTAAAACCCTTGGTTGAAATCAAATCCATCCTAGCATATTGCCATGTTGCATGCATGCATATTTGACTTCGTGACTTTGTTTTATGCAACTTGTGATTGGATCCATGTTTGTTTCGTTAGATTGCTCGGAGTACGCTGAGAAGTACTGTTGTGTAGATTGCTGCTCGGATCAAGGCAAGTTACACCACTTGTTCATGTTTACATCCCAGTTTTGACTATGCATTTTTTACTCTTCGAATCTTGTAGTATGCATGTGTAGGTCTTTAGTAGATTTTATTATTACTATTTTTGCAAGTGCGGTTTTGTAGTATGCCATGAGTAGCTCTATACTTAGGAATTTCCATCCTAATAGGTTTCCCCCTGTTTTTGCTAAGTATTGCTTGCTATGCTATATATATACTAAGTACCGTTGGGGGTTCGAAAGACTCAAAATTTTCTAAGTATGAGAGCTCTCTATCGAGCGAACTTTTCTTCTCAAAACTCCCCTTCAAAATAAAACTAAGTTTTCTTCTGGGTGGAATGGTTGTCGGGACAACGAGTGAGATTTTGGTGGGGGGCGGCCGCCCAGGAATTAAAGAAGTCTGCCATGTTTCAGAATTCAAAAGCTTCCCGTGCAACCACAATACATATGGGCTCTGTCTTGGCTTAGTACTTAGTGGGAAACCTCACCGGGATACCAACATTTGGAGGTTCTTGGCACGGTTGGATCCAGCTGGTGGAGGGGCTACTAAGGGAAGGCTTCGCCATGGTATTGTCAGTAAAAGGACTTGATCATGGATTGTGGGGAAAGTGCACAACCTCTCAAGAGTATTGCAATCTGATCGTTCAGCCATGTTCACGGAAACAGAACAACATTGAGCATATGAAGGATGGAGCCTCTGGAAGATCTTCCTCTCTCTTTTCCAAACTTAACGTTTTATAAACCCCAGGGCGTGAGTAATATCGCCATTGGGTGGGATTTTGGGAACTTGGTGCGTAATATCCAAGTGTTAGGTTGATTGGGCACTTGGTGAGTAATATCCACGTGTTCCATTCGACCCTATACTATTTACCAAAGTTTACAAAGTAGGGAAAATGTTCTTCCCCTTTTCTTATTACATTGATAAAATTGGCTTTACGCAAATGAACCCAGAGCCTACTCTTAGCCTTGCATGTAGAGTTAGTCTTACTCTTTCCTTGGTGTAATTTGCCAATACATTCAAAGTATTGACCCAACTTGTTGGCTGCACGTCTTATGTGCAGAATCCGAAGATTGAAAGGTGCGTAGGGATCGAGGGTCTTCACGCAGCTAGCCTAAGGCGTTGATGGACTCAAGTTTTATTTAGTTTCCGCTGTTTTATTTGAGCTAGCTATGAGCTATGCAAGTTGTAATAATTATACTCTGAATTATTCGTGTAATAATGACTTGTGTTTTACATGATATTCATCGACTTTGAAGTGCTAGCTATTGATCCAGGGACTAGCATGTTAATCACAGGGACTTAGGATCCTTAACGATCCGAGGTCGCAACAAAAAAGGACCGGGATCCATAGTTCACTAGAGGTGGCTCTCCTTAGATAGATAACATGCTGGGTGAACAAATTACAACGGGGCAATTGACAAACACCGAGAAAGCAATACAGGCATATACTAATCATCTCGACTCTTTTGAGACTTGATTGGGCATTACAACATTATACTTAGACCGCCATCCAACTGCATCTATGACTAATAATCCACCTCCAGGTTATCATTCAAAACCCCTCCAGTATTAAGTTGCAAGCAACAGATTATTGCTTTACAAACTGCGTGTAAAGTAAACAATACGATTGTTCTATGAACAAAGGATTGTTCTTTTCTCCCTAGTAGCAACAGCACATCTAGTACCTTAGAGATTTCTGTCCCTTCCCCAGATTACCAGAGGCATGAACCCACTATCGAGCATAAATACTAACTCTTGGAGTTGCTAGCATCTACATGGCCAAGATAGCTACTAACAACGGAAAGCATGCAAGATCACAAATAACAAAAAAAATGATAGAATCAATAATCAATCTAAAATAGCATCTCAATATCCATCGGATCCCCACAAACACAACATGCAGAATTACAAATAGATGATCTTTATCATGAACGAAGCTCACAAGATCTAGACATGAAAGCACAAAGGAGGAGAACCAACCATCTAGCTACTACATGGATCCGTAGTCCAAGGATGAACTACTCATGCATTACACCGGAGGCTTGCATGGTGATGAAGAAGGCCTCCAGGGTGAATTCCCCTCTCCGGCAGGGTGCCGGGAAGAGCTTCAGATCCCTCCCGATCTAGGGATGGAGATGACGGCTGCTACAGACTCTTTCGTGGATTTTTGATCGGGTACTTAGGGTTTTCGTCCCGAGGGCAATATATAGGCGGAAGGAGAGGCCGAGGGGGTGCCGGGAGCGGCCACACCACCCCATGGCGCGGGACAGGCCTGGCCGCGCGGCTAGGTGGTGTGGTGGCCCCTGGCCCCTCTCCGTCTCGTATTCTGGCACTTGATGACATCCAGAAAAATAGGCACTTTGGCTTTTGTCCGGTCCAATTTCGAGAATATTCATTTTCTGTCTTTCCTGGAACCAAAAGCAGCAGAAAACAGGCAGCTAGCACTGTGGCTCTTGTTAATAGGTTAGTCCAAGAAATCATATGAAAAGTACTCCAAAGTTGGAACAAAACACAAGAAAGTGGATAAAACCAAGCATGGAACATCAATAATTTGTGTTTATGAAGATATCCAAGCATCATGAAAACCGTTCACTCGAATCAACGATTTGATTATGGACTCCGGGTTACTCCCATAGGGAGCGCTGAAAGAACATTCGACTGAAACAAGCAAATTAAGACGACAGCAGTCGCAAAGTACTTATAGTCCCCACTCGAGTCTATGACTCGAATAGGCACTCGGGGACTACTCCCATAGGGAGCGCTGGCCGCGCACCCTATGATTATTTTTGCTTATATGTTATGATGTGTGTTGATAACATCCACACTCGAATGTTACCGCGACTTTGACTCATATTTTCCCTGTAAGAGACAGCGTCTATTGGGTCACCCGAATCATCTCTGCGATGATAAAAATTCGGATACCGCGCTTACAGCATGAAGATAAGACCTGAATAAGGCCCGACACCGCATTTACTGCGCACTACCAGAAATATATCCGTGCCTATAGGTACAATGAATATTCCTTGAAGGACGCGCCGAGTGCTCATGCTCACACACTGGGATTTGACTCATGTAAGACCTCCATGGCCTGAGTCGAATTACGCTAGCACTTTCGCGAATTCGAGTCTAGGGACTCGAGTTTGAGTAGATTGCGTTGTTTTGCCCTAAGGCAGTTAACTGATCCCGATGCATTGGATGAATCATGCACGTATATCAAAAATCCCTATGACATAAAACAGAGCACTCGATAATATGCTCAACTGTGCACTCGAAAGACTTCATAAAAAGTCTCCACTCGAATCTGCGATTCCACTAGACACTCGGGGGACACTGACATGGGCATACCCTACAGGTACTTGAGCTTGGTATATACGGCCCAAATATGACAGGAGCCCACGGCATTACCAGGGCCCAATACAGGATTCGGGTGACTCACGAGGACTTCGATTGCTTGCAGCACAAGACAAAGCTTAAGATAGAAAGTATAAAGGGACAAACCCTAACTCGTAACTGACTCGACCTGCTACCCGAGACCTAGCCTATCTATATAAAGGCTAGGAGGGGGCGGCGAGGAGGACAATCACAACCCTAGTTTCCACAACCTCGCTAGATTACATCTACTCACCCCCTGTAACTTTTGACTCCCTCGATAATTCCAAGAACAGACAAGCAGGAGTAGGGACCTCTACGAGGCCTGAACCTGGGTAAACCTTGCATCCCTATGTGCTTGTTTGCTAGCCGATTGATGCCTCCAGTGCTCCCTCCTTCTCCAAAACCCAAGTCCATAACAATGGCATTAACGAGTTAATCCCTCGTCACTTGGTCTTTTCAAGAGCTTGTATAATGGTGCCACTCTTTCACCGAGCCGGCTTACGAACCGACTAACCGCAGCGATGCAGCCAATGAGCCATTGTACGTCCTTCAGACGAGTTGGCCTAGAAATGTTTAGTATAGCCTTTATCTTGTCTGGGTTCACCTCTATGCCCCTCTGACACACGATGAAACCTAACAATTTTCCGGCTGAAATTCCAAAGAAATACTTCTTGGGTTAAGCATTATGTTGTATTTTCGTAGATTTGTGAACATTTCCTCTAAGTCGGAAATTAGAGTTTCCTTCTTTTGGACATCAGCATCCAAATTCCATCCGATTTGATTATGGAGGCAACGCTGCATAGTGCGTTGGTGCATAGCTCCTGCGTTTTTGAGCCTGAAAGGCATTGTTACGTAGTAGAAGGTTCCAAAGGGGGTGACAGACAAAGTCTTCAATTTGTCTGACTCATTCATGCGTATTTGGTGATAACCGTAATATGCACCGAGAAAGCATAGGAGTTCTCAGCTTGCTGTCGAGTTGATAACTTGGTCGATTCTAGGCAGAGCGAACGGGTCTTTGGGACAAGCCTTGTCCATGGCAGTATAATCAACACACATTCTTAAATCAGTGGTATCCTTAGCATTACAGGATTGGCTGACCAAAGAGTGTGGATGACCTCTTCGATAAATCCGGCTAATTCTAACTGATCTAACTCCTTAGCTATAGCTTTGTGGTTTTCATCCCCGAAACATCGTAACGACTGTTTGACGGGTTTAACATTAGGATACATATTTAAAGAGTGCTCGGCGAGTTCCCTAGGTACTCCGGTCATGTCAAAAGGTTGCCATGCAAAGATATCTTTATTAGCTTTGAGGAACTCGACGAGCGTGCTTTCCTATGTGCGGTCTAAAACCTACGCCTATCTGTGTCACCTTGGAGGGGTCGTCGTCCTTCAGCGGTGTTGTCTTCGTCTCTTCCGATGCCTTTAACTCTGGAGTCGGTTTTAGCACCTCCTTCTTCGTCGTGGGCATCTCAAACGGATCATTGTTCTTATTGATCTCCTGGTCCTCGGCATGTAGTATGGCTTCAACGAAGGTGTAAGTTCCATCTTCGGATTCTCGTGTTTTCTTCGGGTTTCCCTGGATTGTGATGACACCATTGGGACCTAGAAGTTTCATCATATTATAGATGTAGGAGGGGTAAGCCATGAATTGCCAATAGGCCGGATGCCCGATGAAAGAAAATTGCCTGCCCTAATCATGTTTTGATGTTTGTTGTCAACACAAGATAGTTTTTACTGTGTGCTAAGTATTGTAGGTTCATCCGTATAAAGGCACATGACAGTGTTTTAGTATTCGGAGAAGGGTTCAAATTTTCATGAAGAAAAGGTGCCTGTTGGGACCTTTGGTGTGCTTCCTCCCCTAAGTCTGGAGACTACGGGTTCCAGGCCTGGAGACTCCAGGATCTTGGACCGGAGACTCCGGCCAAGTCTCTGCCTCCCCAGGGAAACTCTCTGTATCCAGGTTCGGAGTTGGACTTGGAGTCGAGCGTGCCATCGGAGACTCCGGGGCTGGTGCTCGGAGATTCCGGGCCAGTCTCCGGCGTTGTCTCCGGGGTGGCTCAAAAAGAATTCAGGGACTCCCTCCGGAGTCCTGCCTAGAGTCTAGTGCCCACCCTGGAGACTCCGGCCCTCAAGACCAGAGACTTTGGGTTTAGTGATGCAGCAACGACTATTTTTTCTAGGGGGTATATATACCCCTTCTTCTCCAAGTGAAGGTTCCGGCTTCTACTCTTTCTCCTCCATTAATGCTGAGCTCCAACCTCCTAGATCTCACTTTCTCGCCCCTCAAACTTGATGCCCTTTGGGGATTTGAGGGACGAGACCTAGACCTAGATTTCCACCAAAGGGATTTGTGTTTCCCCACCATTTGTGTAAGTTGTTGTTGCTCTAGGGTTTGAGGAAACCCTAACTTGATGAAGTCGCCCTCCATAGCTCATCCTCGTGCATTAGAGCTTCGAGGTCATCTTGGGAGCCTCCAATTCAGTTCTGGAGAAGTGCCCCAAGGTTTTGTACAAGGTTTCGGTCACCACCTTCAAGGTCACCGCATAGTGGATCGTGTGCTTGCCGCAAGGCGGGTGCTCGGGAGAATAGCGTGAGGCCTTAGTGGTGTTGGTGGTCTTAGTACCACCCACCTCTCCAACGGAGACGTACTTCACTTCAAAAGGAAGGAACTTCGAGAAAACATCTCTGTGTCCCCTCTCGGTGATTTCTATCCTTTACCCTTTATTATTATTGTTGCTTGCGGGATATTGTCTTTGGCTCGCAGGAGCACGTGATCCCATTATGAGAAAACATATTTCGAAATTTCAAAAAATTCAAAAAAAATAGTTGTATATACATTCGAACATTTTATGTTGGTACACAAGTTTTCCGGATGAAATATCATTTCATGTGTCGTGTATAAAAAAGACAACAATTGTCATAGGAATATGACTATTCACGTATCGTTTTTTGTCTTTTTATACACGACACATGAAATGTTCTTTCATCCCAAAAATTTGTGTACCAACATAAAATGTTCGAATGTATATGCAAAATAAAATTCTTGAATTTTTTGAAATTTTGAAATATGTTTTCTCATAATGAGATCACGTGCTCATGTGAGCCGAATTGCCACCTCCTGTTGCTTGCTTGCTTTCTTGTCACATAGGTTCTCTCACTTAGTTGCATATCTAGAGAACTTACTTTGAGTCAAGCCTTAAATTGAAAAGAAGCTAAAAATTGAGTAGCTCCTATTCACCCCCTCTAGTCGCTTATACCGATATTTCAATTTGTATTAGAGAAAGGTGATCTTCTTTGGCTTAACCTCCTAAGAGAAGTATGAGCGACGCGAAGGGGAATGAACTTCCTCCCAATGAAGACCCCATCACTAGGAGTGAGCTTGTCGAATCTATGGATACGTTTCGACAAGAGATGAAAGCCTTGCTTGAATCATATCTTGGTAAAAAGGAAGTTGTTGTTGCCGATGCCATTGATAATCA
Source organism: Avena eriantha (assembly GCA_910589775.1). Taxonomy (NCBI): domain Eukaryota; kingdom Viridiplantae; phylum Streptophyta; class Magnoliopsida; order Poales; family Poaceae; genus Avena; species Avena eriantha. Next base: position 184,095,043 of record OU342740.1, on the reverse strand, counting down.
ATCAAGTGGATCCAAACCAGTGGAAGATCCCCTTAAGGAATCTCCCATCAGTGATGGTGGCAACAAGGATAAAAGTAACCCGATGGGAAACATGCCTCCACCACCTAGCTATAATAATGCCCCTCTCCCAATGCCACATATAAATCATCGTGGTCCACCACCTAAGCTTGATGTATCTAATTTTGCCAATTGGCAATATCTAATGCAGTCTCACTTCAAAAGTTCTAGTGTTCATCTTTGGAAGGTTGTGGAGTTTGGCTTCTTTCCGCGCAACCTCTACAACATGACACCCACCGAGAAAATCAACAATCAACTCAATGCCACCACCATGGCCATTATCCAAGATGCTTTGACCCATGAGCAAATGACCCACATTCGCTCTTATCACACTGCTAGGGAAGCTTGGAATGCTCTTCAAAGAGTATATCTTGGCAATAATAGCATTCAAAACTCCAAGTTTGAAGAAATGCACTATGAAGCCAATTCTTTTGTTTGAAAGGAAGATGAGACTCCCAAAGACCTCTATCGAAGGGTCATGGCCCTTTCGATTAGAATGATTGACCATGGTAGTAGGGACGTGGATGACAAGTGGATCAAGCGCAAGTTCATGCAAGCCGTCTTGCCCTTCCATAGAGAAATGACCAACAATATTCGCTCAAGATCGGACTTCTATGCCATGTCCTCCAATGAAGTGCCAAATGAGTTTGTGTCTCTTGGAATCATGAACAAGACCACCGATGGTGCTCTTGCTCATGCTCAGAGAATAGATTCTCCCACTCTTGCTTTGAAGGCCAAGGCTCATGTCTATGAAGAGGAAGTTGATTCATTGGGAATGATAGAAGGAGATGACGAAGATATCAAGTGTGCTCTTCATGAGCAATTAGCATTAGTCTCAAGAAGGTTTTGGAAGAATCAAGGAAATGGCAATCCATCAAGGACTACCACAACTAGTGCAATACCCAAGTTGAGATCATGTTACAATTGTGGAGAATCCAACCACTTCATCGCCGCATGCCCATATGAGAAGAGAGAAGACCATGGAGAAAGGCTCATCTTGAAATCCAAGTTCAAGCTCACTCCAAACAAGAACTTCTTCAAGAAAGTCCCAAACAAGAACTTCAAAAACAAGAACTTCCCCAACAAGAAGGAGCCACAAAAATAAGTGGTGGTGGCCTGTGAAGAATATAAAGAGAACAATGAGATTGATAGTGATGACGAAGATGATGGAGACATTGTGGGTGTGGCCGCCATTTCCACAATTGCCACCACTTCTGCTACTACTACCACAACCTCTTCACCAACATCTCTCTTCGACTCTCCCAATGAGAACAAGCGTGTCGCCAAGCCTACATGTCTAGTGGATACTACTACATCAACCTCCTCACCGACATCCCTATTTGATTTCCAAATGAGGACAAGCTCATCACCAACCCCACATGTCTCATGGCTAAAGCATCCAAGGTATCTCCTCCACCCACTATTCCTCCTTCTATTGATGCATTGTCATATGATCATGAAATGAGTCTCAAGATTAAGAAGGAAGTAGTGGAATCCACTAGTTGCTTGGATAACTTGGTAGGATAAGCCAAGGTATGTGTTGAGGCTCTCTTGAGTCAACTAGGTGAAGCACGTTATATCATTGATGAGAGGGATGGCTCCATCTCGGAGATGTTTGGGCATGCTAGGGAGGCTGCCATGGAGGTAGCCGCCTTGACCGATGCTCTTGAGGAATAGCAAAGTAAAAGAATTACCCTAGAAGAGAAATATATTGCTCATGAAGAATCCTTTAACTTAAATATCTCTAAACTTGTTAAAGAACGCGACCATGCTCTTACACTATCAAATGTTCTTAAAAAGGAAAAGCTCAAGTTTGGTGTTGGTCATGATAGACTAAATGAAAGTTTTGAGAAACTCAAGAAGGAACATGAGGCCTTGTTAAGCAAATTCTCTACTCTGTCAAAGTCACATGAACAACTTCAAACTCAAGTAACAAAATATGTTTCAACCATGCCAACTAGTATTGCTTCATCTTCTACTAACCCTTGTTGTGAGCATAGAAATGTTCTCGAGGAGAAAAAGAAGTTGAAAGCTACAATTGAGAAAGGCCTTGTCTCATGCATTTAAGGTGAGAAAAGTCTAAATGCCCTTTTGAGTAATCAAAGTAAATGTGACTAAGGAAGGACTTGGGTTTGCATCCAAGTCAAAGAAGAAGAACAAGGGTAAGAAGTAAAAGAACTGCCCTCTCCTCCTTCCAAAATGATTACTTTTGTGAAGGAGGGGGAGATGACAAAAGAGAAGGAACCAATGTCATTAGGAACGGGATGGACCATCTCATAATGACTTTGTGGGAAAATATAACCCATCCTATGTTCTTATGAAATCTTATGATGGTCATGTCTATGCTAAGTATGTAGGAACCTCTACCGTTGGGCCATTTGGGTTCCCAAGATTCTTGTGACTAACAAACGAGGACCCATTCAACAATGGGTATCTGACATGGGTATACCCTACAGGTACTCGAGCTTGGTATATACGGTCTAAATACGTACAGGCCCACGGTGTCGCCAAGGCCCAGACGAAAGGAGTCGAGTAACCTGCGGACTCTCGATTGCTTGAGAGATAAGAAGAAGCTAAAGATAGAATGTTTGAAGGGGAAAACCCTAACTTGTAACCGACTCGACCTGCTACCCGAGACCTAGCCTATCTATATAAAGGCTAGGAGGGGGCGGCGAAGAGGACACACGCAACCCTAGTTTCCACAACTTTCGCCAGATTGCATCTGCGCACCATTGTAACTTTCGACTCCTTTGATAATTCCACAAGCAGACAAGCAGGAGTAGGGACCTCTACGAGGCCTGAACCTGGGTAAATCCTTTGTCCCCTGTGTGCTTGTTTGCTAGCCGATAGAGGTTTCCAGCACTCCCTCCTTCTCCAAAACCTAAGTCCATAACAATGGGCATTGATGAGTTAAACCCTCGTCAGTATCTAAAACCAAGCATTGATTTCTTGTAGGGCTATGCTTCTGATGGAAGAAAATGTGTGGTTGATAGTGGTGGCACAAGTCATATGACCGGAAGCTAAGAGATGCTTGACGAGACGAGACCTAATGCTTCCAATATGTGTGTCACTTATGGAGATGGATCAACCTCTAAGGTATTGGGTTTGGGTAAAGTAGTGGTCACACCAGATATATCCATTGTGGACATTATGCTTGTCAAAACCCTTTCATAAAATTTACTTTCCGTTCATCAACTCGCGCTTATGGGCTTTAATGCCTACTTTACCCCGAAGGTTGTGGTTCTCATGTGGAGCAACACTCTCTATATAGCCTTTGTTGGGTACGCCGAGAACGGTTTGTATGTGGTAGATTTCGAAAAGAAACCCACACCTACCGCGACGTGACTAATGGTTAAAGGTGACACGGGATGGCTTTGGCATCGCCGTCTTTCCCACGTCAATATGAGGTCTTTGCAATGCCTCCATACGGGAGGACACATCCTTGGTTTAAAAGATAATGTGTGTTTTGTCAAAGATCATGTGTGTAGGGCATGCATTGAAGGGAATCTCCATGAGACGGCACCCCCCAACTACAACCATCTATTCCGATGGGATCTTGGAGCTCGTTCACATGGATCTCTTTGGTCCTCCATCCTTTGATAGTCTTGGGGGAAATAAGTATTGTTTGGTTATTGTTGATGACTACTCAAGATACACATGGGTATATTTCTTCAAAAAGAAGAGTGAGACTCAACAAACCATCATCAACTTTGCCAATGAAGTGCAACGTCAACATAACAAGAAGATCTTGGCCACAAGAAGTGACAATCGTACCGAGTTCAAGAACTACACCTTAGATGAGTTTTTTGGTGATGAGGGGATCAAGAATCAATATTTCGCTCCTTATACCCCTCAACAAAATGGTGTGGTGGAAAGGAAGAATCGAACTCTAATGGATATGGCAAGAACCATGATTGCGGAGTTCAAGCCTCCATATAACTTTTGGCTGAAGCTATCTCAACCGCATGTCATATTGCCAAGCGGGTTTTTCTTCTCAAGCATTTGGATATGACTCCATATGAGATCCTCACCGACAAGAAGCCAAGTATCCACTATCTTCGGGTGTTTGGGTGCAAGTGCTATATTCTTAAGAAAGGTAACCGGTTATCTAAATTCGAGACTTGTACTATTGAAGGTACTTTGTTGGCTATGCATCGGACTCTCACCCCTACAGGATCTACAACAAGTCCACCAAGAAAGTTATAGTATCCTCTAACGTGAAGTTCGATGAGCATAATGGCTCCCAAGTGGGGCAAATTGATCTCGGTGATGTAGGTGATGAAATTCCTCCTCAAGCCATAAGAAGAATGGGTGTGGGAATTTTCCGCCCCGTTGAGGAACCCCTTGTCGTGGAAGGAGAAGTACAATCCTCTACGCAAGTGGAGCCTTCACCTACACTAGATATACATGAAGCCCATAGCCACCAAGATACCATTGTTGAAGATATAGCTCATGATCAAGGTCAATCTCAAGTAAATGATGGGTGTTCTTCACCCCATAATGACCAAGGTCAAGCTCATGAGGATGGTCAAAGTCAAAATGTCGAGTAAGCTCAAGAAGAGGAGAAAGCTCAATTTCTAGGTCAAGACGAGGATCAAAATAGTGGTGATGACCAAGTATATTCTCAAGAATCCATTGAGGAGGCTCATGCTCGTCGTGAAGCAAGGAGGATTGCCAAGCTCATCCGAGAAGGAATCACTCTTGAAAATATTGTTGGTGATCTTGAAAGGGGCATTTCTACTCGTAACCAAGTGGCTAACTTTGTTAGCCACAATAGTTTCATTTCTTGTGTAGAGCCCCAAAAGGTGTATGGAGCGCTTGAAGACCCAGATTGGCTTGATGCCATGAGTGAAGAACTTCACAACTTCGAGTGCAACAAAGTGTGGTCGTTGGTGGAGAGACCCAATAAGTGCCATAATGTCATCGGAACAAAGTGGATCTTCAAGAACAAGCAAGATGCAAATGGGATGGTTATTCGCAACAAGGCAAGATTAGTGTCTCAAGGCTTCTCCCAAGTCGAAGGTATCGATTATAGTGAAACTTTCGCCCCGTTGCCCGTCTTGAATCCATTCGTATCTTGCTTGGATATGCATCTCATCATAACTTTAAGTTACAACAAATGGATGTGAAAAGTGCATTTCTTAATGGTCCCTTAAATGAGTTAGTGTATGTCAAGCAACCTCCTGCTTTTGAGGACCCCAAGTGTCCAAACCATGTCTACAAACTTGATAAGGCACTCTATGGTTTTAAACAAGCTCCACGTGCGTGGTATGAGCACCTTAGAAAGTTGTTGGTAGACCGTGGTTTCGAAGTTGGGCTATCGACCCCACTCTTTTTAGTATGAGAGTTGGAGAAAACTTGTTCATATGTAAAATTTATGTTGATGATATTATCTTTGGTTCTCCTTACAAAGGTTTCAACGATGTCTTTGCTAAGCTAATAACCAATGAGTTTGAAATGTCTATGATGGGGGAGTTGCAAATTCTTTCTTGGCTTTGAAGTGAAGCAAGTAATTGGAGGTATCTTCATTAATCAAGCCAAATACATTCAAGATATGCTCAAGAGGTTCAAGTTGACGGATTTATATGGAGCCAAGACTCCCATGCCCCTCAAGTGTGATCTCACTCTCGATACTAAGGGTAAAGATGTGGATCAAAAGGTATATCGATCTATGATTGTATCTTTTCTTTATCTTTGTGCATCTAGACCGGATATCCTGTTAAGTGTGGGTATTTGTGCATGGTTTAAAGCCGCCCCAAAAGAAAGCCACCTTGTGGCGGTCAAGTGAATCTTTCGATATGTAGTTGATACCCCAAACTTTGGCTTATGGTATCCCAAGGGCTCAAGCTTTGGTCTTCATGGTTTCAGATTTGGCAGGAGACAAAGTTGGAAGGAAATCAACCTTCGGGGCTTGCCAATTCCTTGGTGTGTTGGTCATGAAAGAAACAAAATTGTGTCTCCTTATCTTCCGCTGAAGCGGAGTATATTGCGGTCGCTAGTTGTTATGCACAATTGTTATGGATGAGGCAAACTTTAAAGTATTATAGTGTCACTTGTGACAAAGTGCCTCTTCTTTGTCATAATGAAAGTGCAATTAAGATCGCCTACAACCCGGTGCAACACACAAGAACCAAGCATATTGATATTCGTCATCACTTCATCCGGGAGCATGTGAATAATGGATATATTGACCTCTCTTATATTAGAAGTGAGAAGAATCTTGCGGATTTATTCACCAATCCCCTTGATGAGAAGAGATTCCGAGAGTTAAGGCATGAGCTAAATATCATTGATTCAAGCAATGTGGCTTGAGACCATGCACCCATACCAATGCATTCATATGTTATCCTATCTAGATGTAGGCATGGACATAGGAGGAGTGCGGTCCTAATTGATTGGGCCATGCCTCCCCCATTATGCCCAAAGTAAGAAAATCATCCTCTTTATATCATTTTGTGATATGTGAGCTTGAATGACGAGTTTTGGTAATGGACCCAAGATATATCTTCGTGGTGCCAAGCCAAGTATACTCAAACATGGTGGCCTCGGCCACCGACGCACACATTGGTGTGTGTCTAGGTGTTGTTTCAATCCTTGCCGGTTCCTTTTTCTACTTTGGTTGTTTGTGTCTTCCTTGGCTCTTCACCTTGTTGACTTGTGCCATTTTTTATGATTTTTGCATGTCCTCCTTGAATCTGGCAGTGGAGGCCGGAGATTTCGGGGTCTGACCCTAGAGACTCCGATGGCCTGGAGACTTTGGCCTAGCGGTTTCTCGCACGATTTGAGTAGAGAGTCAGGGTGGGGGTAACTCCCAGTTACTCCTATCCACTCCTGACTCCCTTCTCTCCTCATCGACCCACTCCCTTCTCGGTATGTTGCCGTCGGGGCTTCCTCCGCCCCGGATCCACCGCTGCCACCAACCACTCTCTTCCCCTTCTGTCAGACCTTCTCCCCGCCGGCTGGGAGCCATCTCCATGGACCAAGGTAGTTCCGGTAGCTCTCGTCCTCATCGCACCAAGTCCAAGACCCCGAACTATGGACGAAACCCTTGCAACATGTCCAACTGACACCCTGATGACAGCCACGAGGAACAAGCTGAAAAGGCCAAGGGCAAGAAAGCCATGCCATTGAAGAGGCAAGAGGAAGAGCGTCTTCATCGTATGGAACTTACTGAGAAACGAAAGTATGACAATCTCACCACACTCTTAGGGCTGAACAATGATGAGTTCCGGGTCATGAGGAGGCAGTTGTCCTATGATATGGCAAGTAACAACCCGGATACTAGTTTCTGGAGGCGTGAGCAGTATTTGATCATGACCGAGATTTATGCTCATCTGTCTGAGAAGAAGCCTGTGTGCCCTCATCGTCCTCTAGGTTTTGGCTTCATGAACAATAAGACCTATTTCTCCGAGGCTCTTTGGATCACCGAGAAACTTGGGTTGCATCATCTCATGGGTTTTTAGCAAAGCTACAATGTTCTGATTGTGCATTAGTTTTTTTGCGCCTCGCATGTTCAGAGAAGGAAACGAGATTCCTATGACTTGGATGACTAGCGAGGTTCGTTGTTAGTCCAACATGAGTGAGTTTTCTGTGGTCTTGGAGTATCCATTTGAGGGAAAGAATGCACCGGTTGGTCATCGCATTCATGAGACTACCGGGCTTGAGTAGAACAAGAAGCCTCTTTCTCCTATCTACAACAATAATGGTGTCCTTGGAGAAGAAAGGAACCTAAGGCTACCGTTCCACATCTTGATCCGCATATTTCGTGAGAACATTTACCCTCAAGCGGGCAATCTTGACACTATTCGGTCAACTTTGGTTCCTCTTATGACTCTTGCTCATTCCGTGTACCTCAAAGGCCCCGATGCTCCTGCCACTCCCCTCGACGTATGTATTTCATCTTCATGGAAATGGCCATCCACATCTCTGAGAACAATACTCCAACATATTCCCCCTATGTCATGAGGCTAGTGCTCTCCACCTTCGCAAAGATTAACTTGCCTTCTCCGCTTGAGGGTCGGCCTGTTGTTGCCCATGCCCCTCTCTAGTTGCAGCGCAAGGCTTCCACTACCACTGCGGATCCTCGTGGCTATTCTGCTCCCATGCCAGATGCTGAGATTAGAGAGGATGAGGAGGATAGCCCTCCTGCTGCCAGCCCTGTCCGTGCTAGGAGGAAGAATGCTAGAAATGCCCATATGCCTTCCTTTTCTCGTGACTATGTGAAGGGGCAAATCAAGAAGGCCACCTTTTGGGAGAAGATGCTTTTGTGCATGAACATTGATATTCACAAGGTTCAATATGAAGCATACAATAGGGATAAGCATATTCTGAAGAAGTTTCACCAATGGGAGGAAGATAGTGATGTCGAAGGATTCGGTGATGCTCAGACTCGACCTTAGCCCTCTCGCACTCTCTCTTATGGTTCTTGGGCTCAAGGTTCCGTTCATTAGTGCATGTTTGAGGATGATGCTTCCTCTTCTCTCCGTGGCAAGGGCCCTTCTGCTGATGATGATCAAGGTTCCGAGGTGAGCTCCGGTGATGACGAGGAGGACGAGGACGATGAGTGATCCGGTTGGGGCGTCTAGTCTCGCTCTTGTCCCCTTTGGGTGTCTCGATGCCAAAGGGGAGAAGTTGCTATTAGGTAGCATGGGATTTGCATGGGAAGTCACAAGCTTGTTCTTCATTTGATTCTTTCGCTTGTGACTTGTTCTTATTTGCCTCGCTTTATTTGTGGACCTATGTTATGTATCATCTATGGACCCATGTTGTGTGACTATCTATGTGAAGACTATGTGATATCTATCTTATCTATGGATTAATATATCATGTATGATGAAGACCCTTCTTATTGGATGCTCTTATATATCTCTTCACCACATGTATTGGTACAAAGGTATGAGTATCACTTAACAATTCTTATCTCCTTATATATGGGTAGGTTTTAATATCTAGGAGGAGTGTCCTCCCTTGTTTTTGTGCACGTATATTTATATGCAAATCTCGTGTGTGCACACTTCGAGGGGGAGCCTCTCTACCTTTTGTACCTTGCGCTTGTCTATTTTTGTGCAAATCCTTGTGTTGTCATCAAACACCAAAAAGGGGGAGATTGAAAGGACATTTCCTGCCCTAATCATGTTTTGATGATTGTTGTCAACACAAGATAGTTTTTACCATGTGCTAAGTATTGCGGGTTCATCCGTATAAAGGCAAAAGGCAGTGTTCTAGTATTCGGGGGAGAAGGGTTCAAATTTTCATGAAGAAAAGGTCCCTATTGGGAGCTTCGGTCTGCTGCCTCCCCTGAATCTGAAGACTCTGGGGTCCAGGCTCGGAGACTCCGAGGTCTTGGACCAGAGACTCCGGCCAGGTATCCAGGCAAGTCTCTGCCCTAGGCAAACTCTCTGTATCCAGGTACGGAGTTAGACCCGGAGTCGAGTGTGCCACCGGAGACTCCGGGGCTTGTGCCTGGAGACTTCAGGCCAGTCGCCATCCTTGTCTCTGAGGTGGCTTGAAAAGCATTCAACGACCCCTTCCGGAGTCCTTTCTGGAGTCCAGCACCCACCCCGGAGACTCCGGCCATGCCCGGAGACTCCGGCCCTCAAAACTGGAGACTCCAAGGTTAGTGATGCAGCAACGACTATTTTCTATGTGTGTGTGGGGGGGGGGATATATACCCCCTTCTTCTCCAAGTGAATGTTGCGACCTCTACTCTCTCTCCTACATTAATGCTGAGCTCCAACCTCCTAGATCTCACTCTCTAGCCACTCAAACTTGATGCCCCTTGGGGATTTGAGGGAGGAGACCTAGACCTAGCTTTCCACCAAAGGGATTTGTGTTTCCCGAACATTTGTGTAAGTTGTTGTTGCTCTAGGTTTGAGGAAACCCTAACTTGAATAAGTCGTCCTCCATAGCTCATCCTTGTGTGTAAGAGCTTTGAGGTTGTCTTGGGAGCCTACAATTGAGTTGTGGAGAAGTGCCCCAAGGTTTTCTACAAGGTTTCGGTCGCCACCTTCAAGGTCACCGCGTAGTGGATCGTGTGCTTGCCGCAAGGTGGGTGCTCGGGAGAACAGGGTGAGGCCTTAGTGGCGCTGGTGGTCTTAGTACCGCCCACCCCTCCAACGGATATGTACTTCCCTTCAAAAGGAAGGAACTTCGGGAAAACATCTCGGTGTCCCCTCTCAGTGATTTATATCCTTTACTCTTTATTATTATTGTTGCTTGCTTGTCACATAGGTTCTCTCACTTAGTTGCATATCTAGAGAACTTACTTTGAGTCAAGCCTTAAATTGAAAAGAAGTTAAAAATTGAGTAGCGCCTATTCGCCCCCCTCTACTCGCTTATACCAATCTTGTCCCGAAGATAGCATGGTATGAGCTCTTGAATGACACCACTTCAAAAGATAGTGGTTTAGTCTGATAATTATCTGGCGTTCCAAAAGTAACATCCAAAGTAATTTCTCCCAGAGAGTCTGCTTGCTATAATTTAGCTAAGTTTCCGATATCCTAATGCGGTGCAGTGTTTCGATGTATAGGATGTTGATGATACTACCACCGTCCATGAGAGTCTTTGAGAACTCATAGCCGACGATCAGTGGATTGAAAAATAGAGCGTACTTTCCTCGCCTATGGGGTTTAGGAGGATGGTCGCATTGGTCAAAGGTGATTGTTACTTCTGACCAGTCTAGATATTGGGGGACGGCCGGAATAATTATGTTGAGATCGTGCATTACTGCCTTCTTAACCTTGTCCAGTTGGGATCCGAGGAAGCAGACATAGGTGTCTTTCTTGGTTGGGTAAGGCTTTTTTCCATCCAACTTGGGATTTGAGGCTCTGCCTCCTCGATGTGAGAATCTTCCTTAGACTCCTTCTCTTTGTCAGAATTTTTATTTCCTTTTCATCGCTTGGCCCTGTAGCTAGCAGATTCATCTTTTTATGTCATTGTTAAAAGGACACTCATCATTTGTGTGGGACGATCCCCCGTTGGCATCCAAGTGATGCACGCACGGGTTATTGGTAATGTCGGCCCAAGAGTAGGTTTTACCAGGTAGCTGTTCTCCTCTACCTTGGACTCCAGAAGTTCCGTGGCCTTGTCCCCGGCCGCCTCCATTCCCTCCTCGTCCTCCAGATCCGATAGTTGCATTGACAGTTGTAGTTTCTGGATTGGGTTTATCCTCTGAGGTATTCTTGCACTTTTGGGTATGCTGCTGCTTTGGCTGCTTAGCTAATCGTGGTATGACCAAGGCATTCAGCAGTCCCTCTGAATCATCATCGACATCTACATACTTTCTTGGCATTTCTATCATTTCTCTCAAGTCGGTAAATTTGTCGCACTTTAGCTGGTGATACAGTAATTCGATTGGGAGCCCTACGATGAAATCTTGAATCATGGTCTGGTTGTTTACCACCTCACAAGAGTTTTTCATGTCGATCCATCGTTCGAGGTAGTCCCGACAAGTTTCTCCGGCTTTCTAGGTGCACTACTGCAGATCTCCGGCCATATAGGGCCTCTTATATGTGCCTTCGAAATTCTGAAAGAATACACTTTGCAATGTGTTCTCCGGGAGTTCATTGAGCCATGATCGAGCCGTCTTCCATAGCATAAGTGGGAGATACCAGACTACGACCATGTTGTTTCCTCCTTTGGCGATGCATTAGGCCAAGAAGAAATCCTAGAGCTAGGTGTCTGGCTGAGCCACACCGTCGTAGGGTTGAATGAGCCTTGAGATAGAAAATCCCTCCGGAAAACTTGTTTGTAAGATCCGTGGGCCAAAGCATTTTGGACCCACGTATATGTTGCCCGACTCATAACATCGTCTTCTATGTTCGAGTTGATCTGGTTCCTAGCGTCACTTCATGACAGGGAGCACCGTCTCGGATATTCGTTGTGGCTGCGGTGTCGTGGAGTCGGATCTCTGCTTCTCCTCCCACCTCCTCCACCTCGGCGTCCTCCTTGGCTCCCATGGGAGTCGCTATGGTCACTACTTTGTGGAGAGGGTGGTGCTGGTGGGTTGTTTTCGGCTGATCGCCGGCCTCCGTCCAGGGCCTCGTTACACCGGCTCCGTGGAGGGTCTTCGTGGTGACGACCACCGCGTTGGCCTTATTCGACGTGGTTTTCGCCATTTCTTCATCCGTCATTGTTACCATTATGCGAGGCTCAGTCGGACAGCTTGTGTGTCTAGGAGGTGGCATCCTTTGCTGATCCTGTTCCCGATGTTGCGCTGCATCTTCTTCCATGTGGTGATTTGACTGCCGCCAGGGAGGTTGTTGTGGAAATAGTGCTACCACAGTGTCTCGCTCTACGGCTGGGGAAATGTTGCTCCAATCACGTGCAGTTCTATGTCATTGTCCCGAAGAGCCGGTTCTTGAGTAAGTATCATCCCGAGGGTCGGGGCGCCGACGTCGATCTAGTTTCCGACGGGGCCATATGTCATTTTGTCGAGCTCTGTCTATGCGACATTGGTCGGATTTTGAGACCAGCTTTCTGCTAAAAGTTGTCGCGGCCTTCTGTTGCTCTAGGCCCTTGCCGAGTAGTGCTACACACATCCGGACATGCTCTGGAGTTGGACACACCTTAAATTGAAAAGAAGCTAAAAATTGAGTAGCGCCTATTGACCCTGCTATAGTCTCTTATACCGATCTTTCACCCAAAGATACCGTGGTTTGAGCTCTTGAATGACACCACTTCAAAAGATAGTGGTTCAATCCGATAATTATCCGGCATTTCAAAAGTAACATCCAGAGTAATTTCTCCCAGAGAATTTGCTTGTTGTAATTTAGCTGAGTTTACGATATCCTCACGCAGTGTGTGTTTCGACATATAGGATGTTGATGCTACTGCCATCATCCATGAGAGTCTTTGAGAACTCATAGCCGTTGATCAGTGGATTGACGAATAGAGCGTTCTTTCCTCGCCTATGGGGTTTAGGAGGATGGTCGTGTTGGTCGAAGGTGATTGTTACTTCTGACCAGTATAGATACTGGGGGATGACTAGAACAATTGTGTTGAGCTCGTGCATTACTGCCTTCTTGACCTTGTCCAGTTGGGATCCGAGGAAGCAGACATATGTGTCTTTCTTGGTTGGGTAAGGTTTTTTGCCATCAAACTTGGGATTTGAGGCTCTGCCTCCTCGATGTCGGAATCTTCCTTGGACTCCTTCTCTTTGTTAGAAATTTTCTTTCCTTTTCATCGCTTGTCCATGTAGCTAGCGGATTCATCTTTTCTGATGTCATTGTTAAAACGACACTCATCATTTGTGTGGGACGCGCCCCCGTTGGCATCCAAGTGGTGCACAAATGGGTTATTGGTAATGTCTGCCCAAGAGTAGGTTTTACAATGTAGCTATTCTCCCCTACCTTGGACCCCGGAAGTTCGGTGGCATTGTCCCTGGCCGCCTCCATTCCCTCCTTGTCCTCCAGATCCAAAAGTTGCATTGACAGTTGTAGTTTCCGGATTGGATTTATCCTCTAAGGTATTCTTGCACTTTTGGATCTGCTGCTGCTTCGTCTGCTTAGACGACTTTGGTATGACCAGGGCGTTCATCAGTCCCTCTGAATCATCATCGGCATCTATATACTTGCTTTCCATTTCTATCATTTCTCCCAAGTCGGTAAATTTGTCACACTTCAGCTGGTGACGTAGTAATCCGATTGGGAGGTCTGTGATGAAAGATTGAATCGCGGTCTGGTCATTTACTCCCTCACATGAGTTTTTCATGTCGATCCATCATCCGAGGTAGTCCTGACAAGTTTCTCCGGCTTTCTAGGTGCACAGTTGTAGATCTCCGATCGTGCAGGCCTCCTGTATGTGCCTTCGAAATTCCGAAAGAACACACTTTTCAATGTGTTCTCCCGGAGTTCATTGAGCCATGATCGAGCCGTCTTCGACAGCAGAAATTTGAGATACCAGACTACGACCAGGCTGTTTCCTCCTTTGGCGATGCAGTAGGCCTAGAAGAAATCCTGGAGCTAGGTGTCTGGCTGAGCCACACCGTCGTAGGGTTGAATGAGCCTTGAGATAGAAAGTCCCTCCAAAAAACATGTTTGTCGGATCCATGGGCCAAAGCATTTTGGACCCACGAATATGTTGTTCGACTCATAACGTCGTGCTTCTATGTTTGAGTTGATCTGGTTCCTGGTGTCACTTCATGACAGGGAGCACCGTCTCCGATGTTCGTTGTGGCTGCAGTGCCTGGAGTCGGATCTCTGCTTCTCCTGCCTCCTCCTCCACCTCGGCGTCCTCCTTGGGTCCCACGGGAGTCGTTATGGTCACTACTTTGTGGAGAGGGTGGTGCTGGTGGGTTGTTTCCGGCTGATCGCAAGCCTCCGTCCGAGGCCTCGTTACGCTGGCTCCGAGGAGGGTCTTTGTGGTGACAGCCACCGTGCGCTTGATTCGGCGCGGATTTCACCATTTCTCCATCCGTCGTTGTCACCATTATGGCGAGGCTTAGCCGAACGACTTGTGTGTCTAGGTGGTGGCATCCTTTGCCGATCCTGTTCCCGATGTTGCGCTTCATCTTCCCAGCAAGGATTGGACTACCGCCGGGGAGGTTGTTGTGGAAATAGTGTTGCCACGACGTCTCGCTCTACGGCTGGGGCAATGTTGCTCCAATCACGTGTGGTTCTATGTCGTTGTCCCGAAGAGCCGGTTCTTGAGTAAGTATCATCCCGAGGGTCAGGGCACTAGCACCGATCGGTTGCCGATAGGGCCTTATGTCGTTTTGTCGAGCTGTGTCTGTCGGGGGGATGATCCCCAGGTACCCAAACCGGACAAGAAACCAGACAGTCGGATCGCGTCCGGTTGACCAGATGTAGCCGGACAAGGTAAGACAGGCCGGCTATCACCCGGTAGCCGGATCAGCAAGAGACAGCCGGATATGGCGACGTAGCCAGACCAAATCAGTGAGACAGGACGACGTGCATATCAGTGCACGGTACGCCTTGTTCGATGACAAGACTGGCAACCACCCGACCATACCGAAGACTTTGCGAGGGTGACGCAGGAATAGTGGCATGTGCTGACGACGGGCTCGCACGGCGTCCACTGTGCCTATGACAGCCATACCGCTTGTACTCCGATAAGACATACCATACCGGACACTGTGGATGACCAGCCGGCTGGGGCCCGCGTGTGGGGCCCGCCAGTCGGATTGGCCAGGGAGACCGTTGCCTCTCTGCCTATATAAGGAGAGGCAAGGCCTCAGTAGAAAGGGTTGGTCTCTTAGCATTTAAGGCAATAGCTAGCAGATACAGCTCGAGGAGCACTTGTGGTTGGTGTATCCCACATAGTCAAATCCGGCAGGAGTAGGGGCTTTACCTCACCACGAGGGCCCCGAACCTGGGTACTTCTTGCATCCCGCTACGCTCGCTTGTATCCAATCTCGCCTGCGGACACCGTCAACAGCTTCCCTGCTAGTCCCCACACCTCTATCTAACCTCCTCAGGTACTGTCGTTCCCAATACAACGATAGTTGGCGCCCACCGTGGGGCAAGATGGCTTCGCCCGGAGTCACGTTCCGCACAGGACCCCGCACTTCAGCCGGTGAGCGCGTGGCCTCCGGGCTGGTGCTCATGCTTGGCAAGTTCGACTGCGTCATCGACAACGCCTCCTACTTCACCAGAACCTCCTTCCCGGCGAACGGCACCGCTCTGCTATTCGGCGATCTCCCCGTCTACGTTGCCACCGTCCCGGAGCGTTTCCCTAGGGAAATCGTCTCTGTTGCGGAGCTGCCGCGCTCAGGCGGCAGCGCCTTCGCCGCATCCCGCGGCATGGAGGTCATGATGGCCGGTTCCAGCTCCCATCCCCGCCAGCCGCGGGAGCGAGGCGCGGACGAGGTCGGAACTTCCGCTCCCCCGCAGCCTCGGAACCCGGTGGAGGATGCCATTGATCGGCTCCTGACACCGGTTAACCTCGGGGATAACCCGGAGGAAGCGGAGGCCAACTTCACCATGGAGAGACAGATCCTTCTCCATGAGGCCATGGAGCTGGTGGCAGCCCGCAAGCAACTCGAGATCACCCGGCGCGAGTACGACTGCGCGCACAGCCTTACTCCAGCTACCGTAGAGCCGAGCCGGCGTGGCCAGGTACGGCGTCAGGGCGGCGAGCTGGGCGGTAGAATGGAAAAGCACGGGGAACCGGATCCCATGCCTGCCCTCACACGGCCCACCTACAGCACGCCCATTAAGAACCTGCGCGCGGCGCGAGCCGCGGCAGAGGAACTACCCAGCCTGGAGGGCGAGGAGCGGGCCCGCCAGCACGCTCGCGTGCAGGAGCTCCTCCGCATCACGGACGAGCAGGTCGGCGCCAACCGGCAGATGCAGGAAGACCTCAACTACTCCAGGGGGAGCAAGCTACCTGCCAACAGCAGGGGCGCGCCACGCGACACCCAGCAGGCGTCCTCCCCTCAGCTGCCCAGGGCCCGTAGTAGGCGTCGCAGCTCTGGCAACAGGGGCCAGCCGCGCCAGGAGCAGAAGGTGAACAGCAACCCGCCACCTCCCCCTCCGCCAGCCGGAGCGCCCAGACCAGCCGGTTCCCGTCTATCGGGCCGGGTGGGAGCACCCAACCCGGATTGTCCGGATGCCCGCGACCGCATCGAGCTCCTCGCTCAAGCGCGCATCACGGAGGAGGAAGATTCGACCGGCCCGGTTTGTTTCGGACCCTGCATCCGGAACGAGCCATTTCTGGATAAATTCTCCCTACCCAGGGACACCCCCAAGTATGACATCAGCATGAAGCCGGAAGACTAGTTGACCGACTACGCTACGGCAGTCGACATCGCCCACGGGAACAAGCGCACAGCCATGCGCTACGTCCCCCTCATGCTAACCGGGTTGGCAAGGACATGGCTCAATAGCCTTGCGCCCAACAGCATCAACGCCTGGCCCGACTTCGATAAGGTGTTCGTCCGCAACTTCAACGGCACGTACAAACGTCCAGGGCGCCCGCGCGACCTGGCCTTGTGCGTCCAGGGCGACCGCGAGACCGACCGCGAGTACGTCGCCAAGTGGACGGAGCTGCGCAATACTTGCGAGGGCATCTTGGAGAGCCAAGCCATCAGTTTCTTCATCAAAGGTTGCCGAGAGGGCACCATGCTTCACCACCGGCTACTCTGTGACGAGCCGAAAACCATGGCGAAGCTCATGACGGTTGCGGACCAGTACACCACGGCGGATGCCGCCATGAAGAAGCCCCTCTGAGTAAACGCGGACGGGCATCCGACTCCCACAGAGCCGGCTCGCGACCGACCAAGGAACCCGGCAGGAGAAGCCGGATCCTCCAGGCGCCACGGCAACGACAACCGGTTCCATGGGGACCGCCAGGCTGGACAGCAGAAGCCTCGCTACAACGCGCGGCAGGTCAATGCTGTGGAGGGTGCGCCCGACGCACCGGCTAATGAGGCAAGAAGGCAGAAGCCACGTCTCACCTTCGACCAGATGTTTGACGGCCCGTGCAAGTGGCATAGCGGTCCCTTCAAACCGGCTACGCACACCACCCGGAACTACAGCTGGACCCGCCAGCTAAAGGACCAGGGCAACCAGCCTCGTCTCCCGCCTGCCCCACGGGGTGGACCTCCACCACCGGCTAGGGGAGCCGGTAATGATGGTAACGGTGGCAACAGCAACAATGGCTACCCCCAGCCGCACGCCGCCTACCACATCTTCGAGACGGAGCAGGGCAACAAGCACAGCTGCAGGCGACGCTCCAAGGAGGTCAATGCCATCGTCTCTCCGATCCCCCAATACCTGAACTGGTCAGAAACCCCCATCACCTGGAGCCGGGCGGATCAGCCTGAGCATCTACCGACTCCCGGGGGCTACGCCATGGTGCTCGACCCTCTCATCGTCTCCAACGCGCGCACCTGCCGATTCTCGCGCGTCCTCATCGACGGAGGCAGCAGCCTCAACCTCCTCTACCAGTCCTCGCTGGAGAAGCTGGGCATTCGCGAAAGCGACCTGCGCCCGACTACCACGACGTTCCACGGTGTACTGCCGGGGCCAGCCTGCGACCCGCTGGGGAAAATCCAGCTGGACGTCATCTTCAGGACCGAGGAGAACTTCTGCCGTGAACCAATATGGTTTGAGGTGGTAAATCTGACGAGCTCCTACCATGCTCTCCTCGGGCGCCTCGACCTCGCCAAGTTCAAGTCCATCCCCCACTACGCGTACCTCAAGACGAAGATGTCGGGACCCCACGGCGTGATCACCGTCGCCGGCTGCTTCAGGCGGTCGATGGAGTGCGCCTCAGCTGGTTCCAAATTGGCAGAGGCCCTCATCATAGCCGAAGAAAAACACGTAATCATGCGCAATGTGGCCATAACCCAGCAGGACCTTCCGGCTAGCAGCAAACTGGCTGGAGAAGGAGCTTTCCAGCCGGCAAAGGAGACAAAGAGAATCCTGCTCGACCCCTCCGATCCGACTAAGTTCGTCACCATTGGTGCCGGCTTGGACAGCAAATAGGAAGGCGTGCTCGTCGACTTCCTCCGTGAGAATCGGGACATCTTCGCATGGTCCCCCAAGGACATGCCGGGTGTGCCGAGGGAGTTCGCCGAGCACTCACTTCATGTGCGTCCGGATGCCAAGCCGGTCAAGCAACCCCTGCGCCGGTTCGCAGAGGAGAAGAGAAAGATAATCAGTGACGAGATCACCCGGCTCCTTGCAGCCGGGTTCATCATGGAAGTGTACCACCCGGACTGGATGGCGAACCCAGTCTTGGTGCTGAAGAAGAACAAGACCTGGCGCATGTGTATCGACTACACCAGCCTGAACAAGGCGTGCCCAAAAGTCCCTTCGCCTTGCCCCGTATCGATCAAGTCATCGATTCCACGGCCGGCTGTGATTTTTTGTCTTTTCTAGATTGCTATTCCGGGTACAATCAGATCCAGCTAAAACCGGCTAATCAGATTAAGACATCATTTATCACCCCCTACGGGGCTTTCTGCTATGTAACCATGCCTTTCGGCCTAAAGAATGCAGGTGCCACCTATTAGCCATGTATGCAGAAATGCTTGCACTCGCAGATAGGCCGAAACATGCACGCTTACGTGGATGACATGGTCATCAAGACCAAGGAGAAGCGCACCCTCCTCGAGGATCTGGGAGAGACATTTGGCAACCTTCGCCAGTACCAGATGAAGCTGAACCCAGAGAAGTGCGTCTTTGGAGTACCGTCCGGCCAGCTATTCGGTTTCCTCGTATCACAACAAGGTATCGAGGCGAATCCCGAGAAGATCGCGGCCATCGAGAGGATGCAGCCGCCCAGGAACCTGCTTGGGGTCCAGAAGTTCACCGGATGCCTGGCTTCCCTCAGTCGCTTCGTCAGCCGGCTGGGGGAGAAGGCACTCCCATTGTACCAGCTGATGAAGAAGACGGACAAGTTCTCCTGGACTTCGCAAGCCGACACCGCGTTTCACGACCTCAAGCGCATGCTATCCACATCACCGGTCCTAGACATGCCGGCTAGCAAGGAGCCGATGTTGCTCTATATAGCAGCCATCAGCCGGGTCGTCAGTGTCGTCCTGGTGGTGGAGCGCCCCGAGGAAGGCAAGGCTCAGCTGGTCCAGAGACCTGTCTACTACCTCAGCAAGGTTCTCTCCCTCTCCAAGCAGAACTACCCCCACTACCAAAAGATGTGCTACGGTGTGTACCTGGCATGCAAGAAGCTCAAGCACTACTTCCAGGAGCACCCGATTAAGGTCGTGCGCACTGCACCCCTTTCGTAAATCATCGGCAACAAGGACGCCACCGGCCGAGTCGCCAAGTTGGCCATCGAGCTCGCCGCCTACTCCATCCAGTACGAGCCCTGGCTCACGATCAAGTCGCAGGCGTTGGCGGACTTCCTCGTCGACTAGGCCGAGACCCAGTATCTCCCACCGGTTCCGGATTCGGACCACTGGCGGATGCACTTCGACGGGTCAAAGATGCTCGGGGGCTTGGGAGCCGGCATCGTGCTCACCTCGCCCAAAGGAGACCGGCTGGAGTACATGCTGCAGATCCACTTCAAGGCCTCCAACAATGTAGCCGAATACGAGGCACTGGCGCACGGGCTCCGGCTGGCCAAGGAGATCGGTGTCAACCGGATCCTGTTCTTCGGTGATTCGGACTTGGTGGTGCAGCAGGTGTCCGGAGAATGGGACGCCAGAGATGCAAACATGGCTCTCTACCGGTTCCACATCCAAAAGCTCAGTGCCTCCTTCGACGGGTGCGAGTTTCACCACGTCCCCCGCATCAACAACGAGGCAGCCGATGCGCTCTCCAAGATCGGATCCACCAGGTAGGCCATCCCACCTGGAGGACAGGAGCGTCCTCGTCATTCGGGAAGTGCCATCCTGGGCACAGCCCTTCATGAGCTACATCGCCAATGGAGAACTCCCGGACGACGAGGTGGAGGCCAGGCAAATCCGGCGCCACGCGCACATGTACACCATCATAAACGGCGAGCTGTACAAGCGCAGCGTATCCGGTATCTTCCAAAGATGTGTCGATGTGGACACGGGATACCGGCTACTCAATGATATACACCAGGGCGAGTGTGGGCACCATGCTTCGTCAAGGGCGATAGTCGCCAAGGCATTCCGCCATGGTTTATATTGGCCCACCGCCCTCGAGGACGCTGAGCAGCTGGTCCACGCATGCAATGGGTGCCAACGCTTCGGGCAGCTCAGGCACATGCCAACTTCGGTACTCAAGATCATACCGATCACCTGGCCCTTCACAGTTTGGGGCCTCGACATGGTCGGTCCTTTCAAGCGAGCATGCGCGGCCATGACCCACCTACTGGTAGCGGTGGACAAGTTCACAAAGTGGATCGAGGCCAAGCCTATCCGGAAGCTGGATGGAGCGACGATTGTTACCTTCTTCACCGACATCATCAACCGCTTTGGCTACCCCAACAGCATCATCACCGACAACGGCACGAACTTCGCCAAGGGGGCCTTCGCCTGGTTTTGCAGCAACAAGGGCA
Organism: Avena eriantha; assembly: GCA_910589775.1. Taxonomy (NCBI): domain Eukaryota; kingdom Viridiplantae; phylum Streptophyta; class Magnoliopsida; order Poales; family Poaceae; genus Avena; species Avena eriantha. Next base: position 184,074,034 of record OU342740.1, on the reverse strand, counting down.
TCCGACTGGACCTTGCCTCCGTCGCGCACCCGTAATCCAATGGGCAAGTCGAAAGAGCAAACGGCTTGGTGCTAGCCGGCATCAAGCCACGCCTCATCGAGCCGTTAGAGTGGTCACCCGGATATTGGATCGAAGAACTTCCGGCTGTGCTGTGTAGCCTCCGCACCACGCCGAATAGGTCAACCGGCTACATGCCATTCTTCCTGGTCTATGTATCGGAAGTCGTCCTCTCCACCGACATCGAGTTCGACTCCCCTCGCAAGCTCCTGTACGACGAAAAAGCCAACAGGGAGGCGCGGGAGGACGGAGTGGACCTCCTGGAGGAGGCCCACGAGCTGGCCCTATCCAGATCAGCCCTGTACCAGTAGCGACTACGTCGCTACCATTCAAGCCGGATCCGCCTAGTCGCATTCCGCGAGGGCGACCTGGTTCTCCGGCTGGTGCAAGACACGAAGGGCATGCACAAGCTATCACCACCCTAGGAGGGCCCCTTCATCATCAGTCGGGCGCTGCCCAACGACTCCTACTACCTCATCGACGCGCAGCAGCCGCGCAAGAACAAGATGGACAAATCAGACGAGGAGACCGAGCGTCCCTGGAACGTGGCCCTGCTGCGCCTGTTTTACACCTAGTCGCCAGGCAGTGTATGTATCCTGAAAACCCCATGAATGAAAATGCGGACCCCCACGAGAATCCCGGGGGCTCCTTACTAGAAATATGTGTGCACCTGTTTTCCGGTTCAAATTTTCCGGCTCCGGCAACACCTACCCGGGGGCTCGCTGGCTGGCCCGGCCTGCTAAGTCAACAAACCGGCTGAGTAGTGTGTGATGATGTCAGAGGACCACTCTTCGTCTCATCTACAGACCGCAACCCGGCTGTCCGGCTAGCAAGAGGAAAAGCCCGAGGCATCCCACACGAAAAACGGGGAGGAGACACAGCAGACCAGGCGTCTCGGCCCTGCGACTGATTCGAACCAATCCAGCTGCTAAGCCATTAGGACCGTCTGCAATGTACTGTCAGCTCCCTTCAATTCTGGCTGCAGACCGCAACCCGGCTACCCGGCAAGGACGCGGCAAAATTAGCAGAGCACACGGGAAAGCGACTAAGTGTCTAGAAAGGGACAAGCCAGTTTTCGAAAAAAACAAGCCGTTTTCCGGCTACAATTTGACAGACTAACCTACTAACCCATGTGGACATGTGTGTATGCGTATGTACATTCTTGTCCGACTACCTGAGTCAGAATTCAGGAGAAGGAAAGAAGATTCGAAGTCCTTGCCTTCATCAAGCACTCCGAATCTCGGGGGCTACACCCACTGGGTGCGCTCGCGCGCCCCCAGCGGAGCTTGGTAGTCCCTGACCGGCTAAGGGCGTTTAGCCAGCCGATTCGGAGCCCAGGTGAGGGCAAGGGAAGGAGCAAGGAAAAATAAGGAAGATTCGAAGCACCTGGCTACGCCAGCTAGTCCGAATCTCAGGGGCTACACCCAGTGGGTGCGCTCGCGCGCCCCCACTGGAATGTTAGTTCCCCCGGTAGAAGGCGTTCAGCCAATGAAAGCAGCCGACTGGGACGAGGCCAGTCGGATAAAGTTAGAAGACTTGGGAAAAATAAGGAAGATTCGAAGCACCTGGCTATGCCAGCTACTCCGAATCTCGGGGGCTACACCCAGTGGGTGCGCTAGCGCGCCCCCACTGGAGGTGTAGTTCGTCCAGCTAAGAGTGTGTAGCCGGACGAGGTTAGCCGGGCGGAGCAAGCCGGCAAAATATCAAAAGGAAACTCAACGCACAAGTTAAGGGAGACTCAAGAATTTCAACGTTAACAAACAAAAGGGAGACGAAGCTCCCATAAGTTACCCGGCATCAAAGACAGCCGGTACAAACAGACAAGGTTCGTGAACATGCAAGACAAGACAAATACACCCGGCATCCCGGGGCAATAACTAGATGGCAGGACCCTTGCCGTGAGGGGGATCTTGGCCGGCAGAAGCTTCGGGCAGCGGAGGAGGCGCAGAGCTTGGTCCGGTTCCGGCGCATGCGGGTAGTGGCATCGGGCCCTCCACGTCGGGAGTACCGACGGACTCTGAGTCGATGAGCGCCTCGTCGGGATCCACGTAGTTGGCAATCTTGATGGTGGATCCGCGGAGCTCCGGATGGGCTTGGCGGATGGCGACAAGATCGGCTCCGGCACGGAACCCACCCTCGATCTTCTCGACACGGGCATCCTTGTACCAGGAGAGCATGAGGGCCTGAGCCATCTCCGCTCCGGCCCGCGCCGCCAGCTCCCGCAGCCGGTCCATCGCAGCCGGCACTTCTCCTACCTTCGCGGCCAATTGCACCATCCTCTCCGGAACCGGAGCTTCCGGCCATATGAAGGAGAAGACGTCTAGCGCCGCTTGACGAAGCTTGGCGGCCTCTTCGCCAAGAAGGACGACGAGCTCCTGGGCCGTCGGCTGCGCTCCCGGCCAGTTCTCCTGCAGCCGGTTGTAGGCTAGCAGGTCTATGCCGGGGTAAAAGGCTGTCAGAAAAGAGGGGTTAGATCCGGGTACCGGATCCGGAAAGAAAGGAAGACGGGAAAAGGAACTCACCCTTGGCAGTGTGGCCGACTTGCATCAGCTCCTCCACTAGGGCCTTCTCCTTGATCGCCAGCCGTTTGATCTCCTTCTCTTGGTCCTTGTTCTGGGCCTCGAGAAGGGTGAAGGCTTCGGCCCGGCTAGCGAGCGAGGCGTCGTGCTCCTTGATGGTGGCCTCCAGACCGTCTACCCTCGCGTGCCAATCCTTGTTCTACAGCCGCAGAGTGGAATTGGACTTGCTCAGCCGGTCGTTCGCTTTCTTCAAGCGATCGATCTCGCGCTGAGCGCACACGAGGATGGCTGCGAAATTCTGGCTATCAGTAAAAAAAAAAGAGGCGAACTTACTCTGGGAAGTCCCGTTGGCGGCAGCAAGCTTCTGCTCCAACGTCCGGTTCCCGCCGGCTGCGGCCTCCAGCAGCCAGATCTCCTTCACCGCCAGCTCGAGCATGGCGGCAAGGTCCGACAGTGAGGCGGCAGAGGAAGCGTCGTCGTCCACGGCGTTGACGGACAAGGACTCCTTCGCTGCGACCACCGCCGTTCGCCATTCCTCCCCAGGCTCCTCGTCGGAGTTGTCATCACCAACAACGACGAGCTCCTTGCCGGCAGCCCCCCGCGCGCCTGCGGAGGAGCCTTCCGGCTAGGAGGGCTCCGCTTCCGGCTGGGCGGGGACGGTTGGCTCAGCTCGAGGGGGAGGCGAGGGCTGTGCCCCAGAAGAAGGAGGGACGCCGGTTGGCGCAGCCGGGGCACGGGGCGGCGACCTGGCCGACGCTCGTGCCGGGCTCGTGGTTCCGAAAGAGACCAGCGTGCTAAAGAGAAGGAGGAGAAGGCAAACGCAAAATAAACCAAAGTCAGAAAAAGAAGAAAAAAGGGCAAGTGGACGGAAGGCGCCAAAAGAAAAAGGGGGGAGAAAGAACGTACCCGGGCACAACTGGGGGCGGCCCCTTCTTCCGGCCAAGACGGCTTGGTGGCAGGGCGCCGGACCGACTCCTCTTGGGAGCCGGCCCCTCCGTCGCAGGCCGGCGGGAGCCGGAACAACTGGAGCCGCTCCCGCCTGCCTAGCCGTCTGTCGCAGAGCGCGTCGTCGGGTCCACGATCGGCACGGCCTCTTCCTCCTCGTGCACCTCCCGCGTGCGGGTCGGCGGCCGGCTCGTCATTCCGGCTAGGAAAGGCATCGCCGTCCCCGTCCGATTCCTCGCCGGACCGCCGAGCGCGCGGCTCGGGAAAGTCAGGCGTGAATACCTCGAGGGAGCCTCGCCCTCCTCGCGAAGGATGCAAGCGAAGATCTGCCAAATACAAGAAGTCAGTCAGACAGAATAGGGAAACAACATAGAAAGAGCAAATAAAGTTTCTGGCTACAGCAATTTACCTGAGGCGCGCGGTTCTCCCGGCTGTAGGGTGCCAGACTGAACTTCCAGTTCTCCGGCAGCCGCTCCTTGGTGATCGTCCACACCCACTCCTTCAAGTTGTGGTAGCGGGGATCGTGGCGCGACAGCCGGGTCGGGTCCAGCCGGCCGGAGTAATAGCACATCTTGTGCACCCGCTGCTGCATTGGCATCATGAGCCGGGACATCCTGTTGGAGATATGCCCAAGAGGCAATAATAAAGTGGTTATTATTATATCTTTATGTTTATGATAAATGTTTACATCCCATGCTATAATTGTATTAACCGGAAACATTAATACTTGTGTGTTGTGTAAACATAAAAGAGTCCCTAGTAAGCCTCTTGTTAAACTAGCTTATTGATTAATGGATGATCATGGTTTCCTGATCATGGACATTGGATGTCGTTAATAACAAGATCATATCATTAGGAGAATGATGTGATGGACACACACCCGTAGTAAGCATAGCATAAGATCAAGTCATTAAGTTTGTTTGCTATAAGCTTTAAAAAACATAGTAACCTAATCTCGACCATGAGGTTATGTTAATCACCATCACCGGATGGGTACTTTGATGAAATCAAACACCACTTCGTAACTGGGTGGTCATAAAGGTGTCATTGGGTATTCTGAAAGTATGTGTTGAAGCGCATGGACCAAGATTGGCATTTGTCCATCCATATGACGGATAGATATGCTCTAGGCCCTCTCGGTGGAATGTCATCTAATCAGCTTGCAAGCATGTGACTGGGTCATATGGGATGACATAACATGGAACGAGTAAAGAGTACTTATCAGTAACGAGGTAGAACTAGGTATGGAGATACCGACGATCAAACCTCGGATAAGTAGAGTATCGCGTGACAAAGGGAATTGGTTTCGTATGTTAATGTTTCTATCGATCACAAAGTCATCGTTGAGTATGTGGGAGCCGTTATGGATCTCCAGATCCCGATGATGGTTATTGATCGGAGAGGTGTCTCCATCATGTCTGCATATTCATGAACCGTAGGCTGACACACTTAAGGTTTGAAGTTGTTGTAAGTAGATATGGAATGTGCGTTGGAGACCGAATGTTGTTCGGAGTCTCGGATTGGATCCGGGACATCACGAGGAGATCCGGAATTGTCCGGAGAATAAGATTCATATATTGGGGATCATTTTCTGAGTTAGGAAATGTTTCGGAGTATTTGTATGAGGATTCTAGAAGGTTTTGGAATGTTCCGGAAGGTTTTGGAAGATTTCTTGGAGTTTGCTTGAAAACCAAGAAAGGATCAAGGAGTCCTTGTGGGGCAAGACAAGGAGTCGTGGGGGAGGAGGACTCCTCCCCCCTTCCCAATCCGCCGGCCAAGGGAGAGGGGAGTCCTACAAGGACTCCACCTCCCCATGGCGCCTCCCTCCTTTAAATAGAGGGGTGGAGGCGCCAGCCCCTGGCCCCCTCCACTACTCCAAACCCTAGCCGCCTCTCTCCTCCTCCTTTCTTCTGCTCAGGCTTAGGCGAAGCCCTGCAGAATTCTCTACTCCACCACCACCACCACGCCGTCGTGCTGCTGGGATTCCGTGGAGAAGATATACTACCTCCGCTGCTCGCTGGAACGAGGAGAGGAAGGTCTGCTTCGACTCCGCACGTGTGACCGACTGCGGAAGCGCTGCCGGAACGCGGCGCCGGAAGGATCGTGCACACGATCTTGAGATCGGCAAGTGATCGACTACATCAACCACGAGATCCAATCTCATAACGCTTTCGGATCTACAAGGGTTAGTACAGATCTATCTCGTTGCACATGTCTAATAGATTAGATCTTGGCTTTTATCTAGATTAGATCTGGGATTTGTTCGTTCTTGCGATAGAAATTTTTTGTTTTCCATGCTACAAACCCATCACATCCAGCTAAGAGTGATGTCCAGGCCGGTTAGCCGGCAGGTGACGAGGGAGCGCATGCGCTGCAGCATCGCGTCCGTCTCCGTCTTGTCGCCGTGGAACTTCAAGTCCTAGTTCTGCCGGCTGGACTCGACATCCTGGAAGGCCGGAAGATTTATCTGGTCGACGTTGGTGACGTTCTTGACGTAGAAGTACGACTGCTGCCACAGCCATACCGTGTCCTGAAGCAAGAACTTGGGGTAGCCGGATTGGGAGCGGGACTAGACGGAGGCGCCGCCGCAGACGACTAGCGGCCCCTTCGTGTACTGCACCTGCGGCCGGACTCGGAAGAGCCGGTAGAAGAGCCCGAGATCTGGCTAGATCCCGAGATAGCTCTCGCAGAACGCCATGAAGTGCGCCAGCGTCCCGATGGCATTGGCGCCGAGGTGGTGAAGAGGGAGGTCGAAGAAGGCGAGAAACGTGAAGAGGAAGGGAGGCACCGGAAGGGCGAACCCTGGCGCTAGATGGGAGAGGAAGATGATGCGCTCCCCCTCCGCCGGGTGCGGCGACACCTCCCCCGTCGGTGCCAACCGCACCGCCACCTCCGACGACGACGGGAGAACGCGGATGGTGCGGTACTTTTCGATGTGGTCCTCGGTGACGGAGGAGCCGCACCAAGCCCTGCGGTCGGCGGCCATCTCCGGCTGACAGGGGGAACAACGACGGAAGACTGGCGGTGGCCCGTAGCGACAGCGACAACCAGCGGGCGGCGCAGCGGGCTACGGCGCACAAGGCAAGGGCGCAGGAGCAGAAGCACGCGAGGGAGAAGGAGACTGCAGCGTAGGAGCAAAGGAAAGGAACTGCATCCCCCGCGGCAACCCTTTAAAGGGGCCGGAAGGGCAACCGTCAATGGAGCCACGTGGCGCGCATCCAGACGGCCCTCACCCCAACCGCCGCCCAGGATCCGGTGTGCCGAAGCAGGACGCGCAGAAGATCCCGAAGCAGGAACCGAAGCGTCGGACAGCGGTTTCCCGAGGCGACGTGCGACGGGACGTTACGTTGCCCGCCGTAGAGCAATGATGGCGCGTGCGCGCGTGGCCGGCGTCAGCACTGACGTCATGGGTAGCGCAACCGCCAAGCACAGCCGGACGCAAATTCAAAAACAAGAAGGAGCGCACGCACATTTCTCCTAAGTGCGGAATCCACACGCGCTCGGGGGCTAGTGTTGGGGGGATGATCCCCAGGTACCCAAACCGGACAAGAAACCAGACAGTCGGATCGTGTCTGGCTGACCAGATGCAGCCGGACAAGGTAAGACAGGCCGGCTATCATCCGGTAGCCGGATCAGCAAGAGACAGCCGGATACGGCGACGTAGCCGGACCCAATCAGTGAGACAGGACGACGTGCGTATCAGTGCAGGGTACGCCCTGTTCGATGACAAGACTGGCAACCACCCGGCCATACCGAAGACTTTGCGAGGGTGACGCATGAACAGTGGCTTGTGCTGACGACGGGCTCGCACGGCGTCCACTGTGCCTACGACAGCCATACCGCTTGTACTCTGATAATACATACCATACCGGACACTGTGGATGACCAGCCGGCTGAGGCCCGCGTGTGGGGCCCACCAGTCAGATTGGCCAAGGAGACCGTTGCCTCTCTGCCTATATAAGAAGAGGCAAGGCCTCAGTAGAAGGGGTTGGTCTCTTAGCATTTAAGGCAGTAGCTAGCACATATAGCTCGAGGAGCACTTGTAGTTGGTGTATCCCACATAGTCAGATTCGGCAGGAGTAGGGGCTTTACCTCACCACGAGGGCCCCGAACCTGGGTACTTCTTGCTTCCCGCTACGCTCGCTTGTATCCAATCTCGCATGCGGACGCCGTCGACAGCTTCCCTGGTAGTCCCCACACCTCTATCTAACCTCCTCAGGTACTGCCGTTCCCAATACAACGACAGTGTTTGTGCGCCATTGGTCAGATTTCGAGACCAGCTTTCCGTTAAAAGTCATTGCGGCCTTCTGTTGCTGAGTAGTGTTACACATATCCGGACATTCTCTGGAGTTGGATTATTTGCCAGGATCTCTCGGGCCATGGTAGTGTTTTCTACCAGTGTGTTATACAACCAGTTTCCTTTGCCATCGATCCAAGGTTTTCCCATGACTATGCCTACGTGGTTCCCCTCAAAAAGGATTTGTGAACATCTAGATTTTTATTTGCCAGCTCGGGGCCGTTCCGGGTCTTCTAATGCTACAGGGAGTTGTACTGTCCTGCATCTGAAATGCGCTGCTTCTCCTCAATGAGATGGGTGGCCTCATCCAAGAGTATCTGGCGTTGTGCTTCTAGGGCTAAGGCCCTTTCCTCCAGCTCGTCCGGTGTATGTTCCGAGGTGGTTGGGATTGGCATTGTAAGTGCTTCTCCAAGAATTTCACAGGCACCTAGGGTAACCACGTGTCCATCCACCGGAGACTTTTTTGGTTCTTGGGGGATCAGAGCGCTGTCTGAATCCTCCTCGTATTCCTCAGTGACTTCCTCCTTAGCCAGAAGATCTTTAGCTGGAGTCTTGTTTTTCTTATTCTTCTTTGTCTTATTGGTCTGGGTCCCCCTGGCAAAGACGGATTTTGGTCCGTTTCATTGAGTCAAGCTTCTCTCAGTACTTTCAGACATCTAGATGTCGAGATTCTCTCCAAGATCCATATCATCTTGCGAATTGGGAGAGTTTTCATCATATATGTCATCCTTACTATTGTAGGGACTTATATCGAACCCTTCTCCTTCCTCCGCGGCCTTGGAGGTGAACTCCTCTTCTAATATTGCTTGATACGCACGGAGATATGCCATTGTCATGGACTCCCCTAAGGAAGCCGGTGTGTCAGTATTCATTTTGATTGTGTCTAACATCGAGTCGTTGTTGTCTCCAGCATCTACAGAGCCGGATCCGGAGCCAATGTAGCCAATGAAGTGAGATCCATGTGCTCTAAAGTGGGTGAGGCTTTCTTCATTAGCTTCCTCGAAGCTTTTGATGGTCTTGAGAACAACATCCATGTTGGCATTGCCGCGCATCATCATCCGCCTCGCTGTGTGCCTCAGAAGTGATTTTCCTGCTCCAGCATCGGCAGAGCCGGATCCGGAGTTGTTGCGACTTTGATCTTCCTGAGATTTGACCTCCTGAGGGAGATCTTCTTCAGATCTGATCTTCTCCATGATCTCCACTTTGGTGCGGGCTGGGTGCGATTAGGGATTTCTGAGATCCGAAACTCTGTCGCCTCCGTAGACAAAACAGATCCAGAAGTTTCTTCCGCCTCTGTCATCACTGCTAGGGTGGGTTGGGAAGTTTCAGCAAAACCGAGGTAGACATCAATCTCGCCGAAAGACATGATCGTGTAGCTAGTCACGGCCTCCCTAGCCGGATTCTAGGTCTCATCGAGAAGGACAAGAGGGATGTCACTGGCATAGAGGACCTGTCCGATGACAATTGTTTCACCGATTCTGATTCACGCAGATTCCGCCCGGAACATAGCTCTGAAAGTCACCTGTCCCATGGTGGGTGCCAACAGTTGTCAGATTGAGGACAAGTACGCCATGACGGGGTCCTCAAGGTGTGGAAAGGTGTGGGGTGTGAAACATACGATGGTCCGGGATGGTTAGCACACAAGCTTACCTAGGTTTGAATCCTCCTGTGGTGGACGGATCCTACTCCTGCTAGCAATCTAGCATATCGGCAGAGTCCTAAGTACATATTACAAGAGACGTTTCTCCTCTGCGAGTTGAGGTTGATTGTCGATGCCCTAAAGGTTGTTCCCTAGGACATCTTATATAGTCATCCGGTCCTAGGGTTTACAGGAGAGTCCTATCCGGCTATGATACAGAGTCCGTTACATAGTACATCTTGGACTACAAGTATCCATACATGCCTAGATCAGTAAGTCTTTTGGGCCTTCCCATAGCCGGATGGGCTTCCAACTTCTCTCCCTGACTAGGCCGCCCATGAAGCATATCTCTAACCCTAAGTGGGCCACCCTGGTTAGCGAGTCATAGTGGGTATACCCGAAAGTATATCCCCAACACGCACAACGGTGTCATTTCTAAAATATATTATGTTGATATATGACTATCCACATAGCATCATTACAGGCAATGGCACAAACTTTGCTGAGGAGCTTTTGCTCGGTTCTGTATTCACAAAAGGATCAGACTTGACATAGTGTCGGTCACACATCTAGAATCCCATGGGCAAGTTGAAAGGGAAAATGGACTATTACTGTTCGACATAAAACCTTGGCTCATTGAGCCACTAGAGCGCACTACTGATTGTTGGATAGATGAGCTCCCAACTGTATTATGGAGTCTCAAGAAAACACCAAATCGTCAACTGGCTATACGCCATTTTTCCTCATGTATGGGGCACAAGCTGTCTTGCCAGCTGACATAGAGCATGACTCGCCAAGATTCACCCTATACATAGAGGCCAAGGTTAAAGTGGCTCGGGAAAATGATGTCGACTTGCTCGAGGAAGCACGAGAACAGGCATTGTCCAGATCAGCTATATATCAGTAGAACCTCTGATGCTATCATAGTCGGAAGGTGAATCCTCATGTATTTCGCGAAGTAGATTTGGTGCTTCGGTTTGTGCAATGAACCGCCAACATGCACAAATTACCACCCCATGGGAAGGACCATTCATCATGAGCAAGACTCTGCACAATGTTGCATATTATCTCATAGATTCCCGAAAACAGGTGAAGACCAATATGGACAGGTCCGGTGAGGAAACCAAAAGGCCATGAAATGTAGCTTTGCTTTGTACCTTTTACACCTAAGGGAAGAATGTATGTATCTCTGAACTCCCTCATATATCAGCCATGTATGCCGATTATGAGCAATGAATGAAATCTTGGCATCCTGAAAGAAACTCAGGGACTGTCCTTGTCATAATGTTTTCAAGTACCTTTACTTTTTCGTGTCGGTTTGCTTAGCTTGACTTACCTATGTCGATCTAGTAATGTGTCGGCACCAAAGGCCCACTCTTTGGGTTAGTTGTTGTCTGCAACCCGGCTTCATGGTAAGCAAGAGCAAAAGCTAGAGGTAGCTATACACATGAAAAATGGCTAAGGGAGGAAAAACAAGCGAGTCAACATTTGTTATTTTGACTAACCCAGTGTGTCGGTTTTTTATTTGCTATGTCGAATGGCTCTGAGCTATATATCAAAGTTTTAAAGTATTGTAAACTTAGTTTTATTACCTTGCGACTCATCCATCGAATGCCAAAATGGTAGACAAGAGCCAAGGTTATGGAGCTGCGTAGATAAGAAATTAAACTTGGGGACTTGGACCAAAATGATCTGACATAAGTCAAGTAGAAACAAAAGGAACTTAAGAGTATATATTACATCTGCACCCGACATCCAGGGGATTTAATGAATTGAGTTTTGCAAGGCAAACACAAAATTATGCAGAAGGGCCAGAGCTTGAAGGATCAGGAGGAGTAGATGTGCCGAGATCTGTTGAAGGAGCCTTAGTCTCAGCCTCAATGTCCTCATCAAGCTCCTCTTCATCTTCCTCGTTGTCTTCCTCCTCTTTGTTGGTAGGATCATTTGGACCCTCGATGAAGGTGTGGACATCGACATAAGGGATGAAGGAGTAAGCTCTATCCTGTTGTTGCTTGATGAGTGCCAGATCTATTGTCCATTTGGAGCCCTCACGCATACTCTGAAGATCTTCGAGATTGATGCCCTCATACCAAGAGAGCAAAAAGGTCAAAGCCTCATCAACACCGACCTGGGCAGCGAATTCCCGCCATTCGCTAAGCCTATCCTTGTTGTTCATCAAGTAATCCGCCAGTTTTGTGACAGATTTGGGACATGGAACTCCTGGCCAGAGAGCACCAAAAGTGCGAATGGTGGCATTGAGCATGTCAACTGCAAAAAGCTTCAGAGGTTTGACGCGAGCAGATAGAGCAACCAAATGGTATTCTATCTCCCATTCATCAGAAATCGGGCCAGTCTCGACTCTTCTCTATCAGGCCTTGATAACAACAGTAGGTACAGCAGGCGTGGAGTGAGGAAAGTTACCTGAAGACAAGCAGGGAATGTGATTGATTCTGGCATATGTCTGAAGGTAATATGCCCGAGAGGCAATAATAAAGTGGTTATTATATTATTCTATGTTTATGATAAATGTTTATTTCTCATGCTATAATTTTGTTAACCAGAAACGCTAATACATGTGTGTTTAATAAACAAAGAAAAGGTTCCTAGTAATGCCTCTCATTACACTAGCTTGTTGATTAACAAATGATCAAGGTTTCCCGATCATGAACATCGGATGTTGTTAATAACAAGGTCATGTCAATGGAGAATGATGTGATGAACATATACCTGTAGTAGGTATAGCAATACGATCATGTCATCAAAGTTTATATTTCTATATCAATCTCACACGAAGTAACACTAATCCTTAGACCATGAGATCATGCCAATCACTAACACTAGAAGAGTACTTTGATTCCATCAAACGTTAAACCGTAGCAGGGTGATTATAAAAATGTGGCTGGGTACTCAAAAAGATTTACTTGAGGCTCGAGGATCAAGAGTGGGATTTTCCATCCCGATGACGGAGAGATATACTCTAGGCCCTCTCGGTGATATCACATTGACATCACTTGCAAGCACATGACTGGCTTACGAGAATGTTATATCACGAAATGAGTAAACGAGTACTTGTCGGTAATGAGATCGAACTAGGTATGGATGATACCAAATGATCAGATCTTGGACAAATAAAATATTGTGAGACAAAAGGAATTGGTTACTACAAAAAGGTTCATGTGATCACTAGTTCATCGTTGAGTAAGTGGGAGTCGTTATGGATCTCCAGATCCCGCTAATGATTATTGATCAGAAAGAGTCTCGGTCATGTCCACTTAGTTCATGAATCGTAGGTTGACATACATGAGGCTCGTTGACGCTTTTGAGTGGATACGGAACATGGGAGAAAATATTGGACAATGCAAAAACTGTTTTGATAAAATCGTTGAAATAGTTTTGGCATATGGAAATAGTGCAAGGGAATAAATTGTTAATGTATTCATTAAATGAAGTGTTCATTAAATGAAGTACTCATTAAATGAAGTGTTCATTAATTTGAGTGACATTAGACCAAGTGAATTAAAAGTGTTTTAATGGAAAGACCTTTGGTTTTTTAGTGGAGATTTAATGGGAGAAAGTGACCCTTGATTATTTGTGAGTGGATACTCTGCTAGCAATCAAGTGGGGAGAGGTGGGGCACCACATGGGACACCGGCCACCCCTTGGGTGCTTCCCCCCACTTGTATATAAGGAGGAGGTGGAGACCCTCTCCTTACACACCATTCCATCTCTCTCATATGCCCTTTGGTTGGCATCTTCCTCCTCTTGCTAGCTGATCCACTATCATGAGTATGATGCATAGGCAGCCCTACTCAAAACTTCTCCAGCACCACCACCACCATGTCATAGTGATGCTGGAGTTCCCGATGATCCTCTTCTTTCGCTGCCCAACTGGAGAAAGGGACGAAGGTCGTCATCGTGCTGGATGTGTGACCAATTACAGAAGTGCTGCCCATTTGTGGTGCTGTGTAACACCTCCGAGATCAGGGTTAAACAAATCCTAGACCTTAGACTGACATAATCTTAACCTAGAGCTCGAGGATATTTAGTGAGAAATCGGTAGCACAACAGTAACCCTATGGCACAAAAATTATTACAGCAAGCTCATAACTAAGCGAAGAACCAAAATATTACAAGCAGAGGTCACTGACCACAAACATCAAACAACAGAAGGCAAATTATGCTATTAAGTATAGCAAAATTAATAAATGGCCTAAGTGGCCTGAAGCATAACGATGAGGTCCTAGCCCATAGATTCCAGGCTGTTGGCCAGGAACCCCAAGCTACTCGTCAGTGTTGATGTTGTACCAAACTAGTCTTCTGAGGAACACTTACTCTGCTACAAAAGTATCAACAAAGCAAGGGTGAGTATTGGGTGTACTCTGCAAGACTTATGGCTGGTGGGGTTATTTTGCATAAGGCCATCTTTGTTTTGTAAAACAAGAGGGAGAAGAAGCTCGTCTAATCAGAATATTTTAAAAGGGGATAATAGAGCGACATCTCCGAAGCATTGATCATCATCTTTTGATATCCACCAAAATAATCCTCATCTCACAACTAGGATCACCCCCTCATACCCATGAGGAAGCATCCTTAAGCACATGTTGAACTACCAAGTTTTACGATTAGGTTAATGTTCTCTATGATCTTATAATTCGGTCACCAAGCGTTCATAACCGTGAACACGGCTTTTCGAAAAGATTTAACCCTATAGGGGTGCACGTTACCCACACGTACCAACCAACTCTTAGCGCCACTTGACACACTTCCTTGGTGTGCTGGCAGAGGGTGATTGGACACGACCATTTTACCTTGCTTTCGCCGAGACCATGAGTCACACCCTAAGGATGGTTCCACCGTAACGGGTCAAATCCTGAAGACACGGATAATAGCTCTAGTAGTGCACATGAGGCAAACCTAGTTATGCTAGAAGAAGTGGATCAGGTAATATAAGCTCCAAGGGAGTAATGCAATAGATAGGATACTCTACCTATCGATAAAAGACCATAGTAGAATCGTATGCATCATGGCGAGAAGTAAAATACTTTGAAAGCATAGGGTTGTATCATGGTGGAGTTTGCTTTCCGTTGCCTATTGATACCCAAATATAGATCTTCGGAAGCCTTGTACTTGACTTGATTACAGTTGGTCAAGTATTGTTCTTGAAGCTTCGATGGTGATGATCTTGGTCTTCGATCTTGGAATCTTTATTATATTCTACCGAAAAGAAGCAAAAGCCGGAAAGAAAGGGAAACAACAATCAACACATGGCATCGATGCAATGCTCAAACAAGGATGATGATATGAAAAGTTAAATTGTATTCAAATGAACCCCTAAGACATGCTCGACCATTTTAAACAGGTCTGAGGTTGCAAACCTTGATGAAGGAGGAACCCTGGAATCACCTATGAGGGGGTATTTTTTTCTTCTAATTAAACTTGTGATTAAAGTTATTGAACAACGCATGATTTTGATGCTCAAGTGTAGATCTCATTTTTGAACATTTTGATATATTATTTGTATTTTTCTGGCTTATAAATAATTAGTTATGAATTTCCCCATATTTAAGTCATTTTTAAAACAATTAAGCATTTTTGGGATTATATAAAATATTTATACACTTGGTCTGACCTGTCATAGTTTTAATAATTACTGAAAACATTTTCAAAAATTGTGAAATTCCTGATAGACATGGCCCACAGGGGTATTTATTATATTTAGAAAACAAATACAAAACAATTAATAAGAGGGAAAAGAGATTATTGCATCATGTCGACGTCAACAATGGTGCTCCTCTCAGATCAACGGTGGACTTGGCTATTGTGAGCGCGCGGGACTGCGAGGAGTGGCACACGGGGTGCTGGCTTGAGCACTGAGCCAAATGGTGGCGGCACTGCTCTCAGATGGTCGCCGGAACACGGCTAACGTCGAGCACCTGCGGCGGTCGGTGGCGGTTGGATGGGGTGGTGGCGATACAGAGAGGAAGAGAGGGATTGGAGGGGTCTGCGAGGACCACTAGCTCACCACAAATGCGACGGTAGTGTCGGGGAGGCGAGGCGAGCCTGTACTGCGGAGAATCGATGGCGGCAGCCGCGGCGACTAGTGGAACTTCGAGCTCGATTCCGGCGGACAAAGGTGACCCCGGTTTGCGTTCTTCAACATGGATGATGAGGACGGCGTGGTTCTTCCAACGGTGGCCTCGGAGTGTCGTGGGGTGGCTGGGGATGGCGGGGCGAAACAAAGTCTGGCGAACTAGTGTTTGGTTCCTGCGCGGGAGGGAGAGGATAGAGAAGGGAGGAGTGCGACTAGGGTTTTCCACTTCGACGGCGATCGGCAGTTATAGACACAGGGGGCCGCGGTGCGCATTGTGACGGTTGCGCGAATCGCGGCACACAGTGAGGGCGGCGCTGGCGACACGCAGAAGCTTGGCTGGCGAGGAAGACGACAGGGGTGAAGGGGTACCGAGTATGGGCTGCGCGTGGGCCGGGAATGGGCCGCAACGAAGGTTGCTGGCTATACTTGTGGCTGCGTGGATGAGCGGTGGACAGCGAGGAGAGGGGTTTGGGCCGTCCTGGTCGAGCTTTGGCTCTATTTGTTTTAACAAAAACTCTTTTCTATTTAAATTTTCTCCTTTTCTCTTTGTATATTCATTTCAAATCTATTTTGAATAGTTTCAAAAATACAATAGACTTTGTAAAATATCTGAAAATACTAAGGGACCCTTATAACAATTTGGGCTCCATAAGTTTTGATGGTTTTCAAAATATTCAAACCTATTTTGAATTGGTCCCAAGAGGGAGAGGGAGATTAGGGTTAGGGTTTTGCATTATTGTTTGTTTGCATTTTGTCTTAGCAAAATAATGATGCTTATGCAATGCACACTAAACCCTATTTAGTATTTAGCCAAGATTGGGGTGTTACAGAAATAGGGTCACACTAAACTTCGACGATCTTCTCGAAGAGGCTGATCTATGCCACCATTATTGAATGAATGAAGCGCTTCATTTCTGCAGGGTAGGTGCACACACTAAAGAGGAGAGGGAATGGCACAAAACAACAAACATAGTATCTCATGTATAGATGTTTCATAACATATCTAGAGCCAACGAGCATGAAACACGTCAAGGTAAAGGCGGAAACCAAATGGAGAAGGTTTCAAGTTGTTAGATAATTGGTCTTCATAATAATCGAGACCATGGAGCTTCAGAAGGGCTTAAGCTTCTGAAAAGGAAAGCTTACAACAGAAAGAACATGACCACAGACTTCGAGAGGGAACCTCTACTAGACGGCTTAAGTAGAGCTTCCATGGATACATCGATATGGATAACCAAGCTGTTGATCTACTTTTGATACAGAAGGATCATTCTTCATTCAACAGAAGGTCAAGACAGAAAGGTGTTTAGTGGCGAGGGCTTGTAAGAGTCACAAGGAACATGTAGCAAGAGAAACTTCTGATTTACAAAATCATAGTCACTCTTTGAACATGTTAGAGGAACCAAAGGAAACTCTTTATTCATCTAGGTCAATAAAAATCTTTAAGAAAGATCGTAATACCACTTTACACCACCAGATGAATAGGTAAGAAAATTCCTGATGACACGAGGAAAAAGATACTTCATTCTTAGACTTCAATTAAATGGCATAACAAGATGATTTCCAACATAAGAGGGTCTGGAGGTTGACCGAGAGACATTTAGCAACACTACTTTAAATGTTCTCCTTGATGTTCGAGAAAGCAGACACCAAATAAAGGTCAGACTTCAGAGACAAAGGAAACCATAAGCACAACTCCTATAATTAATCATAGAAGATGCCGCATGACGAGTGGTTATTATTGTTGATTCAAGAGGATATGACAATAGGCCTTCTGACTAATTGTGCCAACAATTACATCAATCTTGCCAGATTTACAAAGATACCTATGTCAAAACCTTGAGGAACACCAACCATCATATCTACTTGAGATTCAGATTTGGTTAGATGGAATGATACTTTAGACTCAGCATGTCTGAATAGAAAGTGTGTAACATTTACCACAAAGGTAAAGTCACCAGATTCTCAAGACATGGACTTTAGTGTTAAGCTCCAATAGACTAAGTTACTGCTAGACCCAGGTATTAACAACTTGTCAGAGGACGACCGCACCTATATGAAGTACTTCCAACAAAATACACATGTGTCCTTAAGGAAACAAAGGTAACACTACTCGGATCCACAAAGAAATCTTTCAACAATTGCACAAGGACCAGAGAAGGTCACTTCTAACATCCAGAACACAATACTTCAAGATGACCCAAAGATGGTTCTCGAAAGTTTTACAACATTAATGCCAAAGGTTCCATATGAATCTAGTCTAACATGGAGAAAATAAGGACGTCATCGATGGGCTCAATGACCAACTTATCAAGATACTCCAAGAAGATGGACTCATATGTCATATGAACGAGGCAGAGTATTGGTCAGACCAACGGACATGAGGATGTACTCGGGTGAAACATCATGAGTAGCAACATCACCAAGATAGTCCTTGGAACTGAGTTTGATTTGATGATAACCCAAGTTAAATCAAAGGTCGGGGGAGATAACATATCCACGAAGGAAATACTATCTTTCTTCAACACAAGAGAAACTAGACATCCCTTAATATGAACTAGGTCGGATAGAACGTTTGTCTTACAACTCTCCAAGTTGTTGTTTAAGCTCAACCAACTAGTTCAGGGGTATCTAGTACGGACCCTTGGAGAAAGGAGCGGTTCAAAGAACTTGCTTGCTCAAGAACTTGACAACACGGTCATGTGGCGACATGGTGTTACTTCTAGTAGACATCTAGAATATCACGATCCACCGATATGTCACTTAGTTCGAAAGGAAACTTGCTTGGTAAGGCAAGGAGACATAGTCTTAGAGCTTCGGCATAAGCCTAACTCTTTGACCAAGGTGAGTGTACCAGAGTAGAGGATTTGGTAGAACAATCAATCTTCGCTTAGTGATGGGGTTAACCATTACGCTAAGAATAACACAAATGTCCTTGTAGTTCAAAGCAATGATAATTGCTAGGAATCTCAGATAACCATATTATTACGCACACGCATCATTTTCGAGCGCGAAAGCTCGAAGGAAGGGTGGGTAACGATGTGTTAAAGCATCACTTCATTAAGAGAGTTGTGAAACTCAACACGGCCGCTTCTTACATAAGAGTGTGATACTCTATGGTGGAACAGATAAAAGCTAATCATGCCTCTTAATCTGCGGACTACAACACTTTGACCTGGTCCTAGATATCACTAGGTACTGGAGTTTGTTTCTCCTGACATCCAAAATGGTTTGTCATGACAGACCACAAGAGTATCTTGTATTGGAAGACACCAATACACATTAACACTTGGCTACCAACTGATAGACAAAGGTCGGAACAACAAGGGGAAAAGAACATGCTCAGGTTAGAATCCCGAGATGTCGATGCATAGATTAACAATCTTCCGGTAACCAATGCATAGAAAGGAAGGTGTGGAAGGGTCACCATTTCAGATGTGAGACTCACGAGGAGTACTCTTGTCGTGATCTATTTGGTTCCATTAAAGAACATCTGCCATAGCTAGTGGTAGGGGAAGTCCTATGTTGTCGCAATTCAATCGCGACAAAGACCACAAGCTTGAAGGCTAGAATTGTAATACCAGCCATCCTGAGGTAATGTGTGAACATTAATGACAGGGGTCAATTGAATGGATCTTGGGTTGAAGGGCAGCTTCATGTACAAGATTCACAACACCAGAATCCCGTACAATCCAGAACCTTCGATTCAAGTCCAAGGGTTAAAACCCGAGAAGGAAGTAACTACTACTTGAGTGACACAGCGTACACTTCAAGGTAGTAATCACGAGCTAGATTCCAAGAGAAGAAAGAACTTCTAAAGTACCTAAACAAATAAAAATGAGGCGTACGAGGCAAAAGTAAACCACGAAGCCTAGAACAAAACACTATAGAGCCATACAATATATTATTCTAGGCCCATAAGGTAGAGAGATCATGATGGAAAGGAATCTCTTAGCTGAAACGGAGCAAAGGGGACACAAGGAATTCACAACACACACAACTCTAGAGAATTATATACTAGGTCAACTAGTTGACATAAGACATGCCTAGAAGGCACCTAAATTTTGAAAGACTAGAAGAGATATCAAAACTTTTCAAAGTCAACACAAGATAAGATGACCCAGAGTTAGAGCGATACCAGATGAGAAGCAAAAGAAGCATACTAGAGTTTTCGCAAATACTTTTCATCTTTAAAATAGTTTTCACCAATACTAGACTCAAAATCGACCAATAGCAAGGTTTTTCTACGATCGATACTGCTCTAATACCAAAAAATGTAACACCCTCGGGATCAGGGTTAAACAAATCCCAAACCTTAGCCTGACATAATTTGAACCTAGAGCTCAAGGATATTCAGTGAGAAATCGGTAACACAACAGTAACCCTGTGACACAAAATATATTACAGCAAGCTCATAACTGAGCGAAGAACCAAAATATTACAAGCAGAGGTCACTGACCACAAACATCAAACACCAAAAGGCAAATTATGCTATTAAGTATAGAAAACTTAACAAATGGCCTAAGAGGCCTAAAGCATAACGATGATGTCGCAGCCCATAGATTCTAGGATGCCGGCCGGGATCCCCAAGCTACTCGCCGGTGTTGATGTCATACCAAACTAGTCTTCTGAGGAACACTTACTCTTCTAAAAAAGTATCAACAAAGCAAGGGTGAGTAAATGGTGTACTCTTCAAGACTTATGGCTAGTGGGGTTATTTTGCATAAATCCATATTTGTTTTGTAAAACAAGTGGGAGAAGAAGGTCATCTAATATTTAAAAGGGGATAAGAGAGCGACATCTCTGAAGCCTTAATCATCATCTTTTGATATCCACCAAAATAATCCTCATCTCACAACTAGGATCACCCCCTCGTACCCATGAGGAAGCATCCTTAAGCACATGTTGAACTACCAAGTTTTATGATTAGGTTAATGTTCTCTATGATCTTAGAATTCGGCCACCAAGCGTTCATAACCGTGAACACGGCTTTTCGAAAAGATTTAACCTTGCAGGGGGTGCACAACTTTACCAACACATACCAACCGACTCTTAGAGCCACTTGACACACTTCCTTGGTGTGTTGGCTGAGGGTGATTGGACATGACCATTTTACCTTGCTTTCGTTGAGACCATGAGTCACACCCTAAGGATGGTTTCACCGTAACGGATCAAATCCTGAAGCTGGTCCCTAGAGATGTGGGCGAGGTTAGTTTATCAGGGGCGCCATCTACCCCAAGCAACCCCGGCCATGCTTACCTACCTGTTATGATGCAACTCCTTCACCACCTTTGAGAAAATCCAAATATGCATATGTCGAATGGAACGCCCGAACTAGGCGACTCATGGAATCTACTAGGCAAGTTAGTTAATCATGAGGTCCCCATAAACCCTGTGTGGCTGTACGCTCGTCTTGGTCCAAAGGCAAGAACTCAGTTCCTAGTGGCGGCGAGCATGGGACTACAAAAACCACATCCCATCGTGGCCTCCCATACAAGCCTTAGCATGTTTAACCGTTACCACTAATGTTACCTCATCAGTATACCTTGTTCTCCTGTCATACTAGATTATCTGCATATGATACATCATTTGGATGAACCAACACTGACAGCTAAGAATGGCTAAGCAAGACATAGATAATAGCTCTAGTAGTGCACACGATGCAAACCAAGTTATGCTAGGAGCAGTGGATCAGGTAATATAAACTCAAAGGGAGTAATGCAACATATAGGATACTCTACCTATCGATAAAAGATCATAGTAGAATCGTATGCATCATGACGAGAAGTAAAATACTTTGAAAGCATAGCATTGTATCATGGTGGGGTTTGCTTGCCTTTGCCCATTAATACCCAAATATAGATCTTTGGATGCCTTGTACTTGACTTGATTACAGTTGGTCAAGTATTGTTCTTCAAGCTTTGATGGTGTTGATCTCGGTCTTCGATCTTGGAGTCATTATTGTATTCTACCGGAAAGAAGCAAACATCGTAAAGAAAGGGAAACAACAGTCAACACATGGCATCGATGCAATGCTCAAACAAACATGATGATATCACAAGTTAAATTGTATTCAAGTGAACCCCTAAGACATGCTCGACCATTTGAAATAGGTCCGAGGTGGCAAACCCTGATGAAGGAGGAACCCCGGAATCACCTATGAGGGGGTAGTTTGTTCTTCTAATTAAACTTGCGATTAAAGTTATTAAACAATGCATGATTTTGATGCTCAAGTGTAGATATCATTTTTCTGAACATTTTGATGTATTATTTGTATTTTCTGACTTATAAATAATTAGTTATGAATTTCCCCATATTTAAATCATTTTTAAAACAATTAAGCATTTTTGGGATTATATAAAATA
Organism: Avena eriantha; assembly: GCA_910589775.1. Classification (NCBI taxonomy): domain Eukaryota; kingdom Viridiplantae; phylum Streptophyta; class Magnoliopsida; order Poales; family Poaceae; genus Avena; species Avena eriantha. The sequence continues at coordinate 184,052,121 of OU342740.1, read as the reverse complement.
TTTATACACTTGGTCCCACATGTCATAGTTTCAATAATTACTGAAAACATTTTCAGAAATTATTAAATTCCTGATATACATGGCCCACAGGGGTATTTATTATATCCAGAAAACAAATACAAAACAATTAATAATAGGGAAAAGAGATTATTGCATCACGTTGACGTCATGCTAACGTCAGCAATGGTGCTCCTCTCAGATCGACGGTGGCCTAGGCGATTGCGAGCGCGTGGGACTGCGAGGAGTGGCGCGTGTGGTGCGGGCTTGTGTGCTGAGCCAAATGGTGGCAACGCCGCTCTTAGATGTTCGTCAGAACACGGCTAACGTCGAGCACCTACGACGGTCGATGGCGATTGGATGGGGCGGTGGCGATACAGAGAGGAAGAGCAGGATTGGAGGGGTCTACCAGGACCACTAGCTCACCATGAACACGACGGTGGTGTCGGGGAGGCGAGGCAAGCCTGGATGTCAGAGAATCGACGAAGGCAACCACATCGACCAATGGAACTTCGAGCTCGATTCCGGCCGACAGAGGTGATCCCGGCTTGCGTGCTTCAGCAGGGATGACGAGGACGATGTGGTTCTTCAAAAAGTGGCCTCGGAGCGGCATGGGGTGGTCGGGGATGGCGGGGCAAAACAAAGTCTGGCGAGCTAGGGTACGGTTCCTGCGCGGGAGGGAGAGGGTAGGGAAGGGAGGAGTGCAGCTAGGGTTTTCCACTTCGGTGGCGATCAGTGGTTATAGACGCAGGGGGCGGCAGTGCATATCGTGACGGCTGCGCGCATCGCGGTGCAAGGTGACGGCGGTGCTAGCGACACGCAGAAGCTTGGTCGGCGAGGAAGACGACAGGAGCGAAGGGGTACTGGGCCTAGGCTACGCGTGGGCCAGCAATGGGCCGCAACAAAGGTTGTTGGATGTACTTCTGGCTGCATGGGTGAGCGGTGGAAAGCGAGGAGAGGGGTTTGGGCCAGCCTGATCGAGCTCTGGCTCTATTTTTTTAACAAAAACTCTTTTCTATTTAAATTTTCTCGTTTTCTCTTTCTATATTCATTTCAAATCTGTTTTGAATAGTTTCAAAAATACAAGAGACTTTGTAAATTATCTGAAAATACGAAGGGACCCTTATAACAATTTGGGCTCCATAAGTTTTGATGGTTTTCAAACTATTCAAACCTATTTTGAATTGTCCCCAAGAGGGAGAGGGAGATTAGGGTTAGGGTTTTGCATTATTCCTTATTTGCATTTTGTCTAAGCAAAATAATGATGCTTTATGCAATGCACATTAAACCCTAATTAGTATTTAGCCAAGACTGGGGTGTTACACGCTGATCGTCTTCATGACCTTCAAGGACAAACGAGTACATTCTACATCAACCACGTTTGTTTGCGGGAATATTATCCCTCTTCTGGTCTTTGAGGGTGAGTCCTTATAAAACCGTTATAGGTATCACCTAGATTTGATCTTGGTGGTTGCAACCATAGGAATTTTTTGTTTTCTATGCAACAAACCCATTAGTGGTATTAGAGCCAGGTTTATGCCTAGATACTTTGTACGGGTAGAACACATATGAAATATGTGGGCATTGATAATCTTATTATGTTATCGCCATGTGTATTTTGGATATTAGTGGCATAGTGGGATGAAGCTGCCCGGACTAACTTTACATGTCCTTGTACATGAGACCTATTGCACGCTCAACATGGAACTTGTATTGCATAAGTGGCTTTGCGGGTGTTTGTTTCTCCCACTATAGTTAATATCTAATCTACAACGGGTTACTAATAATTCTATTATTATCGTTGTGGCTCCATGTTCGTAGGTTAGAACGGCTCTATCTTCGAAAGCCCTAAGCGACGTAAAAACTTGCAAAGATAAATTAAAGGCATCTAGATTTATTTTGCTGGGCATGTGTCATAATATGGTAAATGTTATAATTTTAGTATGGAAGGATACTCTCGAGAATTATAACAAAGTAAGTGGGAGCACCATAGACCTTGGTGTTACACAAATGGAATGATGCAGATCATACCATAATGCACAAGATAGCGATCAACTGCAAGAATCATATCATATCACTTTTACATCTTCTTTTTATTGGATTGTGCTTAGTAGCATTATAAGATGATCCCTAATTTTAAATATCAAGATAAAAATAAGTTCTTCCTTTAGTATGCACCATTAAGAAAGGTCGTCATTTCGAGACACCACGTGATGATCGGGTGTGATAGACTCTACATTCGCATACAATGGGTGTAAGACAGTTTTACACACGTGAGTACTAACGTTCTCACTTGGCTAGTCTAGCATGTACATACATGGCCTCAGAACATGAGCCGAAAGGTAAATCATGAGTCATATAGCTGATACGATGACCATATAGATGCTCGCCTTTGCAGTTGAACCAATTCACATGATGATCGGTCTTGGTATAGTGAATTTTGTTCATGTAATCACTAAAACGACTCGAGGGATGTTGTTTTGAGTGGGAGTTCATTTAGTAATTTGGATTAATTCGAACTCAATTTATCATAAACAAAATCAAAGTGAATTTGCATATTTCGTTGTAGTCACTCGCATTTGTTTACTACCTTGTATTTAGCTATAATTGAGATAATAGAACTATAGAATTTTGGAATTATACTTTACGAACTAGTATCGTGTTGTTTTTTAGTTTCAATCTAAAGTTTAAAGTACTATTGCAAAATTTCAGTAAAATCTCACTTACTCTATGAAGTTCAATAAGTAGTACTGAATCAAGAGTAACAAATTCCTAGCATCATGCTTGCCTCCATGATTTTTGATATTGAAAATTTTGTTTCAATATCAACATTATCTAGGATCTAAAAATTGTTTCACAAACCATCATGTGTAGAAGATATTGTGATATCTGAAAGAATACTTGGTTGCAATATGATAGAGTATAATTTAATAAAATACATATTCAAGTATTGTATGAGAATTTGCAAAGGTTGGATACACTAGGCGTCCTGATGACCCAAAAGGTTTTGGGAATTAACATTATATTCGCAATTCGACCTTATTAGCTATAGTAGATTGATCATGAAAGTTTTCATGATAAGGATGGATATAAGATGTAGGTAAAATGTTTACTACATTAAAAGGATTACAAAAAGGAATGAAATTTTGAAGAGCGCTAAACATTTGATGATGGTGATCTACATCAAAAGTGCAAGTCCAAGGATATTAGTATTTGACTAACATGATTAGTACTATGTGTCATGTGTATTGCACCACTATTGATGTTGATAAATTCTTTTAAAAAGGAAAAAGGAAATGTTGAAAGAGAATCGGGAAAATATTTGGTAGAAAAGAAAAGATTGGAAATGTCCATATTAAGTATATAAATAATATCCATGTTATGGGTGTATTCTATTCTTGTTAAACAATGTGGTTCTTGGGTATTGGATACTGAATTGGTTGGTGTGAAATGTCACATAGAGAAACACAATTCATGAACTACAATGGCCTAAGTAACTAGCAAGAGAATATGTGATGATGTTCATCGAAGACAAATAAAGTGTTGTTGTGTTTCTCGTTGATATCAAAGCTTGCCTTCAAGATTTGTTTTAATAATTTTTATTTTGTTTCGATATTATGAGAACAATGGTTGTTCAAATAGTTACCGTATTCCATAGAAGATGGATGAACTCTTACAAGTCTAGTTGGAGAAATCATGTCCGTAAACACTGATGCTAAAGTGTCGTAAGACAAATGATTAGAAGATCACGTATGATTGACACTGCGGGTTAAATCATATTGGGAATAAAACATGAAGAAACTCCATGTTGATGGAATTTTGGAGTCTTTTGATTTTTGAATCAATTGACGCCTGTGAGATTTTCTTGGAAAAGATTTAAATTTCATTCATAGGCTAGAAGAAGAACGAATGACTAACTTGTTGGACATTGTGCATGTTGATGTATATAGTCCATTATTGTATACGTGTGTGGTGAATCTTTCAACTTCATATACTTTAACCAAAGAAGTAAATATATATGTATATTTACTAAATAAGGGAGAAGTATGAAACATTTCAAAATGTTCAAATAATTTCAAGATGAAGTGGAAAAACATTGTAAGAAGAAAATAAAGAATTTATGATTGGATCATGAATGAAAATATTTGAGTCACAAGTTTAGCAAACACATAAGAGTTTAGGAATCGTTTCGTAGACTTGAATTTCTCGAAACACCATAAGAGTATGGAGTGTTTGTGAAATGTAATCAAACGTTGTTTAACATGGTAGGATCAACGGGGACATTTATGAAAACTGCCTTTATATTTTAAAGATTAACCTTTAGTGACTACCGCTTTTACACTAAAAAGAGCTCCATCATGATCCGTTGAAATGACACCATACGAGTTATGGTTTGGGATAAAACCCAAGTCGTCTTTTCTTAAATTTTGGTATGCTAGGCATAAGTAAAATGTTTACAACCAAAGTCAGATGAGCACATCTTTGTAGGTTATTCCAAATAACCGTTGGGTGTTCCTCCATAACACCGAAGACAAAAGTGTTTGTTGCTTAGAAATGTCCAATTTATTAGATTTTTGGCAAAAAGTTAAGTGGGAGGACAATAGAACTTTGATAAGGTTATTGAACCTTAGCTATATGTGCTGAGTTGCGCAGCGCCAAAAAGTGTCCCGGAGGCAGCCATAATGCTTATGGCTCACGCGCCTCAAAGGTTGTAGTCACGAAGATCTATGTTCTTATTGAACCACATAGGTTCGATAAAAAATCAAATATTAATATTTGAGACCAAATCATTATTGTTTGACAATAATGAATTAACTACGTGCAAAGAAGTGATGATGGGCCCCGACTTCATCAAATGACTAGAAGTCATAAAATTCGTGATAGTTTCCATACACGAGAAACAAGTTTATGAACTTGGAAGACCCTCCGGAAGGTGTGAAGCCTATTCGTCATGTTTGGATCTATAAATAAATAGAGATGGGTGCTTTCACATCTATGAAATGACGACATATCATTAAAAGAGTTTTACAATTATGTTCAAGGAGTTGACTATGACAAGATTTGATCTTTCATAGCGATATTTAGTTTGGACGGATTATTGTAGCAACCATTACATATGTCAATTTTTGTATACGGTAGTTGAACAAACAAAACAAAATTCTTCTAATAGAATGGTTACCTAGGATGTGTACATGACACGGTCCAAAGGGTTTTGTTAAATCAAAGGATGCTAAATGGCATGCAAACTTCTATGGTTGAAGTAAGCATCACGGAGTTGGAATCTTCACCATGATGAAATTGTTAAAGGGTTTAATTTCATTGGAGATGATGAAGATGCTTGCATTTGCAAGAAATTAAGTGGGAGAGCTAAGACATATTTCTAACACATTATGTATAAGACATATTGTTGATTGAAATGAAGTATCTTTTATTGACACAAGTTAAGGATTTCATTTAAATTAGATTTAAATGAAACATTTAGGCAAAAGCACAATATTGGACATCAATGTATATTTAGATAGATTGAGATGATAATATGGTTGTGCCGAAGTACATAGATGAAGTATTAAATGAATTTCAATATGGAAACAACGAGAAAGGTTCTTGCCGCATGGAAGAGGTTGCATCAAGATTCAAGCGTTTTGACACTTGGTGAGTGAAACCACATGAATGATTTGATCAACCATGAATACCGTGATATGTACATATCCAGATATGTCCTATGCTCTAAATATTATGAGGCCAAACCAGAGTGAGTTATATGATAATCACTAGACAATAGTAGGATATCCTTATGTGCTTTGGAAGTACTAATAATATATTATGTAGAGGTGACAAATAGTTCTTTATAAAGTGTTACATTGATACTAGTTTTGTCACAAGATACAAATTTAGTTATCTCAATTTAGGCTATGGGTTAAGGTGGCATAGTTAGATGGAAGAAAGTTCCATGATATATTTGGATGAGTTCCAAAAGGTTAAGTATTGTGACGGATACTACATCAAAAGGCTAAGTATAAGACTACTATAGTAGCAGCATAGGAGGGCATTTGTGTCAAGAAGTTTTTTTATCAAACTAGGTGTAGTTCCAAGTGGGCTAGTACTATGAAGATCTATTGTACGATAATAGTGTCAACATGTTTTCAGCTCAAGGAACCGAGGTCTCACCAAAAGGACAAAATTTATACAATGCCATCTTATTTGAGAATGAGTGATGCGTAGAGACGCAAAGGCATGCAAATACACACAGACCTTTAAGTGTCATATCTGGAGATTAAGTTTACCACTAGCAACATGTATGGATAACACCTGAATGTTATAGGTGGTGAATGTGTAAGTATAAACTAGATTATTGACTCTTGTGCAAGTGGGAGACTGAGGGGAATATGCCCGAGATTCCTAATAAAGTGGTTATTATATTATTCCATGTTTATGATAAATGTTCATTTCCCATGCTATAATTGTGTTAACTAGAAATGTTAATACATGTGTGTTTAATAAACAAAGAAAATGTTCTAGTAATGCCTCTCAATACACCATCTTATTGATTAACAGATGATCAAGGTTTCCTGATCATGAACATTGGATATTCTTAATAACAAGGTCATGTCATTGGAGAATGGTGTGATGAATATACACCCATAGTACTTATAGCAATGTGATCATGTCATCAAAGTTTATATTGCTATATCAATCTCACACAAAGTAACACTAATCCTTAGACAATGAGATCACGTCAATCACTTACACTGGAAGAGTACTTTGATTCCATCAAACATCACACTATAACAGGGACTCACTACGCCAATCCCTACTACTACAGACCTTACACCTGTGGAGCTAGAAGACAGGACTCATGCCCTAGAAGAGCATCGCCAAGTACTCATGGATGAAGCTAACAATATCCTCAAGGAGAAAAAGCGCATTGCATCTTTAGGGCAGTTCAACTCCCTGCAGCACCAGAAGGCCCGGAACAGCCCTATACGGGCTAACAAAAATCCGGAAGTCCACAAGACCCTCTTTTGAGGGAGATGACGCCATCAAAGGAGAGCCTCAGCTGGACATCAAGGGAGATCTGGTGTATGGAACACAGGTGGAAAACACTTCCGTAGCACGAGATATCCTAGCGAACAATCCAAACCCAGATCAAATTCGGTTGGGCATAAAGCTACTTACCAAAGGCCTAGAGCAACAGAAGGCGAAGAAATCCAGAAGCGGAAAACTGGTCTCTAAATCTGACAAATGTCGCACGGATCTGGCTTGGCATGACATAAGGCCCCGACAGGATCCGGAATAACACTACCATCCCAACCATCGGGAAGACAATTACTCAAGAACAGGATCTTCAAGGCAACAGCACAGAACCACACGAGACTGGAGTAACCTTGCTCTAGTCGTAGAGCGAGACGCAGTTGCAGCACTGGTTCTGAGACAACCTTCCCGGTAATAGTCGAACAATCGTAGGGAAGATGAAGAAGAGCGACATCGGGAGGAGGACCGACAAAGGATGCCACCTCCTAGACATGCAAGCCTTCCGAATGAACCTCGCCACAATGGCGGAAACGATGGACAAAGGAACGACAGACACCATGCCGAGACAAGCCGGCACGGGGCTCGTCATAACCAAGACCCTCCCCGAACCCAGAATAATGACGCTCCAGATGGAGGCCAGCGCTCAGCCAGAAATAATCCACCTGCACCACCCTCTCCACCAAGCAGCCATCATAGTGGCTCTCGAGGGAACCATGGAGGGCATCATGGTAGAGGTGGTGGTGGCGGAAGCAGAAGTCCGGCTCCAAGGCACCACAGCCACAGCGAACAACCATGACGGCGTTCTCTGTCACCTAGTAATGCGAGGCACCGGATCAACTCTAACATAGAGGTGCGGCGCCAGGAGTCAGACAATATCTATGTGGGTGCAAAATGCTTTGGACCGTGCATTCGACAAACAAACTTCCCGGAAGGATTTGCTATCTCAAGGCACATCTAGCCCTATGATGGTGTAGCTCGGCCAGACACATGGCTCGAGGATTTTTTCCAGGCTTGGTGCATTGCCAAAGGAGGAAACAACCTGGTTGCAACCCGGTATCTCCTGCTTATGTTGAGGAAGACGGCTCGATCATGGCTCAATGAACTTCCGGAAAACACCATCCACAACTAGTATGACATGCAAAGCACGTTCTTTCGGAATTTTGAAGGAACATATCGGAGGCCCTGTACGGTAGAAGACCTACAACGTTGCACCCAGAAGGCTAGAGAAACTTGACAGGATTATCTCAGATGATGGATCGACACCAAGAACACCTATGAAGGAGTAAACGATCAAATCGCGATTGAAGCTTTCATTATAGGACTCCCAATTGGTTTGATGCATCATCGCTTAAAGTGCGACAAAGTTATCAATCTGGGGGAGATGATAGAGACAGCAAGCAAATATGTAGATGCCGGCAATGATTTAGAGAGACTGTTGAACATTCTGGTTGTGCCGCAATCAGCAAAACAGCTGAAGCAGTAGACCCAAAAGCGCAAGAATACCTTAGAAGAAAATCCCACCATGGAAATGGCAGTAGTCAATGCTACTTTCGGGTATGGAGGACAAGGAGGGTGTGGAGGCGGCCGTAGACGCGGTCGTGGAAACAACTAGAGTCCAAGGTAAAGGAGACCAGCAACCTGGCAAAACCTACTCTTGGGCCGACATCCCCAATAATCCGTGTGTGCATCACCCGGACGGCAATGGTGGCTCATCCCACACAAATGCAGAGTCATTTCAATGACGACATCAAGAAAGACGAATCTGCTAGCTACAAGGCCAAGCGAAGAAAAGGAAAGAGAAATTTTGACAAAGAAAAGGAGACCAAGGAAGATTCTGACATGGAGGAGGCGGAAGATTCAAATCCTAAGTCGGATGGGAAGAAGACCTTCCCAACAAAGAAAGACACCTATGTCACTTTCCTTGGGTCTCAACCAGCCAAGGTCAAGAAGGCAGTAATGCACGAGCTCAACGCAACTGTTCCAGCTGTCCCTCAGTTCTTGGACTGGTCAGAAGTGACAATCACCTTTGACTGTGCTAATCATCCGCCTAAGTTGCATAGGCAAGGAAAGTACGCTCTAGTCGTTAATCCACTCATTGACGGCTATGGGTTCTCCAAGACCCTCATGGATGGCGGCAGCAGCATTAACATCCTCTACATTGAAACTCTACGTCGGATGAGGATCTCGGAAACACAGCTAAATCATAGCGCTGTGATTTTCCACGGAGTTGTCCCTAGAAGACAAGCAAATTCTTTGGGTGAGATCACTTTGTATGTTATCTTTGGAACTCTAAAGAATTATCAGATGGAAGCACTTTCCTTCGAAGTGGTCCCGTTCAAGAGCGCATACCACACTATCTTTGGAATGCCAACCCACTAGGCTTTTATGGCTCGTCCATGTTACATTTACAATATGGTGAAAATTCCAGGTCCCGGCATGATCACCGTAAGGGGAGACCCGAAGAAAGTACGAGAGTGCAAGGACGGAAATGTTGCCTTTGCTAAAGACGTACTGCACACCCAAGAGTACCAGGAGAACCCTTCTGCTGTTTTTGGTTCCAGGAAAGTCAGAAAATGAATATTTTCGGAATTGGATGGGACAAAAGCCAAAGTTCCTATTTTTCCGGAAGTGATCAAGTGCCAGAATACGAGACGGAGAAGGGCCAGGGAGCCACCACAGCACCTGGCCGCGCGGCCAGGCCTAGCCCGCGCCAGGGGGTGGTGCGGCCGCTCCCGGCACCCCCTCGGCCTCTCCTTCCGCCTATATATTGCCCTCGGGACGAAAACCCTAAGTACCCGATCAAAAATCCACGAAAGATTTTGTAGCCACCGTCATCTCCATCCCTAGACCGGGAGGGAAATGAAGCTCTTCCCGGCACCCTGCCGGAGAGGGGAATTCACCCTGGAGGCCTGCTTCATCACCATGCAAGCCTCTGGTGTGATGCGTGAGTAGTTCATCCTTCGACTACGGATCCATGTAGTAGCTAGATGGCTAGTTTCTCCTCCTTTGTGCTTTTATGTTTAGATCTTGTGAGCTCCATTCATGATCAAAATCATCTATTTGTAATTCATACATATTGTGTTTGCAGGGATCCGATGGATATTGAGATGCTATTTCAGATTGATTATTGATTCTATCATGTCTTTGTTATTTGAGATCTTGCATGCTTTCCGTTGTTAGTAGCTATCTTGGCCAAGTAGATGCTAGCAACTCCAAGAGTTAGTATTTATGCTCGATAGTGGGTTCATGCCTCTGGTAATCTGGGGAAGTGATAGAAATCTCTAAGGTACTAGATGTGTTGTTGCTACTAGGGAGAAAACAACAATCCTTTGTTCATAGAACAATCGTATTGTTTACTTTACACGCAGTTCGTAAAGCAATAATCTGTTGCTTGCAACTTAATACTGGAGGGGGTCCGGATGATAACCTGAAGGTGGATTATTAGTCATAGATGAAGTTGGATGGCGGTCTATGTATTATGGTGTAATGCCCAATCAAGTCTCAGAGGAGTAAAGATGATTAGTATATGCATATATTGCTTTCTCGGTGTTTGTCAATTGCCCCGCTGTAATTTGTTTACCCAGCATGTTATCTATCTTAAGGAGAGCCACCTCTAGTGAACTATGGATCGCGGTCCTTTTTCTTTACATACAATCTACAATCTTTTACTGCTTTGTGTTTACTTTCTGCAAACTTTTACTTCTTTCCATTCGATACGTTTAATCCTTTGTTTTCCGCAAAACACGGTCATATTGACAACCTCATTGCAAGCTGGGGACAAAGTTCTGTGGTTGTGTTGTGCAGGTCTCTACGTTGCTACTAGCACTGGTAGTGCGCCCTGCCAAAGCTCAACTAGTAACACCTTTGGGGTGTTTCCTTGCTCCTACTGGTTTGATTAAACCTTAGTTTCATAACTGAGGGAAACTTGTTGCTGTGCTCATCATACCTTCCTCTTGGGGTTCCCAATGAGCTCTACATCAACCACGAGCCATCAACACTTTTTTGGGCGCCGTGCATTGAGCCATCAAGCATTTTTCTGGCGCCGTTGCCGGGGAGTCGAGGACATCTTCACAAGGGGAGTCCCTCATAACCAATCTCTTTACTTTGTTGTTTTTGTTTTTCTTAGTTTCTTTTTGCTTTGTTTGCTTGCTTTGTTCTTCAAAAAACACAAAAAAATTAGCTTTACTAGTTTGCTTTCTTATTCAAAAACACACAAAAATTAAGTCTCCTTTAGTTGTCACTATGTCTAGCCTTGCTCCAATCACTATGTCACCCGAGGATATGATTTTCACTTTTAAACAAGGAATTGAGGAAAGTTTTAAGGAAGCTTGTTCTAGAATCTCCGATCTACATGAAAAAACTGAGCCTAAAATGACTCAAAGCTTGTTCCTTAGCAGTTTTTACCTTGGAATTGCTCTTTTCTATAGATATGCTTTGGATGCTATTGTGGGAGGAGATTTCCTCCATTGTAATGAGGATGATGCTATTAATGCTATAAAGAAATTGATCCTCACTTACAACTTGCCTAGCCAAACTGATACTTCTTTCGCAAAAATATTTGCTAGGGTGGACACTCTTGAGGCTAGCATTACTAGATTAGAGAGTTTCTATAATACGCTTAGGGAGCATCATGATTATGTTCCAAAAAACTCTGAACCATCAAAGTGGTTCCCTACAGTAAAGATCGAGATGAACAATGAAACTTTTCAAGCTCGCTGTGATATCATGTCTGAATTTTGCCTTATGCCCAGAGATATTTATAAATCTCTGAATACTTGGGGGCTCATTGAAGGAGGAAAAGAAATATCTCTTACTAATAATACTACCATATTACCTCTTGGAATATCTGAAGGAGTGTTTACAAAGATCCTTGGGAAAACGATTTCTATTGATTATCTTGTTATTAAATGTGTAGGAAAAATGACAAATTACATTTGGAAGGTCCCTATTAGAACTCCTTGGAGCAATAATAGATGTGGGAAAGGGGACCATGCACCTTTCTTCTCCACCAAACAATCATATTTTCCCCAAGGTTAAGAACAAAAATAAGAGAGGTAAGGGTAAGAAAGTTGGTTTTAATGCTTCTTCATTTGAGAACACTTGATTCTTTCTTTGCTTCTTATGCCTAACTTAAAGGCGTTAAAGAAAAGTACTTGTTGGGAGATAACCCAAGAGTTTTAGATGAGTCTTGGAAGTACTTACCTTTATAATAACCTCTCCTTATCCTTTTTATTTGCTTTTTGTGCCAAGAGTAACCTCTAATGAGAGTGAAGTAATGATTGGGAAAGTTGTTGTCCCGAAACAGATTTTTGTGCTTCACCATAAACATTCTTGAGAGAGCTCTGTATGTCGGATTGAGCTGTCCTTTTTTGTGCTTCTGCCCCAGGTTGTTATCTAACTTTCGTTAGTTCAACACTTTTTCACTTGAGCAACAGAAGGTCTTAGAAACAATTCATATTTACCTGCTGGTCTGTTTTGACAGATTTCTGCCATTTTCTGCATTTGCTTCTTGTTAGTTCCTTCTTGAGTTCTTTTGGGGAATTGAGATTTTTGATGGAAGTGCTACAGTATCTAGTGTTCTAATGGAAGTTTATTTGGTGTTAGAACTGAACCTTGAGACTTATTTTTCTTAAGTGCACTAATGTTGCTAATGAGATTGTGTGAAGTTTTGTATGAAGGAAAAATTTCAGGTGTATGGAAAGAATGAGTAATGTGATGAAGGATGGACTAAAGCTCAACCTTGGGGATTCCACACGTGTCACCCCCGAGAAATATCCAAGAAGTACAAGCGTCAGAGCTTGGGGATTTCCAAGGCATCCCCTTCTTCATCAATAAAAATCCCAGGTTTCTTCCAAACGCTTCATTTTTATTGTTTCATGCACAGTTGTGTTTTTCTTGGAGCGTCTTCTTTTTCGTTTTCGTTTTCGTTTTCGTTTTCGTTTGCTTAGTTTGCTGAATAAATTGGTTGGACCCCCTCTTTCATACTTTGGTTTGGTTTGGAAAAGAGTAGGAAAGTTCATACTTATGTGGTAAAAAGATCTCGTTTTTGACTGTGGCCTATGCTTTGTCATGCCATGCTTGATATTGTTTTGGCTTTATGCTTAGTATTCCTTGCTGTAGCATGACTTGTTATAAACAATTGATATTGCTTAATGTGCCTTGGATGAATCATGCGTTGTTTTAGCATATTAAAGCATAGTATAGTGGTATTCTCCTTTGATGCTTTATTTGGCTTGACTTGGCACATGCTGACACCATGTTATGACTATCTCAAGTCACCATAGCCTTTATGATCCTTTAGTTTTCAACTTGTAGTATCACTTTATGCTTTGATCAATGATGTTTTGTCACTCTACATGATTATGGCTATTATTGCTCTCTTAGTTTGTCGCTCCCAGTCTTTTGCTAGCCTCCACAACAAAGTATGAGTTTCACTCATGCATCCAACTCCCTAAACCAAGTTATTCCAAAGAGTCCACCATACCTACCTACTAGCTTATGCTATTCCAAGTATATTCATGCTTTTGTTTACCTTCCACTTGTTATGAGAAAACTAGTGATTAAAGCTCTCATGAACTTGATGGCACACTTTACTTTACTTGCCCTTAATAAGCTTGAACCATTGTGTCTTCTATGTTATATATGCTTGCACTTATTTGTCGGGAATTAGTAGAACTATGCTTTCATGGGGAACGCTTTCAACATTGCACTTGGTACTTGTACCTTGTTGATATCATGCTCTTTTGTATATGGATGTCGTCGGTGTGAAATGAAAGGGGGGCTTGTAAGTCCATGGAGTTATGTATATGTGTTAGAGAAACGCCTGGGCCGCTGGTCTAATCCATGCTGACATGGTGGAAACCTGCAGCGTAATCATAATGAGCTGTCTATGAAGCATTCTTCTTATAAAAAAAGAGTCCTATATTGAGAAAAAAAGAGAAAAGAAAAAAAGAGATACTATGAAAAGAGGAAAGAGAGAAAAAAAGCACCATATTCCCATGGTAAATAAGAAGAATGGTGAGATGCTCGTTGTCTGCTTGCCTTGTCATTTTGATATGGGGATTCTTCCGTATCATCGGGCAAGGGGTACCCCGTTGGCGGTTCTCAATGATACACATGTACTTACGATGACAAGAACTTACCGGTGACTAAACTTGAGTAGCATGAGGAGCGGCCCTCGTATACAAGGGACAACCATTCGGTAGCAATAGCTTCTAGTTTTTTTGTTGGAACCGAATTGTCAGAGTGACAACCATAATAGATTAACATAGAATAATTTGTGACCATTCAAAACATGAGCATTAGATTATGTATATGTAATTCAAATCTGATCGACTTTCTTGCCGATTCGGTAGGAATTTGACTTTTTCATGAGAGATGGCTGGAAAGGTTTAAGATATCCTGGTTGGAAAATTGTCCATGTAAGGTGGTCTATTAGTTTTAAAAATGGGATAGTACCAATGTGAAACTTTCATTTGGTGGTTGCTTCATAAAACAGCCATTTTTGACACTCAGAAAATAAAAAATGGCTTTTGGTGTGATGACAAAGTAAATTTCCTCCTGGAAGATTGTAAGCCATCCCAAGATGCACATGTGTTCACAATATGGACATATTATGACAAACTATGTCGTGATTCTAGTCATAACATTGGTTGTTTATCTTGAAAGTCATAAAACCTCGAAGATAATAGCTCATTTTGAGAAGGTTTTTTTTATGATATTTACAATATGCGAAGCTTTTATGTTGTTTGGATCGTTTTTTGAATTTCTTATACCTGTTCCAAACTATATGTAATGTTTTTATGTTTACTTAATTTTTATTTACAAATATGTAATATTTGAGCGTAGATAGATATATCTTATTTTTCTACAAATTTTAATATATTATTTGTATTTTTCTGAATTAGAATAATTTAGTTATGATTTTTCAAAGATTAATGTGGTAAAAGGAAAAATAGCTATGCTAAGGGCATTGCCGTCGGCATAGCTATCCTACACCGAGTGCAATCTTACACCGACGACAAGTTTCGTGGGGTGCCCAGCTCGTGGCCTATGCCGACGGCTCCGACTTTTGGCCATCAATGCCTCGCTTCATTCCAGTAGTGCAATGACAGAAGTTGTTTTATCTGTACGCTCAATTCTCCATTCCTGAATGGTTGCTGACATACTTTCTTTTTTGCTGATCATTTGAGTTATCGTGATGGAGAAAATTGCAAATGCGTTGTTGTTGTTCATGTCAAATGGTCCACGTTAATGAAAGTAGCTAGTACTAGCGTGCATTCTATTAATGTTCATGATGCTATGGAATTGTTTTCTTTCTCAAATTTGCAGCAAAGACAGTAAGGAACAACTCAATATTCGGTAATCAAAACAAAAAATCATCTCACGGCATTAAAGACTTTTTATCGTACAACTCAGGCAATAAGATAGAACAGCGGAAGCCGAGAAAAACTAGATTGCAGTTTCTCACAAGCTTACTATCACTACTATTTCTCTAGGCCGCTCAAGCCGGAGAGGCTTATGCACAAGCTGTAGCCGAAAAGAGCCTAGGTCATATTACCTTAACCGAAAGGAAAAAAATACTTCCTATTTCAGTGTAACATCCCAAAACTTAAACCAAAGGGAATCAAGATCAAACTTACTCAATTTAGGATTAACAAAAACTTTTCCATTTCAAATAATTAAACATTCATATGTGTGTGCATTTAAATTAGGAGTTGTTTTGAATTGCCATGTTTGAATGATCCATTGGTTGTAAAATGACTCTAAGGTGAATTAAACATCATCTAGATCATTCCTAAAAAAATCCCAAAGAAAAATAAATCAAAAAGAATAAATTAAGGAAATGGTCATTTGTGCCATTTTAATCAACTAGGTCACTTTAGATGTTCCTAGGACTCAAATATTAACAGAAACAATCGTGGATCTTTGCACCTCTTGCTACTACAAGTAGTGATATGCCAAGGTCCACTTTGTTTCATCCCAACAACTTTCAAACACTAAATTTAAATGACAATTGAAAATTGAATGTAGTTCGTATGTATAGATCCCACTTTCTCGAAAACCACTCAAATGAACTCTATTTCAAAATCCCAAGCAAACCTAGATGCTTAAGCATGAGATGAATCACTCCACCAAAAATCTTTCAAAAATTCAAAACTTTTTCTCATGCGGCCATTCTGTCGAACACTTGGCATGCATGAATCACACTCTAGTTTAGGCTCACTGTTTCTATAGGGTTTTGCCACCCATTTGACCTCAATTTACTCTCTCTGTCCCTCCTAGCTCTAACCAAACCTTAATCAACTCACCCCCTTGTCCCTAGCAGCAGTACCACGCCACCCCGAGGACATGCTCGCCGACCAACCTTGCCAACACCACAGCAGACCGCCAGCCCCTCTCCGCCGCTCCAGGAAGCACGGCGTGACCTCACCGCTGCCCACGGTCCACCCCTCGATCAACCCTAGCCCCTGGACCACCTTAGCACTGCGCCGCCCTTTCTCTCTACGCCATGCGCAGCGCACGCCACAGCGCGATCGCCGCCAGCACGCAGCAAACCGCGCCTCGACCCCATATCGTGCACGCCGCTCTGCCTCGACACCCACACCCCGCCAAACATGGCCGTGCACCGCCACGCGACCCAAAGTCGTCGTGATCGCCGTCGAGCACCGCCTCTGTCCCTTAGAGCGCGAGACGCTCCTGACCACAATCCACCGCCCTAGCACCGCCATTAAGCCCTAGCTGACCGCCAGGGAACCGCCCACCGGCCGCCTACCTCGCCCACGCCGATAGCCCCCTGTGTCGTCGTCATCGACGAGCTCCTCCTACACCTCTCTGCCGCCTCGCCGGGCCTATATAAGGGAGCCTCCCCAGCACGAATTCCTCACACTGACACTCCCCTCTCACCCCTAGTCCTTCCCCACCTCTCGCCGGAGCACCTCGAGTAGCAGGCCGCCAGAATTTCACCATAGGCAGCCGCTGCAGGGGAGGAGAAGCTCCCGTCGATTTCGTCCACCTCAGCCACTGCCGCGACCTCACCAGAGTTTGCCGCCGCCGTCTAGTTCAATCGCCCGCCTCGCCGCACTAGCTGGAGCCCTGGTATGTCCCCAGTAGATCCCCAGCGGCCGTTTAGGGTTCGGTCTCGCCGGCGACGAGTCCGTCGTTCACGACGAATGTGAGCCATTGATCTGCGTTCTAATCGTGTGGCCTAGATCGTCCCGTACCGCTTCGGATTTTAAGTGCCGCTGACATGCGGGATCAGCCTGTCAGTCGCCCTCTGCTCCGCTGAGCGCCACTGGGCCGGCCCAACTACTTTCCCGCGCTGACCCAGTAATTCAAATATAGGTTTTTCTATTTAGAATTAGAACCAATTCTGTCCCTTAGTTTAAAAATCAATTCAAGAAGATTCACTGAACCAAATTGAGTGATTCCAATTTTGTTGGAAAGCTACTGAAATTATCTATCCAAGCTGTTGGATTTAAATCTTTTAGAGTTAGAGATCTCTCCTAGTAAAAAAACAATAAAGAAGCTTTTGCACATTCAAACATTTTTATAAAATCAACCATAATAGCTTTTGAGTTCATTCCAACTCTCAAAAATCACATTTAACCATACCTATCTGAATAGGTAATAATATTAAGGTTTGCATGCAATGACTTTGGACTAGTACCAAAATAATGCTATATAGGCATTTCTAGTCACTTTAAATTCATTAATTATTAAACCTAAACTTATTAAAATGTGATCCAACCTATAAATCACATTCCCATATGTTACAATATGTGGTGATGACATGTGTCCACATGATCCCATATTTTAATTGGAGAATATTAAATCCTAGTTATTTTTCAATGAGTAGAAATTACTTTTCTCAAATAAAAAGAATGAAACTAGTTCATTAAACCTTGTGATGCTTGTGATGATAATAGATCATAAAATGTGTGACTTAGTATGATAAGTAGTCTAGTTAAGTATTGTGTATCTCCCGTATGTATTTATAGACGATAGTATCGACCAAGCTTTCGAGGAGGAGGAGTTCTACCAAGAGGAGGAAGAAGCAAACTTCAACCACTGCACTACACAAGGCAAGGCATCATTAACAATGCAAGCTAACCCTTGCAAGCTAGATAACCTAAGCAAAGACATTTGGCATGCTTTGGTTATACCATTTTGGACTTATACCTACTCCAATGTGGTTTACAAACTTTACTTGCTTTACTTTACCAAAATCCTTTACTTGTTTGAAGGTAGCATAAAAAGTATAAAACTTGATCTATCTAGATAAACTTAGATGTCATTCTATGGCATGACATTTATCTTAGCATCCCATATTAGTGAACACTCTTAACTTAGTAGCTTAGAGCTAAATCAAAACTTGAGTAACTTAGATGGGAGTACTTGGTGAAAATGAATTGTGAAAACCTTGGAATGATGAGTCATTCTATTGAGATGTGTTGACATGTGTTGAGAAAACACAAATGGTTTATGATGATGAAAATGTTGGGGCATGAGCCGTAACCCTCTTACAAAACTGATGGTTGGGTTCGGATGCGATACCATTCCAATTTTACCGTACAACCACACTACCTGAATTGGGTAAGGCTTAGCCGGAAGTTTAAATGCATTAGTATTAGTTCCCTCGCGGGAGAGGTTTGAGCTGAGGCTACCTCTCAATGTTTGTCAACCTATGCAGTGCCCAAGATGACAGATTGTCATGGTTGGGAGGCCATACTCATAGGAGAGGTGCTTATACTAGGGTGTGTAAAGGAAAGGTTATGTTTGATTATCTGCATACTAAGTATGATGATTCAGGGTTATCCCTGACAGATGTATCGAATCTTGTGGTGAAAGTATACCACCTCTGCAGAGTGTCAAACTATTCGAATAGCCACATCCGCGGTTATGGATAGTTGGAGTGGCCATACTGTTCTGTTGTCAGATGTTTTCAAAACAACTTATGAAATGAATTGTGACTTGACTTGACGACAACTGAGTTGTGACCATGATGATTTAAGTTCCCTCTTAGGTGATTTCAACTTTATTTTATCTTTCTTTGTTTCTGAACTCAGCTTAGGTTTCAAACTTAACTTTACAAATAAACCTAGAGTTAGCATTTTCCCACTAGAACTACCTTACTTGTTAGTGATAGTTTGCGAGTACTTAAAGAGTACTCATGGATTTTGTCCCTAGCTATTCCTATGGCCAGACTATGAAGGAGACTACCAAGATGAAGCACAACAGGACGTCTATGATAACTAGGACTATCTTCCATCATCAGCATTGCCTGTGCCCCTAAAGATGGACCCCACCGCTACGCTTATTACTTATTCCGCTGCTTGTTGTATTAAGATTGGATCATGAGATCCTTTATTTGTGTAAGACCTTGATATGGTTTGTAATGGATGATGTACTGTGATATCCAATCTGTTATGTCTCGCAAAAATGGTAATCCTGGGATTGCGATGTATGGCATAACAGGCATCTGGGATTAAAAATCCGGGTGTTGACAATTTGGTATCAGAGCCATCCTGAACATAGGAGACCCTAGTTAGAATGGACGTCCGAACAAAAATTTAGCTTCAAAAACCAAAGTGAGTATTTATGAAAACTATCTCCTCTCTTACCCTTGGGAATTCATTCTCTCTCAAAAATTCATGTTCCTCCAATTCTTACATCACTACATAAAATTTGACACACTTGATCACTTCACTAACTTTCTCATCCTTAATTCTTATAGATGGAGACTCAGTTCAGCAAGTTCTACTAGTTGAGCAATGGACGCCAACTGATCTTCGAGAGGGATCCTGATGCACTATCGGAGTACTTGGGACGCCCGCATCTAGAGTTTCTGGGAGCTCAACTTCCTGGACCCCCAGGAGGAGACTTACAATTGCTAGTCACCGCCGATCTTTGAGGAAGTATAGAAGCACCAACGTCTGGGAGGATTCAGTTCTCCATGAGAGAGAACAACTGGCTAGATGGATTAGCCAGGGCAATGCATGAAGCTCTCGCACGTCTGTGTGCCCTGAGTGTCAACAAAATCCAAGGAACCCGCTCTGTTCACTATGCAAGGCGTGACTTCATGGGAATGCCAATGGAGATGCCAAGTCACCCGGAGTTGAAGCGTCAAGTGGAGAACCTCGACTTCCTGCTGTACGACAGACAGAAGGAGTTGGACAACGCTAGGGAGTTCACCAACCACAACCTTGCCATTGCCGCCTAGAAGGCCCAGACTTTCTCACTGCTTGTCAAGGATCGTCAGTCTCTTTGCCGCCAGAGCGAAAAGAAGGATCGCACCATCGACCGTCTTCGCAAGAAGGCGGCAGACCTCGAGAAGACCATCAAGGAGCAAGAAGCTCAGCTTGCAGCAAAGGAAGAAGAAGAGGAAGGTGAAGACATCCAGGGAGATATGGACTCTTACCTCAGCAACGATTATGACTTTCTGGAGGACGATGCCGTGGACTTCTACACCGACGATGATGACTCCAACTTCATCGATGATGAGTAGATGCACTAGAGCACTATCGTAGCATGAGGAGTATCGGTCCCAATGTATCGTAGCTTGCAGAATGGTTCTTAAAACCATCTGTTTTCCTTTGGTGTTGTGTGTGTGTGTGTTTGTATCGTGTGCTTGTTTGAATGAATGAAAAGAAGTTAGTTGCAAAACCTGAGTCAAACTCAAAATTTTAGCTTTGAAATCAAAACCATGAACCTTAGAACTTTCCCTCTTACCCCTTTATCTACCTTAATCTTCAGATGACTCGTGGAAACCCTGGAGGGAGCAACTCATCGCAGGACCCCATGCTGCAGATTATACATATGCTAGTTGCAGACCGGGAAGCTAGCAGGGCAGAGCGCCAAGCCAACCTAGCAACACTGCAGCAGATAGCTCAAATGGCCCAAAACAATCAAGGGCATGGAAATCAGGACCATCAAGGATCCAAACTGAAGAACTTCTAGAATACCAATCCCCCAATCTTTAGCACTTCGGAGAACCCACTAATGACTGGTTACAAACAATGAAGAACAATTTATAAGTAGCCAGAGTTGATGACAACGAGAAAGTTCTCTTTGCCATCCACTACTTGGCAGGAGACGCAAGAGCCTGGTGGAACAACATCCGCACGATGAACCATGGTCAAGTGATGACATGGGAAGCCTTCAAAATCAAGTTCAGCCGCACTGACGTGCCGCAGGGACTAGTCACCAGAATGAGGGATGAATTCAGAGAGCTGAAACAAGGCAGAATGACTGTAGTGGAGTACCGTGATAGATTCCTGTCCTTAGCAAGGTATGCACCTGATGAGATCAACATAGAGGCCAAGAAGAAGGAGAGATTCCTGAACGGATTGCATAATGAGATGCAGACGGTTCTCGTCAACATCCGCTTCGAGGATCTTGAAGAGCTAGTCGACTCTGCCATTCAGATGGAAGGGAAGATTAACTAGGCAAACGACAACCGCAAACGTCGTATGATGAACCAAGCTGGATCCAACAGCCACTAGAAGTACCATCCCAACCTGTCTGCAGGGTATGCACCGAGGAACAACCGACCCTAATGTCTCGCCCAAGCTACCCCAACCGTAGCGGAGGCAATGTGAAGCCCGGAGGAAACAACACCAACCCTGGCAACACCAACAATTTCAACTGTGCACCTCCCAGGAGCAACAACAACAACAACAACAATACTGCACCCAGAACTGGAAGCAATGTTGAGCCCGTGGCAGTAAAAGACAAGTCCCAGATCACTTGTTTCGAGTGTGGAGTGAAGGGGCACTATTCCAATGAGTGCCCCAAGAAGACTGCCGCCACAACCAATGTGAATGCCCCAGCTCAACAACAGCGTCGTGTTCAACCAGGAAGAAGATTTTCCCCAGGGAACCCTCACAACCGTAACGGCCGTCTCTTCCACATGAACACCGAAGAAGCCCAAGAAGCGCCAGATGTAGTGCTAGGTGTTTTTTCTGTCAACTTAGTTTTAGCAAGAGTGTTGTTTGATTCTGGAGCATTGCACTCATTTGTCACCGAAGAATTTTCATGCACTAGTAAGATTCAACCAACCAACTTGAAGCATGTCATGATAGTTCAAATTCCCGGTTCAACTACAAAAGCTAGAAAAATTTGCAAAGCTGTGCCTATCAGAATACATGGGATAGATTTTTATGCTAATCTAATAGTACTTGGAACCAAAGGATTGGAAGTAGTACTAGGTATGGATTGGATGTCAAAGCATAAAGGACTAATAGACTGTGTTAAGAAAGCCATCACCATGACCAGTAGCTCTGGAGTAACAGTAGAGCATGTATCTGAAACCTTACCTCGTCAATTCAAGTGCAACAAGAGTCTAGCCCTACCCACCATAGAGCAAGTCAGAGTAGTCTGTGAATACCCCGACGTATTCCCAAATGAATTGCCCGGTATGTCCTCGGATAGGGATATTAAGTTCATTATCGAACTAATCCCCAGAACCGGACCAATATCCCAAAGACCCTATAGCATGAACACCTCAAAGTTAGTGGAACTGAAGAAGCAACTGGATGCTATGTTAGCCACAGGCTTAGTTCAACCAAGCGCATCGCCATGGAGATCACCAGTGTTATTCGTCGACAAGAAAGATGGAGGCAACCGTCTATGCACCGATTACAAAAAAGCTGAATGACGTCACCATCAAAAACAAGTACCCACTGCCAAAGATAGAGGATCTATTTGATCAGTTGACTGGTGCCCAAGTATTCTCAAAGATTGATCTTAGGACTAGTTATCACAAACTTAAGATTCGTGCAACGGATATTCCGAAGACCGCCGTTACTACTCGTTATGGTTTATACGAGTATACGGTCATGTCTTTTGGATTAACCAATGCCCCTGCTTATTTCATGAATCTCATGAATAAGATCTTTATGAATTTTCTGGATAAGTTTGTCGTTGTGTTTATCGACGATATCCTTATCTACTCCAAGTCAGAAGAAGAGCATGAGCAACATCTGAGAATCATCTTGGAAAACCTGAGAGAGCATCGGTTGTATGCCAAGTTCAACAAATGTGAGTTTTGGCTGAGAGAAGTAGGATTCCTAGGACATATTGTGTCTGCCGGAGGAGTCTCTGTTGATCCCACCAAGATCAGAGATGTCGAAGCATGTGAAGCCCCAACCACTCAAACCCAAGTCCATGCATCTCTCGGATTAGCGGGATATTACCGCAAGTTTGTAGAAGGATTTTCGAGCATCACCAGACCCATGACCCAATTGCTGAAGAAGGACAAGAAGTTTGAATGGACCAACAAATGTGAAGCCAGTTTCCAAGAACTGAAGAAGAGATTGATTTCAGCACCGATATTGATCATGCCAGATATCAAGAAGCCGTTTGATGTGTATTGTGATGCATCCAAGATTGGCCTCAGATGTATATTGATGCAATAAGGCAAAGTCATCACTTATTTGTCTCGACAACTGAAGCAACATGAGCAGAACTATCCAACCCATGACCTTGAATTAGCAGCTACAGTTTTGGCATTGAAGACCTGGCATCATTATCTTATGGGTAATCGTTGTGAGATTTACTCAGATCACAAGAGCTTGAAGTATATTTTCACTCAAAAGGAGCTGAATATGAGGCAAAGGAGATGGATAGAGTTAATCAAGGATTATGACCTTGACATTCACTATCACCCAGGCAAAGCCAATGTGGTAGCGGATGCTCTTAGCAGATTGCCATGTAGGCTAAACACCATGATCAAGGAGAAGCAACCAAGTTTGCATGAGGAGTTGGAGCAGTTTAGAACTGCGCTTGTTAGCAAAGGATTTTTAGCTAGCATTGAACTTCAACCCACTTTGATTAGCCAAATCAAGGAAGCCTAGAAGGGAAATGAAAGTATCAACGGAATCAAACGTCGTATTGGTACAAGAAAGGTACCTGGATTCACCGAAGACGAAGAAGGAGTTCTGTGGTACAAAGGACGTATCTGTGTGCCAGCAGATTCAGAGCTGAAGCAAGTTATCATGCAGGAAGCTCATGATACTCTTTATTCTATCCACCCCGGAGGAACGAAGATGTATCAGGATTTGAAAGAGCAATTTTGGTGGCACAAGATGAAGAGAGAAATCGGAAGCTACATCACCAAGTGTGACATTTGTCAAAGAGTCAAAGCAGAACATCAGATACCCGTAGGACTATTGCAACCATTGCAGATTCCGGAATGGAAATGGGATTCCGTCGGAATGGACTTTATCACCGATTTACCTACTTCTAGTAGGGGAAATGACTCAATCTGGGTCATCGTTGATAGACTGTCCAAGGTAGTTCATTTTATACCTGTCAAGACTACCTACCAGAGTTCGAAGTTAGCAGAGTTGTACATTGCTAGAATTGTTAGTCTGCATGGAACCCCCAAGACCATAGTATCGGATCGAGGAACCCAATTTACCTCGAGATTTTGGCAGAAAGTTCAAGAAGGATTGGGAACCAAATTGAACTTCAACACAGCTTATCACCCATAAACTAATGGACAGACTGAGAGAGTCAACCAGAACTCAGAAGATATGTTGAGAGCTTGTGTTTTGGAGTATGGATCAAAATGGGAAGACTGTCTGCCTTTCGCAGAATTCTCATACAACAACAGTTATCAAGCCAGTTTGCAAATGGCCCCATTTGAGTTCCTATACGGAAGAAAGTGCCGTACCCCTTTGAATTGGTCGCAAGTAGGAGAGAGTCAGATTTTTTGACCTGACATTCTCCGAGAAGCTGAAGAGAAAGTTCACAAAGTCCGTGAGCACCTCAAGACTGCTCAATCCAGACAGAAGAGTTATGCTGACAAGAGAAGGAGAGACCTGACTTTCAATGTCGGAGATTTTGTGTATCTCAAGGTTTCGCCATTGAAGGGAACGCAACGCTTTAGTCTAAAAGGAAAGTTAGCCCCCAGATATATCGGACCCTTCAAGATTCTGAATCGCCGAGGAGAAGTATCGTATCAACTGGAACTGCCAGAAGAGATATCAGCCATCCACAATGTATTCCATATCTCGTTACTTCGCAAATGCCTAGAAGTGCCAGAGAAGACCAAAGTGTTCAAAAACATCGATCACCGAGCTGTTGAGATCAACAAGGATATAACATATCATGAAGTGCCCATGCGTATCTTAGAGGAAGCTTACTGAACCACCAGGACCCGGAGTATCAAATTTCTCAAGATTCAATGGAGCAACCATACCGAAGAAGAAGCCACTTGGGAGCGGGAAGATTACATTAGGGCAGAGTTTCCAGAGCTCTTTAGTTCCTAGTTTTCTTTCGTAAATCTCGGGACCAGATTTTGTTTAAGGGGGGAAGGTTTGTAACATCCCAAAACTTAAACCAAAGGGAATCAAGATCAAACCTACTCAATTTAGGGTTAACAAAAAACTTTTCCATTTCAAATAATTAAGTTCATATGTGTGTGCATTTAAATTAGGAGTTGTTTTGAATTGCCATGTTTGAGTGATCCATTGGTTGTAAAATGACTCTAAGGTGAATTAAACATCATCTAGATAATTCCCAAACAAATCCCAAAGAAAAATAAATCAAAAAGAATAAATTAAGAAATGGTCATTTGTGCCATTTTAATCAACTAGGTTACTTTAGGTGTTCCTAGGACTCAAATATTAACAGAAACAATTGTGGATCTTTGCACCCCTTGCTAGTATAAGTAGTGATGTGACAAGGCCCACTTTGTTTCATCCCAACAACTTTCAAACACTAAATTTAAATGACAATTAAAAATTGAATGTAGTTCATATGTATAGATCCCACTTTCTCAAAAACCACTCAAATGAACTCCATTTCAAAATCCCAAGCAAACCTAGATGCTTAAGCATGAGATGAATCACTCCACCAAAAATCTTTCAAAAATTCAAAAAAATTTCTCATGCGGCCATTCTGTCGAACACTTGGCATGCATGCATCACACTCTAGTTTAGGCTCACTGTTTCTACAGGGTTTTGCCACCCATTTGACCTCAGTTTACTCCCTCTGTCCCTCCTAGCTCTAACCAAACCTTAATCAACTCACCCCCTTGTCCCTAGCAGCAGTACCATGCCACCCCGAGGACATGCTCGCCGGCCAACCTTGCCAATGCCACAGCAGACCGCCAGCCCCTCCTCGCCGCTCCAGGAAGCACGGCGTGACCTCACTGCCGCCCACGGTTCACCCCTCGATCAACCCCAGCCCCTGGACCACCTTAGCACCGCGCCGCCCTTTCTCTCTACACCATGCGCAGCGCACGCCAGAGCGTGATCACCGCCAGCACGTAGCAGACCGCGCCTCGACCCCATATTGCGCACGCAGCTTCGCCTCGACACCCACACCCCGCCAGACATGGCCGTGCACCGCCCGACGACCCATAGTCGCCGTGATCGCCATCGAGCACCGCCTCTCTCCCTCAGAGCGCGAGACACTCTCGATCACAATCCACCGCCCATAGCACCGCCATTAATCCCTAGCTGACCGCCAAGGAACCGCCCACCGTCCGCCTACTTCGCCCACGCCGATAACCCCCTGTGCCGTCGTCACCGATGAGCTCCGCCCACACCTCGCTGCCTCCTCGCCGGGCCTATATAAGGGAGCCTCCCCAGCACGAATTCCTCACACTCTCACACTCCCCTATCACCCCCAGTCCTTCCCCACCTCTCGCCGGAGCAGCCCGAGCAGCAGGCCGCCAGAATTTCACCAGAGGCAGCCGCTGCAGAGGAGGAGAAGCTCCCGTCGATTTCGTCCACCTCAGCCCCTGCCGCGACCTCGCCTGAGTTCGCCGTCGCCGTCCAGTTCGATTGCCCGCCTCGCTGCACTAGCTGGAGCCCTGGTACATCCCCAGTAGACCCCCACCGGCCATTTAGGGTTCGGTCTCGCCGGTGACGAGTCCGTCATAGACGACGACTGTGAGCCGTTGATCTGCGTTCCAATCGTGTGGCCTAGATCGTCCCGTACCGCTTCGGGTTTTAAGTGCCGCTGACAAGCGAGGCCAGCCTGTCGTTCGCCCTTTGCGCCGCTGAGCGCCACTGGCCCGGCCCAACTACTTTCCCGCGCTGACCCAGTAATTCAAATATAGGTTTTTCTATTAAGAATTAGAACCAATTATGTCCCTTAGTTTAAAAATCAATTCAAGAAGATTTACTGAACCAACTTGAGTGATTCCAATTTTGATGGAAAGCTACTGAAATTATATATCCAAGCCCGTTGGATTTAAATCTTTTAGAGTTAGAGATCTCTCCTAGTCAAAATAACAAGACAAAAGCTTTTGCACATTCAAACATTTTTATAAAATCAACCATAAAAGCTTTTGAGTTGATTCCAACTCTCAAAAATCACATTTAACCATACCTATCTTAATATGTAATAATATTAAGGTTTGCATGCGGTGAATTTGGACTAGTACCAAAATAATGCTATATAGGCATTTCTAGTCACTTTAAATTCATTAATTATTAAACCTAAACTTATTAAAATGTGATCCAACCTTTAAATCACATTCCCATATGTTAGAATATGTGGTGATGACATGTGTCCACATGATCCCATATTTTAATTGGATAATATTAAATCTTAGTTATTTTTTAATGAGTAGAAATTACTTTTCTCAAATAAAAAGAATCTAACTAGTTCATTAAACCTTGTGATGCTTGTGATGATAATATATCATCAAATGTGTGCCTTAGTATGCTAAGTAGACTAGTTAAGTATTGTGTGGTGATTGTGTATCCCGTATGTATTTATAGACGATAGTACCGACCAAGCTTTCGAGGAGGTGGAGTTCTACCAAGAGGAGGGAGAAGAAAACTTCAACCACTGCACCACACAAGGCAAGCCATCATTAACAATGCAAGCTAACCCTTGCAAGCTAGATAACCTAAGCAAAGGCATTAGGCATGCTTTGGTTATACCATTTTGGACTTATACCTACTCCAAATGTGATTTACAAGCTTTACTTCCTTTACTTTACCAAAATCCTTTACTTGTTTGAAGGTAGCATAAAAAGTATAAAACTTGATCTATCTAGATAAACTTAGATGTCATTCTATGGCATGAGATTGATCTTAGCATCCCATATTAGTGAACGCTCTTAACTTAATAGCTTAGAGCTAAATCAAAACTTGAGTCACTTAGATGGGAGTACTTGGTGATAATGAATTGTGAAAACCTTGGAATGATGAGTCATTCTATTGAGATGTGTTGACATGTGTTGAGAAAATACAAATGGTTTATCATGATGAAAATGTTGGGGCATGAGCCTTAACCCTCTTACAAAACTGATGGTTGGGTTCGGATGCGATACCATTCCAATTTTACCGTACAACCACACTACCTGAATTGGGTAAGGCTTAGCTAGAAGTTTATATGCATTAGTATTAGTTGTCTCGCGGGAGAGGTTTGAGCTAAGGCTACCTCTCAATGTTGTCCACCTGTGCAGTTCCCAAGATGACAGATGGTCATGGTTGGGAGGCCATACTCATAGGATAGGTGCTTTAGGGTGTGTAAAGGAAAGGTTATTTTTGATTATCTGCATACTAAGTATGATGATTCAGGGTTATCCCTAACAGATGTATCAAATCTTGTGGTGAAAGTGTACCACATCTACAGAGTGTCAAACTATTCGAATAGCCACGTCCGCGGTTATGGACAGTTGGAGTGGCCATACTGTTCCGTTGTTAGATGTTTTCAAAACAACTTATGAAATGAATTGTGACTTGACTTGACGACAACAGAGTTGTGACCATGATGATTTAAGTTCCCTCTTAGGTGATTTCAACTTTATTTTATCTTTCTTTGTTTCTGAACTCAGCTTAGGTTTCAAACTTAACTTTACAAATAAACCTAGAGTTAGCATTTTCCCACTAGAACTACCTTACTTGTTAGTGATAGTTTGCGAGTACTTAAAGAGTACTCATGTCTTTTGTCCATGGATATTTCTATGGCCAGACTATGAAGGAGACTACCAAGATGAAGGACAATAGGACGTCTATGATAACTAGGACTATCTTCCATCATCAGCATTGCCTGTGCCCCTAAAGATGGACCCCACCGCTATGCTTATTATTTATTCCGCTGCTTGTTGTATTAAGACTGGATCATGAGATCATTTATTCATGTAAGACCTTGATATGGTTTGTAATGGATGATGTACTATGATATCCAATCTGTTATGTCTCGCAAAAATGGTAATCCTGGGATTGCGATGTATGGCATAACAGGCATCTGGGATTAAAAATCCGGGTGTTGACATTCTGATATTAGCGTGTGTGGTCCGTGGGAATTGTAATTAGGGAATGCTATTTCTAGTGGATACCTACCTCGCGGAACCGCACAACGCGGATGTGGTAAACTACAACGTAACTTTACACATAAGACGACCAGAAAATGCATATCACTAGGTTTTTAAGATAAGCTTTATCCAACATATTCAAAAGCACAAGCCTGCACCATATGAAAGCAAGATTTGAGAGATAGACGATCCGCCGCCCAGCAGCGTCCTCGCACCGCCAGCCACCCAAACTCGGTGCGGCCTGCCTAATCAAGGGACGTGCCCCCTATGCGAGCTGCATGGGGAGATCTTGAACCACCTCTTGCTGCAATGTTCCTTTGCGCGTACCGTGTGGTTTCGGGTGCTTAGGCCTGAAGGCTTGCAGCGCCTTATCCCCTCCATCGTGTCCATCCTTGTAAACTTGTGGCTGGCCTCATTCTCTAGGGTCGAAGCCACTTCGCGCAGACAGGTGAACTCGCTTCTGCTGCTGGTGCTCAGGGGTATCTAGATGGAGTGGAATTCCAGGGTGTTCGACCATCGCGCGAGCGACGCTTCCACGGTCGCCTCGAGGCTCACTGGCGAATTCAAGGATTGGCTAGCATGTAGAAGTGGATCGGCTAGAGGTATAGGATAAGTGTTAAACTCTATTGGATGGCCGGGCTATGATCGGGCCCCAGGTGGTGTGAGTGCTGTGTTAACCCTCAGCCCATTGGCACGTTGGTCCATAGTTGTATTCGGTACTCTCTTTCGGTCCGCTTAATATAATGACACGTAGACCTCCCGCGCATTCTAAAAAAAGATTTGAGAGACAGTAGTAACCTACACAACCATGATAGATTTAATAGGTTCAACATATTCAATAAATCCTTTTTTAAAAGAGATATATGAGAAGCAAAAGCTTTAGCAATTTCAATCAAAACAAGAGAATCAAGATCAAGTTTTTTCCCAATTCAACAGATAAGGGAGAAGAAAAGAAATTATTCACACAAGTATATTCATATCCAAACAAGACTTGTTACCTTTGTCCACATTCAAATTAGCGGTGTTTCCAACAATTTTGTCTAATAGACTCTAGGCTTCATCAATACTTTTATGAATAAAACTCTCCACAGGAATTATTCAAGAAATCCTTATGGCACTTAGGGAATCTCACATATAAATTAACCAATATGATGCTTTTGGACAAACCATGGGATGGATTCGTGCGAGAGAGATCAAGCTTGAGTAATACTCTCTCCAGGATGAAGCCAAAAATTATATATGTGACAACAATTACCAGATTTGAGAGGTGTATCTTACTACAAGAAAAGTTGCCATCTAACACGACCGGACTTTGTGGTAGAAGTGTCTTTTTTCGTGCTTAAAGGGACTTCTATCACGGATGGACACTCGTGGTAAAAGCCTAGTCATAAAAGTTTCTACCACGTTTTTGTCGGAAAAATGTAGTGTATGTTCGCCATTAACCACATAAATTCGGGTCATGCTAGATGTGTTTCGCCAGCCAGTTGACTACCGATATCATGCAAACTGCCACATAGAACTCTCACAAATTCGTGGTAGATGTAAGGCTCAGCCAAGGCTTGCTAAGTATTAAGTAGGCTAACTCATGACAGAAGCCCAACAAGAAAAAGACTTGTTACTGTTTATGCCTACAGGCGGCTTGCGTTGTTTCTCGGGAGCTTGCATCCCAACTACGGGTTGTTAACTTCTGGTCTATTATAGTTTCGACCTATGAAAGACTCTGTGTTGTTCATCACTATGCAACCCATTTACAGCATGTACCATTCTGGCTTGGTACTATTCTGGCCTTTAGAAGGCTTAGTACTATTCCACTAGTGCGAAATGGTTTTGTAGTGATGGGCCAAGTATCAACTACGCCGACGATAGAATCATTTGTTAGTAGTATACCGTCATTGGTAACACCGTACGGCTAACATCGATGTCGGTAAAACTCGTTGTCTGAACTGCTAGCGCTAACGACCAAATTATTTTTTGCCCGTTGATGCAGGTACTCTAGCCGATGAGACGGGGCTAACCAACGACATTTCAGCAGTATAAGCATAATGTATGTACGTCGACGGTGCTTCAGTAAATGACGACCAGAAATTACAAGCAATAACTTGGTGGTGACATGTCACTATAACGTGATGTCATCATTTGTAGTGTTTCTATGTCGGTTGGTTATGTAGTGGATGTTGTTTGTAAATAATCACCGATGATTTCTTCTATAAAGAGACTGTTATTAGTATAAGACCACAAACATACATGTTTCTATACTGATTGTAATTAGTATATTGCCGTTGGCACTTGACTATACAGTAGTCCGTCATGTCTATCTTGCCTCTCGCATGTAGATGTTGATGGAGATATGCCAAATGGGTATGCCCAGCAGGACTTTTAAACTGGGCTAGTGCCTCTGCGAGTGGGCCTGCAGGACGGTGATTGGAATGTGACTGAGAAGGAGCCTAGAGACTAGAAGCTGGAGGCCCAGAAGCGTAGCAGAAGCCCGGTCGGATTAGGACAAATCCTCCGAGTCCCTAACTGAATCGGTTATATATCTGTAAACCCTAGCGAGGTACCCCCTATATAAAACTCCCTATGGTACTTTCTGTACTTATGTTCCATTATACACCCAATCCCAGCGACTCGCTGGCTAGCCACCGAGCTCGCCACCCTTGTAATTCACTCGCCGATAATACAATCTAGCAGGAGTAGGTCTTTACCCTACGGGGGCTGAACCTGGGTAAATCCATGTGTCTTTGCCCTCATCACGCTGCAGAGATGGCTGCCCGCTCTTGCCCCAAATTCTTCCAATCACTACCCCTAGTAGCGACTTTCGTGGTCATTCCCATGATAGTGGCGCCCACCATGGGGCATGGCCGGTTGGCCTAAGTTTTGCGGCGAGACCCTACTCGCCAATCGATCGGCCGATCGCCACCGACCGTATGATCTCTAGTGGCGGGATCCTTCTGATCCTGCCCAGCAGCTATATCCCGACGTCGCGCCCGATCACCCACAACGCGGTAATGCCAGTCAGCACCATCAACCTGTTCGTCGGCTTCACGGATGTCGTCAACCCAACGGCAACGACGATCATCGGCGGATCGCCGCCACATCGCGACCTACTCTCGGAGGGCTAGATCTGCTCCATCAGTTGCCTCGCCTCCGTGTACGATTCGGCCGCCAGCAACGCGACCGGAACTGACGCAGTCGCGGACGTGCGACCCTCCATGACGATGCTAATTCAGCGACACCTGCCTCGGATGCCGGATCCATCACCGCCACATCACGCGAAGACTCCATCACACGAGTCTCCAACCCTGAGGATTTCGAGGACCCCTCCATCCTCGGGATCTTAGACTTTGACTCTGGGTCGGAGTCCCTTGAGGATTTCCGCGCCAGATCCAATCGCTTCAACACGATCTACATGGCAGGTAGCGTGACCGCCCACCAGATCTATTCTCTATGCTGATCCCGCTGACTACGACGACAACTGAGGTGGAGGAAGCCCGCCTACGCCTGGAATAGGCAATGCGCAAGGAGCAGGCCGAGTGTGAGAAGTTCCACCTCGAGTGGCAAACAGCACAGGAGCTATCGCTCTACCACCAACACCTCATCAGGACCCGCCTGAACTTTAGAATCCAGGGCCACATCCTGAACTTCAATGACGAGAATGACCCTACCCGTGCAGCCGAGCACGAGTTCTGCTAGAACGCGCCGCCCGGCGGCAGCAACCACCTGCCACCTGGGGCACCTACGACTGGAGCTCCACCGCCACCCATAGGTCGCGCGCCTCCGCCGGACCAGCCGTGGATCATCATCTCACCACAAGCCCACGACGCCAATGGGCTCCCGCTGTACTCCACCCCGATGGACAATGTCATCGCGGGACAAGCCGCAGTCGCCAACCTCAACATCCAGGGAGAGGGCGCACTACAGATCCAGTAGGCCAGGCCCTACTTGCCAGGGCCATCGAGCAGCAAGCCTCAGGAGTCGATCCGCAGGGACGGATGTACTCCCGCTCATTGAGGAGCAGGGCGACCTCAAGCGGACGTCCAACAGTTGCCAACACACTCAACTGCCCACGGCCCGAGCCCCTACAGCTCCAAACACGGGCCACAAACCCTGCACTCTCCACCAACGAGCCACGACCTGCGAACAACACGGTCACCGCCAACGGCCAAACCAGCGACGCGCGGACACACATCGTCAACAGCCAGGCTTGGCGAGCCCGTCAACTGCACCTGCGGCACACCCTCACCAACCGCGGCGAGCCAGAGCCAAGGGGCTCACTCAGCCGAGTTGGCCCGTTGTGCTTCGGACCAGAGATCCAAGGCAAAAAGTACCCGGCGAACTTTAAGGCGCTGAAGAAGATTGAAAAGTACGACCTAACATACGACCTAGTGGTGTGGCTCGACACATACCTCATGGCGATTGGCATCGCCGGCCACACCGACTTGCTCGCCGCCCACTACCTCCCCATAATGATGGAAGGAGCGACCCGGCAATGGATTAACACCCTCCCCGCGGACAGTATGGATTCATGGGAGGACATGCAAGAGGCCTTCGTCAGGCACTTTGAGGGTACGTACACCCGTGCCACCACCATCGAGGACCTGGAGCGATGCATCCAGGGACAGCACGAGTCGACTCGCCACTCGATCCAGCTGTGGCAAGACTTGTGGATCAACGTTTCTCGCATCCACCCAGACACGGCGATCCACTCCTTCAAAAACATGTGCCGGTATGAACCCCTAGTTGCCAAGATCGAGAGGGTCTACTGGACGCTTGACAACATCCCAGACATCCTGGAGATCGCCAAGCGCTACGCGGAGGAGGACCCAAACCAAGACTCTGACGACGAGTCAGGGGAAAGGCGTCGCACCAGTGGCAATGATAATGGGCGACATGCGCTACAGCAACACTCGCCTCACCGGCAAGCGCCACGGTGACGGGCGAGTCGATTTTGTCGCCAACGCCAGCTACGGGCATCACGACCCGAAGAACTTCCGCCGAGACGGAGGAAACTATCGCGATAGTGGAAACTATCATGCCAACAACGCAGCAAGGCCGAAATTCGACCCTACCGCCCTACTCAACCAGCCCCGTGTCTACCACAGCAGGGAGGGGAATCCTGCCACTCACACCATTGCAGACTGCCATTCTCTAAAGGATATTGAGAAGGCAAGTTGAGCAAGAGAGGACCCCAACAACAACCCGCCAAGGGACAATGGCAACACTGGCAGATTTGGCAACGCCGTCGGGTCGTTGCACACCTTCACTGGGCTCGGCACCAAACACGAGAAGAAGGTGCTCGCCCGCACAGTCGCCGTCAATGCGGTGACCCAGGTCGATCTTCCCCGCTACCTCAACTGGTCTGAGCAAAGCATTACATGGAGTCGCCAAGATCACGCGCCCAGGATCGAATATCCGGGGCGAGTCGCCCTGGTGGTTAGGCCGACTACTGGCTACCCAAGACGCTGATGGACGGCAGAAGCTCCATCAATATCCTATACCTGGATACGTTCAAGAGGCTACACCTTCCAGAGTCGATGATCAAGTTGACCCTCACCACCTTCCACGGCATCGTCCCTGGTTGGAAGGAATTCCCGATCAGCAAGGTGACGCTACCAGTCACCTTCGGCACACCAGCAAAGTTTCACACCGAGCGGATCTTATTCGAGCTGGTGAACTTCTGCAGCCCCTATCACTATGTCCTTGGGCGCCAGACATTCGACAAATTCATGGCGGCCCCACAATACGCCTACAACATGATGAAGATCCCTAGGCCAAGTGGCATCATCACCATCCACGGCGACCCTGATATGGCCGTGGAGTGCGAGGACAAAGGCGCTGAGCTTGCCGACACCGTCATCTCCATGGAAACCAACCACGCGGATGAGCTTGTGAAATACGCGAGAGACGTCGACAAGGATAACCCCACCATTCTGAAGAAGCCCACCTCGGAGAACTCTGGGGAACATCTTTTGAGGCGGCCACGCACACTCGCACCGTTGAGCTCGTCCCGGGCGACTCTAGCCAGACGGTCACCATCGGTTCGAACATGAGTCCCGCATAGGAAAGCATGCTCATCGGGTTCCTGTGTGAGAATCGCGACATCTTTGCATAGAAAGCATCTGACATGCCTGGTGTCCCGAAGGAACTCGCTGAGCACAAACTCAACGCCGACCCAAAAGTGCGACCAGTGAAGCAGTCGTTGTGGCCCTTTAATGAAGAGCACCACCAAGCAATCGCCGAAGAAGTGGAGCGTCTATTTGCTGTAGGCTTCATTCGGCCAATCAAGTACTCCATGTGGCTGGCAAACCTAGTCCTAGTTCTAAAGAAAAACAACACTTGGAGAATGTGTATCGACTACACCAACCTGAAAAACACCTGCCCGAAGGAGGAGTTCATCCTCCCCCGCATCGAGCAGATCATCGACTCGACTACAGGCTCTGAGTCGCTGTGCTTCCTCGACACGTACTCTGGGTACAACCAGATCACGATGGAGGTCGAGGACAAAGAGAAAATGTCGTTCATCACGCCATTCGAAGCCTTCTGCTACACTGCTATGATGTTCGGCCTCAAGAACGCCGGCGCAACCTACCAAAGGTGCATGCAGGAGTGCCTTGCAAGTCAAATTGGCCGCAACATCCACGTCTACATCGATGACATGGTGGTAAAGTCCACCCGCCAGAGCGACCTGCTCGCCGACCTGGCTGAAACCTTTGTAAATTTACAGAGGTACAAGATCAAGCTTAACCCAGGGAAGTGCACCTTCTGCATGCCCACCGGGCAGCTCCCGGGGTACGTCATCTCCAAGCGAGGCATTGAGGCAAACCCCACCAAGATCGACACCATCGCGTGGCTCGGGAAACCCGAGTGCATGCGCGACGTTCAGAAGCTGGCTGGGCGAGTCGCGGCTCTCAATCACTTTATCCCCTGACTCGGTGAGAAGGCAATGCCCCTCTACCGCCTGATGCGCAAGAACCCCATGTTCCAATGGGACGAATAAGCAGACAACATGCTCAAAGCGCTCAAGGAAGTGCTGCTCGCAGCACCACTGCTCGCCGCCCCAGTCAACAAAGAGCCAATGCTCGTCTATGTCGCGGCCTCCACTCGAGTCGTTAGTGCCGTGATGGTCGTCGAGTGACCAAAAGAGGGCAAGGAGCACCCCGTACAATGCCTGGTCTACTACATCAGCGAGGTCCTAACGGACTCAAGGCAGCGCTACCCGCAATACCAAAAACTGGTGTATGCGGTCTTCAGAGCCCAGCGACGGCTCCCGCACTACTTCCAGGAGCACTCCATCATGGTTATCTCCTCCGTGCCACTACAGGACATCATACACATACGCGGGGCGACTGGGCGGGTTGCCAAGTGGGCCATCGAAATCGGCATACACAACATCAAGTACGAGCCACACAAAGCGATCAAGTCGCAAGCCTTGGCTGATTTCCTCACCGACTGGGAAGAAGCACAAAAGCCGGAGAAGCTGCCCTATCTCCTCTACTGGTCGCTCCACTTCGATGGGTCCAAGAACACGGACGGCGCAGGGGCTGGAATCGTACTCACCTCCCCCAAAGGCGACAAGCTCCGCTACGTGCTGCACCTCGACTTCACGCCTTGCACCAACAATATGATCTAGTATGAGGCCCTCCTTCACGGCCCGCGGGCCGCCAAGGAGATGAACGTCAATCGCCTACGGTGCTACAGCAACTCCGACCTTGTCGCCGCACAAGTCGCTGGTACCTGTAACACCATCTTCCCACCATGATAGTGTACCGCCAAGCGGTGGACTAGCTAGGGAGCCACTTCACCGACTATTCCGTCGAGTGAATCGACATGCAGAAGAATGAGGAGGTTGACACACTCTCCTATATCGGGTCGGCCCGTCAAACACCACCTGCGGGCATCTTCCTCGACATCATCAACAAGCCTTCGGTCTCCCCGCCGAAGGAGATCGACATCGGGATACCTCTGCAGCCCAAACCCGCCCTGGTCGCCATGATCACGGAGCCCATCGACTGGACCGCACCATACGTCGCCTTCCTTGAGCACAAGGTCCTGCCTACTAACGAGACAGAGGAACGAATGATCGTGCGCCGCTGCAAATCCTTCGTCATCATCAACAACGAGCTCCACAAACGCAGTGTGATTGGCATATTCTAGTGCTACATACTGCCAGAAGAAGGGCGCAAGATCCTCCGGGACATCCATGCCGGCGACTGCGGCCACCACACCGAGGCCCGGTCACTAGTCGCCAAAGCCATGCGACATGGCTTCTACTGGCTCACCGCACACGCCAATGCCACCGACATTGGCCAACGGTGCGTCGGGTGCCAGAAGTACGCCAACCGGACGCATATACCTGGTTTGGCCCTCAAGACCATCCCCATCACCTGGCCATTCACCATATGGGGCATCGACATGGTGGGCCCATTCAAAAAGGCCCCATCTAGCTTCA
This sequence comes from Avena eriantha, assembly GCA_910589775.1. Lineage (NCBI taxonomy): Eukaryota > Viridiplantae > Streptophyta > Magnoliopsida > Poales > Poaceae > Avena > Avena eriantha. The sequence goes on along the minus strand of OU342740.1, from coordinate 184,014,361 downwards.
CCCAGCTCCTAGTCGCAGTCGACAAGTTCACCAAGTGGGTGGAGGCCAAGCCAATCAAGAAGTGCGACGACAAGACCGCTACCAAGTTCCTCCGCAAGCTCATCTATCGGTACGGCTACCCGCACATCACCATCATGGACAACTGCACCAACTTTGCCAAAGGCGCCATGGCTGATTTCTGCGAAGGGCATGACATATGACTCGACCTCACTCAGTCGCCCACCCGGAGTCGAACAGTCAAGGAGAGTGCACCAACCAAAGCATCCTCCATGGCCTCAAGCCGCGACTACAGGTCCCCCTCGAGCGAACCCCCGGAGGCTAGGTCGAAGAGATACCCTCCATGATATGGGGCATCTACACCTCCGTCAACCGCTCAACAGGGTTCACGCCCTTCTTCATGGTGTACGTTGCTGAGGCCGTCATGCCAACCGACCTGGAACACGACTCTCCTCGGTTCGTCAACTATGCGGAGGCGGATAACGAGGTCACCCGCCAAGACGGGGTCGACCAGCTTGACGAAGCACGCGACCTAGCTCGCTCTCGCACCACCATCTACCAGCAAGGACTCCATCACTACCACAACCGTCAAGTCCGGACTCGCACCTTCCAGGAGGGCGACCTGGTCCTGCGACTGGTCCAGGACGAGAAGGGCATGCACAAGCTTTATCTCCCATGGGAGGGGCCATTCGCCATAGGGCGAGTCCTTAGCAATGACGCCTACTACCTCATCTACATATTTAGGCGATGGCCAGCTCGAAGTTGGGCAACCATGGAATGTAAACCTCCTCCGAAAGTTCTATACATAGAACTAAAAAATGTACTCAGCTGCTACATGATGCAATAAAATCGGATCGCACAAATTGTGTTTACTCGCCGTCTCCTTGTGTTAATCGCACTCGTACATTTAGTAATACGCTACCTCCGGAAGTTAACCCTTGGTCGAGCGACCGGCACGGCTAAGTAGTGCGGCTCAAGGGCACCAAAAATATTCGGGCCTTGCATCGTCCACAAAAACACCATCTCGGAGCCACCATCGGAGTCGCCTCGCTCGACTGGCCTGCCGAGCCAAGACAACCGTACACGCTTCTCACAGCAAACTAGTCCTCCCCACCCGCGCGCATGGCGACTCGAAAGGTCAAGTACCACGCTCGAGGACTCACCACAAACGTCCCTCACGCGGCTCAGGAACGCACTAAGTATGAGAGCCTGCATTGGGCATGCCACGCGACTGCTTTTCCAAGGTAGGAGGGGCGACACATTACAAACAACATACAAACGTCCTCACCTACCTTGGTCATGCGACTAACATGGCCAAGCACCACGCTCGGGGACTCGCCTAACCGAACCTGGTCGCGTCCGGGAAAACGGCCAAGTATAGAGCACCCCTTGGGGTCGCCAAGCGACTTCGACTACGGTTAACCTAACAGCCTAACACAAAAAAACATACATACATGCGAGGTTAACCCCACCAAAGGGTGGACGCGCTCGGGGACTCGCTCAACCAAAAATACGAAACAAACAACAATAACACAGCAATGCGAGTCGATTGACCTTCTTCCTTCAAACAAGAAAATATATTGTTCGCCATCAAGGTACATTACAAAAGGGGCCAATCGCCATGACTAACACAAATGCCCTAGGGCAATTCCTTCACTTTGCAGGATTCGAAGAAGAAGCGCCGCCATCGCCCTTGGCCCAGACAAATGGCTCCCAAGGGTTCGACGGGTACGTCATCAGCTGCTTCGCCAATGACGACCAGAAGGGCTGCTCCGACTTCAGGTCACGGTGCTCTGGCTGAGAGTCGCCCGGCGCCACCACCGTCTCCTGGTACGACAACAGATCCCCCATCGCCAATACCCGCTCTGCGAACCGAGCAGCCTTGGTGGTCAACCTGAGCACCTCCACGATCTCCATCGAGCCAGTCGCTGAGGGATACCCGCTGGTGACGTCATCGAGGTCGAATTCATCAGGGTAGTGTGCAAGCCCGAGACTGAGCGCCGTGGTGGCCCTGTGCCGGAAGGCCGATCACGCCATCCACTCGACCACGGCGGGTGCCTCCTCAAGATAGCGCCACACTTCCGCCAGCCCACCTGGAATCACCTCGGTGGGAGAGATCCCTTGGAGAATAGCCTGGATGCAAAGCGCCGAAGCGGTGGCCGCGTTTGCCACTGCCGTCACACATTGCGAAGCATCAAGGGTTTGCACCACCGAGTCACTTTGACCTATCACGGCTGCAATGTCAGAAAATCAATACCACTTTGACCCAGTGGACTCACCTGCTCAGGGACTTGCCCGCTCGGGGACTCACCATATACCATAGAAGAAGGAGAAGAAGAAAAGATACTCACCAAGGAGTTTGCGGAAACTCTCCATCACATGCTTCTCAAGCGTCGCAAGGTTGTCCTACAACCCAAGGATGACCGAGTCGGAGGCCTTCCACTCCTCTGCTACGGCGACCGCAACCTTGGCCCTCTCCTCAGAAGATATCACCGAGGCCTTGGCCGCCTCCAGCTCCTTTGTCAACAAGACGATTCGCTCCTCCACCGTGGCTGAAGTGCCTTCGCGGCCCCCAGTTCGGCAACTGGAACATAGCCCTCGCGGGCCTTGGCAATTGCAGTGAAAGAATCAACTGAAGGAAAGAAGACAATAACTTAGTATCCCCACAATAGCAAGAACCCAAACTCACCAAAGGAAATACAACTTACCATCAGTCGCCTAGAGTCGCTGATTAGCCTCCTGCGTCTCCTGCAGATCGCACTCCAAGCGCTCCTTTGCGGCCTGCCGATCGGAGGATTCCCTTTGCAGGCCCTACAAACAAAAAACAATAAAGGACTAGACGACTAAAGTTCTAAGTGCCTAGCCGCTGAAATTCAGCGACTAGACCCTCGGGGACTGGACGACTAAAGTTCTAAGTGCCTAGCCACTGAAATTCAGCGACTAGACCCTGGGGGACTGGACATACCTGTATAGGGGCACCTAACATGCCGTGCGGCTCGTTAGCATCCGTCAAAGCAATCACGAACAATGTACGTTCGTGACGTTGTCTGACGTCACCATCAACAACCTATGGAACTTGTGGCGACAGCATTGCAGTTGCCACGGCAGAGGCCCTCACCACAAAGCAAGGGAATGACGCGGTCGTTGTCGCCGGGGTGCTGGTCGTAGGCATCGACACCTCCGCTGGCTCGGTCGGTTTGCTCGACTCCAAGCTGGCAGGCACTTCACCTTCGGAAGGAACGGCGAAATCGCCCTTCCCCATGTCTTCTTCTGCCACGGCAGCAAAGTTTCCTTCCTTCTTCTTCTTCTCGCCTTCGCTTGGCGCCTCCACCATGACGACTTTCCTCTTCTTGGAAGGGTCGACTCTCCCTTCGGCATTGACAGGCAGAACCTTGGCCACCAACGAGAAACCAATCTTCTTGGCACCAGACCTACAAAATCACCACTATCAGCGAGCTCAGGATACAAGAAAAACATCAAAACATGAGAGAGAAAGCATCAAACTTACTTGGCGATGGGGAGAGTGCGCAAGCCGATGCTGATGTGGGAAGGCTTCTCTAGCTCCGGGCCCAACTTGCGTGAGAGCCCCTTTTCAAACACATCCATGGCCCATGACACCGCGGGCTTCCTCGACGTCGAGCTTTTGCAGCTGCAGGAACCTCCGTCCCGGTTGACACGGGTGCCTTCTCCGGTTGCGGGGACTTCGACCCCGTGTTCTCAGCAGCCCATGGCCCCGGAACCGCTGAGACAGTCAGCGCGATCACGGCGAGCTGAACCGCCAGTTCTACCACCGCGTCTGCTGCCCCTGTTTCCATCATCAGAGCAGGGTCCTCCAGAATCTTGGTCGTAGCCTCGCCCTCTTCATCGTCAAACTCCTCGTCTAGCGATTTGAACGCCACCACCGAGGCGATGACGTCCATTTCGTCATTGGCTTCTTCGTGGGAGACTTCGCCTTCGGCACAGTCTTTGCGGGTGTTGCCACGCACCGTGAGATGTGCTCCTGCACCATACCTTCATCGCTAATGCGCTCTTCGAGGCTGCGACTCACCTCGATCTCGCGTTGCTTTTTCCCGCGGGTCTTATGAGTCGTGGGCATAGGCGTGGCGACCTCCGCTACCTCGTCCTCACCGTTGGAGGACTCCACCACTCCTTCTTCAAGCTCGGAAGGATCCTCTTCGTCAAGAGGAGGGACCCAATTTTCCAGCACCTGAAACAGCTAACAAAAATAGAAAGGTGATCAAAACAAGCACAAAAACCGCGACTGCAAAACTGCTACTACGAAATTGCGACATCAAAAGATCCATATGCGAAATTAAGGATAAGAAAGAAGGCTTACTATGGGGGCCTAACGCTTCCTGGTCACGGTATATGGAGCGAGCCCAGCCTTGGGGTCATTGTACTCCGCGTATGTGATCTTCTTCAGCGCGGCGATGTAGTCGTTAACCTCCTAGACCTCTGTTCTTGCCTTCGTGGCGTCCTCCTTACCGGTGTATTCATACATCCAGTGGGCTCGGCTAGCTAGTGGGACCATCCGCCGCCCGAGCCAGCAATTGTACAAATTGTTGGTCTCCAGGCCCTCCTTCTTCAGCTCCTTGATCCGCATCACCATTTTGTCAACGGCCATCCTTTGGTCTTTAGGAAGCGCGGTCACCGACAGCCAGCACGGTTTGCTCCTCTCGGCGGTGTACATTGGGAGTGCCACCTCGCCATCGGGGGTAGAATCCTTCACATAAAACCAGCTCTTCTTCCATTTGCTAGCAGCTTTCTTCGGCAGTAGAAGCTTCATGAAGGTGGCCTTGGGCTTCAGTTGAAACGTGATTGCGCCCACTACTAGGATGGGGCCACCGACTCCTACGCGACTGACGCGGCCATGGAACAGCTCCAACCACAAGGGAAAGTACGGGCGACACCCAAGGTTACTTTCATAGAAGGTGACAAAGATCACGAGATGCTCCATGTTGTGTGGCCCTAGATCCTACGGCTTGATCGCGTAATACGCGCAGAATCACCGGAAGAAGAGAGATGTTTGGAAGCCTAGCCGTCTTTCTAAGTGGCTCTGGAAGCAGATGAATTCACCAATTCCCCTTGTAGAGGATGCCCGCGTCCTGGAAGGACTTCAAGGCGGCCATGGTGCATTTGGATTTAACCCACATATCCTTTGAAGGTGCCATCTGGAGGAATATATTCGCTCTCTCCGGAACTTTTGGATCAGGGAAGGCGGAAAGACTGAGGGTGTGCGGGAGCGAAGAAACATGGGGAAGATGCGCGACTCCCCTATCACGCCCCTTATAAAGGGATGTTACCCGCCAATTTCGGAGTAGTCGTTACCCCGCAGTAATTGTGCTGAAGTTACCGTTGGGTTACCCAACGGCTAGTTTGACTAAACTGACAGTCCAACTTCACTCACTCGCCTTACCGGTAGCTAGCCCTCCTGCTCAACTGGGTGTGGTGACTCAGGTCAAATTCCATTCGCCAAAGCTACGACTAAAGACATACTGAAGAGGCTTCCTCCTTCATTGAGGCAGGCCATCACCGATTCGACTGGGCATCCAAATTGGAATCGCCTACTCCGACTACCAAATGAACACCCGCGCCGAACCAACTTTGGCCTCAGGCACTACTGATGATGATATGCCAAATGGGGTATGCCCAGCATGATGTTTGAACCGGGCTAAGGCCTCTGCGAGTTGGCCTATAGGACGGCGACTAGAATGTGACTAAGAAGGAGCCTGACGACTAGAAGCTGGAGGCTCAGAAGCATAGCAGAAGCCTAGTCGGATTAGGTCAAATCCTCCGAGTCCCTAACCGACTCGGTTGTATATCTATAAACCCTAGAGAGGTACCCCCTATATAAACCTCCCTATGGTACTCTCTGTACTTACATTCCCCCGTACACCCCATCCAAGCGACTCACTGCCTAGCCGCTGAGCTTGCCACCCTTGTAATTAACTCGCTGATAATACAATCTAGCAGGAGTAGGTCTTTACCTTACAGGGGGCGAACCTGGGTAAATCCCTGTGTCTTTGCCCTCATCTCGCTCCGCAGATGGATGCCCTCTATTACCCCAAATCCTTCCAATCGTTACCCCTGGTAGCAACTGCCGTGGTCATTCCCACAACAGATGTACTATCACGCTATCATTAGTATATTAGTACTGATGTGTTTTATATTTGAAGATTGTCACTAAGAGTGTTATCGGTGACAACTTGTGAGAAGATGGCCATCACTCTGTGTTTTTAGCACTAGTGTTTATAGCTTTACATGCTTGTCACTAGCTTTAGATTTCGAAATAAACAAATAAAAATCTGTAATTGCAATATAAATACAAAATACGTTGGGCATGTGAAGATTAAGTGGTTTTACTACCTTACCCACTTGATTAAAGGGAATGAACTTCGTTTCCTTAGCAGATTTATGGATGGATTCAGTCAGCCTCACTCCTTCCTTTTAAAAAGTGATGCTACGTAGAAAAATTCGGACACATCCATAAGTTGCAAGGTGCAACATACATAATGTTTTGCACAACCATTTGTAGCTAAACAAAAAATCGCATATAACATTGCTAGAACACTAAATATGATCCTGACCTTCACTGTTGCAAGAAAAACAGAACAAATTAAGATCATGGTAGAGAAAATTAAGCCTCAAAAGATTTAAACATTTGAGAAGACTGAATAGTTAAACAAAAGATCAGATGCATAACAACAGATACACATTTTTCCAAGAGATATTGCGAAGAGTGATATATAAATGAATATGAACTAGCCTCATACCAACTAGAAAATTGTTCAACATAGATCATTCTGGCGTCATCCATGTATTTTTGTATGATCAGATTATGATGGTTATGATTCCTGAAACAATGTATGATATTGGATCAAGAACAATAAAAACCTGGACACAGGAAAGTGATATGTGTCTTCGAAACAGTCAAGAATAGACATATATAATGGATACAATTAACTTAATTATAACTACTAAAAGAAAGGAACATGAAGTGTGCAGTCAAAAAACTTACATGACTTTGTCTTGAAAGGCAAAGCCCCATATTCGGGTGAGAGTCATCATTTTCCGATATTTCATCGTCAGAATAGAAAAAAATGGTCTCCGCAATGACCTCTTGTTGATCTTTAGTAAGTCTTTGAAATGATGGAGATGTTTGTTAGGAATGATTCCCTAGAGGCTCACATTCCGCCTTGTATTTGTAACATAGTATCCAGCTTAGAGCTAGTTGTATGTGTCACTGCAATTGTTGTAGGTGTGGAATCACATACTTGCATCTAGCTCTAGCCAGTTTGTCCTTAGTCGTTTGAGGTTGGAAGGGAAACCCACTACCAAGACTAATTTTTAAGTCCGAAGATGACAATGTTTCACATGTCATGAGCATGGAGATGCTATTCGCCTTGCATTGGCTAGTTGGAAGAGGTACGATAGCCGGACCATTCCAAAGGTTAGTAGGACATGAGCACACCGTCATACGCTCCGACTAACACAATGGAATCCTTAGACCTGGGATTGCACGATCCGAGTTGTGGAAAAGCCGACTTTGATTCCATCTAATGCTCATCGTAACTAGGAGTCATAAGGGTGGTCTTGGGCCGACTTCGAAGCAAGCTGCGTGACGTGGATCAGCCAAGATAGAATTTTCCCCTCCATCTCGGGGAGATATTCTCTAGCCCTTCTCGTGTGATATGATTCAGAAGCATGACCATGCGCTACTCGATCAAGTGTTGATCGAGGTAGTCCGACTTAGGGAAGCCAGATGGAATCATTTATCACTATAATGAAAAGAGAGTAAACCGACACTAGGATGATGGAATCTCCGATGTAGTTTATCACCAACATCGTGACTGTCGTGGTATTGCCGACGAGTACACCATGGAGGGGTCCTCATAGTGCGTGCTTAGAGATGTGGGGTAAGGCAGAGAGTTGGTGGGTACGAGGTAACACAGGTTACTGATACGTTGCAAACGTATCCATCATTTTTGATGTTCCATGCTTGGTTTTATCTGCTTTCTTATGTTTTATTCCAACTTTGGAGTACTTTTCATATGATTTCTTGGACTAACCTATTAACAAGAGCCACAGTGCCAGTTGCCTGTTTTCTGCTGTTTTTGGTTCCAGAAAGTCAGAAAATGAATATTCTCGGAATTGGACGGGACAAAAGCCAAAGTTGATATTTTACCGGAAGACTCACGAAGCAAAAAGATGAGACGGAGAGGGGCCACAGGGCGGCCACACCATGTGGTGGCGTGGGCTAGCCCTGGCCGCCCACCGACCTAGCCTTCTGGCCTATAAGAAGCCTCCTGAGGCATAAACCCTAAATAATCAAGCCTCCAGCCACGAACAGTTCCGCAGCGCCGCCGCCACCAAAAAGGAGATTCAGGGAACAGAAAGTCTCTGTTCCGGCACCTTTCCAGGATGGGGAAGTGCCCCCGGAGCCATCTCCATCGATCTCCACCACCATCTCCATCACCATTGCTGATTCCCATGTTGAGGAGGGAGTAGTTCTCTCTCGAGGCTAAGGGTTCTACCGGTAGCTATGTGTTCATCTCTCTCTCTATGCATGATCTTATTGAGGTCATGAGCTTGTAATCTATAGATCTATTCTGCTACTCAAGTGCTTTAATGAATCTCTGCTCTCCCCATGTGTGTGAAAGTGACAGCGTGCTCACCATGGTGGCACTTAGGCTAGAGATTACAAATACTTGTTATGAGTTATATTTGGAGTTGGATGTTTCTATGAAATTGTGGTGTTTGTTGGACTCATCTAGTACTCAAGGTGATAGTGTGGGGTTATCTAGATGGGAAAAGAAAACTTTGAGGTGTGCTGTTATAGCCCTACCATCGATTAGAGTGTCCAACCGGAGAGTAGTTAAGAGTAGTATCATAAAGAGAAGATATTTATATGAGAGAGTGTTCACTAGTGAAAGGATGATCCCTAGGCCTTGTTTCTAAGCATGAAACACCGTTTGCTACTAGATCTGTTACATGTTTGCTTGCTTCCATCTTTATTTCATTTTGCCTTTAGTCTCTTCCATGCCATCAAGCTATTTTCTATCACCGTTACCGCTTATAATTATCCATACCATTTGTATTTCACTATCTCTTCGCCGAACTAGTGCACCTATACACCTGACAAGTGTATTGGGTGTGTTGGGGACACAAGAGACTTCCTGTATCTTGATTGCAGGGTTGCTTGAGAGGGGATACCTTTGACCACTCCCTCCCTGAGTTCGATAAACCTTGGGTGATCCACTTAAGGGAAAACTTGCTGCTGTTCTACAAACCTCTGCACTTGGAGGCCCAACAACTGTCTACAAGAATAGAAGTGCGTAGACATCAAGCTATTTTCTGGCGCTGTTGCCGGGGAGGTAAGGTAAAAGTTATTCACATCGGAGGATTAAAGAAGAAGAACCTCTCACGGCAAACGCCTATTTTTTGGCGCCGTTGCCGGGGAGGTAAGGTAAAAGGTACTCACATCCTCCGATGTGAGTGCTCGAAGTTATTTCCTTTAGATTCTGCAATTTTGTATTTTTGTTTCTTGTTTTCACTAGTTAGGCTTAATGGAAAAAAAATAGAGAGCTTCATAGTATTTATCTTGAGTTAGGACATGAAGTGTTTGAAGAGAAAATTAAAAAACATATGGAACTTTATTTGCATGCTAATAGCAATGTTGTTAGTATGAATTCTTTGGACACCATTATTACTAATGCTATGGAAAAGTGTAAGCTTGGGGAAGCTAGTTTTTATGAAAATGATCTTTTTAGTTCCCTAGCTTTGGAAGATAGCTATTCTATTGCTTATGATGATACCAAACCTCCAATATATGATGATTACAATGATGAATATGATATTTTCAGTCCACCTACTATTGAGGAAGAAATTAATTATGATTACAATATGCCTCCTATATTTGATGATTATCGTGATGAGAATAATAATGATAGCTATTTTGTTGAATTTTCTCCCACTACAATTAATAAGAATGACTATGTTTATGTGGGCAGTATTAATTCTTCTATGCATGTGGCTCATGATAAGAATGTTTTATGTGATAGTTATATTGTTAATTTTATTCATGTTGCTACTGAAAGTTCTTATGAGAGAGGGAAACATGGTTCTATGCATCTCAATAATATTAAGTTTCCCCTCTTTATGTTGAAAGTCTTGAAGTTGCACTTATTTTGCTTTACTATGCTTTTTTGCTTTGTGCTTTCATGACTTGTTTATTTACAAGATTCCTATGCATATGAAGTGGGTTAGACTTAAATGTGCTTTGAATTTGCTTTTTGATGCTCTCTTTTACTTCAATTCATATTTCTTATAAGAGCATCTTTTCAAACTATCATGCCTAACTTAAAGGCGTTAAAGAAAAGTAATTATTGGGAGATAAACCAAAAGTTTTAGATGAGTCTTGGAAGTTATTACCTCTGTAATAACCTCTCCTTATCCTTTTTATTTGCTTTTTGTGCCAAGAGTAACCCCTAATGAGAGAGAAGTAATGATTGGGAAAGTTGTTGTCCTAAACAGATTTTTGTGCTTCACCGTAAAAATTCGTGTAAAATCTGTGAACGTCTTTTTGAGGCATGAATTTTTTTTCTTATGCCCCAGGTTGTTATCTAACTTTCGTTAGCTGAACACTTTTTGATTTGAGCAACAGAAGGTCTTCGAAAAAATTCATCTTTACCTACTGGTCTGTTTTGACAGATTTCTGCCATTTTTTGCATTTGCTTCTTGTTGGTTCCTTTTTGAGTTCTTTTGGGGAATTGAGCTTTTTGAGGGAAGTGCTACAGTAGCGAATGTTCTAATGGAATTTTATTTGGTGTTAGAACTGAACCTTAAGACTTATTTATCTTGAGTGCACTAATGTTGCTAATAAAGATTGTGTGAAGTTTTGTATGAAGGAAAAATTTCAGGTGTATGGAAGGAATGAGTAATGAGATGAACGATGGACTAAAGCTCAAGCTTGGGGATGCCACTCATGTCACCCCAAGAAATATCCAAGAAGTACAAGCGTCAAAGCTTGGGGATGCCCAGGGCATCCCCTTCTTTATTAATAAAAATTCCAGGTTTCTTCCAAACTCTTCATTTTTATTGTTTCATGCACAATTGTGTTGTTCTTGGAGCGTCTTATTTTTCTTTTTTTTGGTTTTTCGTTTGCTTTTGTTTGCTTAGTTTGCTGAATAAATTTGTTGGACCCCCTCTTTCATACATTGGTTTTCAAATAGTTTGGTTTGGTTTGGAAAAGAGTAGGAAAAGCTCATGCTTAAGTGGTAAAGAGAGCTTGTTTTTGACTGTGGCTTATGCTTTGTCATGCGATGCATGCTATTGTTTGGGCTTTATGCTTAGTATTCTTTGCTGTAGCATGACTTGTTATAACCAATTGAGATTGCTTAATGTGCCTTGGATGAATCATGCGTTGTTTTAGCATATTAAAGCATAGTATAGTGGTATTCTCCTTTGATGCTTTATTTGGGTTGACTTGGCGCATGCTCACACCATGTTATGACTATCTCAAGTCACCATAGCCTTTATGATCCTTTAGTTTTCAACTTATAGTATCACTTTATGCTTTGATCAATGATGTTTTGTCGCTATACATGATTATGGCCATTATTGCTCTCTTAGTTTATCGCTCCCAGTCTTTTGCTAGCCTCCACAACCAAGTATGAGTTCCACTCATGCATCCAACTCCTTAAACCAAGTTTTTCCAAAGAGTCCACCATACCTACCTACTAGCTTATGCTATTCCAAGTATATTCATGCTTTTGTTTACCTTCCAAATTGAACTTGTTATGAGAAAACTAGTGATTAAAGCTCTCACGAACTTGATGGCACACTTTACTTTTTTTTGCATCTAATAAACTTGAACCATTGGGTCCTTCTTTGTTGCGTATATGCTTGCGCTTTATAAGTTGAAATTAGCAGAACCATGTTTCATGGGGAACGCTTTCAACATTGCACTTGTACTTTGTACCCCATTGATATCATGTTCTTTTGCTTACGGATCCCGGCGGTGTGAAATAAAAGTGGAACTTGTAAGATCATGGAGTTTGTATGTGTGTTAGAGAAACGCCTGGGCCGCTAGCCTAAGCCATGCCTAATCATGGTGGAAACTTGCAGCATCACCATAATGAGCACTCTATGAAGCATCCTCAATAAAAACCTATGCAAATAGCAAATAAAAAGATCGCTGAGATGCTCATTGTCTACTTGCCTTGTCATTTTGATTATGGGAAAGCTCCCGTATCATGTGCAAGGGGTACCCCGTTGGTGGTTCTTAATGATACACATGTACTTACAATGACAAGAGCTTACTCGTGACTGAAGTTGAGTAGCATGAGGATAGGTCTTCGTAAGTAAGGGGCATGAGATTTCGGTTTATAACTTGTCAAGCATATCCTTTTAGTTGTGTCACTTTAACCTTAATCACCTAAAGATGCTTATGATAGGGGCAATGAGAGCTGAAAGCTAATAAGTACCATAATTTTTGGAAGCACTTTATGAGACTTGAATCCCTACTTCCTTCTATGAAGGCCCTTTCTTTTACATTTATGTTGAGTCTCCACCTTCTATCTTTGTGCACCTACTTTGAGAGCATAGTGGCCATTCTTAGTTCTATGTGCATTGTCCCATGACTTGTTGATTGATGCATAGCTTTGATATTGCTTGTTTTAAACTATTTTCATCTAGTCACTCTTATGAACTTTGAAGGTGTCCTATGCATTTATGTTTGCTACTCTATGAGGGACAAGCTGAATGCCACTATGCTATGTTTTCTTTATGTGAAACAAACAAATGTCTGGCAAAGCATTGTTATTCATGAATCTTTTGTTTGTGCCTTTTCATGTTGCAACATAGTTTCTTTGTCTTATTGCTAGAACTTTGTCTTTCATGTTATGATTGAAGTACTATGATCCCAGCTTTTCATGTTTTAAAATTACTTTGATCAAGTTTATGATGGTGCATGTCACCTCAAAAATTATTCTTTGTTTTTATCACTTACCTACTTGAGGACGAGCAGGAGTTAAGCTTGGGGATGTTGATACGTTAAAAACGTATCCATAATTTTTGATGTTCCATGCTTGGTTTTATCTGCTTTCTTATGTTTTGTTCCAACTTTGGAGTACTTTTTATACGATTTCTTGGACTAACCTATTAACAAGAGCCACAGTGCCAGTTGCCTGTTTTCTACTGTTTTTGGTTCCCGAAAGTCAGAAAATGAATATTCTCGGAATTGGACGAGACAAAAGCCAAAGTTCATATTTTACCGGAAGACTCACGGAGCCAGAAGACGAGACGGAGAGGGGCCACAGGGCGTCCACACCATGTAGTGGCGCGGGCTAGCCCTGGCCGTGCCACCAGGTGGTGTGGGCCCCCTGGCCGCCCACCGACCTAGCCCTCTGGCCTATAAGAAGCCTCCCGAGGCATAAACCCTAAATAATCAAGCCTCCAGCCACGAACAGTTCCGCAGCGCCGCCGCCACCAAAAAGGAGATTCGGGGGACAGAAAGTCTCTGTTCTGGCACCTTTCCAGGACGGGGAAGTGCCCCCGGAGCCATCTCCATCGATCTCCACCACCATCTCCATCACCATTGCTGATTCCCATGTTGAGGAGGGAGTAGTTCTCTCTCGAGGCTAAGGGTTCTACCGGTAGCTATGTGTTCATCTCTCTCTATGCATGATCTTATTGAGGTCATGAGCTTGTAATCTATAGATCTATTCTGCTACTCAAGTGCTTTAATGAATCTCTGCTCTCCCCATGTGTGTGAAAGTGACAGCGTGCTCACCATGGTGGCACTTAGGCTAGAGATTACAAATACTTGTTATGAGTTACATTTGGAGTTGGATGTTTCTATGAAATTGTGGTGTTTGTTGGACTCATCTAGTACTCAAGGTGACAGTGTGGGGTTATCTAGATGGGAAAAGCAAACTTTGAGGTGTGCTGTTATAGCCCTACCATCGATTAGAGTGTCCAACCGGAGAGTAGTTAAGAGTAGTATCATAAAGAGAAGATATTTATATGAGAGAGTGTTCACTAGTGAAAGTATGATCCTAGGCCTTGTTTCTAAGCATTGAAACACCGTTTGCTACTAGATCTGTTACATGTTTGCTTGCTTCCATCTTTATTTCAGTTTGCCTTTAGTCTCTTCCATGCCATCAAGCTATTTTCTATCACCGTTACCACTTATAATTATCCATACCACTTGTATTTCACTATCTCTTTGCCGAACTAGTGCACCTATACACGTGACAAGTGTATTGGGTGTGTTGGGGACACAAGAGACTTCCTGTATCTTGATTGCAGGGTTGCTTGAGAGGGGATACCTTTGACCACTCCCTCCCTGAGTTCGATAAACCTTGGGTGATCCACTTAAGGGAAAACTTGCTGCTGTTCTACAAACCTCTGCACTTGGAGGCCCAATAACTGTCTACAAGAATAGAAGTGCGTAGACATCAGTTACCTAGGTTCAAGTACCACAATAGTGGCGGAACTCTACTCCTTATATAAATCACTATAATGGCAATACGCCGAGTTATAGAGATAGGTTCGAGGTGTTGCACGTTGTACGTAGCAATCTAGGTTGTCCCCTAAAGGCTCCCACATGTCTGGTTTATAAAGGCACCAGAACCTAGGGTTTACAGGGAAAGGTCCTTGCCGGACAAGGTAAAGAGTCCTACACTAATACGAGCTAGTCTTTCGTGTCTTGCACTCCAAGGCTCCGAGTATGTCGGTGACTCCTACGTAGCCTTCCTTTATCCCGCATGGGCCTCCTTTCTAGATTCGTCTAACTGGGCCACCCAGCAGGCCATAGGCCTTGCTACCAACTATGGGCCACCCGGGTTAGCCGGATTAGAGACATGCTATGATGATACCCATTTAGCATATCCCCAACAATAACCCTCAGAGGACTTTGAGATCTTGCGTCGTCTTGCTTATAGTCTTGAATGCTCCGTCTAGGTGATGCCGGCAATTCGTCAAGCAATATCTCAAAGGTCTCCCAAAGAACCCTGCAATCCTCTATGGCTTCATATTGTAGTTAGAGATTCCTTGAGTCTTTGTTTCTAGAGCTGGATATTCCACTTTCGATGGAATCTTCAGATGTGACTCTTCAGTGCAACTATTAGGGGGATGATGTAGGGTACAACCTATGCTACCTCGAAACTCATAGAAGGCAGGGAATTAATCATCAGCTATTTTACACGCATGAAATCTGAAATGGTAAGTGGCAAAAAACGGAGGACGTGGCGCAATTACCGCGCACGCTCATCTCCACGTCGGCAATGCTCTGTCCATTAGATCTTTTTGCACGAATCTTGACGTTGAGCCTATATATTTTAACTATGGCTAGGTTATTTTCTTTTTACCCGCATTCGCCTTCTCGTATTCGTCTTCCTCCAGCTGCGTGCCTGTTCGAGCTCCTCCTCGGAAAACCCTAGCCAGCGCCTCCTTCTCCTCCATCCACCCCAGCATCGCAATGGCCTCCAGAAGCTCCATCCCTTCAATGATGGTGACCCCCGAGGCTATGACAGAGCTATCTCAGGGGGTGATGGTCCCTCCGGAGGGGTCGTTGTCCCTGTCACCACCGTGGTGGAAACCACCAGCGACGACCAAGAACAGGCGGCACCAGAAGCCGCTGAAGAAGACACTGACTCCCACAAGGGAGTGTGGAGGGGATCTGACCTCTGCACCGAAGATTTTCAAGAACTGGTCACCGAGGGGTACCTCCCCACGGCGAAGGATTTGGTCTGGCGATGGGCGCTGGCCGGCGAGGTGGCTCTTTCTCCCCAAGCCAGAGAAAAGATGTACCTCAAAGCCTAGCTGGTACGAGGCGTAAGCCTGCCAGTTTTCGATTTCTTCTTGGATGTCCTCCGGCACTTCCGGGTACTTCCCCACAATGTCTCTCCTAATAGCATCCTCGTCCTTAGCAACTTGGTAGCTTTGTGTGAAGGATATCTAGGCATCAAACCTAGATTAGATACTTTTTTACCGTCAAGCGAGAGGCTATAAAGTCCAAGGATGAATTGTGGATTTGTGGAACCATTAGCTTTAAGATCTGGCCTAGCTGGCACTTCCCCGACATCGTAGGGCATGAGTCATGCAAGAACTGGCAGCGCACATATTTCTATGATCCAAATATTCCCTTGCCTGACCATCTTGAGATGTATCCCGCCTTCGTCGATGGAGCCGCCACTGAAGTACCTTCCTAGAGGACCCCAGCCGCCCTTCCGTCCGAAGACGAGGCCAACCGCGCCGTAAGGCAGATCGAATGGCTCGTGGATGGAGGTCTGACGGGTATGGACCTAGCCATGTGCTGGTTGGTTAGGAGGATCCATCCTCTGCAGCATCGCACCGAGTTGATGTGCAAGTACACTCAAGACAGAAGGGATACCACGCAAATTTCATAGGACAACTTCTCCACGGACTCTGTCAAACTCCGGCTTAAGGACATCGTCAAGGTGAAGGATGGGAAGCATGGCTTCAAGATCACCTATGACATGTTTGACTATGACAGATGCCTAGAGGTAGCTTTTGTTTCCTTTATTGCTTGTTATATACTCTAAGGTTTTTCCGTCTTGAAGTTGTCAGTCTAACACTCCTTTGTTCACCAGCTGGCGACCTTGGCGGAAGATCAGAAGGCCTACCAAGTCTATGATCCCAAGCTGACGGATATCCAAGTGGTGTCCGACAATGACGCCCCCAAGGATCAGCCAGCTCCGGCAACGTGAAAGAAGAAGAGCTCCACCTCTAATGCTGCTACCAAGGCCAAGAAGAAGAAATTAGAGAGTGGAGTCTCCAGATGATCCACCGCCACCTTAGAGGTGGAGAAGAAGAAATCCACCGGCATTCCCCTTACCAAGGCTCCTGTCATGGAGTAAGTATATCCATTCTCCGGCTTGTATCTTTAGCACATACCTTTTTTTCAACTCTTGTACTTATACTTTGTACGTTTCAGGAGGAAAGCCGGTGCTAGTTTGAAGCGATCCTCTAGAGATGCTGGAGGGTCAAAAAACATTCGTGATATGCTTACCAGGGATGTGGCTACCAAGCCTTGTCCCGCTACTGCTCCCCCTACTCATGCCGCCAAGCCTTCTACCGGTCCCACTAGGCCTTCATCCCCCGCTATCCCTGAGATCTCCGCCATGGAGATAGATGTCAATCCAATCTTTGATATCTCAGGCTCTGTCAAGGTGGACGTTGCTCCCAGCAGTCAGGCGACGCAGGAGAGTATCTCCTCCAAAGTGGCTGAAGCTCTGGATAAGGATGCCATAGAGAAAGGGAAGCAGGAAATGGAAAGAGAGGAGGAGGAGGCAGTTGCAGCAATAGACAAGGCGGGAGCCTCTGAGCCATCAACTGCTATGACGACGCAGCAGGTGGCTAGGGCATCATCCATGCCTCATGCTTCATCATCTCCTCTGGTTGCGACTCCTCCGACGTTGTGCCTGGATGACCTCATTGTACAGGCATATGTCGTTTATAACAATGCCGGCATGTTCCATACTGCATATGCCAACCTAGCCAACAATCTTAAGCTTATTGCCATTGTAAGCCTTTTAAACTTCACTTGTTTTACTTCGTGTAACATATCCCTCTGTAGCCCCCGAGCTCTTAGGCGGATAAACAAAATTTATTAGCCTGAGTGCTCCAAAGAACCAAGAGTAAAAATTGATAATATAGCCCCTGAGCGTTTAGGTGGAAACTTATAAAAGTTCTGGCTAGATGCCCTAATAGTAGCATACATGTTGATTGAAGTCTTGTGTTGTAGCCCCTGAGCATGTAGTTGAAACTAGATAGTTCTGACTAAATGCTCAAAGCATGTTTACTTGTTGCAGAATGAGAATAGACGGAGGATTACCGCCAATGAGAGGTTTTTGCTGCTTTGCGGAAGGAACTAGACCTTGAACACGGTAAAACAGCCTTCCTGAAACAACATATCAAAATAGCCAGAGTCTGTTTCTTTTAACAGCTCCTTACTTTTCCTCATGGATTCATTTCTTCTGTCTTCTCATAGTGCTTTCCTTTCCCTGTCTTATAGAGGCCATCACCAAATCCAAGAGCATCGTCGAGCAATCCAAAAATATTCAAGAGCTTGACGATGAGAATAAAATCTTGAATAAAGACCTGGACGATGCTGTCAAGGGCCATGAAGAGGCGATGAGGGTGCTACAAGAGTCTGCTGATGCCGAGATGTAGCGCTTGAAGAACGAAATTGCACAACTCAAGGAACAGAACCAAGCTACCAAAGAGCAGAATGAGAGGAACCTTGAGGTTTACAAGATAGTTCAGAAGGAGCGGGACGTCTTGGCGGAGACATGCAAGCAAGCTGAGACAAGCATCTTCGGTAACTTTCCCCCGTCTTGGTCAATTCTACACTTTGGATAAAAATGCGATATTATAGTTGTGATCATTGTATCTTAGGCAAACCACAGCTCCCATTGGCTTGGCCAACTTGGGTGAAGGTGCTCCAGATCCCAAGGAATGCATGATTCTAGCCGGCAACTTTGTTGGCACTGCCATTGCCCAGGCCAAGGAGATAGCCTAGCCTCTAGGAATAAACATCAAGGCGGCAGACTCAGTGGCCAAGTACTTGGAAATCCTGCGCCGAGCCCCTGAGAAAGTCAAGGACTGGAAAGCCTCTTGCATCTGGGATGGTGCAAGGATGACCTTGTCCTTGGTCAAGGCACACTACGACAACGCCAACATCGACCTGGTAACTTCTGGCATGCCTAAGCTAGAAGAGGAAGGGAAACAAATTGATAGCGAAGCTATTTGGAATTCCCTCACCAGCTTCAACACTAGAATTGCCAGAATGGTCAAGGGGGATGTCTTCGTGCCCGCCGAGATCCTTGATGAGACATGGCTTCACCTGAGTCTAGCCATCTCCTTCCGAGTTTGATGAGCTATCCCGGCCTGGCTCTCCTATTGCTGATGATGCCACTATGAAGTCCCCTGCAGCAGAGCCATGAAAAACAATATTTGTATTAAATGTATCTCTGCAATATGTATGCGGAAAAACTTATGTGTTTTGGTAAGGCGGAAAAACTTGTACTCAAGTTTCCTGCTACTTATGTGTTTCCAACATGTGTATATTTTTAAGCAAGTGTTGGCTTATCCATTATTCTGGTTCATATGCTTGACCTTTCGTGAGACGGAAGACTCGCAACACAGAACTATGCTCTCAGGTGATGATGCTTAATAGCACCATCAAGAACCTAAGAGCAAAATCGCCGGCTTTGAGTGTCGAGAAGTCACTACTCTGGAATCCACATAAAAACTTCAGAAAACGTGTAGACCAAAAAACTTAAGCTAACGCCCATAGGAAGAATTTTCACAAGTGCAAATGCAAACTTGCGCATAAAGGGTTTATATGATCTAAAAATGAACAACTAAAGGAGGTAAAAGACTTAGAAAATATGAGTGAACCAAATGCTTTGTTTCATTGATCATATAAGAAACTTATTACATAATATAAATATGCTAAGTGTAAAAGGGACGTAGTTGTGCTATGTTCCATGGCCGATCTGTCTCCGGGTAATCATCATCGGAGTCACGTTGCTTGCGCTTGCGATTTTTTGGCCTATCCTTCAACTCGCGAATATCGACGAGGTAATAGGAACCATTTAGCAATGCTTTGGTTTTGACAAACGGTCCTTCCCAAGGCGGGGATAGTTTGTGTGATTTCTCCTACTTGAGTCTAAGCACCAGATCTCCCTCTTTAAACGAGCGATGCTTTACACGACGACTATGGTAGCCACTAGCTTCTGCTGGTAGACGGCGGATCTTTGGCATGCCAGCACATGCTCTTCTTCAAGTAGATACACAGATAGGCATCTAGATTTTTCAGCGTCATCCTCCTCATAGGAGGCGACTCTGGGTACATCGTGGAGGATGTCGGATGGCAGGACGGCTTCTGCTCCATAAACCATGAAGAAAGGAGTCAAGCCGGTGGATCTGTTGGGTGTTGTTCATAAACTCCACAAGATAGATGGTAATTTCTCTGCCCAGGCTCCAGCTGCTCTACGTAGCGGTGCTTCTAAGAGTGGCTTGATTCTGTGCAGAATTATTCCATTGGCCCTTTCAACTTGTCCATTTGACTGTGGGTGTTCCACATATGCTAGGTCAAGGCGGATGCCTTTTTCATGGCAATACTCCTCAATTTCTCCGAGAGACAAATTTCTGCCATTGTCGGTGATGGTGCTATGTGGGAGACCAAACCTCACCCTAGATCCTGGACAAGTTTCAGGGTTGTTGCCCCCATCAAGCTTTCTAATTGGTTTAGCTTCAAAACTTTTTGTGAACTTATCTACTGCTACTAGCAAGTGTGTAAATCCACAGGGTGCTGTCTGCAAAGGTCCCACCATGTCCAGCCCCCAGACTGCAAATGGCCAAGTTATTGGTATGGTTCGCAATTCTTCAGCTAGAACACTTGGTTGTCTCGCATAGAACTGACACCCAAGGCATGTTTGTACTAACTTAGGCATCCGCCTTGGCAGTTAATCAGTAGAATACTTATCGGAAAGCCTTATCTACCAATGATCGAGGAGCGGCATGATGCCCGCAATCTCCGAGATGTATCTCTCTAAGGATTTCAATACCTTGCTATTGCGAGATGCATCGATGGAAAACTCCTGTGGTACTTATCTTGTATAGCTAGCCATCAATGATGATATAGCATTTTGCTCCGCGTACTATTTGCCGGATCTTGACTTCGTCGGTGGGCAAAGTCCGTCTTGTAGATAGTCCATGAACGGTTTCATCCTAGCAGGAGAGGCCACTGTTACTGTGTTAACAAATGAGTCCACTCTATCCGGGTTATCAGGGTCCACTCCATTCACGGACAGGGTTCATAAATGCTCCAGGAAAACACGTGGCAGAATTGGTCAGCGAGCTGATCCAAGCTTTAACAGCAGATCTGCCGCATCATTCTCCTCCCTTTTGATGTACTTGAATTTGTAGCCGTCGAAGCACTTGGCTATTTCATCTACTTCGTCTCGATATGCCACCATCATAGGGTTCCACGTGTTCCAGATGCCAGCTACTTGCTGGGTAACCAAGTCAGAATCTCCACAACAAACTATGCGCTTGATACCAATATCCTTGGCCACACGAAGTCCGTGAGTGAGGGCCTCATACTCCGCGATGTTGTTGGTAGCGTTGAAGTGGATCTTCAGGATGTATTGCAACTTCTCTCCTGTTGGTGATTGTAATAATACACCAGCCCCCGAGCCATTGTGTAGCTTTGGTCCATCAAAGTGCATAACCCAATATTCTAGCTCTAGTACAGGAGTGTCTTCTGGAAGTTCTGTCCAATCTGCAATAAAATCCACCAATGCTTGTGATTTGATAGGGTCACGTATCTTGTAAGTGATTTCAAAGGTGGCAAGTTCAGTTCCCCACTTTGCCACTCTTCCTGTAGCGTCACTTATGTTGATGATGTCGGATAGTGGAGCTTTGCTCACCACTATGATAGGTTGCTCCTGGAAATAATGCCTTAGCTTGCGTGAAGCAAGGAAAACTCCATAAGCTATCTTTTGGTAGTGCGGATAATGCTGCTTGGATTCTATCAAGACCTCACTACATAGTAAATGGGTCGCTGAACTCCATATGCGTGTGTTCGTTCCTTGCGCTCCACCATGATGACGATGTTGATGACTCAGTTGGTTGCCGCCAGGTAGACTAACATAGGCTCTCTTGACAGGCGTGTTGCAAGTATTGGTGGGGAGGAGAGTATTCTCTTCATCTCCTGAAGTGTTGCATCAGCTTCGTCTGTCCATATGAATTTGTCCGCCTTTTTGAGTAACTTGTAGAGCGGCATAGCCTTCTCCCCAAGTCGGCTGATGAACCAGCTAACTGCTGCTATGCAGCCTGTGAGCCTTTGTATGTCCTGCAAGCATGTCGGACGCTTGATGTTGAGGATGGCCTTGATTTTCTCCAGGTTCACCTTGATTCTGCGGTGCAAAATGATGAAACCCAACAGCTTGCCAGAAGGTACCCCGAAGACACACTTCTTGGGGTTCAGCATCATGTTGTATTTCCAGAGATTGTCGAAGGTTTCCTGCAAGTCGGCGATAAGATTATTTGATTTCTTTGACATTACCACGATATCGTCCATGTAAGCATGTACGTTGCGATCTATTTGGTTTTGTAGGCAACATTGCATTGTCCGCTGGTAGATAACACCAGCGTTTTTCAGCCCAAAGGGCATCGTGACATAGCAATATGTGCCATAGGGTGTGGTGAATGAAGTGGCCACTTGCTCCGACTTTCTCATCCGAATTTGGTGGTAACCTGAGTAGGTATCGAGAAAACACAAAAGTTCCGAGCCAGCCATCGAGTCAATGACTTGGTCAATGTGAGGTGAAGCAAACGGATCCTTCAGACACACTTTGTCCAAGCCGGTTGATGACCCACAAGTATAGGGGGTGTATCGCAGTATTTTCGAGGGAAGTGAAACCCAATTTATTGATTCGACACAAGGGGATCCAAAGAATATTTATAAGCCTTAACAACTGAGTTGTCAATTCAGCTGCACCTGGAAACAATCTTGCTCACAGCAATTTATCAGTAGCAATAGTTTTGTAATAGGAGTAGTAAGCAACAACAATAGTAAAGCAAAGACATCAGTAACAATAGCAGTAAACAGTAGGATTCGAGTGCGGTAGGCATAGGGATGGATGGACGGGCGCTGCATGGACAAGACAATTCACATAGCAATCAGAACATAGGGCAACTGCAGATAAATAAGATAAAGCATCCAAGTACTAGCTAATCCTAGGCATGTGTCCCATATATAGTCATATGTGCTCGCAATGAGAACTTGCACAACATCTTTTGTCCTGCCAGCCCATTTGAAGCGGGGCCTCTAGGGAACTACTGGCAATTAAGGTGCTCCTTTTAATAGAGCACCGGAGCAAAGCATTAACACTCCGTGAACACATGTGATCCTCACATCAAAGCCATTCCCTCCGGTTATCCCGATTTCTGTCACTTTGGGGCCATTGGTTCCGGACAACAACGTGTGTATACAACTTGTAGATAAGACCAAAAACAATACTATCATAATGAATCAATAACATGTTCAGATCTGAAATCATGGCACTTGGGCCCTAGTGACAAGCATTAAGCACAACAAGTCGCAACAAAGTCATAAAGCACTAATAAAAGATATTAGGCACCATGCCCTAACAATCTGATGCCATTACATGAATGATCTCATCCAATCCCTACCATCCCCATAGCCTACAACGGGGGGTTACTCACTCATAGATGGGGGAAACATGGATGGTTGATGGAGAAGCGATGGTGGCGATGATGGCAATGATCTCCTCCAATTCCCTATCCCGGCAGGGTGCCAGAACGGAGTTTCTGGTGCTGTTTCATGGAATCTGGTGGTGGCGGCGGAGCGGAACTCCTTCTGGAAAAACGTCGAACCCCCCGAAGTTTTTAGGTCAGAAGGCTCCTTATAGGCAAAGAAAGAGGCCGAGGGGGTGTCTAGGGGGCCCACACCACCCCCTGGCGCGGCCTGGCCTGGCCCGCGCCACCAGGTGGTGTGGCCACCCCCTGGCTCTTCTCCGTCTCGTATTCTGGATCCTGGAGTCTTCAGGTGAAATAGGATTTTTCGCATATTTTCCCGGATTTTTCCTGATAGTTGGTTTTCTGCACAAAAAGTGGACACCAAGGCAATTCTGCTAAAAACAGCGTCAGTCCGCATTAGTTGCATCCAAATCACACAAGTTTAGAGGAGAAACAATAGCAAAAGTGTTTGTGAAAGTAGATACGTTTTGGACATATCAACTCCCCCCAAGCTTAGCTTATTGCTTGTCCTCAAGCAATTCAGTTGAAAACTGAGTGCGATAAAAGAACTTTCACGAACACATTTGCCTCATATGATGTAAATATTATCATCAATGTGATCAACTACTTAGACAATTCATAATAAAGAGTATGCAACCAAGTCTACTTAATAGTCAATACAGGCTATGAAGATATTCCAACTCAAAAATAATAAATAGCATGAGGCACAAACATAAGCAACATTACAATGCTCATAGAAAGGTATGATAGAGTGGTATCTCGCTTGCCTTTGATTATGAATGTAAAGGCACCTCTGAAGTTCAAGTGCTGACTAGAAGTAAAGATATCAAGGATACAATCATCAAAGTCATAACACAAATAATCAAGTAATGGAACAAACACAAAGAATGGCAACTATGCTCTCAAGAAGATGCTCAAAGAATATGTGGAGACTCAACAATAGAAGAAAACGTTTTGAATAATTTGAAAGGCTTACAAATGCTGAAAGTATGGTACTCATTAGCTTTGAGCTCTCATTGCCCCTGTCATAAGCATATTTAATGTGGTTAAGGTGAAAGTGAGGTCCAATCTGAGTTATATGCTTGACAGACTATAAACTGAAAATCCCAAGTCCCTTGAGTACAAGGGTCGCTCCTCATGCTACTCAACTTTAGTTACCGGTAAGTTCTTGTCATCGTAAGTATATGCGTATCATTGAGAACCACCAACGGGGTACCCCTTGCCCGATGATACGGAAGAATCCCTATATCAAAATGACAAGGCAAGCAGACAATGAGTATCTCAGCAATCTTCTTATTTACCATGGGAAAATGGTGCTTTTTTCTCTCTTTCCTCTTTTCATAAAACTCTCCTTTTTCTTTTTCTCAATAGCTATCTCTCTCTTTTTTATAAGAAGAATGCTTCATAGATATCATTATGGTTACGCTGCAGGTTTCCACCATGTCAGCATGGATTAGACCAGCGGCCCAGACGTTTCTCTAACACACATACATAACTCCATTGACTTACAAGCTCCCCTTTTATTTCACACGGACGACATCAGCAAACAAAAGAGCAAGGTATCAACTGGGTATATATTTACAAGTGTTGAAAGCATTCCCCATGACAGCATAGTTCTGCTAATCCCCAGCCTATAATTTGCAAGCATATAACTTTCATGGAGAGTTCACAATGGTTCAGGTTTATTAAGTGCAGGAAATAAAGTGTGCCATCAAGTTCGTGATAGCTTTACTAACTAACTTTCTCATAACAAGCAAACATTTTATTCGGAAGAAAACAAGGCATATTGAATATGCACGGAAGTAGCAAATGATGCTAACAGGTAGGTATGGTGGACACTTTGGCAATATTTGGTTTAAGGGAGTTGGAAACATGAGTAAAACACTCAGTGGAAGTGAAGGCTAGCAATAGTAAGGGAGCGACAAACGAGAGAGCAATAGCTGTCATTATCATGCTTGCAACAAAAACGGACTACTCATGGCATGAAAGTGATTCAAGATCCTCAAGGCAAAATAATTCATCGAGGCTCAACTGATTATTACAGTCATGTGCATGCGTGAGCATGTGCCAAGTCAATTCAAATGAAACATTCAGAGGAGGATACCACAGTGTCATACCAATTTATGAATAAATCAATGCAAGCAAACATTCATAAGACACGCTACAAACTATTAGCGAGCTGGAGCTAATCATAAGGAAGCAAGAACTACTAAGCATCCAAAGAAAACATACACTCTACATGAACAGACTAAGCATGCGCACGGTGATGAGTATATGTACAAAAATGAAAACAAATAGAGTTCGTTACCAGCCTCTTACCACGCCTCAAGTTGTCATTAATCCTCATTATTGCTCTTCACTTGTGTGGCTTGAATAATAATATGAGACCAATAATCCACTGAGGACTGCCGAACCCTGTAGCAAACTCACAAAAACCAAAGAAGAACGACAAATATTTTTGTTGTTTTTGTTTTTAAAAGCAAGAACCAAAAGAGGAACAACAAGCAAAGCAAAATCTTTTTGGGTTTTTTGAATAGTTCAAACAAAGCAAAACGGGAAAAACAAACCAAGGCAAACCAGAAGAAGCAAACCAAAGAGAAACAACAGAAATATTTCTTTTTGTGTTTTAGAAAGCAAAAGCAAAGAAGAACGAGAACTAAAAAGAGAATGAAAACACGAATATACAAAGTACCGATGCAACATGATATGGAGATGAGTGCGGTGTCGGCGTACCTTCCCCCAAGCTTAGGCTTTTGGCCTAAGTGGGTATCAATCCATGTACGAATAGGGGTTCCAAGAAGGCAGATCTGGGTAAGAATGGTCGTAGCTGGGCCCATGAGAAGAAGAAGCTCCCCAATCATAAGCGGGCTGCTGATATGAAGATTCTCCCTCATTCGAGGGCTGGACCGAATCATCCGTGACCTCCCTTCTAGTGTCCTACTCCTGTTGGGAGAGCTCTCCCAAGTACGTGTCAAGCTCCTCCGCAGTGAGGGACCAACCTTCCCTGTTATCAAGGTTGAACAAAACAGCTGTAGGCAAAAGAACAACACGCTCGGACTTGATCTTTCTCCAACCAACTTTGAGAAAGGTTATTTCATAAGATAACTCACTCATACTAGCCCACGAGGAAACAAATTTATGCTGTATCATGGAATTAAGATCAAGCCTCTCTATGGGAAACTGTAGGTCGGGATGATGAGGCACTAAACCATGCACTGCTAGTATACGAGAAGCAATTAGGCCTCCACAAATTCCACCTTTCTCACGGTTAGCAGAAAGACGGAAAGCTATCAAAGCACCCAAGTTGTAAGACCTATCTCGTCTAAGAGCAGCAGAGATAAATGCTAGATCAAACGAAGATAACTTATTGGCAGTTTTGCTAGCAAGAACACACTTGGCAATAAAGTAGGCAAAGTAGCGAATGGAGGGAAGATGAATGTTACGTAATTTTCCACTCTCCTTCGAGAAGCTACTCCCTTGGCAAATTTCTTCATATAAATCCATGAGTCATTCAGGTCTCGCCTTAATCTTCTTGCATGATCCCCATTGACGTACCTTAATAGCTGCACAAAAATCATCAAGAGAAAGGTTGACAGCAATATTGTAAATTTTGTAATGGACCATGGGGTTAGGCAAAGAGTGACTAAATTGGAAATCCTGCACCACATACATGGTTAGATTCACAAATTGACAAGGTTCATCTTCTAAAAAGTGCTCTAACCCTACATTAGAAACCAAAGTGTGGAAATCTTGTAGAATTCCTGCAGCTCTCATGAACTCAGAGCATGGATAAATGGAGGGCAAAACTTCCTCCTCCCTGTGGACCTTTATGACCTCAGGTACTCAAAGCTCATGTTGGTTTAGGTGGTGTTCACTCATCTTCTATTCTAAAATTTAAACACCTATTAAACAAGTGATTGCAAAGTAAATATAATGAAGGATTCTACTCATAGGGACTTGCAAGAGGCCTAAACATGCATCAAAACTATATCTCTAAGCATCAAACAAGCTTACAAGCTCTCATAGCCAGTCACCTACAGCAGCAAAATACTCAAGATATAATCCACTAAACAAAAATCTACTTGGACAAGGGGAGGAGTCACATACCAGGGAATAAATGCTCCAAATTTCAGCAAGAAAGATGGGCTGAGCAAGGAGATTGAAAAATCAAGAACAAGCACAGCAAGAACGTGATTTTGAGCAATGAACTGGAGCTTACTTGGGAGAGAGAAGAAAGTGGCAGGTGAGAGAGTTAGTGGGGGGCCAGGGGTGGCCCACACCAGGGCATGGCGCCACCCAGGGCTGGCGGCGCCACCATGTGGTGTGCCTGCCTGGTGGGCCCCCTGGTACCTCCCAGGTACTCCTCTGCCCATTTTTTCTCGTAAAAAATTAATATGAATTTTCTGGAATTTTTCGAGACACTTTATTTTTGGGCAATTTTCAGAAATAGAAGAATGATTTTTCTGACAGACGGATTTTTTTGGAAACATGATGCAAGGACAAAACAAGGCTAGAACTACAGCAGTTCTAAGACACTCTAACATGCAAGAAACTAACAACAAAAAGAAAACTAAACGAAAGGAAAAAAACTAAAATGGAAAGGATAGAAATAAATGGAGATAATCATAATGAAAACATTGTTTTATTCAATGGAATCCTTTTGTTAACAAGGTTGATCAAGTCTTGCTACCAAAACAATTGCATATGGGACAAAACTTTGTATTCCACTAGTGATTATGTTACCTCAACCTTGATAGCAATGGTCCCAATCATAATAGTTTCAATTTTTTCTCTTGGTATGGGACAATATATTTCTCCAACTTGAATGCCTTCAACATGTTCAATTGAATTCAAACCATAAGTCCTTTCAATCTTCTTGGGGAAAAAGATAGTATGTTCCTTGTCATTAACATTGAAGGTCACCTTTCCTTGATTACAATTAATAGCAGCTCCTGCAGTATTAAGAAAAGGTCTCCCAAGAATAATAGACATATTATCATCTTCAGGCATTTCAAGCACAACAAAATCAGTTAATATCAAGAAATTGTGAGCCACCTGAACAGGTACATCCTCACATATACCCACAAGAATAGTGGTAAATTTATCAGCCATTTGCAAAGATATATCAGTTGGTATCAATTTTTCAAACGGAAGCCTCTTATAGAGAGAGAAAGGCATAACACTAACTCCAGCTCCCAAATCACACATAGCAGTTCTAACATAACTATTCTTAAAGAGCAAGGGATAGTTGGAATCCCTGGGTCTCCAAGTTTCATAGGAAACTTACCATTGAAGGAATAATTAGCAAGCAAAGTAGAAATTTCTTCATTAGGGATCTTCCTTTTATTCGAGACAATATCCGTCATATACTTTGAGTAAGGAGGCAATTTAATAGCATCAGTCAAAGGAATTTGCAAGAATAAAGGTTTCATCCACTCACAAAACTTATTATAGTGTTCATCTTCCTTTAACTTGTGTTTCTTATCAGGGAAAGGCATAGGTTTTTGGACCCAA
Source organism: Avena eriantha (assembly GCA_910589775.1). Lineage (NCBI taxonomy): Eukaryota > Viridiplantae > Streptophyta > Magnoliopsida > Poales > Poaceae > Avena > Avena eriantha. The sequence goes on along the minus strand of OU342740.1, from coordinate 183,985,531 downwards.
GGCTCTCTTTCACTACCATGTTTCTTATCAATAAAATATTCTTTGGTGTATTTAGTATTTTTAGTGTGGTTTTCAGGTTCTTCTTCAACTTTTTCTTCATTAGGAACTTCATTTTCTTCATTACCACTTTCAGTTTCAGCATCAGAGATAGATATACTATTAGGATCTATAGCAGGTTCAGAGGGTTCTACAACAGTTTTATGTTTATTTTTCCTTTTCTTATGAGTAGAACCACTATTTTCAGCTTGTTGTGAATCCTGCTCAATTCTTTTGGGATACCCTTCAGGATATAGAGGATCCTGGGTAGCAACACCACTTCTAGTTCTAATTTCATAAGCATGTTTTTCTTTAGCAGCATTAACTAGCAAGTCGTTTTGCACTTTAACGAGTTGGTCTATTTGAGTTTGAACCATTTGAAAGTGTTTAACAATCATTTTAACATCATTAGAGGTTCTTTCCACAATATATTTCAACTCAACAATAGCTCTAGTGTTTTCCATTAGATGATTTTGCACCCTTTTATTAAAGTTATCTTGCTTAACAATAAAGATATCGAATTCTTCTAAGCATTGATCAGGAGGTTTAGAGTAGGGGATATCACCTTCATCAAAGTGTTGGAGAGGGTGTACCTCAATAGTGGATGAGTAGGGAACATGCTTACATAATTCTTTTATAGGAGGTAAATTCTTGACATCTGCAGCTTTAATTCCCTTCTCCTTAAGACATTTCTTAGCTTCCTTCATCACTTCATCATTTAATTCAATAACTCCCCTCTTCTTTGATGTTGGAATAGGCACCGGAATAGATGGTTCAGGTACAATTACTTCAGGTATAGCTTATTTAGGAGGAGTCCAATCTTCATAATTCTTGCTTATTTTAGCCATTAATTCCTCAGCTTCCTTAGGAGTCCTATTCCTGAAAACACAATCAACACAACTATCTAGGTATGTCCTAGATTCTTCCGTTAGTCCATTATAAAATATATCAAGAAGCTCATTCTTAGGTAATGGACTTCCAGCTTGTGCATGAATCAAAGCACAAAACCTTGCCCAAGACTCGGGCAATACCTCTTTTTCTCTCTGTTTAAAATCAAAAAGTTCCTGCAAAATAGTATGTCTAGCACTAGGAGGAAAATATTCTGCAGGAAAGTATTAATCAAGCACTCGGGGCTATCAATAGATCTAGGAGGTAAATTACTAAACTAAGTTTTAGCTTCTCCTTTCAGTGAAAAGGGGGGAAATCTTAGCAACAAATTAAGTACGCATCTTAATATCATCAGAAAACATGCCACTCATGGTAGAAAGTTCATTCATATGTGCTACCGCACTTTCATTCTTAGTCCCACAAAAAGGTTCTTTCTCGACAATAGCTATGTAAGACAGATCGAGAGAGAAATCATAATCTTCATCTATAATGTTTATGGGAGAAGCAGCAAACTTAGCAATAGGAGACAATTTGGGTCTAATAGTACGCCTCTCAAGGAGACTCTTAGCAGCGCTCCTATCATGGGTGTTCTTACATTCTTTAATAAATTCATCGGTCATCTCAACATAACCATCTTCAATATCATAACTTTCACTAAACTCAGGTGAACTAACAGGTGTGGTAGTGTCTTCATTAGGAGTTTTAGTATTTCTAGCTATAATTCTAGCAATCGTAGCATCTAGGAAAGGACCTAATGAACCACTCTTATCAAGCACAGTAGAAGTAGCATCATAAGCATCATAAGTTTCAGATTTAGCAGTAGTAGCAGTGTGCGTAGCATGTATATGTGGTGGCGTAACGAGCTTACTTATAACAGATGGTGAATCAAGATCAACAGAGGTGTTCAGAACCGTACCTCTTCTTGTAGTGGATGGTAAAATAGGAAACTTTCCATCACGAGACTTACCCATGATGGATGGATAGCAGCGAACAATAGAGAATCCAAGTGAACTTGATAAATAAAGCTATGCTCCCCGGCAACGGCGCCAGAAAATAGTCTTGATGACCCACAAGTATAGGCGGTGTATCGCAGTATTTTCGAGGGAAGTGAAACCCAATTTATGGATTCAACACAAGGGGAGCAAAAGAATATTTATAAGCCTTAACAACTGAGTTGTCAATTCAGCTGTACCTGGAAACAATCTTGCTCACAGCAGTTTATCAGTAGCAACAGTTTTGTAATAGGAGTAGTAAGCAACAACAATAGTAAAGCAAAGACATCAGTAACAATATAAGTAAACAGTAGGATTTGAGTGCGGTAGGCATAGGGATGGCTGGACAGGCGTTGCATGGACAAGACAATTCACATAGCAATCAGAACATAGGGCAATTGCAGATAAATAAGATAAAGCATCCAAGTACTAGATAATCCTAGGCATGTGTCCCATATATAGTCATACGTGCTCGCAATGAGAACTTGCACAACATCTTTTGTCCTGCCAGCCCGTTTGCAGCTGGGCCTCTAGGGAACTACTGGCAATTAAGGTGCTCCTTTTAATAGAGCACCGGAGAAAAGCATTAACACTCCGTGAACACATGTGATCCTCACATCAAAGCCATTCCCTCCGGTTATCCCGATTTATGTCACTTCGGGGCCATTGGTTCCGGACAACAACGTGTGTATACAACTTGTAGAAAAGACCAAAAACAATACTATCATAATGAATCAATAACATGTTTAGATCTGAAATCATGGCACTCGGGCCCTAGTGACAAGCATTAAGCACAACAAGTTGCAACAAAGTCATAAAGCACTAATAAAAGATACTAGGCACCATGCCCTAACAATCTGATGCCATTACATGAATGATCTCATCGAATCCCTACCATCCCCATAGCCTACAACGGGGGATTACTCACTCATAGATGGGGGAAACATGTATGGTTGATGGAGAAGCGATGGTGGCGATGATGGCGATGATCTCCTCCAATTCCCCGTCCCGGCAGGGTGCCAGAACGTAGTTTCTGGTGCTGTTTCATGGAATCTGGTGGTGGCGGCGGAGCGGAACTCCTTCTGGAAAAACGTCGACCCCCCCCCCCCGAAGTTTTTAGGTCAAAAGGCTCCTTATAGGCGAAGAGAGAGGCCGAGGGGGTGCCTAGGGGGCCCACACCACCCCTGGCGTGGCCTGTCCTGGCCCGCGCCACCAGGTGGTGTGGCCACCCCCTGGCTCTTCTCCGTCTCGTATTCTGGCTCCTGGAGTCTTCGGGTGAAATAGGATTTTTGGCATATTTTCCCGGATTTTTCCTGATAGTTGGTTTTCTGCACAAAAAGTAGACATCAAGGCAATTCTGCTGAGAACAGCGTCAGTCCGCATTAGTTGCATCCAAATCACACAAGTTTGGAGGAGAAACAATAGCAAAAGTGTTCGGGAAATTAGATACGTTTTGGACGTATCACCGGTGTAATCAATGCACAGTCTTAATTCATTGGTTCCCTTTTTGGGGACAAGTACAGGATTTGCCACCCATCGGGTGTGTATAACTTCTCGGATAAAGCGAGCCTTAATTAACCTAGCTATTTCTTTGCCTATAGCCCTTCGTATTTCATCACCAAATCATCATAGAGGTTGTTTCACCGGTTTGGCATTAGGATCAATATTCAAGCTATGCTCGGCAAGTTCCCTAGGTACACCTTTCATGTCGGCAGGTTACCCAGCAAAGATGTCCCTGTTCTCACAAAGGAACTTAACGAGTGTGCTTTCCTATTTGGGATCCAAGTCCGTGCCAATGGCAGTGGTCTTGAAGGAATCTCCTTCAACAAGCTCCACCTGCTTGGTCTTGATGGTGGCCTTGAAGGCGAGTTCGGCAGCAGTAATCTGTTTCTTCGAAGCCGGCATCTCCGAGGCATCGACCTGGTCCTGGATCTCCTTGAACTCCTCACCATAGAGAACTGCCCCGGTGAAGGCGGCTTCACTCAGCTCGCACTCCCATGCCTTGGTGAAGCTTCCATCAATGGTGATGATGCCATTTGGTCCAGGTATCTTGAGCTTGTTGTAAACAAAGCATGGCCTTGCGAGGAAGGAGTGGAAGATGTCGCGTCCAAAGATGACGTGGTGCATGCTCTTGAAGGGCACCACTTTGAAGGTCATGCGTTCTTGGCGGTAATTGTTAACATCGCCAAAAGCGACCGAAAGGGTGATGCAACCCAATGAATTTGCTGGGGACAACCCCATGGAACACGGTGTTGCTCTTCCTTAGCTAGGTCCCCGTCAAGTTCATCTTGTGCAGTGTATCCAAGTACATGATCTTGATGTTGCTTCCACTATCCACAAGGCACTTGGTGAACTCTGTGCCGTCAATCAAAGGGTTGATGACCATGGTATACTTGTTCTATGTTGGGATAAGGTCTGGATGATCTTTCCTATCCCAAGTAATTGGAATCTCCAACCACCTGACATACTAGGGAACCGGAGGGAGGGTAGCCATCAGCATCCTCAGAGAGGTTTTCTAGGCCCGAACGGTGGGAGTACCGAGCAAGGTATGGTAACATGGAGCCTTCTTTTTGAAGGGATTTTTCCCTTTATACTCTCCCTTGTCGGGAGATTTGGGTTCCACGTCTTCATCCATATCGCTTGATTCCTTGGATTCCCCCTCCTTCTTCTTCCCTTTGCCCTTTCCACAGGGTCTGTTCTTCTGACTTTGCTTGTAGCCGGACTCAGGGTCTTCCTTGAGGTCGTTGACAAACTTGCATTGGCGGTTGGTGTGGGTGGCTTTGTCATTTGCATCAAGGTGGACGAAACACGGCATATCGCGATACTCTTCGTATGTTTGGGGAACGTGGGGCGCTAAGGGTGTAGAATCACTCCTCTGCTGGCCATGGCTAGCCCCCCGACCATGTCCACGCTGTCCGCCTTCGCCTCTGCAAGTGAACGTAGCGGCGACCATGTCGGCTGTTTGCTTTTCTTCACGCAGGGTCTTCCGCTTTTTTATTGTTGTTCTTCCTAGCGTGGGTAGGGATTGCTATTGCCGGCAACGATCCGTGTGCGTCGTCATCAGCAGCGGCGAACTCGCTAGCCATGGCGATCATTGCGTTGAGGTTGAGCTCATTGTTGTCTTGCTTGCACTTCAACGTATACCGGAGCAAAGTTCCCTTTTCCAGACCATCGATGAAGGCAGCCATAGCGGTTTGTTCGTGTACCCCTGCGCAGGAATTTTTCATATCCAGCCAGTGAGAGAGGTAGGCACGAGAGGTTTCATCCTTTTCTTATACGCACCGCTGTAGGTCTCCGACAGTGCAGGGATGCTTGTATGTACCCTAAAAGTTCTTGGTGAACGCTTCGTGCATGTCCAACCAATTTCATATTGATTTCTCCGGCAAGTCGTCAATCCATTGTCAGGTAGTGCTAGTGAGCATAAGTGGGAGGTACTTGTCGGCGACATTGGGGTTTCCCCCTGCGATGTGAATTGCTTCGCTATAGTCCTGCAACCATGTAACTGGTCTGGCGGTGCCGTCATAGGGTTTGATGGTCTTGTCTATCCGGAGGCCCTGGGGGTAAGTTGTGGCCCGAATTACTGGTCCAAAACAACATGGCCCAAGGTATGGGAGCTCTCGAGCTTCTTAGATCTTGTCCAGCCGCGAACGTGCATCGTACGGCTCTGGTTGCTTCCCTTTTCCGTTATGGGGAGGGGAATTGTGGTGTGGTCTCTGGGGTCCACCATGGCTCTGCTAGGTGGCAACGGCGGCGGTGGGTGCGGTGGGTTAGCTTTCTTCCTATGACCCTCCTATGATTCCTCACGCTTGTCGTGGTTGCTTGTCGGACGTGGCGGTTCCTTGTGGAACTTGCTCCTATTTCCTTCAATGCCGCTACGCTCTCCGGCATGCCAGGGCTGCTTGCCCTGGTTGCATATAACGATGCCAACTTGGGGACGCCTAGGTGGTGGCATTCTTGTACGGTGGCACGACTAGGGTTCCTCGTGACGCCGGGATGGTGGTGGAGGTGGGACTGACGAGGGCGAGCCTTTTCTCCGTGGTTGGAGGATATGGGTATGGCGTTAGCCCTATTGCATGCCTCCCTCCGTCTTTGCTCCGTAGAGCCTGTGTGAGATCCTTCATCACGAGGAGATCTTGGCCTTCTATGGCTGTTCAGGGTTGACTGGCAAAGCTCTGGATTGGACTCAAGCCTCTGGGAGGTGGCCTTCTCCTGTTGCTTGCATGCCTTGGCAACGAGGTCATATACCTGGCAACTGCTTCTGGCAACCTGTCCTACCCCAGGAGGGTTTTGGCGACGGTAATGTTGAGGGCGGGATTGGCATGACTGGCCTCCCCTCTGAATCAATGTACAGGGTGGCTTTTATCGGTTTAGATCCGTCATACCCCAACCTACGCCGAATGCCGGGGTCTTTGACGACCTGAGCTGGTACTTTCTTTGACTTGTGCTTCAACACCAATTGTTGGTATTGAGCCTCCATAGCTCTTGCCGCTTTGATAGATTGTTGCGCCTTTTCCATATCTTCATCTAGCTTAGCGCCCTGTTCTGCGATGCACTTGGCCTCCACTAGGATTGCCGCACGCTTCACATCAAGCTCCGTAACACTCCAGATATGGGCGATGGTAATGGGCTCAACAAGGAGTGCGCCATAAATTGCCTTGTGGGCGGGAGTAACCAATGGGTTGCCAACTGCAGACATTGATGGTTGCATTGGCGGCTGGTTTGACTGCTTGGCAGTACTGGGGGCCGTGGTGAGATCATGTGCCAGTTGCGGGCGGATAACCGGAGGGGGCAAGGCCTTGGCCGGAGCCGGAGGCTCGATGGCTTTCTTGGCTGATGCTTCTTTGGTGACCGTTGGCGTGGGCCGAGCTCTCTCACAACCCGGTTCCTGTCCGTCTTCTTCTATCACACTCCCAATGGCGACTAGCACCTGGTGGGACGTATTGGCCTTCTCGGCGTGCTCCTCCTCGATCTCCTGCTCGATCTCCCTCATAACATCATCATATTGCTCCGAGTTAGTGTCCGAGCCACCGCAATCCATCGTGATGTCGGCATATAGGGCGTCAGGGACGGAGTCGGAGTTGGCTTCGGTGTTGTCAATGGCAGATGTGGAGGGTGATGGAGGCGGCAGGTTGTTGTTGTTGTTGTTGTTGTTGTTGTTTCCTCCTCCAGCTACGATGGAGATTGTGGCCTCAGCCTCCTTATTGGCATCCGCGTATTCGTTGACGATTGCGACCATCTCACCAAGGGCAAGAGGGCCCGCAGCCTACCACCTTCGGAGGGTATGCCGGAGGAGCGTTCTGGGTGTGAGCCCTTCCACGAAGTGTTATACGAGCTCGTCGGGACGATCACCCTCTAGGGTTTCCCTCACCCTCATCCAGCTGGCAAGGTATTCAAGGGGAGTCTCTCCATCCCTTTGAACGCATCTGGCCAGATCGATGATGGTGACGACACTGACAAAGTGTGACCTGCACCTCTCTAATGCTCGGGGAAGCCAAGCGGATTTGCGGGGTACTTCCACCTTTATATCCTCCATAGGGGCGGTTTGGGTGGGCCTTGAATTTTCCTGATCTGAGCCATCATACTCCTGAGAGAGGTATGGCCCAGATCCTTCCACAAACGAGTCCTTCCCGTAGACGGTCCGTGCGGGGCTTGACGAGTTTCCGACTTCCTGGGAGCTAGGACCCAAGTCGGTTTCACCGATGAAGATGTGGATGTCTCCGAAAGGGATGACGGAGCAACACATAGGGTTTGTCTTCACTGGCACCTAGAACTCATCTGGAGGGACGATCGGGACGTTCCCGGAGAAGAGAACACGTCTGATGGCTACGGTGTTGCTGATTCCCGCGAAGAGATTGGACCTCGCCCGGTGTAGAGCTCGAAGCCACACGGTGGGCGCCAACTGTCGTGGTATTGCCAACAAGTCCGCCATCGAGGGGTCCTCACGGTGCGTGTTTAGAGACATGGGGTAAGGCGAAGATTTGGCGGGTACGAGGTAACACAACTTACCCAGGTTCAAGTCCCACAATGGTGGCAGAACTCTACTCCTGCTATAAATCACTATAATTACAATACGCCGAGTTACAGAGATTGGTTCGCCGTGCGAGGTGTTGCACGTTGTATGTAGCAATCTAGGTTGTGCCCTAAAGGCTCCCACATGTCTGGTTTATAAAGGTACCCGAACCTAGGGTTTATAGGGAAAAGGTCCTTGCCAGACATGGTAAAGAGTCCTACACTAATATGAACTAGTCTTTCATGTCTTGCATGTTGGGTTCGCAGTATAGAAAACAAAAAAATTCCTACGATGGGAACTATACGCCAAGATCTATCTACAAGATACAAGCAACAGGTGGATATACATCCAAGGAGAACTTACCCTCGAAGACAACAAAGTTTTGTTAACGAGTAGGAACTCGTGGATGATGTAGTCGTTCGCTTGCCGATCTCAAGATCGTGTGGAAGTCCTAGCGCCGCAAACAAGCAGTGCATCCACACTCGCACACATGTTCATGCCACCAAACAACCTCCACCTCCTCGCTCCAGCGATGCAGTGGAAGCAACAACTCCTTCCAGACGAAATGCCACCGGGAACATGTATCTCGCTAATTCGAGACCATGGGGGAATAATTCTAGAGGGGAAGAGAGATCCTTCACGAGGAGGTGCTAGGTAGAAGGGTGAGAGGGGTGGGCTTTTATAGGAGGAGGGGGGTACCCTCCCCATGGCCGGCGCCCCATGGGGGTGACCCCTCATCTCCCCCATTCATGTGGTGGTAACCCCCTCCACATTAAAATGCCCCTTCACATTCTCTTTTAAAGTCTCCACTTTAAATGTATAAACTTTCTCCAAATTTAATGCTCTCTCATTTAATAAAACTCTTTTATTAAATTTATTCAGAATTTTGTTAATTACTTTAATTAACAAACATTCACATAAAACCCCTGCAACATTTCAATATTACCTGTAGCACCAATTTCTGCAATTTCCCCCGAAATAGTTTCGGTGTCTATTGAAATAATTCCAGCGCTTTACAATTTATTCGTCTGAAACACATTTTCTCCAAATGGTGTTGGTGTACCTTAAGTGTGTCACCCTATGGTTCATGAATAATGCATACATGATCGAGACCCCTCTCAGATCAATAATCAGAAGAAGGACCTCTAGATCCATACTGACTCCTACACATTCTACGATGACTTCTGTGATCGTGAGAACCTTTAACATTAGTAACTAAATCCCTTTGTCTCGCAATATATTACATGTCCGAGATTCGATCATCGGTATCTCCATACCTAGTTTGATCTCGTTACCAACATGTACTCTTTTCTCGTTCCCATGATATAACATTCTAGTGATCTTATCACTTGGTTGCAAGCTAACCAATGTGATAACACCGAGAGGGCCCAGAGAATATCTATCTGTCATCAGGATGGACAAATCCCACTCTTGATCCATGAGCCTCTACATAATACTTTCGTAGCACTGGACCCACCTTTATAATCACCCTTTCACGGTGTGACGTTTGATGTTATCAAGATACTCTACCAGTGTTAGTGATTAACATGATCTCATGGTCTAAGGACTAGGATTACTTTGTTATATGTTATAGCAATATAAACACAATGACTTTGATCGTAATGCTATACTGGGGATGAATGTTCATCACATCATTCCACTAATGTTGTGACCTCGTTATTAACAACATCCAATGTCCATGATCAGAAAACCTTGATCATCTTGTTAATCAACGACCTAGTTTACAAGAGAGGCATAACTAGGAACTTTCCTTTTGTTCATTAAACACACATGTATTAATGTTTTCTAATTAATACAATTATAGCATGAAAAATAAACATTTATCATAAACGAGGAATAAGATAATAACGACTTTATTATTGCCTCTCGGGCATATTACCTTCAGTCTCCCACTTACACTAGAGTCAATAATCTAGTTTGAAAAACTTTGCGTATTGAACACCTATGGCTTTATGGTGTTGCATATACACTATTGCTAGTGGTTTACACAATCTACGGATCTGACAGTTTTAGGTCCGTGTGTATTTGCATGTCTTTGCATCTCTACGCATCACTCATTCTCAAATGAGATGGCATTGTATAAATTTGGTCCTTGGTGAGACCTTTAGTTCGTTCGGGTTAAAATATGGTGATATTATTGTCATACAATATATCTTCATAGTATTAGCCCACTTTGACCCACACCTAGTTTGATAACAAACTACTTAACACAAATGCCCTCCTTTGCTGCTACTATAGCCGTCATATACTTAGCCTTTTGTTGTAGTATCCGTCACAATGTCTCAACTTTGGAACTCATCCAAATCCATCATGGAACATCTAGTCCATTACATTGTGCCACCCATAGTCTAAATTGAGATAAATTCAATTTGTATCTTGTGACAAAACTAGTATCAATGTAACACTTTACAATGAACTACCTTTAACTATATGTCACTTATACATGATATATTCTTAGTTCTTCCAAAAGCTCATAAGAATATCTTTACTATAGTCCAATGATCATCTTATGAATCATCCTGGTATGTGCTCATAACATTTAGAGCATAGGACATATCTGGATATATACATATCATGGTATAATCGATCAAAATCTTCATGTGATTTTACTCACCAAGTGTTGAAACACTTGAATCTTGATACAATCCTTTCCATGCAGCAAGAACCTTTTTCGTTGTTTCCATATTGAACCCTTTCAATATCTCATATATGTACGTCTGGCACAACCATATTAGCGCCTCAATCTATCCATATAGATATTGATGCCAAATATTCCGGTTATGCCCAAGTTTTTCATCCAAATCCTATTTTAATGGAATTCTTAACTTGTGTCAATAAAAGATACATCACTTCTAATCAACACCATGTCCTCTACATAATGTATTAGAAATATGTCTTAGCGCTCCCACTTAATTTCTTGCAAATGTAAGCATCTTCATCATCTCCGATGAATTTAAACTCTTTTAACAGTTTCATCATGGTCAAGATTCCAACTCCGCTATGCTTACTTCAACCATTGAAGTTTGCATGCCCTTTTATCATCCTTTGATTTAACAAAACCCTTTGGACCGTGTCATGTACACGTCCTAGGTAACCATTCTATTAGAAGAACCTTGTTTTGTTTATTCAGCTACCATATACCAAATTATATGTAGTGATTGCTACATTAATCCGTCAAGACTAAATATCGCTATGAAAGATCAAATCTTGTCATAGTCAACTCCTTGAGCATTGTCGTAAACTTGTTTTCGACATGTCGACTATTTCATAGATGTTAAACATCCATGTATATTTCTTTATAGATCCAAACACGACCGATAGGCTTCACGCCTTTCCGGAGGGTCTTCCAAGTTCAGAAACTTGATTTCTCGTGTATGGAAACTATCACGGATTTTATGACTTCTAGTCATTTTTGGGAGTCAGGGCCCATCATCGCTTCTTTGCATGCAGTCGGTTCATCATTGTCAAAACAATAACGACTTGTTTATCAAATCTTACTATTTGATTCTTACCCGATGCATATGGTTCAAATAGGAACTCTAATCTCCAAGATCACACCCTTTGTAATCACGGGAGCCGTGAGCATTCTGGCCGCCACCGTGACACTTTCCGGCGAGGCGCTACTTAGCACATATAGCTAAAGTTCAACAACCTTATCAAAGTTCTATTGTCCTCCCAATTAACTTTTCACGAAAAATTCCTTCTCAAGAAACTTGACATTCCAAGCGACAAACTCTTTTGTCCTCGGTGTTATGGAGGAATTCCCAACAAATTCTTTGGGATAACCTACAAAGACGTGCTTATTTGACTTTGTTTGTAAACATTTTACTTATGTCTAGCATACCAAAATTTAAGAAAAGACAATTCAGGTTTTATCCCAAACCATAACTCATATGGTGTCATTTAAACGGATCACAATGGTGCTCTTTTCAGTGTAAAAGTGGTAGTCTCTAAAGCTTTAATCCTTAAAACATAATGGCAGTTTTATAAATGACACCTTTGATCTTACCACGTCAAACATGGTTCGATTTCATCTCTCGAATATGCCATACTCCTATGGTTTCTCGGGAAACACAAATCATGGAACAAATCCTCAAATCTTAGGTGTTTTGCTAAACATGTAACTCAAATATCTTCCTTTATGATCAAATCATAAACTCTTTTATTTTCTTGTTACAATGATTTTCACTTCATCTTGAAAGTCTTTGAACAATTTTCCAATGTTTCATACTTCTTCCTTATTAAGTAAATATATAGATATATTCACTCAAATTTCTAGAGAAAGCATATGAAGCAAAAAGATCCATCGCATATGGCTACACATAATGGACTATGCACGTCAGCATGCACAATTTCCATTAAGCTAGTCATCCGTTCCTATTTGGCCTATGACCAGAGTTTCAATTATCTCGAGGAAAGTTTCACAAGCGTCAATTGATCAAAATCAAAAGACTCCAAAAATCTATCAACATGGAGTTTCTTCATGTTTACTTTCCAATATAATTCAAACAACGATGTCACTTCATAAGTGATCTTTCAATCATTTGTCTTGCGACGTTTTAGCAATAGTGTTTATGGATGTGATTTCTCCCACTAGAATTGTAAAAGTTCATCCATCCTTTATGGAATACGATAATTATTTGAAAAACCATTGTTCTCATAATACCGGAACAAAATAACAATTATTAAAACAAATCTTGAAGGCTAGGTTTGACGACAACGAAAACACAATAACACTTTATTTGTTTTCGGTGAACATCATCACTTATTCTCTTGCTAGTTACTTAGGCCGTTGCAGTTCATGAATTGTGTTGTTCTGTATGACGCTTCACACCAACCAATTCGGTATCCAATACCTAAGAACCACATTGTTTAACAAGCAAGGAATACATCCATAACATGTATATCTTCTATATACCTAAGTTGGACATCTCTAACCTTTTCTTTTCTGCCAAATATTTTATAGATTCTCTTTCAGCAATTCCTTTTCTTTTAAAAGAATCTATCAACATCAATAGTGGTGTCATTGACATGACACATAGTACAAAGTGTATATAGTCAAATACTAATACCTTTGGACTTACACTTTGAAGTTGATCACCATCATCAAATGTTTGGCATTCTTTCAAAAGTCCATTCTTTAGTAATCTTTTAGTGTAGTAAACATTTTACTTACATCTTATATTCATCCTTATCATTACAACTTTCATGATCAAGCTACTATAGCCTATAAGGATGAATTGTGAGTATAATATCAGTTCCCAAAACCTCTTTGGTAGATTAGGATGCCTAGCGTCTCCAACCTTCACAAATCCTCATACAATATGAGAACGTGTATTTTGCTAAATTATACTCTATCATATTGCAACCATAAACATTATTTCAGATATCACAATATCATTCACACGTGATGGTTTCTGAAACAATTATTTCAGCTCCTAGATAACCTCGATATTAAAACAACTTTTGAATATCAAGAATCATGGAGGCAAACATGATACTTTAGATACTAACATTGGAATTCTTACTCTTGATTTAATACTACTTATTAAACTTCATGGAGTAAATAGAGTTTGCTGAAAGTTTGCAATAGGACTTCTAAACTTTAAATTGATATTCAAAACAATACGATACCCGTTCGTAAAGTAAATATCCAAAATTATATAGTTCTATTATCTCAATTAAAACTAAGCATAAGGTGGTAAACAGATGCCAATGACTACAACAAATTATGCAAATCCACTTTGATTTAGTTTATGACAAATTTGGTTCAACTAATAAAAAGTAGAAATGAACTCCCACTCAAAAACGACATCCCTCGTGCCTTTTTGGTGATTACATGAACCAAATCCACTACACCAAGTCCGATCATCACGTGAGTGGGTGTAGCTTAAAAGGCGAGCATCAATATGGGCATCACATCAACTATATGACTCATGCTTAACCTTTTGGTCCGTGTTCCGAGGCCATGTTTGTACATGCTAGGCTCGCCAAGTAAGAACCTTAGTATTCGCGGGTGTAAAACTGTCTTACACCCGTTGTATGAAAGCGCAGAGTCGAGTACACCCGATCATCACGTGATGTCTTGAAACACAATCCATAGAACGGTGCAAACACGATCCATAGAACGGTGCAAACACTTAAGGAAGAACACATTTTATCTTGATATTTAAATGAGGGATCATCTTATAATGCTACTAAAATGCCAAACTATCAAAATAAGATGCAAACATCATATGTGTAAAGTGGAATGATATGGTCCATGCATTTGATCACTATCATGTGCATCGTGGTATGATCTCTAGCATTCCTTTGTGTGTAAGGCCAAGGTCTATGGAACTTACACGTTAGGTGTGTTGTAAGGGTATCAACTATACATCAACTTACAACATTTCCATATCATGACACTAGCCCAGCAACGATCTAAACTAGATGCCTCTAATTTATCAATTGCAAGTTTTTATGTGGGTTAGGGCTTTCGAAGATAGAACCGGTCTTACCTACAAACATGGAACCACAATGATGATAACTAAGTTATTAGCAACTCGTTGTAAATCAGATATTGACTATAGTAGGAGAGACAGACACCCGCCAACCACGTATGCAAAACTAGTTGCATGTCAGTCGTGGAACCGGTCTCATGTGCGATGACATGTAAAGTTGGTCCGGGCCGCTTCATCCCACTATGCCACCAATATCCATAATACATAAAATAAGCAATAACATGATCATCATTGCCCACATACTCTTATGTGTTCAACCCGTGCAAAGCACCTACACATAGATCAGGATCTGATACCACTGTTGGGTTCGCATCATAGAAAACAAAAAATTTCCTACGATGGGAACTATACGCCAAGATCTATCTACTAGATACAAGAAACGGGTGGATATACATCCAAGGAGAACTTACCCTCGAAGAAAACAAAGTTTTGTTAACAAGTAGGAACTCATGGATGATGTAGTCGTTCAGTTGCCGATCTCAAGATCGTGTGGAAGTCCTAGCACCGCAAACCAGTAGCGCATCCGCCCTCACACACACGTTCAGGCCACCAAACAACCTCCGCCTCCTTGCTCCAGCGATGCAGCGGAAGCAGCAAATACTTCCAGACGAAATGCCACTGGGAACATGTATCTTGCTAATCCCAGACCATGGGGGAATAATTCTAGAGGGGGAGAGAGATCCTTCACGAGGAGGTGTGAGGAAGAAGGGTCAGAGGGGTGGCATTTTATTGGAGGAGGGGGTACCCCTCCCCATGGCCGGCGCCCCATGGGGGTGAGTCGTCACCTCCCCCATTCAGGTGGTGGTAACCCCCTCCACATTAAAATGCCCCTTCACATTCTCTTTTAAAGTGTCCACTTTAAATGCATTAAATTTCTCCACATTTAATGCTCTCTCATTTAATAAAACTCTTTTATTAAATTTATTCAGATTTTTGTTAATTACTTTAATTAACAAACATTCACATAAAACCCCTGCAACATTTCAATATTACCTGCAGAACCAATTCCTGCAATTTCACCCGAAATAGTTTCAGTGTCTATTGAAATAATTCTAGCGCCTTGCAATTTATTCGTCTGAAACACATTTGCTCCAAATGGTGTTGGTGTCCCTTAAGTGTGTCACCCTACGGTTCGTGAATAATGCATACATGATCGAGACCCCTCTCAGATCAATAATCAGAAGCAGGACCTCTAGATCCATATTGACTCCTACACATTCTACGATGACTTCTATGATCGTGAGAACCTTTAACATTAGTAACTAAATCCCTTGTCTCGCGATATATTACATGTCCTAGATTCGATCATCGGTATCTCCATACCTAGTTTGATCTTGTTACCGACATGTACTGTTTTCTCGTTCCCGTGATATAACACTCTAGTGATCTTATCACTTGCTTGCAAGCTAACCAATGTGATATGACCGAGAGGGCCAGAGAATACCTATCCATCATCAGGATGGACAAATCCCACTCTTGATCCATGAGCCTCTTCATAACACTTTTGTAGCACCGAACCCACCTTTATAATCACCCTTTCACGGTGTGACATTTGATGTTATCAAGATACTCTACCAGTGTTAGTGATTAACATGATCTCATGGTCTAAGGACTAGGATTACTTTGTTATATGTTATAGCAATATAAACACAATGACTTTGATCGTAATGCTATACTTCGGATGAATTTTCATCACATCATTCCACTAATGTTGTGACCTCGTTATTAACAACATCCAATGTCCATGATAAGGAAACCTTGATCATCTTGTTAATCAACGAGCTAGTTTATGAGAAAGGCATGACTAGGAACTCTCCTTTTGTTTATTAAACACACATGTATTAACATTTCCTAATTAATACAATTATAGCATGCAAAATAAACATTTATCATAAACAAGGAATAACATAATAACCACTTTATTACTGCCTCTCGGGCATATTCCCTTCATTGCACTCCAAGGCTCCGAATATGTCGATGACTCCTGCGTAGCCTTCCTTTATCCGACATGGGCCTCCCTTCTGGATCCATCTAACTAGGCCTCCCAGCAGGCCATAAGCCTTGCTACCAACTATGGGCCACCCGGGTTAGCTAGATTAGAGACATGCTATGATGATACCCATTTAGCATATCCCCAATAGTGATGCAAAGGGACTCAGACAGATCATCACATTGAGGGCACTTGCATAAACCAGGAGTTGGCAAGTCGTGCTAGAGGCTGATGACGATTATCATCTCTAGTAGGAAAGTCATTAAGCTACTACTCTGACTGAATGATTATTGAGTTGTGTCCGGCTTACCGTAAGCCTATGGGATCACACACTTAAGAGAGTGGGAATAGGCGTATATTGATACCACTATCACAAGCCGGCAAGTTGGACTTGTTTGAACAGGTACACATGTCAATGGGTTGGTCCCACTTTGACTAGGGCTAGGGTTTAGGACCGAGGGACACAAGTTTTCTGTGCCCTCGCCTATATAAAGGAAGGTGGGTGGCGGCAGAGAAGACAATAGAATCCAGTGCTTCTTCCTGGGGTTTTGCTAGACTTGGCAACCACCTTCCTGTCCCACAACGGCAAGGCCGAGAGTAGCATCTCACTTGATGTTGTTCCACCTTGTACGTGTGTGTGACAGTAGAGGCACCACATCTGCGGTACTCGTCACTGGCGTTAGGTGGCGGAGTCAGAGACGGAAGGAGGACGAGAAAGCCGGCGACAAGATGGTCCCAGGATCGAGAAGTTCACTGGAGCCGGATGAGACAAGGGGAACGTACGTCACCACCACGACGCGCTTCCTCAGCTTTTGCACCTGCGTGACGAGAGGTACAATCTATTGCCTTTGACCTTGGCCGGATCTTGAGGTGGCTCGCTGGAGACATTGCTAGAGCAGAAAAGTTTTTTTCCGCATGGCTCTACACGTTACCAAACAGTGGTATCAGAGCATCGACTCTAGGGTTTTGGCCTAGTTTTTGCGCATGAGATGCACTATTGCGAAAGATTGGATCTTTCTTGTTATTTTGTTTTGCCTTTTTGATCAGTTTTGATCTAGGGCAGTGGCCAGATATTGTTTTTCTTGGACAAGAAGTTGGTAAAAGTTGGTCCACATCTAAGTGGGAGGTCACGTTGCTGATTTCCACTATTAACCACTAAAGTCGCTTTTCTTGTTGGACAAGAATAGGACAACTGTACCCTATCAAAAGTTATAGCTAAGAGTTAGCTGGTGTGAGTCAGAAAGGTTTTGACTTGCAATTTTTATTTGCTTCTTTTCCCTCAAAGAAGGTCTAGTAGGATTACCCTGCCAATTGCTGCAACACTACAAGTCGAACAATTTTGGTTAGTGGGCTCATATTGTTGGGGCACCACCAATTCTCTTCTATAAAGTTTGACAGATTCAGACTCTCTCTGCATGGCACTTGGCAGCTAGACGGATCTATCACAATATTTGTGGGTTTCGGGGTAAGGAGGGTTGTCGGACAATCCAACAGGAATCAGATAGAGATCTGATTGGCAAGGTGTTGCCTACTAGGAAGGTTCTCTGGCTAGCAGTGACGCAAAGGCTCACTAGTCGGATAACTGACCGAGATCCTGAATCAGTCTTAGTGGGAGTGTGCATGATTAAAGAGTTTAATCTTCCTTCTCCTGTTGCGGATACATTATCTTAAGTGTTTTCCATGTTTTGTTTGTAGATGAAACCAACTAGCACCGTTCAGATTTCCAGTTTTGTGTTGCGTACGATCCTTGAGAAGGAAAAGCTGAATGGAACAAACTTTACCAACTAGTATCATAACTTGATAATTGTTCTCAAGTAAGAGAAAAAGGAACATGTCCTGGACAATTCGATTCCAGATGAGCCGGGCAATGATGAGCCTAATGTTGTATAAACCGCCTTTCGCCGGTCCCAGGATGAGTCGACGGAAATCAGTCGCCTCATGCTTGCTCACATGGAGCTAGAACTTTAGTCGAAGTTTGAGAATGTTAAGGTGTACGATATGATCGTTTCCCTCAATAGCATGTTTGAGATGTAGGCTAGGACAAAGAGGTACAATGTTTCCAGAGCCGTACTTGGGTGCAAACTAAAAGACGGAGATCCACTGGGACCGCACATGATCAATATGGTCAGATATGTGCAGTCCTTGGATCGTCTGGATTTTCCCTTGAGCCAAGAGTTTGCTACCAATATTCTCCTGAATTCTCTTCCTAGTGCTTATGGTATGTTCATTTCGAATTACCATATGCATGGTTTGGATAAGAAACTAGCAGAACTATAAGGGATTCTCAAGATAGCAGAGGCCAACATCAAGAGAGGCGACACCCGTCAAGTGTTCATGGTGCAGAACACTTGCAAGAACAAGAAGAAGTCTTGGTCTATGAAATACAAGCCAAAGGGAGAAGGCACACTGGATCCAAGTCCTAGCACCAACTCAGTGAGTGGGAAGCCAGCAAAACATCTAGGTACAGTATGCTTTTACTGTAAGGCGTAGGGCCACTGGAAGAGGAACCGCGATAAGTACAAGGCGGATAAATCTAGGAGTGTAAGTATGACTTCTGACTTAGGTACATTTGTTTTTAATGTTATAGACATTTATCTTGCCGGCACTCCTAGCAACACCTGGGTATACGATACTAGATCGGTTGTTCATGTGTGCAACTCAATGTAGGGATTGGTAAGGCATAAGAGCATGGCAAGAGGGGATATTGACATCAGAGTCAAAACAAGGCAAGATTTGTTGTGTTAGTCGTAGGGACGATGCAACTCGAGTTACCTTCAGGATTTGTACTAGAACTAAATAAGTGTTATAATATTCCTATACTAAGTGAAACATCATTTCTGCCTCATGTTTGATGGAGCAGGGTTATGAATTGAGTATTAAGAACAATGGTTGTTCCTTTTATTTGAATAATGTGTTTCATGGCTTTGCATATGTCCAATCCAGACTTTTTGTGCTTGATCTTGAATGTAAATCAGTCTATAACTTGAATGCTAAAAGGTTGAAGCCAAAAGATCTTAGTTCTACTTATCTATGGCATTGTCACCTTGGTCATATCAGCTGGAGACGCATGCAGAAGCTCCATGGTGATGGATCCTGGATTCGTCCAGCTTGGAGCCATTCGAAACATGTGAATCCTATTTGCTAGAAAAGATGACCAAGACACCTTTCGCAAAGAGTTGCGAGAGGGCGTCCGACTTGCTGAAACTGATACATAATGATGTATGCGGTCCAATGAGCATGACAGCCAGAGGTGGCTATGAGTATTTTGTCACGTTCATGGATGATCTCAGTAGATATGGTTATGTTTACCTGATGAAATCCAAATTGAAAACCTTTGAAAAGTTCAAAGAGTTTCAGAGTGAAGTGCAAACCCAACTCGACAAGAATATTAAGTTTCTGCGATCAGATCATGGAGGTGAATATATGAGCCATGAGTTTGATGACCATCTCAAGAGTTGAGGAATAGTTCCACAACTCACCCCACTAGGAACACCTCAGAGGAATGGTGTGTCAGAAAGGTGGAACCAAACCTTGTTAGACATGGTGAGGTCGATGATGAGTAAGATGGATCTACCTTTATCATTCTGGGGTTTTTGTCTAGAGACAACATCGATAACACTAAACAAAGTACCATGTAAATCAGTAGAAAATACACGACATGATATGTGGACTGGCAAGAAGCCGGCCTTGGCTTGTATTGATATTTGGGGATGTGAAGCTTTTGTCAAGAGATTACAATCCGACAAGCTCAGCCCCAAGTCGGATAAGGTAGTTTTCATAGGCTACCCTAAGGAAACTTTGGGTTACTATTTCTACAACCGAGAAGTGGGCAAAGCGTTTGTCGCTTGAAACAGGGTCTTTCTGGAGAAAGATTTTCTTAGCAAAAAAGATTGTAAGAATAGGGTGCACCTCGAAGAAATTCGAGATTCACCGACTCAAGACAAGGTGACAACCTTGGAAGTTGAGCCAGACATTCTGCTAAGTCGGTAAATGCACCAGAGCCACAAATATCGGCAAGACTAC
The DNA here is from genome assembly GCA_910589775.1 of Avena eriantha. Classification (NCBI taxonomy): domain Eukaryota; kingdom Viridiplantae; phylum Streptophyta; class Magnoliopsida; order Poales; family Poaceae; genus Avena; species Avena eriantha. The sequence goes on along the minus strand of OU342740.1, from coordinate 183,965,068 downwards.
GTGTATACGTACTTATGCTAGATGGCAATGAGACGACTACCTATCAGGATGCGATGGGAAGCACTGATTCTGAGTCACGGCTTGGAGCCATGAGATCAAAGTTAAAGTCCATGGATTACAATCAAGTTGATCTAGCAGATGGTGCAAGATCCATCAAGAGCAAATGGGTCTTTAAGAGGAAAACTAACCAAGGCGGAAATATTTCTATCTATAAAGCACGTCCTATCACGAAACGGTTCCGACAAGTTCAAGGAGTTGATTATGACAGAACATTCTTGCCAGTAGCAATGCTTAAGTTGGTGAGGATCATGTTAGCAGTACCTGCATATTTCGATTGGGAGATATGTCAAATGGATGTCAAAACTACTTTCCTTAGTCGAAATTTACCGAGGACATGTATAAGATATGGCCCGAGGGTTTTATCGATCCGGCTAGTCCTAACAAAGTTTGCAATATTCGGAAATCCATCTATGGATTGAAGCAAGCAAGTCGGAGTTGAAACATTTGTTTTGATGAAGTGGTGAAATCTTTTGGCTACATCAAAAGTGAACATGATTCTTGTGTATATAGGAACTTTAGTGAAATCTCAGTTGTTTTTCTTCTACTGTATGTAGATGCCATATTGATAGTCGGAAACAACATGATGATAGGGCAAAGGTGTCCGATCTTTCGATGATATGATGATAGTCGATTTGGGTGGAGTTCGGGCTTGATGATACAACTACAGGTGCGAGCACAAGTGCCAATTCAATCGCTAGGACAATCTCCTAGAGGTCACCGATCATGAAGAAGCACGATCAGCCTGATCAGCGAGGGTCTTAATTCCTACCTGAAATTGAGCACAAGTAAGAACTAATATTGCAATAAAGGTATTGCAGATAAAGAAGAAAGCTTTATTGAAATTTGTGGGATCCTGAATAGGTGCGAAGTACAGGAGGTCTCTGTGACACTCAAGCCTTGGCAAAGTTGCAATGATGGGTAACAATTAGTCTAAACAAAATCCGAGTCTAAGGTGACGTCTATGGGGGGTATTTAAGGAAGAAAAGGTGGGGTTTCGGCCATCCATAGGTATGGTGACCGAATCAAAACCTAGAAGGCCTTTTTCCCTCAAATACAGACTCTAAAAAGTGGCTATTTAAATTCCTGCAAAAATAACATGGGCCTGGCCCAAAATAAAGGTGATGCATCACCATATTAAGGTATGGACGAATCTATGAAGTAATATTCTTGAATATTTCGTCCAAGTCTTCAATCATCATTATGGTGGCTTCAGAGTTCTGAAATCTCCACTTGTGGTGTCCTCTTCAATCGTCACATGCTTGCTGCCATCTCCATGCATGACCATGCTCCAATTCTTTCCCCTCTCGTCCATGATAGGTCCATCATTCCTAAGAGTAACAAACACATCTGATTAAGGCAACATCATATTCTCATATATATGAGAAATAGTTCCAAGAAATGAAAGTACCTGATAGTTAAGTTGTTTGGCACGAGCTCGAGTGATAGGACCTTGTATTTGTGTAGTTGTAGGTATAGCGGTTGTATCAATAGATGGGATATCCTCATCATGCTCCCCTTCTTGAATTGAAGTCATCCTCGACGCAATTTCATCTTCCTCACCAAAGTAAGGCTTCAAATCTTCAATGTTAAAAGTAGGACTAACGTACCAAAATCTGCAGGTAGCTCAAGTTTATATGCATTATCATTTATTTTCTCTTAACACCTTAAAAGGACCAGCATCGCGTGTCATTAACTTAGACTTGCACAAATCAGGAAAATGATATTTGCACAAATGTAACCAAACTAGATCACCAACATCAAACACAACATGCTTCCTTCCTCTATCCCCAGCAAGTTTATACTTAGCATTCATTTGTTCTATGTTGTGTTTAGTAGTCTCATATAAATTTTAATATCATTTCAGCATGTTGTGTAGCATCCAGATTATTTTGCCCCGGAGATGGTTGTAACACCCAAGTTTAGTTAATCTTATATTTAGGGTTGTTTGTGCATTCATGAGCATCATTTCTTAAAAATGCATGTAGAGAAAATAATGGAAACCCTAAACCCTAGTTTCCTTCTTCCTCTCAAATTAGTTCAAAAGGGTTTTGAATTTTGAAAAGTACAAAAGTGTGGAGCCCAATCTGAATAAAAGGGCCCCTGCAATATTTTCTATAATTTCATAAAGCCTCTGGTATTTTTGAAATACCAAAACAGTTTTGGAAATGATTTATAAAAGGGAATATGGAAAAAATAAATGGGAAAATGTTTTTAGAAAAAAATAGAGGTCCTAGCTAATCTGGCCGTAGCCCATCTGCTTCGACTCCTCCCCCTCTTATCTGCCGCCCAAGCAGACCGTAGAAGCCCATCACAAGCCCACCTCGGCCCAGGCCCGATACCCATTCGTTTATCTTCTTCCTCGCAATAGTGAAGCTCCTCTCTGTCGCCATCGTTGTCGTCGATCTGCCTGGCGCCAAGATCCCCGCTCCGCTGTTGTTCTGGAGGAGATAAGACCGCGAAGTGCACGTATCTTCTCACCTCATCCTCATCCCCTCTATGGTTCCCTCTCCCTCTCCCGATGTTCCCTCTGCACCAAAACCCTAGATCCTATTGGGTTCACGGCATAGAAAACAAAAAATTTCCTACGATGGGAACTATACGCCAAGATCTATCTACTAGATACAAGCAACGGGTGGATATGCATCCATAGAGAACTTACCCTCGAAGACAACAAAGCTTTGTTAACGAGTTGGAACTCATGGATGATGTAGTCGTACACTTTCCGATCTCAAGATCGTGATGAAGTCCAGCAGGTCCGGCTCCAGCACGTCCACCAGATCTAGATCCAGCAAGTCCAGCACCACCAAGTCCAGCACCGCAAAGCAGTGGTGCATCCGTGATCGCACACACATCCGGTACCCCGACAACCTCCATCCCTCGCTCCAGCAAAGCAGCGGAAGCAGAAACTCCTTTCCATATAAAGCCACCGGGAAGATGTATCTCGCTAATCCAAGACCATGGGGGAATAATACTAGAGGGGGAGAGAGATCCTTCACGAGGAGGTGTGAGGAAGAAGGGATGTGAGGGGGGCCTTTTATAGGAGGAGGGGGTACCCCTCCCCCATGGCCGGCGCCCCATGGGAGGGTGACTCCTCACCTCCCCATTCATGTGGTGGTAACCCCTCCACATTAAAATGCCCCTTCACATTCTCTTTTAAAGTCTCTACTTTAAATGCATTAAATTTCTCCAAATTTAATGCTCTCTCATTTAATAAAACTCCTTTATTATTTTTATTCAGAATTTTTTTAATTACTTTAATTAACAAACATTCACATAAAACCCCTTGCAACATTTCAATATTACATGCAGAACCAATTTCAGCAATTTCACCCGAAATAGTTTTGGTGTTTATTGAAATAATTCCAGCGCTTTCTTAAATCTTTATCTGAAACATATTTGCTCCAAATGGTGTCGGTATTCCTTAAGTGTGTCACCCTACGGTTCGCGAATAATGCAGACATGATTGAGACCCCTCTCAGATCAATAATCAGAAGCGGAACCTGGAGATCCATACTGATTCCTACACATTCAACGATGACTTCTGTGATCGTGAGAACCTTTAACGCTAGTAACTAAATCCCTTTGTCTCATGATATAATACATGTCCGAGATTCGATCATCGGTATCCAAATACATAGTTTGATCTCGTTACCGACATGCACTCTTTTCTCGTTCCCGTGATGTAACATTCTAGTGATCACATCACTTGCTTGCAAGCTATTTCAATGTGATATCACCGAGAGGGCCCATAGTATATCTATCCGTCATCGGGATGGACAAATCCCACTCTTGATCCATGAGCCTCAACATAACACCTTCGTAGCACTGAACCCACCTTTATAGTCACCCTGTTACGGTGTGACGTTCGATGTGATGAAGATACTCTTCCGGTGTTAGCAATTAACATCTCATGGTCTAAGGACTAAGATTACTTCGTATGATGTTATAGCAATATAAACATAATGACTTTGATCGTAATGCTATACTTCGGATGAATGTTCATCACATCATTCCACCAATGTTGTGACCTCGTTATTAACAACATCCAATGTCCATGATCAGGAAACCTTGATCATCTTGTTAATCAATGAGCTAGTCTATAAGAGAGGCATAACTAGGAACCTTTTATTTGTTTATTAAACACACATGTATTGACGTTTCCTATCAATCCAATTATAGCATGCAAAATAAACATTTATCATAAACAAGGAATAAGATAATAACCACTTTATTATTGCCTCTCGGGCATATTCCCTTCAGCTCCGGCCAGAGCCGTTGCCGCCGTCGCTCTGGACCACCCCAGGCCGAGCTGAAGATGCTGTTGGAAGCGCCTCCACGTGCTCGTTCTCCTCCACCAAGCCACGGTTGCAGTGGAACTTCTAATCGAGCTAATCGAGCCCGACCTCGCCGCCGGCCACTGCAGTTGACGCCGTAGATTCCAGCGCCGCCCGTCTTCCTCTTGCCTCACTGACCCCAGTCGAGCAGAACGGTGAGTAGGTGGTTCTCTAGAGGTTCTCCTCCATCTCCCTCCTCTGCTGTAGCTTGCCGTCATCATGCGCTGCCAGCCAGCGCCATCGGAGCTCGTCACCAGTGTGTCTCCGGTGACCTCCCGCTAGTGGCGCCGCCATAGTTAGGCTCCCCGCGTCGCGCTCGATCGAACGAGCTAACCCATGCATCCCAGCGTGCCTCCTAGCGCCGCCAACCACCACTGGCCGACGCGTCCTCCGGCGAGCGGATGTGGCATCGATGTGGCACCTGCGTGGCAGTGACGTGGGCGCTAACCCAACCTGGCCAGCGTGGCCTCTTGACCCAGCCTTGGCCCCAACAGTCAGTCTCTAGGGCTAGACACTGCCCTAGTGAGAGATGTCCTCGCCCCCTGTGCTAACGTCATACTGATGTAGTAAATGTTTTAAATTGGTTTAATAATTCCAGAAAAGGTTTAATATTGTAAAATCAATAAGTAATTATTTATAAATCAGAAAAATGTGTATAAAATATCAAAATGTTCAGAAAAACAAGATCTACACAATAGACTTATAATCATGCATTGTTTAACAACTTTCATTACAAGTTTAATTAGAATAAAATATGAACCCTCGTAGGTGATTCCGGGGTCTGTCCTGTATTAGGGGTTGGACCCTTCAGATCCCGTTTAATTTGTCAAGTATGCTATAGGGTTTCCTTTCAATAAAATTTAACTTGTCATATCATCATCCTTGTTTGAGCATTGCATTGATGCCATGTGTTGATTGTTGTTTCCCCTTCCTTTATAGTGTTTATGGGGACCCCTCCGCTGATTAACTTGCCTAGTAGATTCCATGAGTCACATAGTTCGGGCGTTCCATTCGACATATGCATTTTGGTTGTTCTCGAAGGTGGTGAAGGAGGTGCATTCATACAGGTAGGTAAGCGTGGCCAGGGTTGGGGAGGCAGTTCCTCTAGGTAAACCAACCTCACCTCACATCTCTAGGGACCGGCTTCGGGATTTGACCCATTACCGTGGAACCATCCTTAGGGAGTGACTCATGGTCTCGGCGAAAGCAAGGTAAAGGTCATGGCCAACCACCCTCTGTCGGCCTCCCAAGGAAGAGGGATAAAACGTTGGAATTAAGAGTCGGTTGGTACATGTGGGTAAAGTTGTACACCCCTTGTAACATCCCAAAACTTAATCCAAAGTTAATCAAGATCAAATCTACCCAATTTAGGGTTAACAAAAACTTTTCCATTTAAAAATCTTTAAGCATTCATATGTGTGTGCATTTAAAATAGGAGTTCTTTTAAATTGCCATGTTTGAGTGATCTATTGATTGTAAAATGATTCTAAGGTGAATTTCACATCATCTAGATCATCCCCAAGCAAATCACAAAGAAAACGAACTCAAAAAGAATAAATAAAGGAAATGGTCACTTGTGCCATTTTAATCACAAAGCCTACTTTGGCTATTCCTAGCACTCAAATACTAATAGAGACAATTGTGGATCTTTGCACCCCTTGCTAGTACAAGTAGTGATGTGCCAAGGCCCACTTTGTGATCTCCCAAAAACATTTGAACTCTAATTTTAAATGACATTTGAAAATTGAATCTAGTGTATGTATCTAGGTCACACTTTTTCAAAAACCACTCAAATGGACTCCATTTTAAAATACCAAGCAAACCTGGATGATTAAGCATAAGATACACCACTCCGCCCAAAATCAGCACAAAATTCAAATAAAAGTTTCATGCGGCCATTTGATCGAAAAGTTGGTAGGCAGAATTTTTTTGGCCTAACTAATATTGTTGCCAATTGATCCCTTGTCCCCCATTCAACCCTCTCTTCTCTTCCCTGTCTCCCCCAGCTCTAACTAAACCCTCACCAGCCTAACCCTTAGCCATTTGCAGCAGTTGCGCGCCGCCTAAACTTGGTCACCGTCGGCCGAGCATGCGCAGCTCGCAGCCGACCATGCCGCGCCAAACCAGCACCACCAGTAGCACCGCCTAACCCTACCGCCACTCCCTGTCCACCTCATGCTCACCGCCAGCCCCTAGACCACCCCAAAGCCGCGCCGCCCTTTCCTCTCTGCGTGCAGCCAGAGCACGCCAGAGCGCGATCGCTGCCAGCACGCCACAGACCACGCCTCGACACCAAATCACGTGCGCCGCTTTGCCTTGAACTCAGCAACCTGCCAGACATGGCCGTGCACCGCCGCGCGATCCATAGTAGCCAGGAGCACCGTCGAGCATCGCCTCTGTCTCCCAGAGCCCGGGAAGCTCCCGACCAATTGCCACCGCCCCTAGCCAAGCCATTGTGTCGTAGCTGACCGCTAGTAGACCGCCCACCGTCCGCCTACCTCGCCCACGCTGGTAGCCCCCTGTATCGCCGTCACCGATGAGCCGCGCCCATACCTCACTGCCTCACCATCGAGCCTATATAAGGAGGCCTCCCCAACACCATTTCTTCACACCATCTCACTCCCCTCTCTCCACTGACCATTTCCCCTCTCTCACCGGAGCCGGTCGAGCCGCACATCGTCGTAATTCGACCGGAGGTAGCCGCTGCTGAGGAGGAGACGTGGTCGTCGATTTCGTCCACCTCAGCCCCTGCCACGACTTCGCCTGAGCTCGCCGTCACCGTCCAGTTTGTTTTCCCGCCTCGCCGCACTAGCTGGAGCCCTGGTACATCCCTAGTACACCCCCACCGACCACTTAGGGTTCAGTCTCGTCGGCGACGAGTCCGTCGTCGATGACGACCATGGACCGTAGATCTTGTTCTAATCGTGTGGTTATTATCGCCCCGTACCGCTTTGGGTTTTTAGTGCCGTTGACATGCGGGACCAGCCTGTCAGTCGCCCTCTGCGCCGCTGAGCGTCACTGGGCCGACCCATTTACTTTCCCGCGCTGACCCAGTAATTCAAATTAGGATTAAAATCAATTATGTCCCTTAGTTCAAAAATCAATTCAGAGAGTTATACAAATCCAAATTGAGTGAGGCCAACTATGTTGGAAAGATAATTTAAATATCTATCGGAGCCCGTTGGATTTAAATCATTTAGACTTAGAGATCTCTCCTAGTAAAAATAACAAGACAGAAGCTTTTGCACATTCAAACATTTTTATAAAATCAACCATAATAGCTTTTGAGTTGATGCCAACTCTCAAAAATCATATTTAACCATACCTATCTAAATATCTAACAATATTAAGGTTTACATGCAGTGACTTTGGACTAGTTCCAAATTAATGCTATATAGGCATTTCTAGTCACTTTAAATCACTAAATATTAAACTTAAACTTATTAAAATGTGATCCAACCTTTAAATCACATTCCCATATGTTAGAATATGTGGTGATGACATATTTCTACATGATCCCATATTTTAATTGGAGAATATTAAATCTTAGTTATTTTTCAATGAGTAGAAATTACTTTTCTCAAATAAAAAGAATGAAGCTACTTAATTAAACCTTGTGATGCTTGTGATGATAATAGATCATCAAATGTGTGCCTTAGTGTGATAAGTAGACTAGTTAAGTATTTTTTTTTGTGATTGTGTATCCCGTATGTATTTATAGAAGATAGTACCGACTAAGCTTTCCCGAAGGAGGTAAGGCTGAGGACCCAATCCAAAGTGCTTCCTCGGGGACTAAGCCATCTCCTACAGCCAGATCCACTTGCTTCTACTGCAAGTCGGATGGCCACTGGAAGAGGAATTGCAGCAAGTATCTGGCTGACAAAGCCAAGAGTGGAGGTGTAACTTCCGGCTCAGGTACACTTGTTTGCAATGTTATAGACATTTATCTTGCTGATGCACCTGGTAGTTCTTGGGTAGATGATACCGTATCAGTCATTCACATCTGCAACACATTGCAGGGACTGGTAAGAACTAGGAGCGTTGCAAGAGGCGAGGTTGACATTAGAGTCGGCAACAAAGCGAGAGTCGCTGCATTGGAAGTCGGCACGATGCAACTTCATTTACCTTCTGGATTCTTAATGGAGCTAAATAATTGTTATTATGTTCTAGTGCTTAGTCGAAACATTATTTCTGCCTCATGTTTGATGAGACAAGGCTATGAGTCGAATATTAAGAATAATGGTTGTCCTTTATATTTGAATGATATGTTTCACGGCTTTGCACCCGTCTGGGACGGGTTATTTATTTTGAATCTTGATAGTGAATATGTCTATAACATAAATGTGAAAAGGTTAAAACCAAATGATCTGAATATGACTTACTTTTGGCATTGTCAGCTTGGTCATATAAGTTGGAAACGCATGAAGAAGCTCCATGATGATGGACTCCTAACTTCATTCGACTTGGAGTCGTTTGAGACATGCGAATCCTGCCTTCTCGGCAAGATGACCAAGACACATTTTGCAAAGAGTTGTGAAAGGGCGTCCGACTTATTGGGACTAGTACATAGTGATGTATGTGGCCCGATGAGCACGACAGCCAGAGGTGGTTATGAGTACTTCATTACATTCACTGATGATTTGATTAAGTATGGATATATCTACTTGATGAAACATAAGTCGAAAGCCTTTGAAAAGTTCAAGGAATTCCAGAATGAGGTACAAAATGAACTCGGCAAGAAAATAAAGTTTCTTCGGTCGGACCGAGGAGGCGAATACATGAGCCATGAGTTTGATGACCATCTGAAGAGTTGTGGAATAGTTCCCCAGCTCACTCCTCCAGGAACACCGTAGAGAAACGGTGTGTCGGAAAGGAGGAATCGGACCTTGTTGGACATGGTACGATCAATGATGAGTCGGACAAATCTGCCTTTATCATTTTGAGGTTATTGTCTAGAAACTGCAGCGTTCACACTAAACAGTGTACCATCAAAGTCGGTAGAGAAGACACCGTGTCGTGGTGGTGTCACGGCAGATGCCATGTATAGGCTAAAGGTGGGGACTAATACTCGCTAGGGGAATCCAGGGAGGGATAGTGAAGTGATTCTCCACACAAGAGCTTGTATTGATTTACTTCCAAGGTTACAAGTGCTCCTAGAGCTGTATTGGCGAGAGGAGGAAGAAGGAGCTCTCTTACTCTCACCCACAGATCTCACCTGAAACCCTAGACCACAACAGAATCGTAGAGAGACCAACCAACCCCTTCTACAGAAGCCCTAGCCCTCCTTTTATAGGGGAGGCTCGGTTTCTGCCTAGGGCATACGTGGAGGCATATTCCTCCCAAAGTGGTAAGCCGACCGGGGTGCTTTCTCCCTCGCGTCACACATGCTTTAGCTACGTGAGCCTCTGACGGTGCCCTCGTCAGCCGACACGGGCGTCGTCACGCTTGTCGGCCACGCCCCGGTGGTCCTGTCCTTGCTCGCTTCGCTCAGGCAGTGCATACCGGGGCTCCTTTTGACCAGCGAGATTCCTTCCTTCTCCTAGAAGCTTGCTGTGACCCGGATGATGGTTCATCCGGCCACACCCATTCCTGCATACAGGTAAAACATACACTTCTGACTTACCGCTTAAGTCGGATGAGGCCTAGTTAGGCGAACGCCCCCAAGTCCGGATTACCCCGTGATTCGGCCTGCCTTGAGGTGACCCGGCCAGCATCTGCTTTGGCCTTGCCGAACCTCGGCTAACTCGGCCTATATACCCCGGCGTGACCCTACCCGGGGGTATCCCCCCAACATTAGTCCCCGAAGCTGGTGCGGTCTTAGCCGCCTTGGCCGCTAAGGCCACACCAGGTTCCATTTTGTGCCCCTGTCGTTGTTGCCGAGTTACCTCTGTACCTCGGACAGCTTGGATTTATGTTCCCCTCGCACATTGCAAGTTTTCACTTGCCGGCCGGGTTACCACAGTTCCATCCGGGTCTTACTTCCTTCTCTCGTACGCTAGCCCATGTGAAGGGTAATCATTATGTCGTCTTATTTTAAGGGACGGTACAGTAACCGCCGCAGTAATTGTCAATCATCACTGTGCGCGGGTCACGTCACGCCTGCCTCCTCGTTTACCGCATCACAGTGTCACGTCATAGGATTCTCTTCGCCCTATGGCCCTTCGTGTGGCTCCTCACTGATTGGTCCGGACGGGCGATACACGGCCACTGCGTGTGGCATGTCCACAGGGCGTGATCCCACTCACCCCTGATGAGAGTGGTTAAATAGTGGAGGGGCGCCTCCCTTAGGATTTTCCCCCTGCCGCACCCCTCTACCCGCTGCTATTCCTCTTCGTCTTCCTCGCGACCGCACCGCCGCCAGCACTGCCAAAAAGCAGCGTCGCCGCCGCACTTCTCCGTTGCGCCTCTGCGTCACCGTCACTGCGACGCAAATCTCCCGCTACGGGTCCTCGTCATTCCAGGCCACTGTCCCCCGCCGCCTCTAGCGCCAGCGAGGGCTTCGAGGAGCAGATGACGAAAGAAGAACTCGCCATTGCTGAACAAGAGATGGAGGAGGACGCCGCTGCTGCGGACCGCGGCGCGTGGGCCGGCTCCTGGGTCTGCCAGGACGATCTGGACTGGCTCTACCGGACCAGACGCATCCCCGCCGGCGTCGCCGCTCTCCTCGCCTCCGCTGAGCTAGCTCCTTCACCCAATCCCGGGGAGTTCGTTGTGTTCCTGTCTCACTTTCAACGGGCCTTCGGACTGCCGGTGAGCGATTTCTTCCACGATTGGCTCAGTACCTACCATCTCCAGCCGCACCATCTTCCAGCCAATGCCATTACTTCTCTCTCTGCCTTTGCTTCTACAATCGAAGGCTACGCCGGATTATGGCCCACGAAGGAGCTGTGGATCCGGTTTTTCGCCCTTCGTCGCAACGTTATTCCCGACATCCACACTGATCCGGAGGACAAGCGGCTCACTCAGTTCGGAGCGGCCACCATCTCACCCCGGAGGTTCTCTGTTTTCCCCCGGGTCACAGGGCTAGAATCCTGCAAAGGGTGGGCCCGGACGTTCTTTTACGTCCGGAACACGGGCAGCGAAGATTTGATCTGGTTGCTCCCCTATACACCGGGTCCGCCGTACCCGGATCTGTGGGACGCCGTTCCCAGGAAACCTACAGCCCTGGCCAACCAAGTGAACAAAAGGTTCGCCGAGCTGAAGGAGCTCGGGTTGCGCAACGAGGATGCAATGATCACTTTCGTGCGCAACCGAATCTCCCCTCTCCAGAAGCGCACCCACAAGGTGTGCCATATGAGCTACGGCCGCGATCCCAACCGGACTTCATCCTTCGAACTAAACAACATGGAGATTTATCGCCGGGTTAAGGCTCTCTTCACGACTCACAAGGACTTCTCCTCTGAGTGGACTTGGGGGATTGAGCATTTCTGCCGTGACTGGCTTCCTCCCGTGGTAAGTTTCATGCTGCAAACTTACCCCGGACTAATCACGTGTTTGTTATTGTTGCATTTTTGACTCTTTTGTTTACTCTTTTCCTCAGCTATTCCTTCAGCAGACGCTCGAGGACGGCACCGATCCGACCCTTAAGTGGGCACCGGACCGGGTGACTTCGGATGAGGAGGACCCGGACCAAGAGATGTTTCTCCCCATGACCGACGCCACAAAACGACCCACGGGTAACTTCTCTTCTGCTAGAGATTGGCCCAATGATGAAGATTACTCGGATATCGAGATAACTGAACCCTTTGGGGCTGTCCCCCTTACTACGGACGAGCCAGTTCCGGTGGTGTCGAAGAAAAAGCGCGGGGCTTCCTCAAGCTCTTCCTCCGGACCTTCCCAGCCCGTTAAAAGGCGAGAGAAGGCCCCAGCACGAAGGGCTCGGAAACCCAGAGCAGCCGAAACCTCGGATGCGTAAGTCCTTCTTTCTTCTGTAACTTGTTCTTTCTTCCTTCGTCGTAATTTTTCTTCTAACGTTATTCGATTTTGCAGGGCTCCAGTGGAGGTCTCTCAAAGTGGATCCAGCATTTCTTCACCTCTCCGGCCTAGCCCTTCTCCCCATTCTGACGACGAGTCACGCCCGCTAAGCCCTATTCCAGAGGGTTCTGCGGCCGCTCCGGGTTCGGCTCCACCTCGGCAAGAGGAGGGTAATCTTGGAGTCGGGGAGACCGGCCCAGCCGGAGCAACGGCACCCACCACCTCGGCAACGCCACAACCAGCAGCCACTAAGGCTACCTTGACTCCAGCCTCTGTTCCAGTACCAGCAGCCAAACCAGCACCATCTCCAACTCCGGCATCAGGACCCACTCCGGCTGCGAAAACATCAGTGCCGGCACCAAGTCCAGCAACGAGAATACCAGCGCCTAGTTCCTCCGCATCTTCCAAATCTTCTCAATCTCTGAAAACCGCTGCTACAGCTTCTTCTTCCCAGCAAACCAAGGGCAAGAAGACTCAAGACGCTGCCAAGCCTAGTGCTGCCGAGCCTGGGCAATGTACCCTCATATCGATGCTTCCTAAGAAAACACCTGCGGCAAAGGACGCGCCTGCCAAGCCAACCGAAGCCTAGCAGTTGGTTTTGCACACCAGCCCTGCCCTTGCCTTGGTGGAGAGGAAGGAAGCACATGCAAAAGGCTTGGTGACGCCCCATATGCCCACGGGTGAACGGTATCCTCCGAGCTTGATGGAATTTGTCATGAACTGGAATAAGGCAGAGGTAGTCCAGGAATCTGATCTCCCGGAAAAATTCGGCCCCGCCGAGTTTTCCGCTCAGATGAATACTGCCGCAAAGGCCATTAACCTCGCTGGACAAATGATGGAGGTACGATGTTTCTCCTTTGCAAATTGTAGATAATAACCATTAGTCCCCGAGCCTCCGGGGGAGTGACTTGTTACTCGGCCGGATGCTCTTTTATAGAACTAACGTAGCTCCATGATAACTTCGAACATGCACACACCTAGAGCCGGGTTAAGTTCTACTTGGCCCGGATTTTAGTACACTTCGAACATGCACACACCTAGAGTCGGGATAAGTTCCACTTGGCCCGGATTTTAGTACACTTCGAACATGCACACACCTAGAGCCGGGTTAAGTTCCACTTGGCCCGGATTTTAGTACACTTCGAACATGCACACACCTAGAGCCGGGTTAAGTTCCACTTGGCCCGGATTTTAGTACACTTCGAACATGCACACACCTAGAGCCGGGTTAAGTTCCACTTGGCCCGGATTTTAGTACACTTCGAACATGCACACACCTAGAGCCGGGTTAAGTTCCACTTGGCCCGGATTTTAGTACACTTCGAACATGCACACACCTAGAGCCGGGTTAAGTTCCACTTGGCCCGGATTTTAGTACACTTCGAACATGCACACACCTAGAGCCGGGTTAAGTTCCACTTGGCCCGGATTTTAGTACACTTCGAACATGCACACACCTAGAGCCAGGTTAAGTTCCACTTGGCCCGGATTTTAGTACACTTCGAACATGCACACACCTAGAGCCGGGTTAAGTTCCACTTGGCCCGGATTTTACTACACTTTGAACATGCACTAGGCTGACTTAAGTTTCTGTATCTCTTTTAGGTGACCACCAACCGCCGAAGTGCTGAATTCCAGCGCTTGTTGGATACGCACAAAAATCTTCGCACGAAACAGGCTGCACTCGTCGTGGAGTACGAGAAAAGGGGTAAATTTCTTCCTAATACTTTCCTCAATTTTCTTCAACTTTGCTTGCCGAACTAATCTGATTGTTCGGTTTCCGCGGCTAGAGTGGAAGCTGAAAACAAGATAATGCGGAAGAACTTGGAGCAGATCAAGGGTACGTCCTTCTTGTCTGTCTTTACCGTGATTTCCATCGGCTTTCCTCCTTGGCTCGGCAAACATTCATACCTCGGCTCTGCCGGGCCAACACATGATTTCAGTATTGCTTGAAGAAAGTGTGCATGTGCCTGACATGATGCTGCATTTTCTCGAACAAGCAGGACAACACCAAGCCGAGCTGAAGAAGAAAGATGATGAGCTCGCCCTCCTCCGGACCAAAGATGATGAGATAGGCAAGCTCAAAGCTGAAATGGCTAAGAAGAAGGCGCAGCACCAAACCGAGTTGAAAAAGGCTGGCCATGACTACACCGAAGAACGCGAGCGCCTCATACTCCAAAATGCTAAGGACCGTGAACTTCTTCAGGAAGCCGAGGTCAAACTTGAGTCGGCAAATGCTGAGCTCGAGCAAATTTGGAAGAGGCGTGAAGCTTGCACCAAGGAATTGACCCGGATTCACAGTCACATCTCACGTAACTTCTTTTCCTTTATCCGCCTTATTTCTCCGGGTTACTTCATATGCTTTGTTTTCTCAACTTTGTCCTTTGCCTTGTTTCCCAGGCCACTTTCCGGAGGGTACTGCTATTGCCAGTGCTGTTGTCACCAATTTCCGCCGAGAAAGGGGTACTCCGGTCGCTCGTGAGGGTGAGAGCATTCCCTTTGACATGGAGGACCTGTTGGTCAGCCAGTCATCTCGCGTGGAAATCATCAAGAACTACGGCAGGGACCTCCTCGATGTTGCAGTCCGAGTCTTCAACGCCTTCTGGCCCGCCGATGATGCTCCGGAGAGAGTCACACAGCTCGCTGAAAAACTTTTGGAAATCGAGACCCAGCTCGACCTCTGGCGAGAGTCCGCTGGACGTGCTGCTGCCGATACCATCCTTCACCACATTTTGACGTGGTATGAGAAGATAGATCTCAGCCTCCTCACACGCCGGCGCACCGGATCGAAATGGACAGATGACCCGGAGTGGGTAGCTCGGCACCAGGCTTGCACCCACAGCCTCATCGAATATGCCCCCATTCACGAATGGACTGAGGGTCTGAGCTTCCTGGAAGTCGCAGGCGAAGAGGACGTTGAAAACGTTGAAGATGATTTGGGTGAAGACGAAGAGGACACTACCTCGGATATCGAAGAGGGCGACGATGATGCCAAACTTCCTCCCATTGCTCCTTAAGAAAAAACACTTGAAAATTTATGAGATCCCCGGTATGTCGGGTGGAATTGTATTCCAAACACATGTGATCTTTTGCTATTGAGTACTTATGCCGGATTAAGTTGGGCGTAGTCCCCGAGTTTCTTTTTCTTGTTCGTTCAATCTTTTGGCTCGGATCGTGTCTACCTTGATTTGGTTTTACAACTTACGAATCCGAGCTTGAAAAATTGTCTTAACAATACTGGGAAACTTTTAGACTTAGCTCAAAAATAAAACTATATAACAATTTGAAAATGAATACGGGGCTAGTCCGAAACAAAAATTTCAGCTCTAATAAGTTCTTTTCCTTAGTCGTTTTTCATGTGCTACGCAA
Organism: Avena eriantha; assembly: GCA_910589775.1. Classification (NCBI taxonomy): domain Eukaryota; kingdom Viridiplantae; phylum Streptophyta; class Magnoliopsida; order Poales; family Poaceae; genus Avena; species Avena eriantha. Next base: position 183,949,331 of record OU342740.1, on the reverse strand, counting down.
TTCCAAACTTGTTCTCTTGCTTGCCATGAAGCCAATTCTTGTTGGACAGCAGCAAGTCGAAGAGTTGGGTTTTTGGTGCTCACACACTAGTAATCCGAGTTAAGTAGAATAACTTACTCCAGCTGACGTGCAGAAAATAACAAACATTATTAAGGCAGTCCCCGAGTTACCGCTCGAGGTGCCAACATTTCATTGATAAGCTCATTGCCGACATACATACCGACATATGAGATAACCCGGATATATACACTTCTTAGCTAGGTGTAGAAAGGCCGAAGTAGAGCTATGTTCCATGGTCGCTTGGATTCCTCTCCGAACCTGTCCGCCTTGTTCTTTTCCTACGGCTTTGCATCTATAAGATAGTAAGAATCGTTGTGCAATGCTTTGCTCATGATGAATGGCCCTTCCCATGGGGGGATAGCTTATGCATTCCAGTAGTACGTTGTACCAACCGGAGCACCAGATCGCCTTCCCGAAAGACTCGAGGGCACACTTTCCGGCTATGATAGCGTCAAAGATTTTGCTGATATATGGCGGATCTGGACAGTGCCAGTTCTCTCGCTTCTTCCAGCAGATCAACATCATTTTGCCGGGCTTCTTGCACTTCGGCTTCTGTGTATTGGGTGACCCTAGGCGAATCATGCTCTATGTCAACGGGTAATATAGCTTCTGCCCCATATACCAGAAAGAACGGCGTATAGCCTGTTGATCGATTCGGAGTTGTTCTTAAACTCCACAGTACGGCTGGTAGTTCTTCTATCCAGCACCCCGCTGATCTTTGCAGCGGCTCAATGAGCCGGGGTTTTATCCCGGATAATACTAATCAGTTGGATCTTTCCACTTGTCTGTTTGATGCGGGGTGGGCTACCGAAGCTACGTCGAGCCGGATCCTCTTATCCTGGCAAAAATGAGCGAAAGCTCCTTCCGCAAAATTTGTGCCATTATCAGTTATGATACTATGTGGATAACCGTACCTCAAGAGGATATCTTTGAGAAACGTTACGGCCGTAGCTCCATCACATTTTCTTATAGGATTTACCTCAATCCACTTTGTAAACTTGTCCACCATTACCAGAATGTGAGTCATATTTCCCCTTGCTAGTTTGAACGGGCCCACCATATCCAAGCACCATACGGCAAATGGCCAAGTGATTGGGATGGTCTTGAGTTCCGACATTGGCATATGTGTCTTGGTAGCGTACCTCTGACAACCATTACATTTTCTCACCAGATCTTCTGCTTGCTCTAAGGCATTTGGCCAGTAGAATCCGTGTCGGAAAGCTTTTGCTACCAAGGCTCGGGATGAGGCGTGATGCCCGCATTCCGCCTGATGTATATCTCGGATGATTTCAAGCCCTTCTTCCGGGTCAAGACACCGCTGGAGGACATTGGTCACGCTTCTTTTGTATAACTCAGAATTGATGATCGTGTAGGCCTTTGCCCTCCTCTGTGTTTGCCTGGACAGCACCTCCTCAGGGGGTAACGTTTCATCCTTTAGGAATTGAAATATAGGCAGTGCCCAAGCTGGTATTGGCCGCACGGGGAACACGTCCTCGTCTATCTCCATCTGATCCACCGGCATAACTTCAACCGGACCATGCTGAGCAGTCCCCGGGTCTTGCGAAGCAGTCCCCGGGTTTTGCGAAACGGTCCCCGGGTTTTGCGAAGCAGTCCCCGGGTTTTGCGAAACAGTCCCTGGGCTTTGCGCACCACTTCCTGTGTCAACGTCCATGGGCACAGCTCCGGATTCTGTGTCCTCCGGGACGTAGATTGACTCGGACTCCGGGGATGGCCTGATGGATGGTTTCTTGAGGTGCTCTAATGCTACACCCGGTGGAATTGCTTGTCTGGTTGACCCGAGCTTCGACAGCATGTCGGCAGCCTCATTTTCCACCCGGGGTACATGATGAAATTCGCATCCCTCAAAGTAACCAGAAATCTTCTGCACATGAAATCTGTATAGTGCCATGTTTGGATCAAGGGTGTCCCACACTCCAGACACTTGCTGCACCACCAAATCCGAGTCGCCAAAGCATATGATCCGACGTATACCAATTTCTTTTGCTACCTTGAGCCCATGCACAAGTGCTTCATACTCAGCGACATTGTTTGATGCGGTGAAGTGGATCTGCAGCACATATCTCAACTGGTCCTTCTTTGGCGACGTGAGTACAACTCCGGCACCTAGCCCGGTTTTGGTTTTTGATCCGTCAAAGTGCATTCGCTAATAGTTCGGATTAGGAAGCGGTGGTTCGTACTGCACCTCAGCCCAGTCCACGAAAAAGTCTGCCATAGCTTGAGATTTGATGGCTTCTCGTCTGTCATATTGCAGAGCATAAGGAGCTAGCTCAATTGCCCATTTTGCAATTCTGTCGCTTGCATCCTTGTTACTCATTATCTCGGATATGGGGGCCTCACATATGACCCGGATGGGATGCTCCTCAAAGTAGTGCTTCAGTTTCTTGGCGGCCATGTACACGCCATACGCCACTTTTTGATAATGTGGGTAATTCTGCTTTGAGGTTGACAACACTTCGCTCAAATAATACACCGGCCTTTGCATCGACTTACCTTCCTCATCGCGCTCCACCACTACCACTTCACTTACAACTCGGTTGGTTGTGGCTATATAGAGTAACATTGGCTCCTTTGATAGTGGTGAGGCTAGCACTGGTGCCGTGGCTAACATTTTCTTTAGGTGAGCAAAGGCTTCATCAGCCTGCGGTGTCCAAATGAACTTATCCGACTTTTTCATGAGTTGGTAAAGAGGCAAAGCCTTTTCTCCCAACCGACATACAAACCGACTTAACGAGGCCAGGCAACCTGTGAACTTCTGGACATCGTTAAGACACTTCGGCAGTTCCATTCGTTCGATGGCCCGGATTTTGGTTGGATTAACCTTGATACCTCGGCTGGAGACGAGAAAACCGAGCAATTTTCTAGCCGGGACACCGAAGGTGCATTTTTCCGGGTTAAGTTTCATCCGGAACCTTCTTAGGTTTGCAAACGTTTGCCTGATATCGTCAAGGAGCGTTTCGCTTTCCTTGGTCTTGATAACCACATCATCCACGTACACCTGTACATTTTGACCTATTTGGTCGTGCAAACATTTTTGCATACACCTCTGGTACGCTGCCCCTGCATTACGTAAACCAAACGGCATGGTACGATAGCAATAAGCCCCATACGGGGTAATAAACGCAGTCTTTATTTGATCATCCGGATTCAGAGGTATCTAGTAGAAACCAGAATAAGTATCGATGAATGACAACAATTCACATCCAGCAGTTGAGTCTATGACCTGATCTATTCTTGGCAGCGGAAACGGATCTTTTGGACATGCCTTGTTCAGGTTTGTGTAATCGATACACATGCGCCAAACCACTGCCACGTTCGGATCATCCTTCTTCTTTTCCACCAGCACCGGATTAGACAGCCAATGCGGGTAGAGGACCTCCATGATAAATCCTGCAGCTAGCAACCGAGCTATCTCATCCCCAATGACTTTCCTCCTATCTTCGGCGAAGCGGCGGAGAGGTTGCTTCACCGACTTGGCTCCGGGTCTAACATTCAAAGAGTGCTCGGCCAACTCCCTCGGAACACCTTGCAAGTCCTGTGTGTACCAAGCAAAAATGTCCCGATTCTCATGGAGGAAGCTGACGAGCTCGCTTTCCTATTTATCGCTTAGCCCGGCACTAATTGTTACGGTGCGCTCTAGGAACATGTCATCAACGAGAACCTTCCTGGTATCTTTCGTGGCCTGGAAAGAGACAGTTCCATGTGGGTTACTCAGCGCCGGCATATACTGCTGCGAGGACTGAGCCAATGCCGCCACCTCTTGAATTTTTCTTTTTTCCTGCGCGATCCCAAGTGACTCAGCTAAGTTTGATCCGGCCGACGCACACTCCATGGAACATCGGAAGTCCCCAGCAATGGTAATCACTCCGTTTGGTCTGGGCAATTTCATCTTCAAGTAGCTGATATGACAACTTGCCATGAACTTGTTCAGCGCTGGCCTTTCGAGCAACGCATGATACGCGCTTTCTAAGTTCACCACTTCGAACTCTAGATTTTTGGTTCGGCAATTGTCCCTCGTGCCGAACAAGACGTCGACCCGGACCTTTCCTACGGGCTCGCAAGAAATGCCGGGCACAATGCCATGGAAAGTTGTCCTCGTGGCCGGGAGCATGTTCTCCGAGATACCCAACTTGCGCATTATGTCCGCATACATGATATTTATGCTACTGCCGTTGTCGATCAGTACCTTTGAGAACCTTACGTTAATGCTAGGTCCAATGAACGTAGGATCCAGCACCAACGCATACGAACCAGGGCTCGTCATGAGCTTGGGATGATCCCTAATGCTCCAGGTGATTTCCTGATCGGACCAAGGCATGTACCTCATCACTGCAGGCATTAATGCATTCACTTCCATATGCCTACGCTGCAAGCTTTTTCTGTCAGTTTCCTCTGTGGTGAATACACAGTAGCTCTGGTGATGCTCCCTGTACTCGTTTCTCCCTTCATTTCCGGGGTGCCTCTGATCCGGCTGATGCTGATTTTCTACCTAATGCACTGCATCCCTTCTTTCATTGTTATCATACCTCGGCAGAGGGGGAGGCAACATTAGCTGTTGCGTGTTCGCTCCGGAGAGCAATTGCTGCCGGGGTAACTCCTACCGAGGCTGATCATTCCGGGGTGCCTGAGTATTCCCCGAACCACCTTGCTCGATCTTGCGCATCCACTCGCATTGCCTCGTCGTATGACCCGCTGGGTTGTTCGGATTTGGCGTGTGAAACTTACACGGCTGGTCCAACATCGACTCGTAAGTATACCTCGGACGGTCTTTCCTTTGTTGCCACTGCTTCTTTTGCTCCGGTGTCCAAGTTTTCTTCCCATCGTTCCTTGGAGTCCATTGACCTCCAGTTTTCTGGCGCTGGCTACCCCCTGCTCCGGGTTGATCTTGATTCACAGCTGCAACTTGATGCGAACTGTACCTGTGGTCCGGTCTATCATCTCTCCTTTTTCCTCTATAATCATTCCTCCGGGATGATCCGGATCCATCTCTCTAATAGTACTCATCGTTTGACTCGTTGGACGCGAGCCTTGGTTGGGTCGGGTCACCCAATGCATACGAATCTGCAATCTGGATCATTTCTGCCAACGTAGCCAGCATTTTCCGTTGCAACTTCATCCACAGCTCGCTTCCATATCTGCACCCCTGTGCAAACCATGCTATGGCTTGTGATTCTATCATGCCCTCGCATGAGTTTCTCACGGTACACCACCGGGTCAAAAACTCCCGGTCTGTCTCATTGGGTCTTTGCTTGCACATAGCTAGGGTCTGTGGCCTATTTGGCCTTTGATACGTACTCGAAAAATTGCTGATGAACATCTCCTCGAAATCTATCCAGCAGTTGATGCTTCCTGGTGGCAAATTGTTCAACCACACCCTTGCCGGGCCTTCCAACATCTGGGGTACATACCGTACAGCCCATCTCAGGTTGCCTGTGGCAATTTTTACAGCCGTAGCATAGTTTATCAGCCAATCCTCTGGCTTGGTACTACCGTCATAGGTCTTGGTGCCCCTGGGCAGCTGAAAGTTCGGTACTGGTGGCTCTTTCATGATCCGGGGTCCAAAACATGCTGGACCCGGTGGACCTTGACATTCAATCTGTTCCGACCTATATAGTCGATCCAGTTTCAACCTTGCATCATCCGGCATCAAATCCCTACTTCCCAATCTCGACCCTATCACATGATAGTCCGGTCTCGGGTATCCCGCATTTGCCATCTCCGAATCACCGTCGTTATACCAGTTTTGCTCTTGCGGCGCACCTTTCTGTTGCATACCTCGGCCGACACTGTGCTCTTGCCTCGGCATGTTCCGCTGCTGCGGTTGTCTTGCTCCAGCTGGGTTTTGCTGTCTGGCATTGCCGTTGACAACGTTCCCTTGACTGGCATTGCCATGGTCACGGTTACCTCGGCCAGCTTTTCCTCGCCTCACACTCCGTCGATCATCATTTTTCTGCGCTTCTTTTTCTTTCCCTGCCCGTGTCGGGTCATACGGGACAATCTGTTTATTCCGTCTGGCCGAGGTTACCACCTCCTCTCTCCTTGGACCACCATGAGGGGACGATGCGGCTCCAGTGGATTTCTCCGGGTTACCCACCGCCGAATGGACGATCTTGGAGGCTCCAGCTCTCTCCGGGTTTGCCCTGAGTAGTTCCTCGTTTTGCCTATTTGCAATCCGAACCAGCTCGTTAACCCGATCTTGCTGCCTTTGCCGGCTTCACCCATCAGTCCCTCTAACTCGGATGCAGCCGCATCTGCCGCTCAGAGGTTCTTGGACGGGGTACTATACCTCGGCAGCCCCAACGGACAAACAGTTTTCTGATTCCTCGATTCCAGCATCACCTTCTCTGTTCATCTCGCTCATGAGATTTCTCCCTTTAACTTTTACATTATCAACCTTGTTCGCCTTAGCGTACTCACGCAGCGTCATGTTCAACGACTGCTGGGCCGCGGCTATTTTCTTTGCGCCCTCTAGTATTTTCTACCTAGTTTCTTCCAGCTCGGCCTGTGCACGAGCCGGATCTACCGCTGCTACTATAGGGTTTGCCAAGCTATCCATTGCCTCTCTCAGCACGTTTTTTGGCCTCTCTAGCGGAGGACCTCTACCTTTCCTTGGTGCCTTGGGCGTCACCTCCGGATCTGGCGCCGGATCTCTGCTCGCACCCACACCTGGCGCTGTCATCATTACCTCTGCATGGTCTGGGGAACGAGCCATACGCTCCCCGTGAGCCATAGTGAGGGGCGGTTCGCCTGCTTCGACGACGTGGCGCGGATGAACGCTAGACACGTCCACCGCAACGTAGACCTTGTGCGTGCTGAGCTTGACTAAGATGCCGTTGCGCGGGACAGGGCGCGTGCCAAAGCAGCCTGCGTTGTCACTGACGAAGTCCCACGCTCCAAAGCGCTGAACGAGCCCGAAGACGATGCGCTCGCCAGTGGCGATGAAGTTTCCCGTTCGGATTTTGACCCCTGCTAGCGCCGCTAGCCCCAAGGTGGGCGCCAACTGTCGTGGTGGTGTCACGGCAAATGCCATGTATAGGCTGAAGGTGGGGACTAATACTCGCTAGGGGAATCCAGGGAGGGATAGTGAAGTGATTCTCCACACAAGAGCTTGTATTGATTTACTTCCAAGGTTACAAGTGCTCCTAGAGCTGTATTGGCGAGAGGAGGAAGAAGGAGCTCTCTTACTCTCACCCACAGATCTCACCTGAAACCCTAGACCACAACAGAATCGTAGAGAGACCAACCAACCCCTTCTATAGAAGCCCTAGCCCCCCTTTTATAGGGGAGGCTCGGTTTCTGCCTAGGGCATACGTGGAGGCATATTCCTAAGAATATGCCTCCTCCCAAAGTGGTAAGCCGACCAGGGAGCTTTTTCCCCCGCGTCACACATGCTTTAGCTACGTGAGCCTCTGACGGTGCCCTCGTCAGCCGACACGGGCGTCGTCACGCTTGTCGGCCACACCCCGGTGGTCCTATCCTTGCTCGCTTCGCTCAGGCAGTGCGTACCGGGGCTCCTTTTGACCAGCGAGATTCCTTCCTTCTCCTAGATGCTTGCTGTGACCCGGATGATGGTTCATCCGGCCACACCCTTTCCTGCATACAGGTAAAACATACACTTCCGACTTACCGCTTAAGTCGGATGAGGCCTAGTTAGGCGAACGCCCCCAGGTCCGGATTACCCCGTGATTCGGCCTGCCTTGAGGTGACCCGGCCAGCATCTTCTTTGGCCTTGCCAAACCTCCGTTAACTCGGCCTTTATACCCCGGCGTGACCCTACCCGGGGGTATCCCCCCAACACACCGCATGAGATGTGGACTGGTAAGAAGCCGAGTTTGTATTTTCTTAAGATTTGGGGTTGTAAATCTTTTGTCAAGAGACTTCAGTCGGACAAGCTTACATCTAAGTCGGATAAGTGTATTTTCGTGGGATATCCGAGGGAAACCTTGGGTTACTACTTCTACAACCGAGAAGAGGGCAAAGTGTTTGTCGCTCGAAACGGTGTCTTCCCTGAGAAAGAGTTTCTCAGTCGGGGAGTCAATGGGAGTACGGTACATCTCGAAGAAATTCGAGAGATACCGGCTAGCAGCGAGTCGGCAAAAGCCTTAGAGGTTGAGCCGGACGTGGTACCTGAGCCGGAAACTGCACTGACACTGCGAAGATCGGCCATATTGTGAAGTATTCGTGATGTGATGTTGTTGGACAGTGATGAGCCGACAACTTATTCAGAAGCGATGGTGGGTTCTGATTCTGAGTCATGGCTTGGAGCCATGAGATCCGAGTTAAAGTCCATGGATGAAAATCAAGTTTGGAACTTGGTTGATCTGCGAGACTGTGCAAGACCCGTCGAGTGCAAATGGGTCTTTAAGAAGAAAACTGATATGGATGGAAATGTTTCTATCTATAAAGCACGGCTTGTCGTGAAGGGGTTTCGACAAGTTCAAGGAGTTGACTACGATGAGACTTTCTCTCCTGTAGCGATGCTTAAATCAGTTCGGATCATGTTAGCTATAGCAGCCTATTTTGACTATGAGATATGGCATATGGATGTCAAGACGGCCTTCCTTAATGGAAATTGAACCGAGGACGCGTATATGATACAACCCGAGGGTTTTGTTGATCCGGCTAATGCTTACAAGGTATGCAAACTTCGGAAATCCATTTATGGGTTGAAGCAAGCATCTCGGAGTTGGAACATTCGCTTTGATGAGGTAGTCAAATCGTTTGGCTTCATCAAGAGTGATCATGATTCTTGTTTATACAAGAAGTTTAGTGGGAGCAAAGTGAACTTTCTGATCTTATATGTGGATGACATATTACTGATTGGAAATTATGTCCATATGTTGCAAGAGACCAAGGAGTCATTGGAAAAGAGTTTTTCGATGAAAGACTTGGGTGAGGCGACTTACATACTAGGAATCCGGATCTATAGAGATAGATCAAAGCGGCTCATTGGATTGAGTCAGAGTACATTTTTGGACAAAGTGTTGAAGAAGTTCAACATGGAATCGTCTAAGAAGGGGTTCTTACCGATGTCCCATGGCGTAAAACTTGGCAAGACTCAGTGTCCTTCGACAACTGATGAGCGAAGTCGGGTGAGTGCGATTCCGTATGCTTATGCAATCGGATCCATCATGTATGCTATGATTGTACTAGGCCAGATGTTTCCTATGCTCTAAGTGTTGTGAGCAGGTACCAGGCTAACCCTGGATAAATCCACTGGGCAGCGGCTAAAAATATCCTCAAGTACTTGAGAAGGACTAAGGATATGTTCTTGGTTTATGGAGGTGAGATGAACTCAGTGTAAAGGGTTACACGGATGCTAGTTATCTCACTGACTCGGATGATTCTCGTTCGCAATCCGGATATGTGTTTGTGATAAATGGAGGGGCTGTGAGCTGAAAGATTTCCAAGCAAGAAATGGTGTCTGCGTCTACGACAGAGGCTAAGTATATTGCTGCCTCGGAGGCGGCAAAGGAAGCCATTTGGATGAGGAATTTCCTCATGGATCTTGGTGTGGTTAAGGGGTCTTCCAATCCGTTAGACGTGTATTGTGACAACAATGGTGCTATCGCACAAGCCAAGGAACCTAGACAACACCAGAAGAACAAACATATACTCATGCAGTACCACCTTATTCACCAGTTCGTGGATCAAGGTGATATCAAGTTATGCAAGGTAGACACGGATGCAAACATTGCGGATCCGTTGACAAAGCCACTTCCACAGCCGAAGCATGAGGCACACCTGAGAGCAATGGGCCTTAGATGCCTAGACATGTGATGTCGGAAGATTGACTCTAGTGCAAGTGGGAGATTGTTGGGAATATGCCTAGAGGCAATCATGTATGATGTTATTCCTGTGTATTCATAAGGTTATGGTCCATGTATGAACTACTGATATGTATCATTGAATATGTGATTCGATTGTGGAACTGCATATTCATGTTGTTCATACTAATTGTCCTTGGTCATTGAGGTTGTGCCGGACACACAACTTAGACCAATGTGAAAGTCGGCAGATGACTAGGTTCCACTTGTCATGGGCATGGAGATGCTATTCCGATTTACACAGATTCGGCTAAAGAGTTTAGCGAGTCGGACTGACCCATATTGAGATGCAACAAACAAGTCGTCATTTGCATGTCTCAATCAATGTAATCCTTAGACCTGAGGTTATTGCACAATCCGAGTTGAGGATCACCGACTTAGGTTCTGTCAAACGATGTTCCGTCAATGGGCAGTTATAAAGGTGGAGTTCGGGTTGACTGTGAATCAAGCTGCATGATGTGAATGACCAAGATGGGATTTTGCCCCTCCATCTGGAGAGATATTCTCTGGACCCTCTCGGAAGATATGATTCGGAAAGCATGGCCATGCGCGTCTCGGTTAAGTGTTAACCGAGGCAACCGACTAAGAGTTAGTCGGATGAATCACTTATCTCGGATCGAGAAAGAGAGTCGGACTATTTAAGGGATGACGATCATTCGCCTATAGTCCGACAAGTTATATCGTGAGGCAAAAGGGACTTAGACGAAAGTCGCATTGGAAAGGTATGTCATCATGACTTATTGGTACTTGGGAGTCGGCACGTTCTGCTAGGGGCCGCTACCGACTGATCGATCACAAGTGAGACTCGGAATCGTGTCCGGGTTACCATGAGCCTGTCGGGTCACACACTTAAGAGAGGGAGTAAGTTTGGGTTAGACCCAAACAGGAAATCTATTTGGGTTGGACCCAAATAGAGACATGGACTTAGTCAGCAAGTGAGACTTGCAGTGGCTAATATAGGCCTTTTAGTGAATGGGCCACAAGTGAGTGGAGCCCACTTTCACTCCCTATATAATCTAGGGTGCAGGTGCTTAGAGTACAAGCTTAGGTCACTCCATGTGTTGGAAACCCTAGCCCGAGTCCGTCCTGTCGCCGCCGTACCGGACCTAGCAGTTCATCACCGGCGCTCCTCCGCATACATGTGGATACCGGCGGAGGTGTTGTACGTTCAGCACTTCGACGATCATGAAGAAATAACGGATCGTGGATCGTGGAACCGGAACGGATCGCGAGGACTACACTACATCAAGCAACGTGCTTCATCAATTCCGCAACTGCGCGTCTAGTGGTAATCCTCGTGGCCTTCTACCTAAGCTGGATCTTGGGATCACTGCGTAGGGAAAAAGTTTTGTTTATCTCTACGTGGCCCAACAGGGTTCGGATGCGATACCATTCCAATTTAACCATACAACCACAATACCTGAATTGGGTGAGGCTTAGCCAGAAGTTTATATGCGTTACTATTAGTTCCCTCACGGGAGAGGTTTGAGCTGAGGCTACCTCTCAAAGTTGTCCATCTATGCAGTGCCCAGGATGACAGATGGTCATGGCTAGGAGGCCATACTCATAGGAGATGTGCTTATACTAGGGTGTGTAAAGGAAAGGTTATGTTTGATTATCTGCATACTAAGTATGATGATTCAGGGTTATCCTTGACAGATGTATCGAATTTTGTGGTGAAAGTGTACCACCTCTGCAGAGTGTCAAACTAGTCGAATAGCCGCGTCCGCGGTTATGGACAGTTGGAGTGGCCATACTGTTCCGTTGTCAGATGTTTTCAAAACAATTTATGAAATGAATTGTGATATGACTTAACCACAACAGAGTTGTGACTATGACAATTACGTTCCCACTTAGGTGATTTCAAACTTTATTTTATCTTTCTTTGTTTCTGAATTCAGCTTAGGTTTCAAACTGAACTTTACAAATAGACTTAGAACTTAGCTTTCCCACTAGAACTATCTTACTTATTAGTGATAGTTTACGAGTACTTAAGGAGTACTCATGGCTTTTGTCCCTGGCTATTCATATGGCCAGACTATGAAGGAGACTACCAAGAGGAAGGACAACCAGACGGCTATGATAACTAGGACTATCTTCCATCGTCAGCATTGCCTGTGACTGTTAAGATGGACCCCACCGCTACGCTTATTATTTATTCTGCTGCTTGTTGTATTAAGACAGGATCATGAGATCCTTTATTCGTGTAAGACCTTATTATGGTTTGTAATGGATGATGTACTATGATATCCAATCTGTTATGTCTTGCAAAAATGGTAATCCTGGGATTGCGATGTATGGCATAACAGGCATCTGGGATTAAAAATCCGGGTGTTGACAAGTTGGTATCAGAGCCATCTACACCATAGGAGACCCTAGTTAGAATGGACGTCCGAACAAAAACTTAGTTTCAAAAACCAGAGTGAGTATTTATGAAAAACTATTTCCTCTCTCGCCCTTGGGAATTCCTTCTCTCAAAAATTAATGTTCCTCCAAATTCTTACATTACTACATAAAATTTGACACACTTGATCACTTCACTAACTTTCTCACCCTTAATTCTTATAGATGGAGACTCAGTTTAGCAAGTTCTACCAGTTGGGAAACGGAGGCCAGCAGATCTTCGAGAGGGATCTTGATGCACTATCGGAGTACTTGGGACGCCCGCATCCGGAGATTCTGGGAGCTCAACTTCCTGGATCCCGAGGAGGAGATTTACAATGGATAGTCACCGCTGATCTTCGAAGCAAGATAGAAGCACGAACGTCTGGGAGGATCCAGTTCTCCGTGAGAGAGAACAACTGGCTAGATGGATTAGCCAGGGCAATGCACGAAGCTCAGCATGTCTGTGTGCCATGAGTGTCAACCAAATTCAAGGAACCCGCTTTTCTCACTATGCAAGGCGTGATTTTATGGGAATGCCCATGGAGATACAAAGTCACCCGGAGTTGAAGCGTCAAGTGGAGAACCTCGACTTCCTACTGTATGACAGACAGAAGGAGTTGGACAATCCTCGGGAGTTTGCTAACCACAATATCGCCCTTGCCGCTTAGAAGGCCCAGACTTTCTCACTGCTCGTCAAGGATCGTCAGTCTCTTCGCCGTCAGCGTGCAAAGAAGGACCGCACCATCGACCGTCTTCGCAAGAATGTGGCCGACCTCGACAAGACCATCAAGGAGCAAGAAGCTCAGCTCGTAGCAAAAGAAGAAGAAGAGGAAGGTGAAGACCTCCAGGGAGATATGGACTCTTACCTCAGTAATGATGACGACTTTCTGGAGGAGGATGCTGTGGACTTCTACACCGACGATGATGATTCCGACTTTATCGATGATAATTAGATGCACTAGAGCACTATTATAGCATGAGGAGTATCGGTCCCATTGTATGGTAGCTTGTAGAATGGTTCTAAAAACCATCTGTTTTACTTTGTTGTTGTGGTGTGTGTGTTTGTATCATGTGCTTTACTTGAATGAATGAATTGAAGTTAGTTGCAAACCCTGAGTCAAACTCAAAGTTTTAGCTTTGAAATCAAAACCATGAACCTTATAACTTTCCCTCTTACCCCTTTATCTACCTCAATCTTCAAATGACTCGTGGAAACCCCAGAGGGAGCAACTAATCGCAGGACCCAATGCTGCAGATTATGCAGATGCTAGTTGCCGACCGTGAAGCTAGCAGGGCATAGCACCAAGCCAACCTAGCAACACTGCAGCAGATCGCCCAGATGGCCCAAAACAACCAAGGCCATGGAAATTAGGATCATCAAGGATGCAAACTGAAGAACTTCCAGAATACCAACCCCCCAATCTTTAGCACTTCGGAGAACCCACTAAATGTTGATGACTGGTTGCAGACAATGGAGAACAACTTAGAAGTAGCCAGAGTTGATGACAACAAGAAAGTTCTTTTTGCCACCCACTATTTGGCAGGAGATGCAAGAGCATGGTGGAACAACACCCGCACCATGAACCATGGTCAAGTGATGACATGGGGAGCCTTCAAAATCAAGTTCAGTCACACCCACGTGCCACAGGGTCTAGTCACCAGAATGAGGGATGAATTCAGAGAGCTAAAGCAAGGCAGAATGACTGTAGTGGAGTACTGTGACAGATTCTTGTCCCTAGCCAGGTATGCACCTGATGAGATCAACACGGAGGCCAAGAAGAAGGAGAGATTCCTGAACGGGCTGCATGATGAGATGTAGGCGGTTCTTGTCAACATCCGTTTGAAGATCTCGAAGAGCTAGTCGACTCTGCCATTCAGATGGAAGGGAAGATTAACTAGGCAAACGACAACCGCAAGCGTCGTATGATGCACCAAGCTGGATCCAACAGTCACCAGAAGTACCGTCCCAACCCGTCTGCAGGATATGCACCAAGGAACAACCGACCCCCAATGTCTCTCCCAAGCTACCCCAACCGTAGCGAAGGCAATGTGAAGTCCGGAGGAAACAACAATCACCCCGGCAACACCAGCAATTTCAACCATGCACCTCCCAAAAGCAACAACAACAACAACAACACTGCACCCAGAACTGGTAGCAATGATGTGCCCGTGACAGCAAAAGACAAATCTCACATCACTTGTTTCGAGTGTGGAGTGAAGGGTCACTACTCAAATGAGTGTCCCGAGAAGATTGCCGCCATTGCCAATGTGAATGCCCCAGCTCAACAGCATCATGTTCAACCAGGAAAAAGATTCGCCCCAGGGAACCCTCACAACCGCAACGGCCGTCTCTTCCACATGAACGCCGAAGAAGCCCAAGAAGCGCCAGATGTAGTGCTGGGTATGTTTTCTGTCAACTCAGTTTTAGCTAGAGTGTTGTTTGATTCTGGAGCATCACACTCATTGTCACCAAAGAGTTTGCATGCAATAGTAAGATTCACCCAACCAATTTGAAGCATGTCATGATAGTTCAAATCCCCGGTTCAACTACAAAAGCTAGAAAAAATTGCAAAGATGTGCCTATCAGAATACATGGGATAGATTTTTATGCCAATCTAATAGTTCTTGGAACCAAAGGTTTGGAAGTAGTACTAGGTATGGATTGGATGTCAAAGCATAAAGGACTGATAGACTGTGCCAATAAAGCCATCACCATGACCAGTAGCTCTAGAGTCTCAGTAGAGCATATATCTGAAACCTTACCCCGTCAATTCAAGTGCAACAAGAGTCTAGCCCTACGCACCATAGACCAAGTCAGAGTAGTCTGTGAATACCCCGACGTATTCCCAAATGAAATGCCCGATATGCCCTCGGATAGGGATATTAAGTTCATTATTGAACTAATCCCCGGAACCAGACCCACAGCCCAAAGACCCTATAGCATGAACCCCTCAGAGTTAGTGGAATTGAAGAAGCAGTTGGACGCTATGCTGGCAACGGGCTTGATTCAACCAAGCGCATCGCCATGGAGATCGCCAGTATTATTCGAAGACAAGAAAGATGGAGGCAACCGTTTGTGCACAGATTATAGAAAGCTGAATGACGTCACCATCAAGAACAAGTACCCTTTGCCAAAGATAGAGGATCTATTTGATTAGTTGACTGGAGCAAATGTGTTCTCTAAGATTGATCTTAGGACTGGTTATCACCAACTTAAGATTCGTGCAACGGATATTCCGAAGACCGCCTTTACTACTCATTATGGATTATACGAGTATACGGTCATGTCTTTTGGATTAACCAATGCCCCTACTTATTTCATGAATCTCATGAATAAGATATTTATGAATTTTCTAGACAAGTTTGTCGTTGTGTTTATCGACGATATCCTTATCTACTCCAAGTCAGAAGAAGAGCATGAGCAACATCTGAGAATCATCCTTGAAACCCTTAGAGAGCATCAGTTGTATGCCAAGTTTAGCAAATGTTAGTATTGGCTAAAAGAGGTAGAATTCCTAGGACATATTGTGGCTGCCAGAGGAATAGTTGTTGATCCCACCAAGATCAGAGATGTCGAAGCATGGGAAGCCCCAACCACTCAAACCCAAGTCCGTGCATTTCTCGGATTAGCGGGATACTACCGCAAGTTTCTCGAAGGATTTTCGAGCATAGCAAGACCCATGACCCAATTGTTGAAGAAGGACAAGAAGTTTGAATGGACCGACAAATGTGAAGAAAGTTTCCAAGAGCTGAAGAAGAGATTGATTTCAGCCCGACTATTGATCATGCCAGATATCAAGAAGTCGTTTGATGTGTATTGTGATGCAACCAAGATTGGTCTCGGATGTGTATTGATGCAAGAAGGGAAAGTCATCGCGTATCTATCTCAAAGACTGAAGCGACATGAGCAGATCTATCCGACCCATGATCTTGAATTAGCAGCCGTAGTTTTGGCATTAAAGACATGGCGTCATTATCTTATGGGTAATCGCTGTGAGATTTATTCAGATCACAAGAGCTTGAAGTATATTTTCACTCAGAAGGAGCTGAATATGAGGCAAAGGAGATGGATAGAGTTAATCAAGGATTATGACCTTGACATTCACTATCACCCCGGCAAAGCCAATGTGGTAGCGGATGCACTTAGCAGATTGTCGTGTAGGCTAAACACCATGATCAAGGAGAAGCAACCCAGTTTCTATGAGGAGTTCCAGAAGTTTAGGACTGAGCTAGTTAGCAAAGGATTTCTAGCTAGCATTGAACTTCAACCCACTTTGATCAGCCAAATCAAGGAAGCCCAGAAGAGAAACGAAAGTATCGACGGAATCAAACGTCGTATGGTACAGGAAAGGTACTTGGATTCACCGAAGACGAAGAAGGAGTCATGTGGTACAAAGGCCGTATCTGTGTGCCAGCAGATTCGGAACTGAAGCAAGTTATCATGCAAGAAGCTCATGATACTCTATTCTATCCACCCTGGAGGAATGAAGATGTATCAGGATTTGAAAGAGCAATTCGGGTGGCACAAGATGAAAAGAGAAATCGGAAGCTACATCGCCAAGTGTGATATCTATCAGAGAGTCAAAGCGGAATATCAGAGACCCACAGGACTGTTGCAACCATTGCAGATTCCAGAATGGAAATGGGATTCTGTCAGAATGGACTTTATCACCGGTTTGCCTACTTCTAGTAGGGGTAATGACTCAATTTGGGTCATCGTTGATAGACTGTCCAAGGTAGCTCATTTTATACCTGTCAAGACAACTTACCAAAGTTCAAAGCTAGCAGAGTTGTATATTGCTAGAATTATTAGTCTACATGGAACCCCCAAGACCATAGTATCAGATCGAGGAACCCAATTTACCTCGAGATTTTGGCAGAAAGTCCAAGAAGGATTAGGAACAAAGTTGAATTTCAGCAGGCGTATCACTCACAAACTAATGGACAGACTGAAAGAGTCAACCAAATCCTAGAAGATATGTTGAGAGCTTATGTGTTAGAGTATGGATCAAAATGGGAAGATTGCCTACCTTTCGCAGAATTCTCATACAACAACAGTTATCAAGCCAGTTTGCAAATGGCACCATTTGAGTTCCTATACGGAAGAAAGTGTCGTACCCCTTTGAATTGGTCGCAAGTAGGAGAGAGTCAGATCTTTGGACCCGACATTCTCCGAGAAGCCAAAGAGAAGGTTCACAAAGTCCGTGAGCACCTCAAGACCGCCCAATCCAGACAGAAGAGTTATGCTGACAAGAGAAGGAGAGACCTGACCTTCAATGTCGGTGATTTTGTATATCTCAAGGTTTCGCCATTGAAGGGAACCCAACGTTTTAGTCTGAAAGGAAAGTTAGCCCCCAGATATATCGGGCCCTTCAAGATTCTGAATCGCTGAGGAGAAGTATCATATCAACTGGAACTGCCAGAGGAGATGTCAGCCATCAACAATGTGTTCCATACCTCGTTACTTCGCAAATGCCTAGAAGTGCTGGAGAAGACCGAAGTGTTCAAAACCATCGATCACCGAGCTGTTGATGTCAACGAGGATCTGACATATCGTGAAGTGCCCATCCGTATCTTAGAGGAAGCCTACAGAACCACCAGGACCAGGAGTATAAAATTTCTCAAGATTCAATGGAGCAACCATACCGAAGAAGAAGCCACTTGGGAGCGAGAAGATTATATTAGGACTAAGTTCCCAGATCTCTTTAGTTCCTAGTTTTCTTTCTTAAATCTCGGGACGAGATTTTCTTTAAGGGGGGAAGGTTTGTAACATCCCAAAACTTAATCCAAAGTTAATCAAGATCAAATCTACCCAATTTAGGGTTAACAAAAACTTTTCCATTTAAAAATCTTTAAGCATTCATATGTGTGTGCATTTAAAATAGGAGTTGTTTTGAATTGCCATGTTTGAGTGATCTATTGATTGTAAAATGATTCTAAGGTGAATTGCACATCATCTAGATCACCCCAAGCAAATCCCAAAGAAAAAGAAATCAAAAATAATAAATAAAGGAAATGGTCACTTCTGCCATTTTAATCACCTAGCCTACTTTGGCTATTCCTAGCACTCAAATCCTAACAGAGAAAATTGTGGATCTTTGCACCCCTTGCTAGTACAAGTAGTGATGTGCCAAGGCCCACTTTGTGATCTCCCAAAAATATCTGAACTCTAATTTTAAATGACATTTGAAAATTGAATCTAGTGTATGTATCTAGATCACACTTTTTTCAAAAACCACTCAAATGGACTCCATTTTAAAATACCAAGCAAACCTAGATGCTTAAGCATAAGATACACCACTCCACCAAAAATCAGCTCAAAATTCAAATAAAAGTTTCCTGCGGCCATTTGATCGAACAGTTGGCAGGCAAAAAAAATCTGGCCTAACTAATACTGTTGCCAATTGGTCCCTTGTCCCCCATTCAACCCTCTCTACTCTTCCCTGTCTCCCCCAGCTCTAACCAAACCCTCACCGACCTACCCCTTAGCAGTTTGTAGAAGTTGCGCGCTGCCTAAATTTGGTCACCGTCGGCTGAGCATGCGCAACTCGCAGCCGACCACGCCGCGCCAAACTAGCACCGCCTAACCCTACCGCCACTCTCTATCCACCCCACGATCACCGCCAGCCCCTGGACCACCCCAGAGCCAGGCCGCCCTTTCCTCTCTGCGTGCAGCCAGAGCACGCCAGAGCGCGATCGCCGCCAGCATGCCACAGACCACGCATCGACACCAAATCACGTGCCCCGCTTCGCCTTGAACCCAACAACCCGCCAGACATGGCCGTGCAACACCGTGCGACCCATAGTAGCCAGGAGCACCGTCGAGCACCGCCTCTGTCTCTCAGAGCGCGGGAAGCTCCCGACCAATTGCCACCGCCCCTAGACAAGCCATTGCGTCGTAGCTGACTGCCAGTAGACCGCCCACCGTCTGCCTACCTCGCCCACGCTGGTAGCCCCCTGTATCACCGTCACCGACGAGCCACGCCCATACCTCACTGCTTCACCATCGAGCCTATATAAGGAGGCCTCCCCAGCACCATTTCTTCACACCATCTCACTTCCCTCTCTCCACTGACCGTTTCCCCTCTCTCATCGGAGCCGCTCGAGCTGCACATCGCCGGAATTCCGCTGGAGGTAGCCGCTTCAGAGGAGGAGACGTGGTCGTCGATTTCGTCCACCTCGGCCCCTACCACCACTTTGCCCGAGCTCGCCGTCGCAGTCCAGTTTGTTTTCCCGCCTCGCCGCACTAGCTGGAGCCCTGGTACGTCCCCAGTAGACCCCCACTGGCTGCTTAGGGTTCAGTCTCGCCGGCGATGAGTCCGTCATCGACGACGACCATGGACCGTAGATCTTGTTCTAATCGTGTGGTTATTATCGCCCCGTACCGCTTCGGATTTTAAGTGCCGCTGGCATGCAGGACCAGCCTGTCAGTCGCCCTCTGCGCCGCTAAGCATCACTGGGTCGGCCCATTTACTTTCCCGCACTGACCCATTAATTCAAATTTGTATAAAATCAACCATAATAGCTTTTGAGTTGATTCCAACTCTCAAAAATCACATTTAACCATACCTATCTGAATATGTAATAATATTAAGGTTTACATGCAGTGACTTTGGACTAGTACCAAAATAATGCTACATAGGCATTTCTAGTCACCTTAAATCATTAAATATTAAACTTAAACTTATTAAAATGTGATCCAACCTTTAAATCACATTCCCATATGTTAGAATATGGGATGATGACATGTGTCTACATGATCCCATATTTTAATTGGAGAATATTAAATCTTAGTTATTTTTCAATGAGTAGAAATTACTTTTCTCAAATAAAAAGAATGAAGCTAGTTAATTAAACCTTGTGATGCTTGTGATGATAATAGATCATCAAATGCGTCCCTTAGTGTGCTAAGTAGACTAGTTAAGTATTTGTTTGGTGATTGTGTATCCCGTATGTATTTATAGAAGATAGTACCGACCAAGCTTTCGAGGAGGAGGAGTTTTACCAAGAGGAGGAGGAAGAAAACTTCAACCACTACACTAACCAAGGCAAGCTATTGTTAGCAAGCTAGAATTAAGCTAGATAACCTAAGCAAGATGCGTTGGGCATGCTTTGGTTATACCACTTTGACTATTCACCTACCCCAAGTTTTATTTCCAAGCTTTACTTTCTTTACTTTATTAAAGTCCTATACTTGTTTAAAGGTAGAATAAAAAGTATAAAACTTGACCTATCTAGTTAGATTTAGATGTCATTCTATGGCATGAGATTGAGATTAGCACCCCATATTAGTGAACACTCTTAACCTAGTATTTTAGAGCTAAACCAAAACTTGATTCACTTTAGATGGGAATACTTGGTGAAAATGAATTGTGAAAACCTTGGAATGATGAGTCATTCTATTAAAATGTTTTGACATGTGTGGAGAGACACAAATGGTTTTTGATGATGAAAATGTTGAGGCATGAGCCTTAGCCCTTTTACAAAACTGATGGTTGGGTTCGGATGCGATACCATTCCAATTTTACCATACAACCACAATACCTGAATTGGGTAAGGCTTAGCCGGAAGTTTATATGCATTAGTATTAGTTCCCTCGCGGGAGAGGTTTGAGCTGAGGCTACCTCTCAATGTTGTCCACCTATGCATTGCCCAGGATGACAGATGGTCATGGCTGGGAGGCCATACTCATAGGAGATGTGCTTATACTAGGGTGTGTAAAGGAAATGTTATGTTTGATTATCTGCATACTAAGTATGATGATTCAGGGTTATCCCTCACGGATGTATCGAATCTTGTGGTGAAAGTGTACCACCTCTGTAGAGTGTCAAACTAGTCGAATAGCCGCGTCCGCGGTTATGGACAGTTGGAGTGGCCATACTGTTCCGTTGTCAGATGTTTTCAAAACAATTTATGAAATGAATTGTGATATGACTTAACCACAACAGAGTTGTGACTATGACAATTACGTTCCCACTTAGGTGATTTCAAACTTTATTTTATCTTTCTTTGTTTCTGAACTCAGCTTAGGTTTCAAACTGAACTTTGCAAATAGACTTAGAACTTAGCTTTCCCACTAGAACTATCTTACTTGTTAGTGATAGTTTGCGAGTACTTAAGGAGTACTCATGGCTTTTGTCCCTCGCTATTCCTATGGCCAGACTATGAAGGAGACTACCAAGAGGAAGGATAACAGGACGACTATGATAACTAGGACTATCTTCCATTGCCAGCATTGCCTGTGACTCTAAAGATGGACCCCACCGCTACGCTTAATATTTATTCCGCTGCTTGTTGTATTAAGACTTGATCATGAGATCCTTTATTCGTGTAAGACCTTATTATGGTTTGTAATGGATGATGTACTGTGATATCCAATCTATTATGTCTCACAAAAATGGTAATCCTGGGATTGCGATGTATGGCATAACAGGCACCTGGGATTAAAAATCTGGGTGTTGACACCCCTGCAGGGTAATAATCTTTTCGAAAAGCCGTGTCCACGGTTATGGACGACTTGGGAAAGGCGTGAAGATCATAGAGAACATTAACCTAATCGTAAAACTTGGCAGTTCAACGTGTGCTTAAGGATGCTTCCTCATGGGTACGAGGGGGTGATCCTAGTTGTGAGATGAGGATTACTTTGGTGGATATCAAAAGATGATGATCAATTCTTCGGATATGTCGCTCTCTTATCCCCTTTTAAAATATTCTGATTAGACGAGCTTCTTCTCCCTCTTGTTTTATAAACAAAGATGGCTTTATGCAAAATAACCCCACCAGCCATAAGTCTTGAGGATTACACCCTGTACTCATCCTTGCTTTGTTGATACTTTTGTAGCAGAGTAAGTGTTCGCTGAAGAAGAGTTCGGTATGACATCGACACTGACGAGTAGCTCGGGGTTCCCGACCGGCAGCCTGGAATCTATGGGCTGGGACGTCATCGTTATGCTTCAGGCCTCTTAGGCCATTTGTTAAGTTTGCTATACTTAATAGCATAATTTTCCTTCCGTTGTTTGATGTTTGTGGTCAGTGACCTCTGGTTGTAATATTTTGGTTCTTCGCTTAGTTATGAGGTTGCTGTAATAATTTTTTTGAGTCGCAGGGTTACAGTTGTGTTACCGATTTCTCACTGGATATCCTCGAGGTCTAGGTTAATCTTATGTTAGGCTAAGGTCTAGATTTGTTTAACCCTGATCCCGAGGGTGTTACAGTTTTTGGTATCAGAGCAGTACCGACCATAGGAAAACCTTGCTATTGGTCGATGTTGAGTCTAGTGAGTACCAAACATGTTATGGCGGATGCTCTTTAATGGAACCGAACAGATCACGACAAGAGTACTCCTCGTGAGTCTCACATCTATATCCGTGACTCTGCCACACCTACCTTTTCTAAGCATCGGTCCCCGAAAGATTGTTGACTTATGCATCCACATCTCGAGATTCTATCCTGAGCATGTTCCTTTTCCCCTTGTTGTTTCCAACCTTTGTCTATCAGTTGGTAGCCAAGTAGTAATGTGCATTGGTGTCTTATGATGCAATATACTCTTGTGTTCCATCATGACAAACCATTTCAGGATGTCAGGAGAAAACAAACTCCAGTACCTTGTCATATCTAGGACCAGAGTGTTGTAGTCTGCAGATTAAGAGGCATGATTAGCTTCTATTTGTTCTACCTTAAAGTATCACATTCTTATATACTAAGAGGCCGTGTTGAATTCCATGACCATCATAATGAGTGATTCTTCTACACATGTTTAACCACCCTTCCTCTGAGTTGTTTATGCTCAGGAATGATGTGTGTGCGTAATAATGTGGTCATCTGAGATTTGTAGCAATCATTATTGCTTTGATATCCAAGGACATTTGTGTCATGCTTAGCATGATTGGTTAACCCTATCACAAAGCAAAAGGATTATTGTGCTACCAAGTCTGCTATTCTGGTACACTCTCTTCGGTCAAAGAGTTAGGCTTGTGCCGCAGCTCTAAGACTATGTCTTCTTGCCTCACCAACCAAGTTTCCTCTCGAACTAAGTGACATATCGGTGGTTCGTGATATTCTAAATGTCTACTAGAAGTATTGCCATGTGCCACATGACCGTGTTGTCAGGTTCTTGAGCAAGCAAGTTCTCTGAACTGCTCCTTTCTCCAATGATCTGTACTGGATGCCCCTAAAGTAGTTGGTTGAGCTTAAACAACAACTTGGAGAGTTGTAAGACAAAAGTTCTATCTGACTTAGTTCATCTTGGGATGTCTAGATTTGTTTGTGTTGAAGAAAGATAGTATTTCCTTCGTGGATATGTTATCTTCCCCGCTTTTGATTTGATTTGGGTTATCGTCAAATCAAACTTAATTCCATGGACTATCTTGACGATGTTGCTACTTGTGATGTTTCACCTGAGTACATCCTCATGTTCGTTGGTCTGACTAATACTTTTCCATGTTCATACAACATATGGGTCCATCTTCATAGAGTATTTCGATAAGTTTGTTGTTGAGCCCATCGATGACATCCTTATCTTCTCCATGCTAGAATAGATTCATATGGAACATTTGGCATTAATGTTGGAAAACTTTGTAAGAACCTTCTTCGTGATATCTCGAAGTATGTGTTCTGGATGTTAGAAGTGACCTTCTCTGATTCACGTGCAAATGTTGAAAGATGTCGCCGTGGATTGGAGTAGAGTTATTTTTGTTCCTTAAGGACACATGTGCATTTCATTGCAAGTACTTGATGTATGTGCAGCTTTTCTCTGACAAGTTGTTATTACATGGGTCTAACAATCTAGCTCAGTCTATTGGAGCTTAACACTGAAGTCCATGTCTTGAGAATCTAGTAACTTTACCTTCGTGGTAAGTATTGCAAACTTTTTATTTGGACATGCTGAGCCTGAAGTATCTTTACACCTCACCAAATCTGAATCTCAAGCAGATATGATGGTTGGTGGTCTTCAAGGTTTTGACATAGGTATCTCTGTAGTCCGACATGATTGATGTAATGGTTGACACAGCCAGTCGAAAAGCCTATTGTCAAATTCTCTTGAATCAGCAAATAACAACCACTCTTCATGAGGCTTCCTCTATGATTTATTATAGAAGTTGTGCTCATGGTTCCCTTTCTCTCCAAAGTCTGGCCTTTACTTGATGTTTTGTGACTCGAACATCAAGGAGAACATTTAAAGTAGTGTTGCTAAATGTCTCTCGGTCGATCCTCCAGACCCTTTTACGTTGGCAAGCCTCCCCTTCTGCCAAGTAATTGAAGTCTGAGAATGAAGTTTCTTTCTCCTCGTGTCATCAGGAATCCTCTTACTTAATCATCTTGGTGGTGTAAAGTGATATCACGATCTTTGGCAAAGATTTTGATAAACCTGGATGAATAAAAAGTTTACTTCATTCCTCAATCATGGTCAAGAGCGATGATGATTTTTGTAATCAATGGTTTCTCTTGTTACATGTTCCTTGTGACTCTTATGAGTCCTCGCCACAAAACACCTTTCTGTCTTGACCTTCTATCGAACGAAGAGTGACCCTTCTGTATCAAAAGTAGATCAACAGCTAGGTTATCTGTATCCCTGTATCCCTGGAAGCTCTACTTAAGCCGTCTAGTAGAGTTTCATCTTTCGAAGTCTGTGGTCATGTTCTTTCTGTTGTAAGCTTAAACCCTTCTGAAGCTCCATGGTCTCCATCCTTATGAAGACCAACGATCTAACAACTTGAAACCATCTCCTCTTGTTTCCTCTGCTACCTTGACGTGTTTCATGTTCATCATCTCAGAGTTGGTTATGAACACTACATCATGAGTTGACCATGAGATACTCTCTGTGTTGTTTAGTGTGTTTCCCTCTTATCCTTAGAAGTGACCATGTTTCTCTTCCTTCTTCCTACCTGTGGAATCTCGGGTCGAGATTCTCGTAAGGGGGATAGAGCTGTAACACCCAAGTTTAGTTAATCTTATATTTAGGGTTTTTTGTGCATTCATGAGCATCATTTCTTAAAAATGCATGTCCAGAAAATAATGGAAACCCTAAACCCTAGTTTCCTTCTTCCTCTCAAATTAGTTCAAAAGGGTTTTAAATTTTGAAAAGTACAAAAGTGTGGAGCCCAATCTAAATAAAAGGGCTCTTGCCATATTTTCTATAATTTCATAAAGCCTCTGGTATTTTTGAAATACCAAAACAGTTTTGGAAATGATTTATAAAAGGGAATATGGGAAAAATAAATGGGAAAATGTTTTCAGACAAAAAATAGAGCTCCTAGCTAATCTGGATAGAGCCCATCTGCTTCTACTCCTACCTCTCTTATATGCCGCCCAAGCTGACCGTAGCAGCCCAGCAGAAGCCCACCTTGGCCCAGGCCCGCTACCCCTTCGTCTGTCTTCTTCCTCGCGACAATGAAGCTCCTCTCCGTCGCTGGCATCGTCGTCGATCTCCCTGGCACCAAGATCCCTGCTTTGTCGCTGTTCTGGAGGAGATAAGACCGCGAAGTGCACGTCTCTTCTCGCCTCATCCTCATCCCCTCTCTGGTGCCCTCTCCCTCTCCCGCTGTTCCCTCTACACCGAAACCCTAGCTTCGGCCAGAGCCATTGCCGCCGTCGCTCTGGACCACCCTAGGCCGAGTTAAAGATGTTGTTGGAAGCGCCTCCGCGTGCTCGTTCTCCTCCACCAAGCCTGTAGCATCCCAATTGTCTAACAATTGCAATGCTACTTGCCTAGTCTATATAATGCTACTTCCTACATATAATTATTGCATCATAATTATATCATGCTCATGTAACCATGCCACATTGCATTTGAGCATCATATAAAACCCCTTTTCATTTGGTTATTCTCTCATATGCATTTGTCTTATTAATTATATTTACCTCTTGATAAATTGTAGTTGTTTCTTGATACATTGCTTGAGTTGGGGCCATATCTTTCCAAACTCCACCACCTTTCTTTTGGCTTCATCCAAATTCCACCATCCTAAATAATATGAGCAAATTCAATTCTCTTTGGCATTTAAATCTAGCTCATATGAATTAAGGTGGATCCAATTATATTTCTACATACCTCCATACATGATCCCATATTGTTTTCACAATATGGAGTATGGGAGCCCACATGGCTCACTTTGCATGCTATGTAGGGGGTAGAAGCCCCTTATGCTTTCTCGTGGCTTTATTTTATTTATGGGTCTATTTGAATTGAAAGGGTCCTATCAAATTATAGTGGAAGACACACACTACTCTTGGCCTTCTTAATTCAAACATGCCCAATTGGTGGGATGGAGTCATGAGAGCACTTGAATGGTTCCTTCTATGGCATAATTCAATTGTTTATGGGGATTGGAGTTGTTTTTACAACTACATCATGCCTCATGCATGCCCATGCATAATGTTTTTCCTTATCCCCTTTATATATTTTATATAAAGGTGGTTTCCTGAGTTGGAATTCAAACAAGGGAAGAAGCAACCATGGCCTCTCTTTTCTACCTTTGAATTCCTGTTGTTCCAAGTTGTTTTAAACCTTCATTTAATTCAAATGCTAAACCAATATGGTGCCATACGTATCTTCCTACATGTGGGCATCATCTTGTCTTCTTTCTATTTTTCCCCGTTGGTCTGTCTTGCGTGATGGTATATCCTCTTGTTCAAAAGATCTGAGTAATAAAACAGTTTAAGGCAATCCATATTTTTGACAAAATAAATTGGTGCCTCCCTAAAAATCTAATTCCTTCCTTCTTACTTTAGCAATGTCCCAATACTTGATGACTCAATTCCGGCCTTCTTTTAATTTTTGTGGATTACCACAGCAACAGCAGCGATCAGTAGCAGTTTCAAGTAGAGCTTCAGGCAATAGTAGCTACAGCTGTGTCGCTAGCAGCAGAGAGCAGTAGTAGTGATCGCTGGCTGGAACGTCCGGCATCGCCAGGATTTTGGCCCATCCGGTCTCCATCCGGTTCGGCCCAAGACCTGCCCAGCCATAGTAGCTACCGAGAGTTGGCCCGGGTACCTGTTCCCAGCGCTGTTACTGTGCTTCTTCCTCCGTTTCAGTGAAAGAGGAGAGGCAGAGAGATGGAGGAGCAGGTGTCCGTCACCCTCGTCACTAGCGTGTGCCATCCGCGTGAGCACACCCCGTTTAGGGCCGCAGCCCCGAGCCCCACTATAACCCTAGCACGTGTCCCTTCTCCCCCTCTGTTTTCTCCACCGCCGCCACCATGGCCGCCACCATGTGCGCCTCCGTGCCGCCGTCCCTGTAGCCCCCCGGAGCAGCTAGTCGAGGCTGCCGGCCTCAACCACGTCAATCCAGCCGTGCCAGGAGGAGCCGGGGCGACCTGGAACTGCTTCCTCGACGTCGTCTCTAACAAGGCCTGAGGGAAGTGCCGCTGTACACTGTCGACTCCGTCCTTCCCCGTCCCAACCAGGACCACCAGTAGCACCAAGGTGAGCATCCCTTTTCTTTTCCCTTTTCCCCGTCCTTGCCCCTTTCCATTTCGTCACGCTGTTGGCATCTGCAAGAACTCGCGCTAGCCAAGGACATGTCGAGCTTGGCTTTCACACCGCACACATGTGAGTCAACCGATGAACTCCTGCCCGTGCACCTCACGGACACATACCACGCGACCAGATCGTGACCAGCAGGGTCGCCTCCATGTGTCTGTCTGCCGTGCGCGCCTCGTCTGTCTCTGGTTCAGAGATGGGTGCAGGTTGTTTTTCAGTCGTCAACCAGATCCTAGCCTTGATCTGTTTTAAATCATGTCCCAGCGTTTATCTATACAACTACTGATTCCCAGTCCGGTGGCAACATCCCAGGTCCTTGATCCATTCATCTGGTGCTCAAATTCCCGTTCAGCTACTCTGGTTATTTTTTATTTCCTTTGAACCTTCACATATGCTACCTAACAGCCTAAATTGTTTCTTCATGTTTGAGGGGAACAAAATCCCTGACTTGAGACTTAAATTATTCCCGTGTCCTACTTTATACAACCACGTTCGCTACCCTGGTGTCTTGCATCTTGATAAGCCATCTAGTGGTCTGCAGATCAAATCTTGCAAGGGCTGAATTAATCCTTCTTTTTTGTCGGTTGTTCTCTGAACTTAGCAGTTATAAAACACACGCCTGAACCTGATGCAATTCAGATAACTCGACTTGCAAGCAGCCCCTCTTACTTGTATGTTTAATTGCATATATGGGTCCCTGATAGCAGAAGACACCCCCAAGTCAAATAACCACTGAATTTAATATGTGCCCAAATTGAAAAACTTTTAAAAACGAATTGTTTAAAGAAATCAAATGTAAAACTTATTTTGATTTTGGATTATCCTAAATACTTAAACCTTTAAACTTTTTGCCTATTCTACTAAAGACGAAATAATTAATATATTTTCAACCGTAATTCCAAATTCGACAAATGATATTTTCAATCCAAGTATTGCATAGCCTTTAATTTTAAACCCCACCGAAGCTTGTTCCTCCATCCCATGAGCCAGTACTATAGGAGTTGTTTGAGCCATGTGAGTCGTAGAATTGCATGTGTAGGGTTTGTGCGAGTCTTGGGATAATGAGGTACCTAAACAACTTAATAAGAGTAGAGAACTAATGAAAGAGGCATTGGTGAGCATTATGTGTTATTTGATTCTTTAAGCTCACTTGTGTCCCTTAGGACCCCGAGTACTTGATTCGTGTTCCTTGACTATTCGCACGATCCACATACGGGAGACTATGAATTCCCCTTTGCCTGAGCTTGATTCACAATTTATTTCTTGGGGCCACAAACTAGTTTGGGGCTTTATTACTATCATGTACTTATGCCATGCTTTACTGCTTTATTTACGATTGTGCATGGAGCACCTGTACTGTTTAGGATCCCGCGCCACGTTTATGCTGCATCGACAAGCCCAGTCATACTTTCGGGTTTCTAGTCGTTTACCGCCGTCGTCGCAAACCCTGGGTCCGTCTCGGAGCTGGCCAACTTCGTTGCGGGTAGCATTTGGGTGACCCCCTGAAATGATTTATGAATCCTGTGAATGCATTGTCGTGAGGCCTCATTGTGTTTATTTGGTTTTTCCCGAGGTTGATCGTGTGTGTGTTGCTATTTGTGCACCCCTGCAGGGTAAATTTTTCTGAAAGCCGTGTCCGCGGTTATGGATGACTTGGAGCACAGTTTCTCGATCATAGACAAGCATAACTAAAGTATCGCCTTTAATCTGACTAAGACATGACTAGTAATCAGTACAACACTCATGGAATGGTTAATAAAATTGCTAACTGATGGGTTGTTCTTCCGCCTTCTCGTTGGTAAGCGAGAAGGAGGACGACCGATGTTATTTATGTTGCTTATATAATTGTTGATATTATTAACGGGCGTCCATCATCTCTGGTTGGACGGATGTGTAGCGAGTCTCTATAGCTCTTTGTAGATATTATCTTTCGCTCCAATTGCGTCAGCCTAGGTTGTTACCTTTAGATACATTAAGACTTGCTGAGTACCCCTAGGGTCTCACACGATAAATATTTGGTCCAGATGGACAGGTATACTCTCAGGAAGGTTAATGGGTTGAGGAGACGGATGATGGTGGCAACGACCATCAGGTGTAGAGATTCCGGGGATGAAGATCCGTGAGATCTGTGGGCGGGATGTGCTTCGTTCTGTGGCATCTTATGCCGATTTGCTTCTTATCTGTACTCGGATCTTGTATTTCGCTTACGCTTGATACTCTGTTGCATGATGTTTGAGGATGTATCCCAAACTATTATATCTATCTAGGATATTTGGATCTTGCCATATGGCGCTGCAATATTTCTATTTCTTTTAGATGGTGTGACTCTAATGTCTATTGTAAGTTGCAGGCATACATACTCATTTGTGTATGTCGTGGTCGCGTTACCTGTCGCTTAAGACACTCGCTATTGTCCCGATGTTCTTGAAAGTGGATAAGGTGGTAGGCCGGTACCGTGCCCTACTCCGCTTCAACGAGCCTACACGTGGATGGCCTTGGGCCTCCGTGGTAGAGTCACTTATCCACTTTTGGTTCGTCCAGGCTTGAACTTAGAGCATAATGTCCGAGGTATTACAAAGCCACGGTTGCAGTGGAGCTCCTAATCGAGCTAATCGAGCCCGACCTCGCCGCCGGCCACCGTAGTTAACGCCGTCGATTCCGGCGCTGCTTGTCTTCCTCTTGCCTCACTGAACCCACGTCGAGCATCACGGTGAGCAGGTAGTTCTCTGGAGGTTCTCCTCCATCTCCCTCCTCTGTTGTAGCTTGCCGTCATCATGAGCTGCCCGCCGCCGCCGTCGGAGCTCGTCACCGGCGTGTCTCCGGCGACCTCCCGCTAGCGCCGCCGCCATAGTTAGGCTCCCCGTGTCACGCTCGATCGAACGAGCTAACCCACGCATCCTAGCGTGCCCCCTAGCGCCGCCAACCACCGCCAGCCGACGCGTCCTCCGGCGAGCCCATGTGGCATCGATGTGGCGCCTGCGTGGCAGTGACGTGGGTGCTTACCCAACCTAGCCAGCGTGGCCTGTTGACCCGGCCCTGGCCCCAGCAGTTAGTCTCTAGGGCTAGAGACTGTCCCGGTGAGAGATGTCCTCGCCCCCCTGTACTGACGTCATACTGACGCAGTAAATGTTTTAAATTGGTTTAATAATTCCGGAAAAAGTAATTATTTATAAATCAGAAAAATGTGTATAATATATCAAAATGTTCAGAAAAACAAGATCTACACACTAGACTTATAATCATGCATTGTTCAACAACTTTCATTACAAGTTTAATTAGAATAACATAGGAACCCTCCCAGGTGATTCCGGGGTCTCTCCTGTATTAGGGTTTGGACCCTTCGGATCCCGTTTAATTTGTCAAGCATGCTATAGGGTTTCCTTTCAATATAATTTAACTTGTCATATCATCATCCTTGTTTGAGCATTGCATCGATGCCATGTGTTGATTGTTGTTTCCCCTTCCTTTATAGTGTTTATGGGGACCCCTCCGCTGATTAACTTGCCTAGTAGATTCCATGAGTCACATAGTTCGGGCGTTCCATTCGACATATGCATTTTGGTTGCATCGATGCCATGTGCTGATTGTTGTTTCCCCTTCCTTTCTGGTGTTTGGTTCTTTCCGGTAGAATACGATATCGAGATCAAGATCGAAGACCGAGATCAACACCATTGAAGATTGACAAACAATACTTAAGCAATTGAAAGTCAAGTACAAGGCTTTCGAAGATCTATATCTGCGTATCAACAAACAAGGCAAGCATAGCCCCACCATTATACAATCCTATGATTTCGAAAGTATTTCATTCTTGCCATGATGCATACGATTCTACCTTGGTCTTTTATCGATAGATAGAGAATCCTATATGTTGCATTACTCCCTTGAGCGTATATTACCCGACCCACTGCTCCTAGAATAACTAGGTTTGGCTTGTGTGCACTGCTAGAGCTTATCTGTGTCTTGCTTAGCCATGCTTAGCTGTCAGTGTTGGTTCATCCAGACGATGTACCAAATGCAGAGAATCTAGTATGACAGGAGATCGAGGTATATTGATGAGGTAAGCTCAGTGGTAAAGGTTAAACATGCTAAGGCTTGTATGGGAGGCCACAGTGGGATGTGGTTTTTGTAGTCCCATGCTCGCCACCACTAGGACCCGAGTTCTAGCCTCTTGAACCAAGACAAGCGTACAGCCACACGGGGTTTACGGGGACCCCTCCGCTGATTAACTTGCCTAGTAGATTCTATGAGTCACATAGTTCGGGCGCTCCATTCGACATATGCATTTTGGTTGTTCTCGAAGGTGGTGAAGGAGGTGCATTCATATAGGTAGGTAAGTGTGACCGGGGTTGGGGAGGCAATTCCTCTGGGTAAACCAACCTCACCTCACATCTCTTGGTACCGGCTTCAGGATTTGACCCATTACGGCGGAACCATCCTTAGGGCGTGACTCATGGTCTCAGCGAAAGCAAGGTAAAGGTCGTGGCCAACCACCCTCTGTCGGCCTTCCAAGGAAGAGGGCTAAAACATTGGCATTAAGAGTCGGTTGGTACATGTGGGTAAAGTTGTACACCCCTGCAGGGTAATAATCTTTTCGAAAAGGCGTGTCCACGGTTATGGATGACTTGGGAACGGACGTGAAGATCATAGAGAACATTAACCTAATTGTAAAAATTTGCAGTTCAATGTGTGCTTAAGGATGCTTCCTCATGGGTACGAGGGGGTGATCCTAGTTGTGAGATGAGGATTACTTTGGTGGATATCAAAATATGATGATCAACTCTTCGAAGATGTCGCTCTCTTATCCCCTTTTAAAATATTCTGATTAGACGAGTTTCTTCTCCCTCTTTTTTATAAACAAAGATGGCTTTATGCAAAATGACCCCACCAGCCATAAGCCTTGCGAAGTACACCTTGTACTCACCCTTTGTTTGTTGATACTTTTGTAGCAGAGTAAGTGTTCGTTGAAGAAGAGTTCGGTACGACATCGACACCGACGAGTAGCTTGGGGTTCCCGGCCGGCGGCCTAGAATCTATGGGTTGGGACGTCATCGTTATGCTTCAGGCCTCTTAGGACATTTGTTAAGTTTGCTATACTTAATAGCATAATTTTCCTTCCGTTGTTTGATGTTTGTGGTCAGTGAACTCTGCTTGTAATAGTTTGGTTCTTCGCTCAGTTATGAGCTTGCTGTAATAATTTTTTTGAGTCACAGGGTTACTGTTGTGTTACCGATTTCTCGCTGGATATCCTCGAGGTATAGGTTAAGCTTATGTCAGGCTAAGGTCTGGATTTGTTTAACCCTGATCCCGGGGGTGTTACAATGGTAATGGCAATAAATCATTAGGTGCACAAGGAACAAAACGATACACAATCTCAAACGGGCACATCTTTGTGGTAGAATGGAGCGAATGATTATAAGCAAATTCAATATGAGGTAATCAGTCTTCCCACAATTTTAAGTTCTTCTTTAAAACAGCCCGCAACATAGTAGACATAGTTCTATTGACTACTTCAGTTTGTCCATCTATTTGGGGTTGACAGGTAGTACTAAAAAGCAATTTAGTCCCCAACTTAGCCCATAAACATCTACAAAAGTGGCTAAGAAATTTAGTATCACGATTAGAAACACTAGTATTTGGCACACCATGTAAACGAACAATTTCATGAAAGAACAAATCAGCAATATGCGCAACATCATCATTTTTGTGACAAGGAATAAAGTGTGCCATCTTAGAAAACCGATCCACAACAACACAAATTCTATCCTTCCCCTTCTGTGTATGAGGCAATCCCAAAACAAAGTCCATAGAAATATCCTCTAAAAGGACACTAGGAATAAGAAGAGGCATATATAAACCATGTGGATTAAGACGAGACTTAGCTTTTTGAAAAGTAGTGCAACGTGCCACGAATCTCTCAACATCTCGATGCATGCGTGGCCAAAAGAAGTGTGCAGCAAGAACATCCTCCGTCTTCTTGACACCAAAGTGACCCATCAATCCTCCTCCATGCGCCTCCTGTAACAACAAAAGATAAACGAAACTATCTGGGATGCATAGTTTGTTAGCACAGAACACAAATCTATCATTGAAGATGAATTTGTTCCATGTTTTACTATCTCTACAATTCTACAACACATCTTTAAATTTAGCACCGTGCACATATTGTTCCTTAATAGTTTTCAATCCAAATATTTTGAAGTCAAGTTGAGATAACAAAGTATAACAGCGCGACAAATCATCAGCAATAACATTATCTTTACCCTTTTTGTGTTTGATAACATAAGGAAAAGACTCAATGAATTCTACCTACTTTGCATGGCCATGATGCAACTTAGCTTGACTATGAATATGCTTCAAAGATTCATGATCAGAATGTGTACTACGAATATAGTTCAAACTAGCCCCACTCAATTTCTCACCAAAATATGCAACAGGTTTTCCCTCTTATAATAACACACCTCCCAAACCAATTCCACCCGCATCACATTCAAGCTCAAAAGTCTTATTAAAATCAGGAAGTTGGAGTAATGGAGCATGTGTTAACTTATCTTTCAATATCATGAAGGCTTTTTGTTGTGCATCGCCCCAAAGAAAGGGCACATCCTTCTTTGTAAGCTCATTCAACGACGCAACAATTGATCCAAACTCTTTCACAAAACGCCTATAAAAACCAGCGAGGCCAAGAAAACTCCTCACTTGTGTGACTGTCTTGGGTTGCGGCCAATTCTCAATCCCTTCGATCTCGGCTGGATCCACTTCAATACCTTGTGATGTAACAACATAGCCAAAAAATGCAACTCGATCGATGCAAAAGGTGCACTTTTCAAGATTACCAAGCAAACGTGCATCGCATAAAGCATTGAAAACATAACGCAAATGTTTCAAATGATCCTCTAAAGATTTGCTATAAATAAGAATATCATCAAAGTAGACTACCACAAAACGTCCAATGAAAGCACGTAAAACTTCATTCATTAGTATCATCAATGTGCTGGGTGCATTAGTTAAACAAAACGACATTACTAACCCCTCATATAAACCAAACTTAGTTTTAAATGCTGTTTTCCATTCATCTCCCAATTTCTTACGAATCTGGTGGTAACCACTACCCAAATCAACTTTACCAAATAAGGTAGAGCCACTCAATTCATCAAGCATATCATCTAAACATGGAATAGTATAATTATAATGAATAGTAATATTATTGATAGCTCTACAATCAGTACACATGTGCAAAGAACCATCTTTCTTAGGTACCAAAATAATAGGAACAACACATGGACTAAGGGACTCACGAATGTGATCTCTGTCAAGTAGTTCCTGAATTTGGCATTGTATCTCCTTTGTCTCCTCAGGATTGGTTCTATATTGCACGTGGTTGGGTAACGTGGCACCATGAATGATATCAATTTGGTGCTCAATTCCTCTAATAGGAGGTAGTCCTGGTGGCATCTCAACTGGAAAAACGTCCTCATATTCCTGCAAAAGGTTAGCAACAGCAGGTCGCAAAGAGGGAGGCATATCCTCAAATGATAACAAAACCTCTTTGCAGACAATTGCATAACATTGAGTATTGTTCACATCTAGTACAACAATATCAATTTTATTTGCAAGCATACATGTACCCTTGAAATGAATTTCAGTAGCATGTTTAGAATCATATTTAGTGGTCTTTGGTGGTACACAATCTGTAGCAACAATCTGATTCTCACTTTTGTGTTTCTCCTCAGTTTTTGCTCTACTAGCTCGAGCAAGATCATCTTTTAAAATTTGTTCAGGAGTCATAGGTTTGAGACCAATTTTCTTCCCATCATGCATAGGAGAATAGTGATTAGTTTTACCATTATGAACAGATTCTCTATGAAATTGCCAAGGTTTACCAAGTAACAAAGGACAAGCTTGCATGGGCACAACGTCACAATCAACAAAATCATAATCTGTACCAATAGTAAAATGCACGCGTACTGTTCTTGTTACCTTGATCTTACGAGAACTCTCAAACCATTGGATGTAATATGAATGTGTGCATTGTCTTGTTGGGAGAGCAAGCTTCTCTACCATGTTAATACTAGCCAGATTATTACAACTCCCTCCATCAATAATGATCCGTACAGCTCTTTCCTTGACAAAGCCTCGTGTTTGGAACAGGTTGTGGCGTTGATCATGCTTAGCTTTGCTCAATTGCACACTCAGCACACGTTGTGCAACTAAGGTCTTGTATTGATCAACACTTTCATCTCCCGTTACCTCCTTCTCTTCTTCAGAATCATAATTATCCCCATCATGTGTAGCAATAAGAGCTAATGTATATTCATTAAAATCACTTGTTGAATCATATTCACCATCATAATGCACCATCATAACACACTGTATTGTGCACATCTTCTCAGTATGACCATATCCCAGCATTTCCGGCATTGAATATCCTTTGTCTTTCCTGTGGAGGCCATAGCAGAAGAACTACGAGCAGGGCCATTGGATGATGGCGGAGGAGCAGCCGAAGGCGTTCTTGATGAAGGTGTGGTGGCTTTGGATGTGGTAGGTGTTGGTGGTGTACCACGCGAAGAAGGCGCTGATTGTCGGGATGTCCACACTGATGTACGACCTACAGAATTGTTAGATCTTCTCCATGGTGGTTGACGATCCTGCACTTCATGTTTCACTTTGCAAGCAAGATGAAACAAACGAGTAATTGTGCAATATTCCTTATAGTCTAAGATGTTTTGAATCTCCTTATTTAAGCCAAGAAATAAACAAGCCATATTTTTTTCAGTATTTTCAACAATACTAGCATGAACGATCCCTGTTTGTAATTCCAGGTAATATTCTTCTACATAATTTTTCTTTGTTATAAATGTGTCATTTTCTTTAGCAAATCTCATTGATAAGTTGGTGGTACAAAACAAACACGCATAGCAGTTTTAAAGCAGTCCAAGTATTATGAACATTAGCATGATTTACACGACAATATTCAGACCACCAAAGTGAAGCAAATTCTATAAACTCGCAAGTAGTAACACTAACACGCATATTATCAGGATATCTTAAACATGCAAAACATTGATCTACTTCCAATTCCCATGTAATATATGCATCAGGATTATATCTACCCTCAAAAGGTGGAATATTTAGCTTAAGCTTAGAAACATGATCATCAATACGTACCGGTGGTCAAGCGTTGTGGTATTAATGCCGACGGTGGACAACAGGTTGTTCGACATACTCATCGAACTCATCCTCATCTTCATAATCGTACTCACCATCCTCTTCATATCCCACGAAAGCGTTAGCCGTGGTAGCAGCGACAACTGGTGGTGCAACAGCTTCAGCGGTTGGTGCAGCAGCTTCAGGGGTTGGAGCATGAGGTGGTGCAGCTGCATCAGGAGCAGACGAACTAGCAATATGTTGTCCCGCGAGTGGAATGCGTTATGCAAGTCCCACGTTGTCGGGTAAACGCTGTTGAGGGCGTGGTGCAGTAGTAGGTGCAAATAACCTACTAAGGACCTCCTGAAACTTGGCATCGAGTTTGTCGTTGAAGGATTTCTCTAACAATTCTACCTTGTCAATGGTTTCATTGAGCTTTAGGTCAACATCCTCCAGTCTTAAATCAACATCTTGCGCACGTCCTACCAACAACTTGGTGAAGTGAGCATGCATCTCTTCATTTTTCATGTTTGCCGGTTCAAGAGGTATATCTGCCATGGTTATTCCTTAAAAGCACATATGTGTATGCTCATGAGTACGGAAATATGGTGGAAACACGCGTAATCCGTCAAGCAATATACAAAGCTCTTACAAGTTCTTACCAAATAGTAGAAAAAGGTGATGTGCAACCGCAAGGACCGGTGGTTTCAGAGATTGAACTGAGCAATTACCAGGATTAACACAATGCACGTGGAAATCTGTGGAGCTTTGGGAAGGCTTAGCAAAGGAGGTTAGCAATTATCAAAACAATAATGCAAGGTTGAAAAGATGCTCCACGACGGTACCGTGCTGGTCCTAGGCTAGACCGTACTAGAGACACGAGTCTATAACACTAACAGTGTCACAAGGAGACACAACGATCAATGGTGTGATGATATGGTGCTTTGAAAAGCAAACTGAGATGCCCAAAATCACTATGATGGCGAGTGTCTAGAACTGATCTACAGGGTCTAAAAACAGGATAGCCTCGAAATGTTTTGTCGAATTTTTTTACCCTTGCTCCAGAAAGCGCGCAGGTGCCAAAAAATGTCGCTATAAGGGACGATGGAGAAAAGTGATCCCCAAGGACTAAAACTAGTATAGCCAGAATTTTTTCGGAGGCGTTTCCAGACTTTTTTTGCTCTCCTTGACTTGCGGCCAGAACTTTAATTCAGTGGAATTGGATTACAGGACTGAACAATATGGAAGGAAAAAAAGGAATGACAACTCTACTCAGACCCGTGCCACGGCAGGAAAACTGATCGGATCCGTGTCACAGTAGGAAGGTGGTGGCAGAGTCTAGGGTTTATGGTGGCAGAGGTATATGGTGGTGGATGTATGGCAATGGCGGTCATCTGCGAGTGTGGCGGCGGTGACTCATGTGACCAGAACTCAAAACTCTAAGGGACGAGACACTAAGACTAGCAACACGACACGACGATGCAGACACGAATTCAACGATGCAAAACTAAAAAGACAACGCAAGGAGAATATTGGTGATAGGATATATCTAACTCTAATTGTATTTTTGGCTTTTTCGTGGGCTATAGGAAAAACAGATCTACACTAGGAAAAACTGTAAAATCTCACCAAGCAACCTGAAATCTGATACCACTTGATAGGGAAAAGGTGTCTGAATTTTTGATGAGACGATGATAGTCCATTTGGGTGGAGTTCGATCTTGACAATCCGACTACACGTGCGAGCACGAGCTCCAATGCAATCGCTAGGCCAATCTCCTGGAGGTTACCGATCTTGCAGAATCACGATCAGGCTAACCAGTGAGGGTCTTAATTCCTACCTAAAATTGAGAACAAGTAAGAACTAACATTGCAATCAAGATATTGTGGATAAAGATGAAAGCTTTATTGAAATCGGTGGGATCCTGAATAGGTGCAAAGTATAGGAAGGTGTCTGCAACACTCAAGTCTTGGCAAAGTTGCAATGATGGCTAAGTTTTAGTCTAAACAAAATCCGAGTTTAAAGTGACGGCTATGGGGGGTATTTAAGGAGGAAAAGGTGGGGTTTCGGCCAGCCATAGGTATGGTTGCCGAATCCAACCCTAGAAGGCCTTTTCCCCTCAAACACGGACTCTAAAAAGTGGCTATTTAAATTCCAGCGAAATTAACATGGGCCTGGCACAAAATATAGGTGATGCAACACCATATTAAGCTATGGACGAATATATGAAGTAATATTCTTGAATATTTCATCCAAGTCTTAAATCATCATTATGGTGGCTTCAAAGTTCTGAAATCTCCACTTGTGGCGTCTTTTTCAATCCTCACATGCTCGCTGCCATCTCCATGCATGGCCATGCTCCAATGCTTGTCCCTCTCGTCTATGCTAGATCCATCATTCCTAAGAGTAACAAACACATCTGATTTAGTGAGCATGATATTCTCGTGTAGATGGAAAATAGTTCCAAGAAACGAAAGTACCTGACAGTTAAGTTGTTTGGCATAAGCTCGAGTGATAGGACCTTGTATTTGTGTAGCTGTAGCTATAGCGGTTGTATCAATAGATGGGATGTCCTCATCATGTTCCAATGTCTCAAGAAACCAAGGATTCTTGGAAAGGTGTTTCCAAATGAATGACTTGGGTGAGGTGGCATTTATACTGTGAATTAAGATCTATAGAGGTAGATCCTAGAGACTCATAGGTTTGAGTCAGAGTACATATCTAGATAAGATATTGAAGAAGTTCAATATGGATTTTGCTAAGAAGGGGTTCTTACCAATGGCGCATGGAATCTGACTTAGTAAGACTCAATGCCCAACATCGGCTGATGAGCAAAGTCAGATGGAGAGGATCCCTCATGCTTTCGCAGTAGGATCGATCATGTATGCATTAATATGTACCAAGCCAGATATTTCCTATGCTCTAAGTGTAACGAGCAGATATTAGTCGGATCCTGGTGAAGGCCACTAGACAACAGTAAAGAATACCTTTATGTACTTGAGGCGTACTCAAGATGAGTTCCTAGTTTATGGCGATGAGGAAGAGCTAGGTGTAAAGGGTTACACAGATGCTAGCTTTCAGACCGACCTAGATGACTCGCACTCGTGCTCCGGCTATGTGTTCATAATGAATGGAGGTGTAGTGAGCTATAAAAGTTCCAAGCAAGAATTGGTGGCCAATTTTACTATGGAAGCTGAGTATGTTGTTGCCTCAGAGGCGTTAAAAGAAGGGGTTTGGATCAGAAATTCTGTGATTAAACTCGGGGTTGTTTTGCTTGTCCAGTCCATTGGACGTATACTATGACAATACTGGTGCTATTGCACAAGCTAAGGAGCCACGGGCACACCATAAGAACAAGCACACACTTAGGAAATTTCACCTGATCCAGCAGTTCGTCGATCGTAGAGAAATTAAGCTATGCAAGGTACACACATATGCAAATTTTGTAGCCCAGTTGACCAAGCCACTTCCACATCCTAAGTTTGAGGCACACGTAAGAGCGATGGGCATGATATGCCTAAGGCCTAGAGATGCCTGAGTGTTCGAATCTAGTGAAAGTGGGAGACTCTTAGGAATGATGCCCTAGAGGCTCACATTCTGCCTTGTATTTGTAACCCAATATCGGGCTTAGAGATAGTTATATGTGTTACTACAATTGTTGTAGGTGTGGAACCACATACTTGCATCTAGCTATAGCCAGTTTGTCCTTAGTCGTTAGAGGTTGGGAGGAAAACCCACTGCCGAGACTAATTTGTAAGTCGGAATATGACAATGTTTCACGTGTCATGAGCATGGAGATGCTATCCGCCTTGCATTGGCTAGTCGGAAGAGATACAATAGATGGACTAATAAAAGGTTAGTAGGACATGAGCACACTGTCATACGCTCCAACTAACACAATGGAATCCTTAGTGTCGTGGTGGTGTCATGGAAGATGCCATGGGTAGGCTAAAGATAGAGCCAATGTGCACTAGTGGTATCCGGGGAGGGATAGTGCGGTGATTCCGCACACTCAGATCTCTATTATGTGGATCAATGGTGAATACAGATGCTCCTTGAGCTGTATTGAGGAGAGGAAGGAGATGAATCTATCCTTCTCTTTAATCTCACCCTAGGGTTTTCCTTAACCAAAAAGACCGACCTCCTCCTTGGAGGACCTAGCTCAGCTTATAAAGGGGTGGCCAGGTTACACTTAGGGCATACGTGGCCGGTATATTCTCTAGAGATGCTCTTCCTAAAAATAGTGCTCTCCTTTCGTATGTCGTTAGCCTCTGTGAGGCAATGCCAGAGTCCATGTTGTCTACCCATTGGCGGTCAAACATCGTCATGCTCGTGGGCCTGTGCATTGTCTCTATCTCTCTAGATCTTGTTCCTAAGGTTGTGTCTACAAGGAAACCCAATAGAGAGATAGAAATGCTAACCTTGGAGATGATTCCTTCCTTCTAGTGTATGTCAACCTGTACCTCAGCTCTAGTAAGGATCACCCAACCAAGAAGGTACATGCAAAGAGAGAATATCTCACTCTTCGTGCTGACATACCACATATGTTGGCCGAGTCTTCCCGGTGCTGCCAGGCTTAGGGTAACCCGGTCGTAATCCGTCCAACCCTTCTATGACTCAGCCAGCTTACGCTTTGGCCTACTTATGCCTTAGTGGACCTTTTTATTATATCTCGGCTTGACCCTACCTGGGGTCATCCCCCAACATTAGTCCCCGAAGCTAGGTGTGGTATTATCAGCCTTAGCTAGAAAGTCCACAACAACTTCAAACTTATTCGAATCCTTGTCCATCTTGCCGATATACGTATATGTCGGCCTATTTTGAGTTTAACTCGGATGCACCGCTTGGTGACTTGATAATCACTTTGCCCTTCCTTAGCTCTATCCGAGATACAACTCGTTGGCCGGGTCATAGTGTCGCATCCGGGGTATCCCTCTTAGATGCCTATCTTCTCGCATACTCCTCCTTGTGTCCTATGTGGAGGGTAATCATTACCTTTGCCTCATTTTAAGGGTCGTGGTAGCAGTTACTGCCACGTGCTCTCAGGGGTTACTATGCCCCCATCGCATCGTGGCATGCCCCTTTGATGACCACAGAGCCACGATATGCCGTTTGACCTTCTATGCCATGTAACCCTCTGTGTGGCTTGCTTCTCATGCGGCAATTGGTGGAATACACGCCCGCATTGTGTGGCTAGCGGGAGTTACTGATCCCACTACCCATGATCTAGGGCGTGGTTAAATAGGGGAGCGGGGAAGGTCCTTAGTCACTTTCCCCCACTCGCCTCCTCTTCTCCTTCTTCCTTGCGATGCCGCTGCCGCTGCTTTCTGCTCCAGCGATTGCGCCACCCCTCTTCGCTCTGTGCTTTCTTTCCTCGCCGCTGTGTCGCAAATCGTCGCTGCCACTGGGCCTTGCCAATCCATTCCTCTCTCCCCCTCATTGAGATCCACTTTAGAGGAGTGGGATCTGGAGATGACACGGGAGGTTGTCGCCGTTGATGAACACGAGGAAGGCAGCGCCGCCCACGAGCGTGGCGCCTCGGCCGGATCCAAGGTCACGCCGAGGGAGATCGATTGGATCGTGCGTACGTGTCAGATCCCCCCAGGGGTCAGCTACCGCCTCCCCGGTGATGAACATGCTCCTGTCCTCAAGGATGGTGAGTTCGTCGTTGTTGTCTCCCATTTTGCTCGCGGCTTGGGCCTTCTAGTTAGTATTTTTTCAAGGACTTTCTTGAAACTTTTGGTTTGCAACCCCATCATCTTCCTGCAAACGCCCTTGCCTCTCTGTCCGCATTTGCCTCTAGCATTGAGGGATATCTCGGACTTTGTCCTGATGTCAATATATGGGCCAAGTTCTTCTAGTTCAAAGCTAACATCGTCCCCAACAAAGAGCTTCACCCTAGTGAGAAATCTTTAACTCAGTGCGAGGCGGCATCCATTTCACCCTAGAAAAGTTCTATCTTTCCCCAGATTACCGGCCTCGAATCTTGCAAAGGGTGGGCAAAGACGTTCTTCTACGTGAAGAACGATACCTCGACCGACATGATTCGGCTTCCTGCCTTTTCAATCGGCGTCCCCACTAGGAAGAATTGGGACCTTGACCCCAAGAAGAAAAACAACCTCGTCAATCTTGTGGCGAAGAGAATCCTTGAGCTGACGGATGCCGGGTTAACTGGATAAGACGTGATGCTTACCTTCATCTGCAACCGAGTTTACCCGCTGCATAAACGCAGCCACAAGATCTGCTACATGAGCGGACACCTCGATCCCAACTGAGTTTCCTCGGTCGAGCTATCCGATGCTCAAATCCATCGCCGAGTCAAGTCCATCTTCAAGACAATCTTGGTTGAGGAATGGGAATGGGGGATGGAGCCCTTCAGCTGAGATAGGCATGTTCCCAAGGTTCGTCCTTCGAGTGCCTCCTTTCCGAGTTATATTTTATGTCAGTCTTTATTACTTATTTGACCTTCCTATGCTCCTTTAGACAGAAATGTCTTCAACAAACGACTGAGGACACCCAAACCCCTGCCCTTACTTGGGGCAAGGATCAGGATACCTTGGATCCAGAGGAGCCAGACTCTGAGGAGTTTATGCCTATCTCGGACTCTAGCTCCGACCAATCCTTTGGTAAGACTTCTGTCTTAAAGGATTGGACGGATGATGACGATGATGATGAGTGTGAGATTCTCGAGGTATTAACCCAATGCCCACCTCATACGCCTATCCAACTGGTCCCACTCCAGCTAAACTGGCTAGTCAGGTGCATAACACGCCTCCCATTGCCACGGGAGGTCAAGACACGGTGAAGAAGCGCGCCGCAACCTCGGCTCCTCCAACCGAATCTTCCCGGGTCGGGAAGAGGGTTAAGAAATCTGTCAAGAAGCCCGTGACCCGGAGGCCTCCTGTGCCCAGAGTTCCTCGAGCTGTGTCCGGGTAAACCCCTTTCTCCGAGTTACTTTTGTGCTTTGTAGTCCTCCTTTCCTGTATTTCTCGTTTATCTCTTTCTTATTTGACTTGATCTTTTTCCCTATTTAACTTTACAGGGCCACCATGGATATACCCTAGAGCAATTCCAGCATCACCTCTCCCATCCATGAGGGACCACCTTCTTCTCCTCGTGACGATGCTCCTATTCTCAGCCCAGTTCAGGAGAACTCCCCCACTGCGCCAAATAATAGCCCATCTCGGCGGGAGGAGGACAACATCAGTATAGTTGGAGGGGGAGCCACGGAGGATGTGGTTATGCTGGATCAGCAGGGT
Source organism: Avena eriantha (assembly GCA_910589775.1). Lineage (NCBI taxonomy): Eukaryota > Viridiplantae > Streptophyta > Magnoliopsida > Poales > Poaceae > Avena > Avena eriantha. The sequence continues at coordinate 183,905,158 of OU342740.1, read as the reverse complement.
GACCTCTCTGCTCCCTAGCGACAATAAGAAGATCTTGGCACCGGCAATACCGGTGCCGAAACAATTTCTACCGAGGTGCCGGAAACTCTGGCACCAGTTCAACCTCAGACTTAGCCTTAGTCTCAACCATCTTCCGTGTCAGCTCCTACTCAGCAGCAGCAAGCACCGCCAGCCTTGCCTGAGTCTCCCAAGAATCGGCAAGATGTTCAGCCTCAGTAGAGCCCACATGCCAAATCTCCATTGTCCTCTCAATCTCGACACGCACGAGCCTCTGCAGTCGACTCTCTATCAGCGACTTCCTAGCATCGGGCCAAATCTACTGTCAAGGTGAAGAAAATTGCCGAGGTGACCAAGGAAGTACCGGAGGGATTAGGTGCTTGATCTAGGCAACACACTATTGCTTATATGATGCAATAGGGGAATGCTACTTCTAGCTCTGCTCTATATAAACAAATCACATTGCATACCAGCCCGACCGCTGCAAAGGACGCCTAGTAAGCAGCTCACGGGAAAGTCTTAGTCCTGACTCAGACTTTCAGTGGTGGTGGTCTTGGCTCACTCGCTGAATATGCCGAGAACTGGAATAATGCTGAGTACTTGGAGGTTAGGTACGAGAATCCATAGAACTTCAGTCCTGCCGAGATAGGCGCAAAGATGTATACTGCCAGCAAAGCTACCAGTGATGCTGGCCAAATGATGGAGGTAGGCATCTCGACTATCTCCTTTATGTTTGCGTAAGTATATTTGTCCACAATCCCTAGTCCCTGAGCCTTCGGGGGAGTGAGATTTCAGTCGGTCGGATGCTCTTATTATTAAACTTGCGCAATTTTTCTTTATATTTTCCTCAATTCCAAGGTGTTTCAATTTAGCTATTAGTACTTGGGCCAAAGGTCCTGTTATGTTCGATTATCTAGCCACCTAGATCCGGATCGAGTTTACTTAGTTCGAATCTTGAGTAGAATTTTAATATCCAGCCACCTAGAGCTGAGTTAAGTTCCACTTTACTTAGTTCTTGAGTAGCTTCGAATATCCAGCCACCTAGGGCCGGGTTAATTCCCCTTGACTCGGTTCTTTAGTAGCTTGGAATATCTAGCCACCTAGAGCCGGGTTAAGTTCCACTTGACTCGATTCTTGAGTATCTTCGAATATCCAACCACCTAGAGCCGGGTTAAGTTCCACTTGACTCAGTTCTTGAGTATCTTTGAATATCCAGCCACCTAGAGCTGGGTTAAGTTCCACTTGACTCGGTTCTTGAGTAGCTTCGAATATCCAGCCACCTAAAGCCGGGTTAAGTTCCACTTGACTCGGATCTTTAGAAGCTTTGAATATCCATACCACTTAGTGACTAACAATTGTTCTTTTCAGATCACCACCAACTAGCGTACTGTCGAATTCTAGCGGCTTCTCGATGCCCATAAGGAGCTTTCTAAGAAGCATAAGGCATTGCTGCCGGAGCTAAAGAAGAAAAGTAAGTCTTTGTCTTACTGCCTTCAGTTTGGTTCCTTTTGTTTTTGACTTGCCAAGCTAACTTATCACTCGGATTTTGCCAGCTGATGTGGAAACCAAAAACAAGGAGTTGCAGAAGCAAGTGGCCGAGCTAAAAGGTATGTTTCCTCTTGCCCTTTATCATTTGCATCTCTTCCTTCTGGCTCGGTGGGTAATTATACCTCGGTTCTGCCGGGTCAAAATCTTTTCAGTGTTTCTTTAGGATTGTGTTTCCATGCTTGAATTGACGCTTCACTTTCTCGAACAAGTAGGCCAGCATCAGGCTCAGCTGAAGAAGAAATATGATCAGATCTCTCGGCTCCGTGCCAAAAATGAAGAATTGACGAAGCTTTATAAAGTCGAGCTTGGCAAGGTTGATCAGGCCTTTGCTGAAGAGGACTGGCTTAAGACCCAACTCGAGAAGGAGCAGGATCTAGTCAAAGAGACCAAGGTCAAATTTGACTCGGTGAACCTTGAGCTGGAGAATCTCAGGAAAAAGGCTACTGCTTGGTTGATGGAACTCACCCGAATCAACAATGTCTTATCTCGTGAGTTTTCCCCTGATTTTTTTCTTATTTGACGACATTCCTCTTATGTTTCTGTTTCTTTTACTAATTTGTTCCTTTTGCTTGCCTCTCAGGCAACTTTCCTGAGTCCCAAACTCGTGATGCCACTGCTATGCAGAAAATTCGAGCTTAGAAGGGTGATTCTACTGGTGCCTCTGCGGCGTATGACATGGATGACTCGTTGGTCAGTCTCTCGGCTCGGGTTAAACTGATGAAGACGTTCGGGTTAGATCTTCTGAATGCTGCCATCCGGATTTTCCATGTCCTCTGGCCACAAGAAACTGCACCCAAATGCCCCTCCTAGTGGCCGAGAAACTGATGGAAAGTGAGACAACTTTAAATCTATGGTGGGAGTCCGCCGCACGAGTTGGTGTCGACATAACTTTATCCTTCGTGCTATCATGGTATGACGGTATCAATCTAGACACACTCTTGATCATGTGCATCGGCTCTAGGTAGACAACCGACCCAACCTTCATCCAACAACGCCAGACTTGAGCCTATCAGTTAATCCAATATGGCAATATCCATGCTTGGACTGAGGGGCCGAGCTTTCTCGATGAGGTGGAGGATTAATACGTCGAGGAAGGTGCTGATGAAGACCAGAAGGACCCTGAGGATCCCAAGGCAAACCCAAATGAATAAGGGGAAGCGGAGGTTCCTAATCCCGAAGTTGTTGTTCCACCTCCTGCTGTGGATGATCTGGCTGCCGCCGCTCCTTAAGCGCACAAACTTAAAACTTTGTTAAATCGCCGGTATGCCGGGTGCAGATGTATGAAACAGTTTAAGTTATTTTTCTACCATTATGATGTTATGTCGAATCTATTTGGGTGAAGTCCCCGAGTTTCATTTTCTTGTTCTCTCAATCTAATGACTCGACTCGCGTCTACCATTATTCGGCGTTCGACTTACGAGTCCGAGGTAAAAAAATCAAATTAACAACACTTGAAATTATGAGGATTAGCTCAAAATGATTCGGCATAATAGTAAAGAAATTAAATACAACGGTTAGTCCAAAAACAAATGTCGGCTCGATTATGTTTCCTTCCTTAGTCGTTTTTCATGTGTTTAGCATTTTCAAGCTTGTTCTCTTGCTTGCCATGAAGCCAATCTTTTTGGACAGCAGCAAGTCGAGGAGTTAGCCTTTGGTGCCGACACATTACTAGCTCAGCTAACGGGTAAGAAATTTAAGCCAGCCGACATATTAAAATGTAAATATAGAATAAAGACAATTATTACTAAGGCAGTCCCCGAGTTTCTGCTCGAGGTGCCGTGACATATGAGAGTTCGAGATACATACACTTCAGCTAAGTGTAAAATGGACGAAGAAGTGCTACATTCCATGGCTTTTTGACTCTTCTCCTGACATGTTCGCCTTATGCTTCTCCTGTGGTTGGGCATGTATAAGATAGTATGCATCGTTGTGCAATGCTTTGCGCATGATGAATGGTACTCCCCATGGAGGTGAGAGCTTATGCATGCCGGCAGTGCATTGCACTAGCCGAAATACAAAATATCCTTCCCGGAAAACTTGGGGGTTCACTTTCCGGCTATGATAACGACAGAGGTTTTGTTGATATATGGCGGATCTAGACAATGCTAACTCTCTTGCCTCTTCTAGCAGATCAACATCATTTTGTCGGGCTTCTTGCACTTCAGCTTCCGTGTATTGGTTGACCCTAGGCGAATCATGCTCTATGTCGGCCGGTAATACAGCTTCTGCCCCATATACCAAAAATAATGGTGTATAGCTAGTTGATCAATTCAGAGTTGTCCTGAGGCTCCATAGTACTACTGGGAGTTCATCAATCTAGCACCCCGCTGATCTTTGTAGCGACTCAATGAGCCGGGGTTTTATCTTGGATAGTACTAGCCCATTGGATCTCTCCAATTGCCCGTTCGATGCGGGGTGTGCAACTGATGCAACATCAAGTCTTATCCTTTTATCTTGGCTGAACCAAGCAAATACTCCTTCACCAAAATTTGTGCCATTATCTGTTATGGTACTATGTGGGTACCCATATCTCAGGATAATTTCCTTGAGGAATGGCAGTGGGTCCATCACACTTTCTGATTGGCTTGACCTTAATCCATTTTGTAAACTTGTCCACCATGACTAGGATATGAGTCATATTTCTATGAGCCAGCATGAATGGTCCAACCATATCTAAACACCATACGGAAAATGGCCAAGTGATAGGTATTGTTTTGAGTTCAGAGGATGGCATGTGTATCTTGCTCGAATACCTCTGACATCCTTTGCATTTGCTCACAAGGTCCTCAACATCTTGTAAAGCACTAGGCCAATAAAATCCATGCCGGAATGCTTTGGCGACTAAAGCTCTGGATGAGGTATGATTCCCACATTCGCCTTGATGTATATCTCGGAGGATCTCCTGCCCCTCTGCCGGATCAACACATCGCTGAAGGACACGTATGCCACTTCTTTTATATAACTCAGCATTTATTATGGTGTATTCCTTTTCTTCTCTGAACTTGCCTGGAGAGTACCTCATCGCTTAGCAAACTCCCATCTTTCAAGAAGCAAAAAATTGGCTGCGGCCACGCTGGTATAGTACGTGCCGGGAAAATCTCTTCATCCACTTCCATTGTGTCAGCCGATATAACTCCTGCCGGGTTAAGCTAAACAGTCCCCGGGTTCTATGAGACAGTCCCAGGGTTTGCCGAGGTAGTCCCTAGGTGTGCTGAGGCAGTCCTCGGGTTACTCGAACTGTTCCCCCAATCAATGTCCATTGGGACAACCTCGGATCTAGGATTGGCCAGTATATAGATTGACTCAAACTCTAGCGATGGTTTGATAGATGGTTTTCTGAGGTGCTCCAAAGCTACGCCCGGCCTGATTGCTTGCCGGGATGAACCAAATTTTGATAATATGTCGGCCGCATCATTCTCATCTCGAGGTACATGATGGAGTTCACATCCTTCAAAGTACCCACAGATTATTTGCACGTAGAATCTATATAGAGCCATATTTGCATCCAGAGCATCCCAATGCCCCAAACTTGCTGTACCACCAAATTCGAATCACCAAACACACTGGATCTGACGTATTTCAATTTCTTTTGCTACATTTAAGCCATGGACAAGTGCCTCATATTTGGCAACATTGTTTGATGCTCTAAAGTGAATCTGCAACACATGTCTCAGCTAGTCTTTCTTAGGGGAGGTAAGCACTACTCCGGCACCTAAACCATTCTTAAGATTTTATCCGTCAAAGTGCATTATCTCGAAGTTCGAATCAGGCAATGGTGGTTTATACTGCATCTTGGCCCAATCCACAAAAAAGTCGGCCACTGCCTAGGACTTGATTGCATCTCACCTATCATATTGTGGAGCATATGGGGCTAACTCAATTTCCCACTTGCATCTATGTTACCCATTATCTCGGATATAGGTGCTTCACATATCACCTTTATGGGGTGTTCTTCAAAATAATGTTTAAGCTTTTTGGCTGCCATATACCATTTTCTGATAATGGGGATAGTTTTGCTTCGAAGCGGAAAGTACCTCGCTTAGGTAACAGACTGGCCTATGCACCGACTTACCTTCCTTGTCACGCTCCACCACTACCACACAACTTATGACTCGGTTGGCCGCTGCTATGTAGAGTAACATCGGCTCTTTGGATAGTGGTGAGGCTAACATTGACATAGAGGTTAGCATCTTTTTTAATTCATGAAATGCGTCATTCGCCTGCGGTGTCCATATGTATAGTGACCTCGGATCGATAGAGATCTAAGTCCCTGTGATTAACATGCTAGTCCCTGGATCAATAGCTAGCACTCACAGTCGATGAATATCATGTAAAACACAAGCCATTATTACACGAATAATCCAGAGTATAGTTATTACATCTTTGCATACCTTATAGCTAGCTCAAAAAGAACAGCAAAAACTTAATAAAAACTTGAGTTCATCAACGCATCAGGCTAGTTGAGTGAAGACCCCCGATCCCTACACACATTTCAATCTTCGGATTCTGCACATAAAACGTGCAACCAATAAGTTGGGTCAATACTTTGAATGTATTGGCAAATTATACCAAGAAAAGAATAAGACTAACTCTACATGTAAGGCTAGGAGTAGGCTTTGGGGTTCATTTGCATTAAGCCAATTTTCTCTAAATAAGATGAAAAAGGGGAGGGTTTTACCCTACTTTGTAAATATTGTTTAAGTAGTATAGGGTCGAGTGGAACACGAGAATATTACACACCAAGTGTCCAATCAACCTAGCACTTGGATATTACGCACCAAGTCCCCAAAATCCCACCCATTGGCGATATTACGTACGCCATGAGGTTTTAGAAAACTTTAAGTTTGGAAAGAGAGAGGAAGATCCTTCAGAGGCTCCATCCTTCAGATGCTCAAAGTGCTCTTTTCCGTGAACTCGGCTGATCGATCAGATTGCAATACTCTCGAGAGTTCGTGGACTTTACCCACAATCCACGATTAAGTCCTTTTACAGACAAGACCATGGCAAGGCTTTCCCTTAGTAGCCCCTCTACCAGCTGGATCCAACCGTGCCAAGAACCTCCAAATGTTGGTACCTCGGTGAGGTTTTCTACTAAGTACTAGGCCAAGACAGAGCTCATATGTATTGTGGTTGTACTGGGAGCTTCTGAATTCTGAAACATGGTAGACTGCGGCCGTCGTCCACCAAATTCCACTCGTTGACCCGACAACCATTTTGCCGAGAAGAAAACTTAGTTTTACTTTGAAGGAGGTTTTTGAGAGGAAAAGGTTCGCTCGAGAGAGCTTTTATGCTTAGAATTTTTTAAGTCTTTCGAACCCCCAACGATACTTTATGTATATAGCATAGCAAGCAGTACTTAGCAAAAATAGGGGTAACCTACTAGAAAGGAAAATCCCAAGTATAAAACTATCATGGCATACTAGAAAATCATCGCACTTGCAAAATATTTCCAAGTAGATCTACCAAAACATTCCTACACATGCATGCTACAGAATTTGAAGATCAAAACATACATAGTCAAAACTAGGATATAAATATGAATAAGTGGTGTAACTTGCCTTAGTTAAATTTTATGACGATTACTTCAACGTAGAACTTCACTGGCACTCCGAACGAAATCTAACGTGTAGAAAAATAACACTAATAAAGAACTATTACAAATAAATAAAGAACCAAACAAAACAGAACACATAAAATATTTTGCCAAAATCATTTTAATTTTTTTGTCCAAAAGCTTCCTACAAACATTATTACATGTAGATGACATGACAAACAAGAATTAACTTAATTTGATTTTTATAATTTTATTTATGCTCATAATGAGTATTTAAAGTTCAAAATTACATACGCAGATAATTTATTCATAAATTGGAAAACTCAACGCCACTAGATAGATCTCAAAATTATGAAACTAACGCAAAAGGATTTAATTCAAACGGAGGTGTAGAACGTTTATTATGATTTTTGCAAGATTTAGTGTTTTTAGCATCTGAAAATTACTGAGATAAATCTGGAGGGTCGGATCTAGATCTGACGGTTACTGCTCCTCATTCAGCGGGATCGGCTTCGAGTTAGGCGTGGCTCTGGCTTCGACTTGGCGCAGCTCCAGCTTCGACTCCGCGTGACGCTTTTTCCTTAATACGGTACATGAGAAAAACTACGATGCGACCGCGTGTTTTATTTTAACGATCTATTCTACATGTATACAAAACACCAAACATGCTTTTATATATCATAGGACATGGTGACAAGGTCTAAAATCAAATTTAAGTATGGCAGAGTCAAAAATTTGGTAATCAGCAAAACTTGTATAAATGGATAGGTAATTAATTTATGAATCTAAAGCAAAAAAATCAGATTAAACCGAGTTGTAGAACTATTGTTATGAATTTACAAAGTTATTACGTGAGCTAGTACAATTTGTACGAACTTGATCGATCATATGGTCGCAGTACGCGCATGAAAAACATAAGAAGACGACACATGACAAGGGATGGGATGATAAGTTGATATCTGTTGGGTACTTGTTAGTAATTAAACAGGTCTAATCTCAGCTTTCTGCAGGAATACGAACGGCCGCAGGATGATGCTACGTACCAACGCGGTCAGTGGTCGACGACATGAACGAAGACAACGCAAAAACAATCATCTAGAACGGACGTCAAGATCTGAAGATATGTAATTTGTAAATTGAATATGAGCTAGTACCATGCATAAGACCGAGCGACCGGATCTGCATGCTGATCACACGCATGGAAAAGAAACAAAAGAGATACTCTCACTAAGTAGTAAATCTAATCGTGTTTGACTACTAGGAGACCGGCATTACCAAACGGTGGGGGTGAGGTGATCATGGTGACCAGTGGACGTCGGCGGTGGCAGCTTCGGTGGTCAACGTTAGAGACGCTCGGGTACTCCTCTGTCTTGGCGAAGTGTGCGCGATGTTCAGGTTCTTCTCACAGTCGCTTACGTGTGCTCAGCGATGAACGGCGGTAAAGTGCGATTGGTTTCCGTGACCTCCGACAAAACTCCGGCGACTCCTCCCGGACATCCTGGTGCACTGCGGCGCATGAAAAAAACAAATCAACGAGACGCTCCAAGCCAAGAATAGAGTAGATGGAAAAAAGAGCAGGAGCGCTGTCTGCCCCGAGACCTGATCCGGTAGAATGAAAACCGCCACGTGTATATAGACCTGGAGATCTATATATCCGTAAGGCTAAAAATACGACGTAAGTCCATATAGTGGATCCCGAGAAGCTCAAAACTATTTTTATTACAATATTATTTTACATTTACAAAAAAATATAACTAGGTTCTCTAATTCGCTTCCCGCCCACATGTCTAGCCTAATCTTCCCATGACGACATCATCCGCAGCACAACTCTGATAAAAACATTAGAAGCAAGGGGTGAGTACGATAAATCATACTCAGCAAACTAACCATACACGCAATCATATAAATTGTAAAATAGACTTTGCTTTACAGAAAATAGGTGAATAAAGTTATTACGCAATTTAAAAACACATGGTGCCACACATGAAAGTAAGCATTCCCCAACCCGGGAGTTACAGGGGTTAATATTAACGCTTTTAAACTCTGCAGAGGGTTACTCCGACGTCAACAGCCTCAACTTGAACCACGAATAGAAGAGCAAATCCCTTTGACCCACTAGAACCTGAACACCTGAATTTACTTATGTCGATGGCTCCTACGGATCCATCACCGACACGTTCCGTTTCAGGGCCATCCCTAGCAGAGAACTCAGCCAGTCCCATACCTGGATTGTGACCGGTACAATACGATTACCTTTGTAGCACCAAGTTTTATATCAAAAAACATTCATATTAATTTTCATGTTATTTTCCAAATCTATATTCATGACAAATATCCGGTTCGTATCGGTGGCTCCAAACGGATCCATCACCGTATATCGACACCGATGTATTAGCCCACCAAATATTTATCGGAATATTCACAACTTCATATCAAATGGTATAACATAATTTAAATAAAAAGTATCTACTTCGCAAAATATATGAGAGTTGTATAAAAAGCTTGCCTTGAAAATAAAATCGAACCAGATCGATATATCAGAAACCCCGTAGCTATATAAAATACAATCGCAGGAATTCTTCTCAGCCGATGCACCACGTCTTCACATGCATAAGCTCTAGATATACAATCGTCCCTCCTAAATTCACCAGCGCATGCACCTCCCGCAACATCTATCCAATCACCTCCTCCAAAATTAGTTGCACCTCCTCCTAGATTTAGCAGTATCTCCTCCAAAACAACCTACGCATGCCTAAATATACTCTCAGCCGACCCATCTCTTTATTAGTTGGACCTTTCTATTTGTTTTGGTTTGTTTAGTACATATATACATGGAGAGCAATGGTTGGGCCAACTTTGCCACATTCTAGGCTCCGGTTGTCCCGCGGCGGGAGTTTCCACGTACAGATCCAGGATTTCGCTAAGTGTTAACGCATGTCCGGGAAGGGGGTCACACCTGGCGCCTACACATGGCACCTACCAACCTTGCACCACTCTCACACACATATGCTAGGGGCACATGCAAGTTTTCATGTGATTCCGACGCTCCGGTGGTCTTCCTCCGGCGAAACCCTAGACCGGGGGCCCCGGATCGTCTACCCCTATAGCTATCTCCGTACGAGGGTAGCCCGGTGGACCTTTCTATTTGTTTTGGTTTGTTTAGTACATATATACATGGAGAGCAATGGTTGGGCCAACTTTGCCACATTCTAGGCCCCGGTTGTCCCGCGGAGGGAGTTTCCACGTACTGATCCAGGATTTCCTAAGTGTTAACGCATGTCCGGGAAGGGGGTCACACCCGGCGCCTACCAACCTTCTTACCAACCAACCTTGCACCACTCTCACACACATATGCTAGGGGCACATGCAAGTTTTCATGTGATTCCGACGCTCCGGTGGTCTTCCTCCGACGAAACCCTAGACAGAGGGCCCCGGATCGTCTACCCCTATAGCTATCTCCGTAGGAGGGTAGCCCGGTGGACCTTTCTATTTGTTTTGGTTTGTTTAGTACATGTGTACATGGAGAGCAATGGTTGGGCCAACTTTGCCACATTCTAGGCCCCGGTTGTCCCGCGGCGGGAGTTTCCACGTACAGCTCCAGGATTTCGCTAAGTGTTAACGCATGTCCGGAAAGGGGGTCACACCTGGCGCCTACACATAGCACCTACCAACCTTGCACCACTCTCACACACATATGCTAAGGGCACATGCAAGTTTTCATGTGATTCCGACGCTCCGGTGGTCTTCCTCCGGCGAAACCCTAGACCGGGGGGCCCGGATCGTCTACCCCTATAGCTATCTCCGTGGACCTTTCTATTAGTTTTGGTTTGTTTAATACATGTGTACATGGAGAGCAATGGTTGGGCCAACTTTGCCACATTCTAGGCCCCGGTTGTCCCGCGGCGGGAGTTTCCACGTACAGATCCAGGATTTCGCTAAGTGTTAACGCATGTCCGAAGCTGCCGCCGCCACCGCCCGATTGTTTAGGTTAAATACCCCCTCTTCTTTCATTCCACTCCGCTGCCTCCTACTCCTCCTACCCAAAGCAGCCGCCGCCACCGCCCGTCTGAAGCAGCCGCCACCCGAAGCCACCGCCCGCCCGAAGCCGCCGCCACCCGGAGCCCCTCGGCAGCTCGAAGCCGCCCGCAGGTAATCTCCAAGCCAATTTATTTACTGTCGGCGTGTGCGCGTCGTTATTCTATGTGGGTGTGGCAGGATGCCGAAGATTCGCGTGGTTATTTTACAATCACCAATTTATTTATAAATTACATATACATTAAAATTTTAGTGGGAAAAAATAAAACAACTGTACCCAAACAAAAAAAGACTTAGGCCGACGGCATTGCCGTCGGTGTAGGGGGATAGACTCGCTAGGCCGACGGCCTAGCCGTCGGCGTAGCTACGCGCCTAACGCCGCGGACCGCCCCGTCAGGTGGGCCGTTAACTGGGGACACGTGTCCTCCTGCGCCGACGGTATAGGGAAGGCCGACGGCAACCGTCGGGCTATAGTATGCATACGCCGACGGTATATTTACGCCGACGGCGGCCGTCAGGGATTTTGATATACGCCGACGGTGTTTCTACGCCGACGGCCCCTTTGCCGGGCTGACGAGCCCGGGAACCTTCGCCGACGGCCCCGACATTTGGCCGTCGGCGTAGGATTAGGCCGTCGGCGTTTTTAGCTTCTGCCGTAGTGCTTGCCGACATACACCACGCCCGGTCATCTCAGCTTCCTCTAGAAACCAGCCACGTTGAAGTCTCATGCAAAAATATCTACTAGGCTCGGTGCACACGTAAAATTGTTGTATGGTGCAACTAGCTTAGCTAGCTACTACTCCACTTTTAAACCCACGGCTCGTACTAAATACTATTCTTTGTCTACATCGGCACATGCACTAGTACTACTAGGTTACATGCACACCCACAATCAGATTTTAATTACACTACGATTAACTCCTCTAAACTTTCATGACATACAAACATTAACTCGTACTTTAAATACTAGAGATTAGCAAAATTCTAAGCAATTAGAGGTATTACATCCTTCTCACCTTATTAGAATTTCATCCTCAAAATTCAACACTACAACATTAGAACAAATTTAAATTTTATGAAACAAACATGCATGATTTATTCTAACCAACATTATTCAAATAAAATATTTTAACAAGAAATTAATCCATGAATCTAGCAAATTATCTCTATATCAAATAATTTTTCTAAACAAGCAAACATGAATCAATGTTAGTCACAATTCTATCTAATGTCCTACCCCTTTTTGCCCACGTCCTAAACCTATAGCTCTGATAACACTTAAACTGTCACGCCCCGAGACCCGGCCCGGTAGAATAACAACTGCCACGCGTATATAGACCTGGAGGACTATATACCATTAGGCTAAAAATACGGCGTAAGCAGATACACTGGATCTCGAGAAGCTCAAAACTATTTTTATTACAATATTATTTTTCATTTACAAAAGAATATAACTAGTTTCTCTAATTCGCTTCCTGCCCACATGTCCAGCCTAATCTTTCGATGACGACATCATCCGCAATGCAACTCTGATAAAAACATTAGGAGCAAGGGGTGAGTACGATAAATCATACTCAGCAAATTAATCATACACGCAATCATATAAATTGTAAAATAGACTTTGCTTTATAGAAAATAGGTGAATAAAGTTATTACGCAATTTAAAAATACATGGTGCCACACATGAAAGTAAGCATTCCAAAACACGGGAGTCACAGGTTAATATTAACGCTTTTACACTCTGAAAAGGGGTACTCCGACGTCGACAACCTCAACTAGAACCACGAAGGTACTAGAAGAGCAAAGCCCTTTGACCTACTAGAACCTGAACACCTGAGTTTACTTATGTCGATGGCTCCTATGGATCCATCACCGACACGTTCCGTTTTAGGGTCGTAGCACCATATCTGGACTGTGACCGGTACAATAGGATTACCTTCGTAGCACCAAGTTTTACATCAGAAAATATTCATACTAATTTTCATGTTATTTTCCAAATCTATAGTCATGATAAATACCCGGTTCGTATCGGTGGCTCCAAAACAGATGCATCACCGTATACTGACACCGCGTATTAGCCCACCAAATATTCATCAAAATATTCACAACTCTCATATCAAATAGTATATCATAATTTAAATAAAAAGTATCTACTTCACAAAATATATGAGAGTTGTATAAAAAGTTTGCCTCGAAAATAAAATCGAACTACATCAATATATCAGAAACCCCGCAGCTATATAAAATCCAATCGCAGGAATTCTTCTCAGCCGATGAACCACGCTGTCGCATGCATAAGCTCTAGATATACAATCGTCCCTCCTAAATTCACCAGTGCATGCACCTCTCGCAACATCTCTCCAATCACCTCCTCCAAAATTAGCCGCACCTCCTCCTAGATTTAACAGTATCTCCTCCAAAACAACCTATGCATATCTAAATATACGCTCAGCCAACCTATCTCTCTCCTTCTTCCTAGTTGCCTCTCTATTTCTCGCACTCGGTGCTCCCTTGGTGATGAGAAGGGAACAACAACATCACTAGCTTATTTATAGGAGAGATGGATATCGGTACAACCCATATCCTGCCGCTTTACTAAACCTAACTGTTGTCCAACATGCAAAGAGTACACGCATCACCCTTGCCGACCTACACCACGCCATGTTATCTCAGCTTCCTCTAGAAACCAGCCACGTTGAAGTCTCATGCAAAAATATCTACTAGGCTCGGTGCACATGTGAAATTGTTGTATGGTGCAACTAGCTTAGCTAGCTACTACTCCACTTTTGAACCCACGGCTGCACATGCAGTAGTACCACTAGGTTACATGCACACCCACAATCAGATTTTAATTACACTACGATTAACTCCTCTAAACTTTCATGCCAACGAACATTAACTCCCACTTTAAATACTAGTGATAAAATTCTAACCAATTAGAGGTTAACAAAATTAATTTATAGACTGAAAATTAGGGTTATTACAAGCGCTCGGAATCGACACGACCTCGAGCCCCGAAGCTATGGCGGCGGCGAGTGACGACGAGGAAGACAGTGGCGGCGATGCATCGGGCGTGGACGGAGGTGACGTTCCGGTGCTTCTATGGCTCGGGGAAGAGGGTGACAGGGTTCAACTCTCCTAGTCCAAGTCATGGGTCTGAACAACGTCGGTCTGTGTGCTCGCGAGCTGCTGCAATCCTTGGCTGGAGGCGGCAGTCCGGTGAAGCTCTGGCATGTACGTCTGCCTTCTCCCATGGTTCTGTATATGAGAAAGAGTGTGGCGAGGTGGCAGATCAAGGGAAAACGAGTAGGGGGGTGAATACAAGCAGGCTGGGGGCTCAGAACCTTGACTTGCGAGCTTCGGTATGAGCTCCTCCGGCGAGATCGATCTGGACGTCGAGATGAATATGGCTTAGGGTTTCAACAAAAATGAACAAGGAGAGGGTTGGAGTATTTTATGGACGGGATTTCGTGGAAGAGGGACAGAGAAATCAACCGGAATCGGGAGATTTTGCCGGGATTTAGTTCAGTTCAAAACAAACTCGTCGTGAGCGAACTCCTCCAGAGGTAGGAGATGACACGTGGGCCAGCCCATGTTAGTGCAAGGAGAAAAAAAAGAAGAGAAAAGAAAAGGTGAAACCGAGAGAGATGGTCACGTACTCAGGTGGCTGTTCGACTTTATTTTGACTCGCATGCACGTACGGAAGGACCTGGGTTCATCGTGTCAGGTACGTACGTTCTGACTTATTTCTTTTATATGGAAAATGGAATATGACTTATACTATGTCAATTTATTTCCAAAATATTAAGAGAGAACTTCTGAATAAAAACAAATAAGTATACATAGCCTAGGAAAAATATACTCCAAGCTAGACATAATTTTTGAATGACTATTGTGATATGATATTATAAACTATATTATGGCTATATTGGACCGTTCAAACAAAATCTAGGATTTTAAACACTACCAAATTGTTTTGAAACTCCAAAGATAGTTATATGGAAAATTTCCAACTTATATTACAAAGATGTCATTTTATCTCCTCCTGGTTGATTTATGTATTTGGAAAAGTCAAGCAAGTGTCTCAAAAATCCAAATAGCGTATATAAGATGCGAGGTAAAATAATTTAGATTTGTGTAAATGTTTCCTAACCAATATTTATATTTTGGATAGTCATGTTTATTCACTCTTTTCAATATGGTTTAGGAATACTTTTAAACAAGTCCTCAAAAGATTTATTTCATTCAAAATCTTCAACAAGGTCAAACAATTCAGTCAACTCAATTTATTAAATTTTAACATTCCAAATTATAAGAATTTTGGGATGTTACAGACTACCACCCTTAAAAGGAATCTCGTCCTCGAGATTCGACGAGGCTAGCAAGGAAGAAGGGTTTGGGAGAAACTAGGGTGCTACCACCCTTGAAAGGAAGTCCTTGTCGGACATGTTGGGCTCTTAGGTATTCCTCCATGCTCACATCACATATATGTAAGGTTCAATGCCTTAGAATTTCTTCAAAACTCAAATCTTTAGGAGGTCTTGGTGTCCTTGTTTTATGTCTTCCACATATGAATGAAAAACAAGGACGTCTTGGTAACACAAAACGATGATTTCTTCTTGTCATCCTTGGAAGATTTCATGTGTGCTTCGTCGTGCGAGGGTTCATTAGGTGTTGATTGATATGGTTGTCCATCTTCTTTGCATCCACAATGATGTCATCTTCTTTTTCATTTTTCTTGCTTCGTGGGTTTAAGATAGAGAAGATTAGAATATAGGGAGAAGAAGATATAGACACTCCATACAAACAAACAAACCAAACAAAACATCAAATCACGCCAAGTTCACTCAAAATATTTTTTTTTCATGCAAGAAATTGCTATGAGAGGGAACAACATTGGAGGTAAGCATTTATCATTGTGCTTCCTAATCCTCGAGGCACTTGCATGTTGTTTATCTTCAAGGACTTGTTGCATCCTCCACCATATGAGTGTTCTTCTTTTGATCCACTTGGTAGAATTTCAGCTTGGCGCCCTCATTCAAGTTCTTTGGTTTGTCTCCATTCTTCCGCCTGGAAGATTGAAGGTAGGGAGAGTAAAGTCTAGCAAGAAGGACATAGACAACCCACACAAACAAATTTTGTATTGAAAATAAGTTTTATTTGTTGTTGCCAAGAAAACCAAAAAATGATATCTCACAAATCACCACATATAATCGTAGTGTAGTCTATTCAAGTTTGGTTCCTAATGGATCACGTGTAACCATGATCTTCATAATCTTCATTGTCTTTGAGGTGTTCGGTAATTAATTTTCACCCTATCAAGGTCTTCGAAGTATTTGGTACTTGTAGCTTTGAAGTCTTCAATTCTTGTAGCTTTGGTCTTGGAAAATCACTCGTGGAGATCTTCAAGTCCAGACTTGAGAGCAACATTGAGACGATCTTTTTTGAAAAGGTAGTCTTGAGAGAAGTTTCTTCTTGAAGTGCATAATGGTCATCTCTAATGTTAAAAAGAAGAGACTTAAGAATTTTAAAACTCCAAAGGTAGATAATGAGAAGTATAAGAGTTTCCTGAAATAACTTAGAAAATATTACTCCTAAGGTTTTTCCGATGCTAGGGTCACGATCTACAGTCAACTTATGCTCTGTTACCATATGTAGTGACCTCGGATTGATAGAGATCCTAAGTCCCTATGATTAACATGCTAGTCCCTGGATCAATAGTAGCACTCATAGTCGATAAAGATCATGTAAAACACAGGCCATTATTATACGAATAATCCATAGTATAGTTATTACATATTTGCGTAGCTTATAGCTAGTTCAAAAAGAACAGCGGAAACGTAATAAAAACTTGAGTACATCAACGCCTCAGGCTAGTTGAGTGAAGACCCGCGATCCCTACACACCTTTCAATCTTCGGATTCTGCACATAAAACGTGCATCCAACAAGTTGGGTTAATACTTTGAATGTATTGGCAAACTACATCAAGGAAAGAATAAGACTAACTCTACATGCAAGGCTAGGAGTAGGCTTTGGGGTTCATTTGCATTAAGCCAATTTTCTCTAAGTAAGAAGAAAAGAGGAAGAGTTTTATCCTACTTTGTAAACATTGTTTAAGTAGTATAGGGTCGAGTGCAACGAGGATATTACGCACCAAGTGTCCAATCAACCTAGCACTTGGATATTATGCACCAAGTCCACAAAATCCCACACATTGGTGATATTACGCACGCCATGGGGTTTTAGAAAACTTTAAGTTTGGAAAGAGAGAGAAAGAGCCTTCAGAGGCTACATCCTTCAGATGCTCAAATTGTTCTTTTCCGTGAACTCGGCTGATCGATCAGATTGCAATACTCTCGAGAGTTTGTGCACTTTACCTAGAATCCACGATTAAGTCCTTTTACAGACAATACCATGATGAAGCTTCCCTTAGTAGCCCTCTACTAGCTGGATTCAACCGTGCCAAGAAACTCCAAATGTTGGTACCCGGTGAGGTTTTCTACTAACCTAGGCCAAGTCAGAGCCCATATGTATTGTGGTTGCACTGGAAGCTTCTAAATTCTAAAACATTGCAGACTTCTTTGAATCCTGGGCGACCGTCCTCCACCCAAATTCTACTTGTTGACCCGACAACCATTCTGCCCAGAAGAAAATTTAGTTTTATTTTGAAGGAGATTTTTGAGAGAAAAAGGTTCGCTCGAGAGAGCTTTTATACTTAGAATTTTTTTAGTCCTTCGAACCCCCAACGATACTTTATATATATAGCATAGCAAGCAGTACTTAGTAAAAACAGGGGTAACCTACTAGGAAAGAAAATCCTAAGTATAAAACTATCATGGCATACTAGAAAATCATCACACTTGCAAAATATTTTCAACTAGATCTACCAAAACAATCCTACACATGCATGCTACAGAATTTGAAGATCAAAACATGCATAGTCAACAACTAGGACATAAATATAAACAAGTGGTGTAACTTGTCTTATTTAAATTTGATGACGATTACTTCAACGTAGAACTTCACTCGCACTCTGAACGAAATCTAACGTGTAGAAAAATAACACTAATAAAGAACTATTACAAATAAATAAAGAACCAAACAAAATAGAACACATAAAATATTTTGCCAAAATCATTTTAATTTTTTGTCCAAAAGCTTCCTACAGACAATATTACATGTAGATGACATCACAAACAAATTAACTTCATTTGATTTTTATAATTTTATTTATGCTCATAGCGAGTATTTTAAGTTCAAAATTACATACGCAGATAAGTTATTCATAAATTGGAAAACTCAACGACACTAGATAGATCTCAAAATTATGAAACTAACGCAAAAGGATTTAATTCAAACAGAGTTGTAGAACTTTTATTATGATTTTTGCAAGATTTAGTGTTTTTAGCATCTGAAAACTACCGAGATAAATCTAGAGGGTCGGATCTAGATCTGACGGTTACTGATCCTCCTTCAGCGTGATCGGCTTCGAGTTCGGCGTGGCTCCGGCTTCGACTTGGCGCAGCTCCAGCTTCGACTCCACGTGACGCGGTTTTCTTAATACGGTACATGAGAAAAACTACGATGCGACCGCGTGTTTTAATTTAACGATCGTATACAAAACAACAAACATGCTTTTATAAATCATAGGACATGGTGACAAGGTCTAAGATCAAATTTAAATATGGCAGATTCAAAATTTTGGTAATCAGCAAAACTTGTATAAATGGACAGGTAATTTAATTATGAATCTAAAGCAAAAAAGAATCATATTAAACCGAGTTGTAGAACTATTGTTATGAATTTACAAAGTTATTACGTAAGCTAGTACAATTGGTACAAACTTGATCTATCATATGGTCGCACTACGCGCATGGAAAACACGAGAAAACGACACATAACAAGGGATGATAGGCTGATATCGGTTGGGTACTTGTTAGTAATTAAACAGGTCTAATCTCACTGCAGGAGAACGAACGGCCGCAGGATGATGCTACGTACCAACGCGGTCAGTGGTCGACGACCTGAACGAAGACAACGCAAAAACAATCATCTAAAACGGATATCTAGATCTGAAGATATGTAATTTGTAAATTGAACATGAGCTAGTACCATGCATAAGAACGATCGATCGGATCTGCATGCTGATCACACGCATGGAAAAGAAACAAAAGACTCACTAAGTAGTAAATCTAATCGTGTTTGACTACTAGGAGACCGGCATTACCAAACGGTGGTGGTGAGGTGATCATGGTGACAAGTGGATGTCAGCGGTGGCAGCTTCGGTGGTCAATGTTAGAGACGCTCGGGTACTCTCCGTCTTGGCGAAGTGTGCGCGGTGTTCAGGTTCTTCTCACGGTCGCTTACGTGTGCTCAGCGATGAACGGCGGTAAAGTGCGACTGGTTTCCGTGACCTCCGGCAAAACTCCGGCGACTTCTCCCGGACATCCTGGACGCATGAAAAAAACAAATCAACAAGACACTCCAAGGCAAGAATAGAGTAGATGGAAAAAAGAGCAGGAGCGCTGGGAATCGACACGACCTCGAGCCCCAAAGCTATGGCGGATTGGCGGCGGCGAGTGGCGACGAGGAAGACAGTGGCGGCGATGCGTCGGACGTGGACGGGGGTGACGTTCCGGTGCTTCTATGGCTCGGGGAAGAGGGTGACAGGGTTCAGCTCTCCTCGTCCAAGTCATGGGTCTGAACAGCGTCGGTCTGTGTGCTCGCGAGCTGCTGCTATCCTTGGCTAGACGCGGCAGTCCGGCGAAGCTCCGGCATGTACGTCTGCCTTCTCCCATGGTTCTGTATATGAGAAAAAAAGTGTGGCGAGGTGGAAGATCAAGGGAAAACGAGTAGGGGTGAATACAAGCAGGCTGGGAGCTCAGAACCTTGACTTGCGAGCTTCGGCATGAGCTCCTCCGGCGAGATTGATCTGGACGTGGAGATGGATACGGGTTAGGGTTTCAAAAGAAAATGAACGAGGAGAGGGGCGGAGTATTTTATGAACGGGATTTCGTGGAAGAGGGGCAAAGAAATCAACCGGAATCGGGAGATTTTGCCAGGATTTAGTTCAGTTCGGAACGAACTCGTCGTGAGCGAACTCCTCCAGAGGTCGGAGGTGACATGTGGGCCAGCCCATGTTAGTGCAAGGAGAAAAAAAGAAGAGAAAAGAAAAGGTGAAACCGAGAGAGACGGTCACGTACTTAGGTGGCTGTTCGACTTTATTTTGGCTCGCGTGCGCGTGCGCAAGGACCTGGTTTCATCGTGCTAGGTACTCCTCGTTTCAAAATATAAGATGTTTTAGTTTTATTAAGGGATGTATCTTGCTCTTTTTTACTGTTTAGGTTCATTTAAATTTGGATTGAATCTAGACACTAAAAGGAGTATAAATACACTTTTTTTAGAAAGCTGAAATATCTTATATTTTGAAACAGAGAGAGTACGTATGTTCTAACTTATTTCTTTTATATGGAAAATGGAATATGACTTATACTACGTCAATTTATTTTAAAAATTTCAGGAAAGAACTTCTGAATAAAAACAAATACGTATACCAAGCTGGACATAATTTTTGAATGACTATTGTGATATGATATTATAAACTATATTTCGGCCATATTGGACCGTTCAAACAAAATCTAGGATTTTAAACACTGCCAAATTGTTTTGAAACTCCAAAGGAAGTTATATGGAAAATTTCCAACTTATATTACAAACATGTCATTTTATCTCCTCCTGGTTGATTTATGTATTTGGAAAAGCAAGTGTCTCAAAAATCAAATGGCGTATATAAGATGCGAGGTAAAATAATTTTGATTTGTGTAAATGTTTCCTAACCAATATTTATATTTTGGATAGTCATGTTTATTCACTCTTTTCAATGTGGTTTAGGAATACTTTTAAACAAGTCCTCGAAAGATTTATTTCATTCAAAATCTTCAACAAGGTCAAACAATTCAATCAACTCAATTTATTAAATTTTAACATTCTAAATTAGAAGAATTTTGGGATATTAAAATATGAACTTATCCAACTTTTTCATTAACTGATAGAGAAGCCTTTCTCCCAGCCGACATACGAACTGAATCAATGATGCCAGGCAACCTGTGAACTTCTAGACATCATCGAGACACTTCGGCAATTCTATTTACTCGATAGCTCGGATTTTAGTTGGGTTCGTTTTGATACCTCGGCTAGACACGAGAAAAACGAGTAATTTTCCGGACGGGACACCGAATGCGCATTTTTCCGGTTAAGCTTCATTCGGAACCTCCTTAAGTTCACGAATATTTGCCGGATATCATGTAAGAGGTTATGACTCTCTTTGGTTTTTATCACCACATCATCAATATACACTTGGATATTTTTGCCAATTTGATCGTGTAATCATTTTTGCATGGATCTTTGATACGTTGCCCCCGCATTATGTAAGCCGAATGGCATGGTACGATAGCAATAAGCTCATATAGGGTAATAAAAGCAGCTTTTATTTGATCAACCAGGTTTAACGCTATCTGGTGGAAACCAGAATACGCGTCTACCAATGATAAGAGCTCACACCTAGCGGTCAAGTCAATGACCTGATCTATCCTCGGCAGAGGGAATAGATCCTTTGGACACGCTTTGTACAGGTCCGTGTAATCAATGCACATTCGCCATACCACAGCAACATTCGGATCATCCTTTTTCTTTTCCACCAGCACCGGATTAGATAGCCAGTCCGGGTGAAGTACTTCCATGATAAACCCGGCTGCAAGGAGCCGAGCTATCTCATCCCCTATGATTTTTCTCCTATCCTTGGCGAAGTGGCGGAGAGGTTGCTTCACCGACCTAGCATCAGGCCTGACATGCAAAGAGTGCTCAGCCAGCTCCCTCGGCACACTTTGCAAATCCTCTGTGGACCAAGCACAGATATCCCGATTCTCTCAGAGGAAGATGATGATCTTGCTTTCCTATTCGTTATTCAGCCCACACCAATAGTCATGGTGCGCTCTAGGAACTAGTCGTCAATTCGAACTTTCTTTGTGTCCTTTGTTGGCTCGAATGAGACGCTCCCATGTGGGTTACTCAGTGCCGACATACTCAGCTGAGCCGACTGAGCCAGTGCCACTGCATCATCGATCCTTTTGTTTTACTGCGCTATCACGAGTGACTCGGCCAAATTTGATCCGGTCAAGGCATATTGCATAGAGCGCCTATAATCTCCTGCGACGGTGATGACCCCATTCGGCCCTGGCAGTTTCATGTTCAAATATCTTATGTGACAACTCTCCATGAACTTGGATATAGCTGGCCCGCCCAGTAGTGCATGGTAACAACTTTCTAGATCCAGAACCTCAAACTCTAGGTTTTTTGTCTGACAATTCTCTCTAGTGCCGAATAAAACATCTATCCGAACCTTCCCGATTGGCTCACATGACAAACCCGGCAAAATGCCATGGAATATGGTCTTAGTCGCTTGGAGCATGTTTTCCGAGATTCCCAACTTATGCATTGTGTCCTTATACAGTATTTTGATACTGCTGTCATTATCAACCAACACCTTGGATAACTTGACATTCAGACTCAGCCCAATGAATGTCGGATCAAGTACCAGAGCGTACGCTCCAGGACTCGGCATGATCTTGGGGTGATCCTTTATACTCCATGTGATTTCTTGATCTAACCAGTACATGTACTTTAGTACTACTAGCATAACCGCATTGACTTCCATATGTCGCCTTTGCACACTTTGTCTATCGTTCTGCTCTATGGTGAACACACAATAGCTCTGATAGTGCTCCCTATACTCATTTTTTCCACCTCGACCGACATTTTCATAGTTCTCCTGATTCTGGTCCTCCACCCTATGCACTTCCCTTCTTTCTTGGTTCTCATTCCTCGGCGGGGGTAGCGGTAGCATCATTTGTTGCATTTGCTCATGTGAGCTGTGGCTGCCGAGGTGCCTGAGGTGGTGCCATGTTACCTTGTCCAGCACACTGAAACCATTCACATTACCAGGTCATATGATTCGCCGGTTTACTCGGGTTGGGCATGTGAAATTTACATGGCTGATCCAACATAGTCTCATAGGTATATCTCGGCCTGTTTCTTTTTTCTTGCCATTTCTTTTTTCTGTTCATTGGTCCAAGTTTTCTTGCCATCATTCCTTTTTGTCCACTGTTTGCTACTGTTCTTCTGTCATTGATTACTCCCAGCTTCTGGCTGATCTTGAGTCACTGCAGCAACATGGTTCGAATTGTACCGATAATCCGGCCTTTCATCTCTTCTCTTGCCCCGGAAATCAGTCCACCGATATGATGACCTGTGCGTCACACCCTGGATTAGGGCTAGACAAATCCTAGACCTGTGTCTGATATAATCCTAACCTAAATCTCCAAAGCATATAGAGAAATAATCGGTAACATTACAGTGACCCTACGACACAAAAATTATCACAACAAGCTCATAACTGAGCAAAGAACCAAATTATTACAAACAGAGGTCACTGACCACAAACATCAAACAACATAAGGCAAATTATGATATTAAGTATAGTAAACTTAACAAATGGCCTAAGAGGCATGAAGCATAACAATGACGTCCCAATCCATAGATTCCAGGCTGTCGACCGGGAACCCAAGCTACTCATCGATGTCGATGTTGTAACGAACTCATCTTCTATGGTAACACTTACCTGCTGCAAAAGTATCAACAAAGCAAGGCTGAGTATAGGGTGTACTCTGCAAGACTTATGGCTGGTGGGGTTATTTTACATAAAGCTAACTTTCTTTATAAAAGAAGTAGGAGAAGTTCGACTAAGTAGAACATTTTAAAGGGGATAAGAAAGCCATATCACTAGCTTTGATATTATTTTGATATCCACCAAACCTTTATTAGATGAACCTACCAACTAGGATCACCTCCTCGATCCCCGATAAAGCATCCTTAAGCACACCTCACTTCTCTTGTTACGTTTTACGATTAGGTTATTCTTCTCTATGATCTTTAAATTTGTTCCCAAGTCGTCCATAACCGTGGATATGGCTTTTCGAAAAGATTATTACCCTGCAGAGGTGCACAACTTTACCCACACGTACCAACCGATTCTTAGTGCTAGTTAACATTAACCCTCTTCCTTGGAAGGCCGGCAAACAGTGGTTGACCATGACCTTTACCTTGCTTTCGCCGAGACCATGAGTCACGCCCTAAGGAGATGTCACCGTAACGGATCAAGTCCTGAAGTTTGTCCCTAGAGATGTGCACATGGTTCAAGATTACGGAGGCCGTGCCTCTCTTGTTTCCGGCCACGCTTACCTACCTATATGAATGCACCTCCTTCACCTCCTTCAAGAGTGACCAGAATGCATATGTCGAATGGAACGCCCTAACTATGTGACTCATGGAATCTACTAGGCAAGTTAGTTGGTCGAGGGGGTTTCTAGGCCCCCGTGTGGCTTTACGCTCGTCTTGGTTCAAGAGGCAAGAACTCAGGTCCTAGTGGTGGCAAGTATGGGACTGCAAAAACCACAACCTGACGTGGCCTCCCATACAAGCATTAGCATGTTTAACTTTCATCTCTGATCATACCACGTCATCCTATCCAAATAGGTTCATTCGCAGCTCTGATTCATCAATCGGATGAACCAGCGGTAACAACTAAGCATGGCTAAGCACAACAGATATAAGTAGCTCTAGCGAAGCTCATAAACCAAACCCTTGTTATGCTAGGAGCAGTGGATCAGGGATTATAGGCTAAAAAGGTAACATGCATCAAATAGGATTGATATATCTATCGATAAAAGACTTTAGAATCGTATGCACATGGCAAGAATGAAAAACTTTGGAAGCATAGGAGTTTATCATGTGTGGGGCTATGCTTGCCTTTGCCTGTTGATACTCAGATATAGAACTTCAGGTTCATCAGATGGACTTGTTCATCGATAACCTTCGATAGTGTTGATCTCGGTCTTCAATCTTGGACTCGATCTCATTGCTCACATCAACTCCGAGGTCTACAGAGAAGAAGCAGAAACACTTGAAAGGAAAGCAACAATCAACACATGGCATCGATGCAGTGCTCAAGCAAGGTTGATGATATGACAAGTTAAATTATGCTGAAAATGAAACCCTAGTACCTGCTTGGTCATTTTAAATAGGGTCCGAGGGGTACAAACCTAGAATAGGGGGAACCTCGAAATCACCTACGGGGTTCAATTGGTTCTTCTAATTAAACTTGTCATGTAAGTTGCCTAACAATGCATGATTATGCGTCTATTGTGTAGATCTCATTATTCTAAATATTTTGATATATTATACATATTTTCTAACTTAAAATGAATTATATGATTTTTCCCATTTTTAATCCATTTTTAAATCAATTTAAAACAATTAAACATTTTTTGGGATTTATTAAATTATTTTCTAGCTGGCCCCACATGTCAGACTTTTATTAATTTCAGAAATCATTTCCAAAAAGATTAAAAACCTGACATTAGGGACCCACCTGTCAGCATTTTATATATTAAAACAATTACATAAAACATTTAATAAAAAGAAAACCTTTATGACCTCATGATGACGTCACCCTGACATCATCAATGGAGGACCTCCTCTGTCGATCAAGGATCTCTCAATCCTTTGCGCACGGGGCTACAAGAGTAGGGGCGCTAGATGCGGACTTGCGCGCTGAGCAACTTAGCAACAACGCACCTCAAACTTGGTCACTAGAGACGGAAACAAGCAGTGGTAGCCAGTGGTCATGGGAAGGACGACAGAGAGAGAGGGAGGAAATGGAGAAGCTAGGGATAACCGGGATCTCACCCTGAGCGCGATGGAGGGTGCGGCGAGGCTGGGCGAGGTCGGTCGACAATGAATTGATAGCGGAGGCTGCGGCCAGACTTCGGGAAGGAGCTGTCAATTAGGGCAGTTGGAAGCTTCTCCGGCTCGGGCGCTAGGACAAGGAGAACAAGGAGAAGCAGGTGGTTCCAATGGTGGCCTTGGAACGGCGAGGGGAGCTCGAGAACACCGAGACACCGGCGATGTCTGGGGGCTAGGGTTCGACCACGAGGAGGAACGAGGGAGGGAAAGGAAGAGGGTAAGTGGGGCACGACTAGAGTGCTCCAGCGGTAACCAGGGGTCTTGTAGGTGGCCGAGGGTGTCAACACCCGGATTTTTAATCCCAGATGCCTGTTATGCCATATATCGCAATCCCAGGATTACCATTTTTGCGAGACATAACATATTGGATATCAAAGTACATCATCCATTACAAACCATAATAAGGTCTTACACGAATAAAGGATCTCATGATCCAGTCTTAATACAACAAGCAGCGGAATAAAATAATAAGCGTAGAGGTGGGGTCCATCTTCAGGGTCACAGGCAATGCTGACAATGGAAGATAGTCCTAGTTATCATAGCCGTCCTGCTGTCCTTCATCTTGGTAGTCTCCTTCATAGTCTGGCCATAGGAATAGCCAGGGACAAAAGCCATGAGTACTCTTCAACTACTCGCAAACTATCACTAACAAGTAAGGTAGTTCTAGTAGGACTGCTAACTCTAAGTTTATTTGTAAAGTTAAGTTTGAAACCTAAGCTGAGTTCAGAAACAAAGAAAGATAAAATAAGGTTCTAGAATCACTTAAGTTGGGAATCTAGTGTCATAGTCATGACCCTGTTGTGGTCAAGTCAAGATTTATCATTCATTTCATAAGTCATTTTGAAAACATCTGACAATGGAACAATATGGCCACTCCAACTGTCCATAACCGCGGACACGGCTATTCGAATAGTTTGACACTCTGCAAAGGTGGTACACTTTCACCACAAGATTCGATAGATCTGTCAGGGATAACCCTGAATCATCATACTTAGTATGCAGATAATCATACATAACCTTTCCTTTACACACCCTAGTATAAGCACCTCTCCTATGAGCATGGCCTCCCAACCATGACCATCTGTCATCTTGGGCACTGCATAGGTGGACAACATTGAGAGGTAGCCTCATCTCAAACCTCCCCCGTGAGGTAACTAATACTAATGCATATAAACTACCGGCTAAGCCTTACCCAATTCAGGTATTGTGGTTGTACGGTAAAATTTGGAATAGTATCGCATCCGAACCCAACCATCAGTTTTGAAAAAGGGCTAAGGCTCATGCCTCAACATTTTCATCATCATAAACCATTGGTGTTTCTCAACACATGTCAAAACATCTCAATAGAATGACTCATCATTCCAAGGTTTTCACAAGTCATTTTCACCAAGTAGTCCCATCCAAAGTGACTCAAGTTTTAGTTTAGCCCTAAACTACTAAGTTAAGAGTGTTTACTAACGTGGGATGCTACTGTCAATCTCATGCCATAGAATGACACCTAAGTTTAGCTACATAGGTCAAGTTTTATACTTTTTATGCTACCTTCAAACAAGTAAAGGATTTTGGTAAAGTAAAGAAAGTAAAGCTTGCAAATAAAATTTGGAGTAGGTATAAGTCAAAGGGTATAACCAAAGCATGCCTAATGCATTTACTTAGGTTATGTAGTTTGCAAGGTCTAGCTTGCATTGTTAATGATGGCTTGCCTTGTGTAGTGTAGTGGTTGAAGTTTTCTTCCTCCTCCTCTTGGTAGAACTCCTCCTCCTGGAAAGCTTGGTCGGTACAATCGTCTATAAATACATACGGGATACACAATCACCAAACAAAGCTTAACTAGTCTACTTAGCACACTAAGGAACACATTTGATGATCTATTATCATCACAAGCATCACAAGGTTTAATTAACTAGCTTCCTTCTTTTTATTTGAGAAAAGTAATTTCTACTCATTGAAATTAACTAAGATTTAATATCCTCCAATTAAAATATGGGATCATGTGGACACATGTCATCACCACATATTCTAACATATGGGAATGTGATTTAAATGTTGGATCACATTTTAATAAGTTTAAGTTGAATATTTAATGATTTAAAGTGACTAGAAATGCCTATATAGCATTATTTTGGTACTAGTCCAAAGTCACTGCATGCAAACCTTAATATTATTACATATTCAGATAGGTATGGTTAAATGTGATTTTTGAGAGTTGGAATCATCTCAAAAGATGTCGTGGTGGTGTCACGGCAGATGCCATAGATAGGCTAAAGGTGGGGCAAATATGCACTAGAGGAGTCCAGGGAGGGATAGTGGGGTGATTCCACACGCAGATGCTTTCTATTCTACAAGTTCACTAAGTTTACAGATGCTCCTTGAGCTGTATTGGGGAGAGGAGGAAGAAGAGGTTCTCTTACTCTCACCACTACTTTCGCCTCAAGAACCAACTACTCACCCGCCAACTCCTTCTACAGAGGCCCTAGCGCTCCTTATATAGGGGAGCCTAGGTTCCCAGTTAGGGCATACGTGGAGGCATATTCCTGGGAATATGCCCCTCCCAAAATAGCAAACCGACCGGGTCACCTTTTGCCCTCGTAAGCCATGCAGAGGCTACTTAAGCCTCTGCGGCGCCAGCGTCAGCCGACATAGGCTGCATCACCTTTGTCGGCGACGCCTCGCTAGTCCCTCCCTATGTTCGCTTCACTCACGCTCTAGTGCACAGAGGTCACCTTTTGACCAACGAGATACCTTCATTCTCTTGCAAGCCTGGTATGATCCGGTCCCATGGGTATCTGCATATAAATTACAAATAGCCCGCCGGCATACGACATACGTCGGCCGGGACACAGTCAGGTGGACATCCTCCAGTTCGGGTTACTCCGTGAGTCGGCCTGCCTTGAGGTGACCCGGCCAGCTTTCGCTTTGACCCTGCGGTACCTCGGCTAACTCGGCCTTTATACCCCGGCGTGACCGTACCCGGGGGTATCCCCCCAACATTAGTCCCCGAAGCTAGTGCGGTCTTAGCAATTTCAGCCGCTAAGGCCACGGCAGGTTCAATTTGTTTGCTCCCTTTTCCGAGTTACTCTATAGCTCGGATCCTGTGGTGTAGCATCCCCTTGGCACATTCCGAGTTTTCACTCGCTGGCCGGGTTACTCAACGGTTTTCCATGTTATCCTTCCTTCTCTCATACGCTTCCCCACGTCCTACATGGAGGGTAATCACCACCTTGCCTCATTTTAAGGGCCTGTGCCAGTTACTGTATTCATTGTCAGGAGTTACTGTTGCAAACGTCGCGTCGTGGTTGCCTACTCGTTAACTGCATCACCACGTCGTGTCATGGGATCGCCTGTTTCATGTGGCCCTTCCTGTGGCTTGCCTCTGATTGGCTGATCCGGCTGATACACGGCCACACCATGTGGCCTCGATGCACAGCACGATCCCACTACCCACTGCTGGGGTGTGGTTAAATAGGGGTGGGGGCGTGCCCCTTGGGTGTTTTCCCCTTCTCGCGCCCCTTAGCCTCTCTGCTTCTTCTCCTCCTTACGACAGCGCCGCCACCGCACCATGCTTCTTCGCATTAGCCTCGCTGCCGCTCCCGCGCTGCTTCTACGTCACGGGTCCGCGCCAATCCAAGCCTCTGCCCCCACCTCCGATCGGGCCGTTGAGGACAGTGACCTGGAGATGACCGAGGAGGAGCTCACCGTCGTCGAGGAAGAAGAGATTGAGGAGGAGGGCGAAACCCTGGAGCGCGGTGCTTGGGCCGGTTCTTGGGTGTGCCAGGACGATCTCGACTGGCTCTACCACACCCGTCGCATCCCCGAAGGCGTGATTTCCTGCCTCGCCTCCGAGGAGCTCGCTCCCTCACCCAATCCGGGTGAGTTCGCCTGTCTCAATTCCAGCGCGGCTTTGACCTGCCCGTGAGTGACTTCTTCCACGATTTCTTCAACATCTATGAACTCCAACCTCACCATCTTCCGGCGAATGCCATTACATCCCTCTCCTCTTTCGCATCCGCCGTAGAAGGGTACCTCGGATTGTGGCCCACCAAAGAGCTTTGGATCTGGTTCTTCGGTTTGCGGAGGAACGTCATTCCGGATAAGGAGTGTGCCCTGGAGGAAAAGCACCTGACCCAATGCGGTGCGACCTCCATCTCACCCCAGAAACAATCTGTCTTCCCCCGGGTCACGGGGCTTGAATTTTGTAAGGGCTGGGCCCGGACCTTCTTCTATGTGAGGAATGGCATGGATGAGGATCTGATCCGGCTGCGCCCCTTCGCGACGGGTCCTCCGAATCTGGCTCTTTGGGACCGGGTTCCCAAGAAACCAACTGTCTTGGCGAATCAGGTCAATAAGCGGTTCAAGGAACTGAAGGATCTGGGGCTGCGCAACGAGGATGTGATGATCACATTCGTCCGCAGCCCGATTTCCCCCCTTCAGAAGCGCACACACAAACTTTGCCATATGAGCTTGCGACTTGACCCCAACCGGACCTCCTCCTTCGAGTTGAGCAACACTGAGATGTTCCACCGGGTCAAGGCCCTCTTCACAACCAACAAGGACTTCAGCACTGAGTGGGAGTGGGGGCTGGAGCATTACTGCCGGGACAAGCCTCCTCCTGCAATAAATCTCTTTACCCAATCCTTCTCTGAGTTATATCCTATGTCGGAGCATGCTGTTTATTTGATCCCTTTGCATTTTCCTTTTAGTTGTTTCTTCAGTAGACCATTGAAGATGGCACCGAGCCTTCCCTCAAATGAGGGAAGGATCGACTTGTTCCCGACGAGGAGGAGTCGGATCATGAAATGTTCTTGCCTACCCCGGACGCAACCAAGCGACCCTGTGGTAACTTCTCTTCCTTAAGGAATTGGCCTGACGATGAGGATGATTCCGACATTGAAGTGGTGGAGGTATTTAACACGGTGCCCCTTTCTTACGCGTTTCCGGCTTCAGCTAACCCGGCTGCGCAGATCCATGAAGATCCCCCTCTCGCTACGGGTGAGCCGGTTCCTGCCGCGTCTAAGAAACGGGCCGCTACCTCGGCTTCTTCTTCCAAGCCTCCCCAAGCAACCAAATGATGGAAGAAGTCCGCTGACAAGGCCGCCACCAAGCCTCTAACTAAGGCCATAGTCCGGAGAGCTCGAAAGCCCAGGGAGCCTTTGACTTCTAACGAGTAAGTCACTTTTTATAACTTGTCTAATTCTCTGCTTCATGCTTCTCTGTCTATATGCCTTTCTTTTTGTTGTAACATGTTATTCGTTGCTTGATTCGACAGGGCTGTGATGGAGGTTCCCCAGACCGGCTCTAATATCGCCTCCTCTTTCCGGCGTACCCCATCTCCCCCTCGTGGTGATGACACACGCCCACTGAGCCCAATTTAGGAGGGTTCAGCGGCTACTCCGGGTCATAGCCCACCTCGTCTAGAGGAGGGCAACTCGGAGCAGGGGGAAGTGGCCCGGCCGAGGTAGCGGATTCTCCCAACTCTTCATCGGCTCAACCGCAACCCGTCACCTCAGAGGTACCAGCAGAAACTGCAGCACCCCCGTCAACACAAGCACCAGCACCAGCACCAACTCCTTCTGCCTCATCCGATTCTTCCAAGACCTGGCGAGAAGACCCCGCTAGCACCAAGGCTGCACCCAAGTCCAAATCTGCAGCACCAGTCTCAGCCTCCCAACAGCAACCCAAGGCTAAGAAAGGTTCTGGTGCCACCAAGGCAACATCCATCGAGGCAGGACAGCGCATGCTCGCGTCCATGCTTCCGAAGAGAGATGCCTCCTCCGAGTCAGCTAGCAGCAAGCAACTTTCACTGCATACCAGCCCTGCTGCCGCCCAAGTTGCGAGGAGGGAAGCCCATGCCAAAGGCTTGGTTGCGCCTCACATGCTTAGTGGGGAGAGCTATCCTCAAGCTTTGATTGAATACGTTGACAATTGGAACAAAGCGGAGTTCGCCGATCCAAACGACGATCTCCCAGAGAAGTTTGGACCCGCTGAATTCAGCGCACAAATGAACACAGCAGCCAAGGCTATCAACATTGCTAGCCGGATGATGGAGGTACGCTACTCTATCTTTTCCTTAATACGCACAAGTACTTAGAGACATATCCATTAGTCCCCGGACCTCTGGGGCAGTAACTTGTTACTCGGCCGGATGCTCCTTAGAGAACTAGCGTAGCTCCTTAGTAGCTTCGAATATGCACATACCTAGAGCCGGGTTAAGTTCCACTTGGCCTGGATTTTGTACACTTCGAATATGCACACACCTAGAGCCGGGTTAAGTTCCACTTGGTCCGGATTTTGTACACTTCGAATATGCACACACCTAGAGCCGGGTTAAGTTCCACTTGGCCCGGATTTTGTACACTTCTAATATGCACACACCTAGAGCCGGGTTAAGTTCTACTTAGCCCGGATTTTGTACACTTCGAATATGCACATTGAGCAGACTTTGCTCTTTTCAGATCACTACCAATCGTCGAACTGCTGAGTTTCAGCGCCTCCTGGACTCACACAAGGTGCTGTGCTCGAAACATGCTGCTCTTCTTGCTGAGTGCGAGAAAAAGGGTAACTTTTCTCTTTGACTTCTCCCCCATCTTTGTTTGTCTTTTCCCGCCGAGCTAATCTATCATTCGGATTGCACAGCTAGAGTGGAGGCCGAAAATACAATTATGAGGAAAAACTTGGACCAGATAAAAGGTAATTCGCTTGGGTTACTCATTTTCCATGATTTCTCTCCTTTCTCCTGGGCTCGATAGATATTCATACCTCGGCTCGGCAGGGTCAACAAATCGTTGCAGCATCCCTTGAAGATAGTGTGTCTGTGCCTGATATGATGCTGCATTTTCTCGAACAAACAGGGCAACATCAGGCCGAGCTCAAGAAGAAGGATGATGAACTTGCCAAACTCCAAGCCAAGGATGATGAACTTGCGAAGCTCAAAGTAGAGATGAAAAAACTCACAGAGCTCCACAAGACTGAGATGGAAAAGGCTGGCCAAGACTTCACCGAGGAGCGAGAACGTCTCAGCCTTCAACTTGCAAAAGATCAAGAGCTATTGAAGGAGGTCGACGTCAAGCTTGACTCGGCAAATGTTGAACTTGAGCAGCTCCGAAAGAAGCGTGCTGATTGCACCAAAGAGCTCACTTGGATCCATAGTCATATCTCCCGTAAGCTCTTTTCCTTCAGCTGACATGTATTTCTCCGGATTAAACTCTTTTACTTATCTCACTTGTTCTGTTTTCAGGAAAATTTCCAGAGGGCGATGTCATTGCTTCTGCTGTCGTTGCCAAGTTTCATCAGCAGAGGGGTACCCCAACTGGTCCTGGCTCTGAGGGCATTCCTTATGACATGGAGGACCTGCTGGTTAGCTTATCCTCCCGAATTGAAATTATCAAGAACTATGGTTCGGGCATCTTGGATTCAGCCATCCGGATCTTCCGCGCACTTTGGCCCGGCGAGGATCCTCCGGAGGGGTCCACTGCTCTGATCAACAAATTGATGGATTGCGAGACCTAGCTCGACCTCTGGAGGGAATCCGCCACACGTTCCGGAGCTAAATCTGTCCTCCATTTTGTGCTCTCCATGTATGAAAAGCTAGATTTGAAGGTTCTCGAGCGCCTACGCACCGGGTCCAGGTAGTCAAATGACCCGGATTGGATTGCTCAGCGCAAGGCTTGTGCCCAGAACCTTATTCAGTTCGCCCCTGTCCATCAATGGAACGAAGGACCAAGCTTCCTCGACACCGTGGACGACGCGTACGTCGAAGATGGTTCGGGTGAAGAGGATGAAGCCTCAGATCTCGAAGACACCGAAGATGATGACGAGACTGAAGCTGGAGTTCCACCTGCTGGCGTTGAGTTACCTCCTTCTGCTGTTGCTGCTCCTTGAGCATAAAAAACACTTTGAAATTTATCAGATCCCTGGTATGTCGGGTGCAGATGTATTAAGCATACTGATTATGTTTTGCTACTAAGTTGTTCACGCCGGATTAACTTGGGCGTAGTCCCCGAGTTTCATTTTCTTGTTTCTTCAATTTCATGGCTCGGCTCGCGTTTACCTTGATTCGGTTTTGTGACTTACGACTCCGAGTTTCAAGAATTGGCTTAACAATACATGGAAACTTTAGGATTAGCTCAAAATAATCTAGCATGGTAAAGGTAACGTAAACATAGGGTTAGTCCGAACAATAAATGTCGGCTTGATTTCGTTCCTTTCCTTAGTCGTTTTTCGTGTGCTACGCATTTCCAAACTTGTTCTCTTGCTCGCCATGAAGCCAATTCTTGTTGGACAACAGCGAGTTGAAGAGTTCAGTTTTTGGTGCTCACACACTACTAATCCGGCTTAGGTAGAAGCAACTTAAGCTAGCCGACATAAAAATAAATAACAAACACAGAAGACAACAAATATTATTAAGGCAGTCCCCGAGTTACTGCTCGAGGCACCAAGATTTCATTGATAAACTGGATACATACACTTCTTTGTTAAGTGTAGAACAGACGAAGTAGGGGTACATTCCATGGATGCTTAGATTCCTCACCGGACCTGTCCGCCTTGTTCTTCTCCTGTGGTTGTGCATCAATGAGATAATAAGAGTCATTGTGCAATGCTTTGCTTACAATGAATGGCCCTTACCATGGGGGGATAACTTATGCATGCCAGCAGTACGCTGCACCAGCCGGAGTACCAGATCACCTTCCTGGAATACTCGGGGGTTTACTTTCTGGCTATGATAGCGTCGGAGATTTTTCTGATATATGACGAATCTGGACAATGCCAATTCTCTCGCTTCTTCCAGCAAATCAACATCATTTTTCCGGGCTTCTCGCACTTTGGCTTCTGTGTATTGGGTGACCCTAGGCGAATCATGCTCTATGTCGGCTGGTAATATAGCTTCTGCCCCATATACCAGAAAAAATGGCGTATAGCCTATTGATCGATTCAGAGTTGTTCTTAAACTCCACAGTACCGCTGGTAGTTCTTCTATCCAGCACCCCGCTGATCTTTGCAGTGGCTCAATGAGCCGGGGTATTATCCCAGATAGTACCAATCCGTTGGATCTTTCCACTTATCCGTTCGATGCGGGGTGAGCAACTGAAGCAACGTCCAGCTGGATCTTCTTATCCCGGCAGAATCGCGCAAATGCTCCTTCAGCAAAATTGGTGCCGTTATCTGTTATGATACTATGATGATAGCCATATCTCAGAATGATATCTTTGAGGAATGACACGGCTGTAGCCCCATCACATTTTCTTATCGGCTTTACTTCTATCCATTTGGTAAACTTGTCAACCATAACCAAGATATGGGTCATATTTCCTCTTGCCGGCTTAAATGAGCCAACCATATCCAAACACCATACGACAAACGGCCAGGTAATTGGTATGGTCTTGAGCTCCGACATTGGCATGTGTGTCTTGGTAGCATACCTCTGACAACCATTGCATTTTCTTACTAGATCCTCTACTTGCTCCAAGGCACTTGGCCAGTAAAACCCATGCCGGAAAGCTTTTGCTACTAAAGCTCTGGATGAGGCGTGATGCCCACATTCCCCCTGATGTATATCTCGGAGGATGTCAAGCCCTTCTTCCGGGTCAACACATCGTTGGAGGACATTCGTGACACTCCTTTTGTATAGCTCTACATTGATAATCGTGTATGCCTTAGCGCGCCTCTGAATTTGCCTTGAAAGTACTTCTTCATTGGGCAAAGATCCATCCTTCAGGAACTGGAATATGTCCAGTGCCCAAGCTGGTATGGCTCACGCTGGAAACACATCCTCGTCAATTTCCATTTGATCCACCGACATAACCTCTGCTGGATCACGCTATGCACTCCCCCCGGGTTTCCTGAACCACTTCCCACATCAATTTCCAGGGGCACAGCTCCGGACTCCGGATCGGCCGGTATATAGATTGACTCGGACTCCGGGGATGGCCTGATAGATGGCTTTCTGAGGTGTTCTAGTGCTACACCTGGCGGGATCGCTTGTCGAGTTGATCCGAGCTTCGACAGTACGTCGGCAGCCTCATTTTCCAGCCGAGGTACATGGTGAAACTCACATCCCTCGAAGTATCCTGATATCTTCTGCACATGAAATCTGTATAATGCCATGTTTGCATCCAAAGCATCCCATTGCCCTGAGACTTGCTGAACCACCAAATCCGAGTCACCCAAGCACTGGATCCGACGTATTCCAATTTCTTTTGCTACTTGAGTCCATGCACAAGTGCTTCATATTCTGCAACATTGTTTGATGCTGCGAAGTGGATATGTAGCACATATTTCAGCTGGTCTTTCTTGGGAGAGGTAAGCACAACTCCGACGCCTAACCCGGTTTTCGTTTTTGATCCATCAAAATGCATTCTCCAGTAATTCGTATCTGGCAACGGTGGTTCATATTGCATCTTGGCCCAATCTACGAAAAAGTCGGCCACTGCCTGAGACTTGATCGCATCTCTTCTGTTGAATTGTGGATCATAAGGGGCTAGCTCAATTGCCCATTTTGCAATCCGGCCGCTTGCATCCTTGTTGCTCATTATCTCAGATATGGGGGCTTCACATATCACTTTGATGGGGTGCTCTTCAAAATAATGCTTTAGCTTCTTTGCCGCCATATACACACCATATGCCATTTTTTGATAGTGAGGATAGTTTTGCTTTGATGCTGATAATACCTCGCTCAGGTAATAGACTGGCCTTTGCACTGACTTACCCTCCTTGTCGCGCTCTACCACAATCACTGCACTTACAACCCGGTTAGTTGTGGCTATGTAGAGCAACATTGGCTCTTTTGATAGTGGAGAGGCTAACACTGGTGCAGTAGATAGCATTTTCTTTAACTCGATGAAGGCTTCATTTGCCTGCAGCGTCCATACGAACTTGTCCGACTTTTTCATTAGCTGATAGAGAGGCAGTGCCTTTTCTCCCAACCGACATACAAACCGACTTAAGGATGCCATGCAACCAGTGAACTTCTGCACATCGTTAAGACACTTCGGTAATTCCATTCGCTCTATGGCTCGGATTTTAGTTGGGTTAGCTTCGATACCTCGGCTGGAGACAAGAAATCCGAGTAATTTTCCAGCCGGGACACCGAAGGTACACTTCTCCAGGTTAAGCTTCATTCAGAACCTCCTTAGGTTCACGAATGTTTTCCTGATATCATCAAGGAGCGTTTTGCTTTCCTTGGTTTTTATAACCACATCGTCAACATATACTTGCACATTTCGACCAATTTGATCATGTAGGCATTTTTGCATACATCTTTGATATGTTGCCCCTGCATTACGTAAACCAAAAGGCATAGTGCGATAGCAATAAGCCCCGTATAGGGTGATAAATGTAGTCTTTATTTGATCATCTGGGTTCAGTGGTATCTGGTGGAAACCAGAATACGTGTCTATGAATGACAACAGTTCACATCTAGCAGTAGAATCTATGACCTAATCTATCCTGGGTAGCGAGAATGGATCTTTTGGGCATGCCTTGTTCAGGTTCGTGTAATCGATGCACATACGCCAAACCACTACTACATTAGGATCATCTTTCTTCTTTTCCACAAGCACTGGATTAGATAGCCAGTTCGGGTAAAGTACTTCCATGATGAACCTGGCTACTAGGAGCCGAGCTATCTCATCTCCAATGACTTTTCTCATATCTTCGGCGAAGCAGTGGAGAGGTTGCTTCATCGGCTTTGCTCCAGGTCTCACATTCAAAGAGTGCTCTTCCAATTCCCTCGGAACACCTTGCAAGTCCTGTGTGGACCAAGCAAACATTTCCTGATTCTCACGGAGGAAATTGACGAGCTCGCTTTCCTATTTGTTAGTTAACCCGACACCAATTGTTATGGTGCACTCTGGGAACAAATCATCAATAGGTACTTTCTTTGTATCCTTTGTTGCTTGAAAAGAGACACTTCCATGTGGGTTGCTCATTGCCGGTATGTATTGCTACGCAGACTGAGCCAATGCCGCTACTTCCTTGATCTTTCTTTTTTCTTGTGCAATCACGAGTGACCCGGCTAGGTTAGACCCGGCCGACGCACACTCAATGGAACATCGGAAATCCCCAGCTATGGTGATTACTCCATTTGGCCTGTGCAACTTCATCTTTAGGTAACTGATGTGAGTACATGCCATGAACTTGTTCAGGGCAGGCCTGCCGAGTAACACGTGATATGCGTTTTCTAAGTTCACAACTTCAAATTCCAAATTCTCAGTTTGGTAGTTATCTCTCATGCCGAATAACACATCAACCCGGACTTTGCCAATAGGTTCACAGGAAATACCAGGCACAATGCCATGAAAAGTTGTCCTTGTGGCTTGGAGCATGTTCTCCGAGATACCCAACTTGCGCATTGTATCCACATACATAATATTGATGCTGCTGCCATTGTCAATCAGCACCTTAGATAACCTCACATTGATATTTGGCCCGATGAATGTTGGGTCCAGCACTAGTGCATAGGAACCAGGACTTGACATGATCCTGGGATGGTCCTTGATACTCCAGGTAATTTCCTAATCAGACCAAGGCATATACCTCGTCACTACCGGCATAATCGCATTCACCTCCATATGTCGGTGTTGCATGATATTTCTATCCGTTTCCTCCGTGGTAAACACACAGTAACTCTGGTGATGCTCTCTATATTGTTTTCTCCCCTCATTGCCAGGATATCTTTGATCTGGCTGATGCTGGTTTTCAACCTGATGCACTGCATCCCTTCTCTCATAATTATCATACCTCGGCGGAGGTGGTGGCAACATTAACTGTTGTGTATTTGCTCCGGAGAGCACTTGTTGCCTAGGTAACTCCTGCCGAGGTTGATCGTTCCGAGGTGCCTGAGCATTCCCCGAGCCACTTTGCTCTATCTTCCTCATCCACTCACATTGCCGGGTTGTATGACCCGCTGGGTTACTTGGATTTGGCGTGTGAAATTTGCACGGCTGATCCAACATTGCCTCATACTTATACCTCGGCCGGTCTTTCTTTTCTTGCCACTATCTCTTTTGCTCGAGAGTCCAAGTTTTCTTGCCATCATTTCTCGGAGTCCACTGTTGCCCTCCAGTTTTTTGCCGCTGATTACTTCCTGCTTCGGGTTGATCTTGATTGATGGCAGCAACTTGTTGCAAACTGTACCTGTAATCCGGTCTATCATCTCTTCTCTTACCTCGGTAGTCATTTCGCTGGGATGATCCGGCTCCGTCTCGCTGGTAGTACTCCTCATTTGACTTGTTTGACACTAGCCGGGGTTGAGTTGGATCACCCAAAGCATACGAATCGGCAATCCGGATTGTCTCTGCCAGTGTAGTTGGCATATCCCTTTGTAACCTTTGCCACAGCATGCTTGCATATCTCCAGGCTTGTGCAAACCAAGCTATGGCCTGAGACTCAATCACGCCTTCACATGAGTTTCTCACGATGCACCAGTGCGTTAGGAACTCCCGGTCTGTTTCATTTGGTCTCTGTTTGCACATTGCTAAGGTCTATGGCCTATTCGGCCTCTGATACGTGCTCAAGAAGTTACTAACGAAAATTTCCTCAAAATCTAGCCAGTAGTTGATACTTCCAGGTGGTAAATTGTTCATCCATACCCTTGTTGGCCCCTCTAGCATCTGAGGTACGTATCTCACTGCCCATCTCAAATTGCCTGTCGCAATTTTCACTGCCATTGCATAGTTGATTAACCAATCCTCCGGCTTGGTGCTGCCGTCATATGTTTTCGTGCCTCTGGGTAACTGGAAGTTAGGTACCGGAGGCTCTTTCATGATCTGGGGCCGAAAGCACGCTGGACTCGGAGGACCTTGCCCCTCAATTTGCTCCGACCTATAGAGACGATCCAACTTTAACCTATCGTCATCAGGCAGCAAGTTCCTGCTTCCCAATCTTGACCTTATCACATGATGATCCGGCCTATGGTATCCTGCATTCACCATTTCTGAATCACTGTCATTGTATCTGTCTTGTTCTTGTCGAACACCATTTTGCCGCATACCCTGGCCAGCACTCTGCTGTTGCCGAGGTACACTCCGCTGCTGCTGTTGCCGAGGTAGGTTTTGCCCTGCACCCGCCGAGTTCCGCTGTCCGGCATTGCCGTTTCCAGTGTTTCTCTGACCGCCATTGCCTTGGTCGCGGTTACCTCGGCCAGCTTCACCTCGGCCGACACTTTGTCGATCCTCATTTCCTTGCACTGCCTTTTCCTTTCCATGCCCTTGCTGGGTCATACGGGACTATCTGTTTGTTTCTCCTTGCCGAGGTTACCACTTCCTCTCTTCTAGGGCCATCATGAGGGGATGATGTAGCTCTAGCAGATCTCTCCGGGTTACCCACTGCCGAATAAATGACCTTGGAAGCCCCAACTCTTGTCGGGTTAGCCCTGAGCAACTCTTCATTCTGTCTGTTAGCGATCCAAACTAACTCGTTGACCCTCTCTTGCTGTCTTTGCCTGGCTTCACCTGTCAAACCTTCTAACTCGGATGCAGCTGCATCTGCTGCTCTAAGGTTCTTTGCCAGGGTGTTGTACTTCAGCAGCCCCATGGACAACAGGTTTTTTGATTCCTCCACTCTAGTCTCACCCTCTTTGTTCATTGCACTTCTAAGGTTTCTCCCTTTTACTTTTATGGCATCTACCTTATTTGCTCTTGCGTACTCAAGCAACGTCATGTTCAACGAGTGCTGAGCCGCGGCTATCTTTTTCGCACCCTCTAGTATTTTCTGCCTAGTTTCCTCTAACTCGGCATGTGCCTGAGCCGGATCTACCACAGGTGCTATGGGGCTTGCCAAGCTATCTATCGCCTGCTACAGCATGTTATCTAGCCTCTCTAGCGGAGGACCTCTACTTTTCCTCGGTGCCTTGGGTGTTACCTCCGGATCTGGTGCCGGGTCCTTGCTCGTGCCAACGTTAGGCGCTGTCATCATCACCTCAACGAGTTCAGGAGAGCGAGCAATACGCGCCTCGTGAACCACACTAAGGGGTGGCTCGCCTCCCTCGACGATGTGCCGCGGGTGAACGCAAGACACATCAACGCCGACGTAGATCTTTTGGGCACCAAGCTTGACGAAGAGGTGGAGGTCGTTTGCCGAAGCTACCAGCATTGCGCGGTGGAGGTCGTTTGTCGAAGCTACCAGCATTGTCGCTGATGTAGTCCAGCGCTCCAAAGCGCTGAACGAGCCCAGAGACGATGCGCTCACTGTTGCCGATGATGCTTCCCGTCCGGATCTTCACCCCTGCTAGTGCCGCTAGCCCCATGGTGGGCGCCAACTGCCGTGGTGGTGTCACGACAGATGCCATGGATAGGCTAAAGGTGGGGCCAATATGCACTAGAGGAATCCTGGGAGGGATAGTGTGGTGATTCCACACGTAGATGCTTTGTATTCTCCAAGTTCACTAAGTTTATAGATGCTCCTTGAGCTGTATTGGGGAGAGGAGGAAGAAGAAGTTCTCTTACTCTCACCACTACTTTCGCCTCAAGAACCAACTACTCACCCGCCAACTCCTTCTACAGAGGCCCTAGCGCTCCTTATATAGGGGAGGCTAGGTTCCCAGTTAGGGCTCTCCCAAAAGAGCAAACCGACCGGGTCACCTTTTGCCCTCGTAAGCCATGCAGAGGCTACGTAAGCCTATGTGGCGCTAGCATCAGCCGACATAGGCTGCGTCACCTTTGTCGGCCACGCCTCGCTCGTCCCTCCCTCTGTTCGCTTCTCTCATGCTCTAGTGCACATAGGTCACCTTTTGACCAGCGAGATACCTTCCTTCTCTTGCAAGCCTGGTATGATCCGGTCCCGTGGGTACCTGCATACAAATTACAAATATCCCGCCGGCATACGACATACGTCGGCCGGGACACAGTCAGGTGGACATCCTCCGGTCCGGGTTACTCCATGAGTCGGCCTGCCTTGAGGTGACCCAACCAGCTTTCGCTTTGACCCTGCGGTACCTCGGCTAACTCGGCCTTTATACCCTGGTGTGACCCTACCCGGGGGTATCCCCCAACGAAAGCTATTATGGTTGATTTTAGAAAAATGTTTGAATGTGCAAATGCTTTTGTCTTCTTATTTTTACTAGGAGAGATATCTAACTCTAAATGATTTAAATCCAACGGGCCTGGATAGAGATTTTCATTACCTTTCCAACAAAATTGCAATCAATCCATTTGGATTTGTAAAACTTTTTGAATTGATTTTTGAACTAAGGGACATAATTGATTGTAAGTCTAAATAGAAAAACCTAATTTGAATTAATCGGGTCAACGCGGGAAACTAAACGGGCCGACCCATTGACGGTCAGCGGCGCAGAGGGCGACTGACCAGGGGGTCCACCTGTCAGTGGCACATAAAACCCATAGCGGTATGGGGAGATCAGCACCACATGATTAGAACCCAGATTGACGGTCCATGGTCGTCGTCGATGACGGACTCGTCGCCAACGAGACCGAACCTTAAGCGGCCGGTGGGGGTCTACTGGGGACGTACCAGTGCTCCAGCTAGTGCGGTGAGGCGGGCAAACGAACTGGATGGCGACATCGAGCTCAGGTGAAGTCGCGGTAGGGGCTGAGGTGGACGAAATCGATGACCACTTCTCCTCCTCTACAGCGGCTACCTCCGATGGAATTTCGGCGATCTACTGCTCGAGCGGGTCTGGCGAGAGAGGGGAAGCGATCAGTGGAGAGAGGGGAGTGGAATGGTGTGCAGAGATGGTGCGGGGGAGGCCTCCTTATATATGCTCGACGGTGAGGCAGTGAGGCATGGGCGCGGCTCGTCGGTGATGGTGATACAGGGGGCTACCGGCATGGGAGAGGTAGGCGGACGGTGGCAATCTGCTGGCGGTCAGCTATGTCACAATGGCTTGGCTAGGGGTGGTGGTTATCGGGTCGGGGGCTCCCCGCACTCTGAGGGACAGAGGCGGTGCTCGACGCTGCTCCCGGCGGCTATGGTTCACGCGGCGGTGCACGGCTGTGTCTAGCAGGTTGCTGGGTACAAGGCGGAGCGGCGCACGCGATTTGGTGTCGAGGCATGGTCCATGGCGTGCTACCGGCGATCGCGCTCTAACGCGCTCTGGCTGCACGCAGAGAGAAAGGGTGGCGATGCTCTAGGGTGGTCCAGTGGCTATCTGCGGCCGTGGGGTGGACCGTGGGCGGCGGTGAGGTGGTGCCTTGCTTCCTGGAGCTGCGGAGAAGGGCCGGCTGTCTGTTGTGGCTCGGGCACGATCAGCCGGCAATCATGGCGCCGGGGCGGCATGGCACTGGTGCCAGGGGCTAGGGATAGGGGTGGTTTTGGTCTGGTTGGGCCTGGGGGAGACCAAGGTGCTCAATACACACCAATTGGCTCGACAAGATTTGCTCCAAAACAGTGTTAGTTAGGCCAAAAATTCTCTACCTGCCACCTGTTCGATCAAATGGCCGCATGAGAGAAATTTTTGAATTTTTGAAAGTTTTTTGGTGGAGTGGTGTAACTTATGCTTGAGCATCTAGGTTTGCTTGGGATTCTGAAATGGAGTTCATTTGAGTGGTTTTTGAATTAGTGTGATCTTGATACATACACTAGATTCAATTTTCAAATGTCATTTAAAATTAGAGTTTGAATGTTTTTGGGAGATCACAAAGTGGGTCTTCGCACATCACTACTTGTACTAGCAAGGGGTGCAAAGAACCACAATTGTCTCTGTCGGCATTTGAGTCCTAGGAACACCCAAAGTGTCCTAGTTAGTTAAAATGACCATTTCCTTATTTTATTCTTTTTGATTTCTTTTTCTTTGGGATTTGTTTGGGAATGATCTAGATGATGTGTAATTCACCTTAGAATCATTTTACAACCAATGGATCACTCAAGCATGGCAATTCAAAACAACTCCTAATTTAAATGCACACACATATGAATGCTTAAATATTTTAAATAGAAATTTTTTTTGTTAACCCCAAATTGGGTAGATTTGATCTTGATTAACTATGGATTAAGTTTTGGGATGTTACAAACCTTCCCCCCTTAAACAAAATCTCGTCCCGAGATTTTAAGAAAGAAAACTAGGAACTAAAGAGACCGGGGAACTTTGTCCTAATGTAATCTGCCCGCTCCCAAGTGGCTTCTTCTTTAGTATGGTTGCTCCATTGAATCTTGAGAAATTTGATAATCCTCGTCCTGGTGGTTCTGTAAGCTTCCTCCAAGATACAGATGGGCACTTCATGATACGTCAGATCCTTGTTGATATCAACAGCTCGGTGATCGATGTTCTTGAAAACATTGTGGATGGCTGACATCTCTTTTGGCATTTGCGAATTAACGAGATATGGAACACATTGTCGATGGATGACATCTCTTTTGGCAGTTCCAGTTGATACGATACTTCTCCTCGGCGGTTTAGAATCTTGAAGTGTCCAATATATC
This sequence comes from Avena eriantha, assembly GCA_910589775.1. Lineage (NCBI taxonomy): Eukaryota > Viridiplantae > Streptophyta > Magnoliopsida > Poales > Poaceae > Avena > Avena eriantha. Next base: position 183,860,792 of record OU342740.1, on the reverse strand, counting down.
TAGGGGCTAATTGTCCTTTCAAACTAAAACGTTGGGTTCCCTTCAATGGTGAAACCTTGAGATACACGAAATCTCCGATATTGAAAGTTAGGTCTCTCCTCTAAATGATTTAAATCCAACGGAATTGGATAGATATTTTTATTACCTTTCCAACAAAATTGGAATCACTCCATTTGGATTTGTAAAACTCTTAGAATTGTTTTTTGAACTAAGGGACAAAATTGATTTTAATTCTAAATAGAAAAACCTAATTTGACTTAACTGGGTCAGCGCGGGAAACTAAATGGGCTGGCCCAGTAACGCTCAGCGGCGCAGAGGGTGACTAACCAGGGGGGTCCACCTGTCAGTGGCACATAAAACCCGAAGCAGTACGGGGCGATCATGACCACACAATTAGAACACAGATCGACGGTCTATGGTCGTCGTCGACGACAGACTCGTCGCCGGTGAGACCGAACCCTAAGCGGCCGGTGGGGGTCTACTGGGGACGTACCAGGGCTCTAGCTAGTGCGGCAAGGCGGGCAAACAAAATGGACGGTGACAGCGAGCTCAGGCGAAGTCGCGGGAGGGGCTGAGGTGGACGAAATCGACGACCACTTCTCCTCCTCTACAGCGGCTACCTCCGGCGGAATTCTAGCGATGTGCTGCTCGAGCGGCTCCGATGAGAGAGGGGAAACGATCAGTGGAGAGAGGGGAAACGATTAGTGGAGAGAGGGGAGTGGAATAGTGTGAAGAGATGGTGCAGGGGAGGCCTCCTTATATAGGCTCGACGGTAAGGCAGTGAGGCATGGGAGCGGCTCGTCGGTGATGGCGATACAGGGGTCTACCAGCGTGAGCGAGGTAGAGGGACAGTGGGCGGTCTGCAAGCGGTCAGCTACGGCGCAATGCTTGGCTAGGGGCGATGGTTATCGGTCGGGGCCTCCCCGCGCTCAGAGGGACAGAGGCGATGCTCGAAACTACTCCCAGTGGCTGTGGGTCGTGCGGCGGCGCACGGCCGTGCCTGGCGGGTTGCTGGGTTCAAGGCGGAGCGGCGCACGCGATATGGTGTCGAGGCGTGGCCTGTGGCGTGCTGGCAGCAATCGCGCTCTGGTTGCATGCAGAGAGAATGGGCGGCGAGTCTCTGGGCTGGTCCAGTGGCTATCTGCGGCTGTGGGGTGGACCGTGGGTGGCGGTGAGGTGGTGCCTTGCTTCCTAGAGCGGCGGAGAAGGGCTGGCGGTCTGCTACGGCTCGGGCACTATCGGCTGACGATCATGGCGTCGGGGCGGCATGGCACTGGCGCCAGGGGCTAGGGATAGGGGTGGTTTTGGTCTGGTTGGGCCTGGGGGAGACCAAGATGATCAATGCATACCAGTTGGCTCGACAAGATTTGCTCCAAAACAATGTTAGTTAGGCCAAAAGTTCTCTGCCTGCCACCTGTTCGATCAAATGGCCGCATGAGAGAAAGTTTTGAATTTTTGAAAGATTTTTGGTGGAGTGGTGTAACTTATACTTGAGAATCTAGGTTTGCTTGGGATTTTGAAATGGAGTTTATTGGAGTGGTTTTTGAATTAGTGTTATCTTGATACATACACTAGATTCAATTTTCAAATGTCATTTAAAATTAGAGTTTGAATGTTTTTGGGAGATCACAAAGTGGGCCTTGGCACATCACTACTTGTACTAGCAAGGGGTGCAAAGAACCACAATTGTCTCTGTTGGCATTTGAGTACTAGGAACACCCAAAGTGTCCTAGTTAGTTAAAATGGCACAAATGACCATTTCCTTATTTTATTTGTTTTGATTTCTTCTCCTTTGGGATTTGTTTGGGAATGATCTAGATGATTTGTAATTTACCTTAGAATCATTTTACAACCAATGGATCACTCAAATATGGCAATTCAAAACAACTCCTAATTTAAATGCACACACATATGAATGGTTAAATATTTTAAATAATTTTTTTTTGTTAACCCCAAATTGGGTAGATTTGATCTTGATTAACTATGGATTAAGTTTTGGTATGTTACAAACCTTCCCCCCTTAAACGAAATCTCGTCCTGAGATTTTAAGAAAAAAACTAGTAACTAAAGAGATCGGGGAACTCTGTCCTAATGTAATATTCCCGCTCCCAAGTGGCTTCTTCTTCAGTATGGTTGCTCCATTGGATCTTGAGAAATTTGATACTCCTCATCCTGGTGGTTCTGTAAGCTTCCTCCAAGATACGGATGGGCACTTCACGATACGTCAGATCCTTGTTGATATCAACAGCTCGGTGATCGATGTTCTTGAAAACTCCAGTCTTCTCCAGCACTTCTAGGCATTTGCGAAGTAACGAGATATGGAACACATTGTGGATGGCTGACATCTCTTCTGGCAGTTCCAGTTGATACGATACTTCTCCTCGGCGGTTCATAATCTTGAAGGGTCCAATATATCTGGGGGCTAACTTTCCTTCCAGACTAAAACATTGGGTTCCCTTCAATGGTGAAACCTTGAGATACATGAAATCTCCGACATTGAAAGTCAGGTCTCATTTGCAAACTGGCTTGATAACTGTTGTTGTATGAGAATTCTACGAAGGGCAGGCAGTCTTCCCATTTTGATTCATACTCTAACACACAAGCTCTCAGCATATCCTCTAGGATTTGGTTGACTCTTTCAGTCTGTCCATCAGTTTGTGGGTTATCAGCTGTGCTGAAGTTCAATTTGGTTCCCAATCCTTCTTGGACTTTCTGCCAAAATCTCGAGGTAAATTGGGTTCCTCGATCTGATACTATGGTCTTGGGGGTTCCATGCAGACTAACAATTCTAACAACGTACAACTCTGCAAGCTTCGAACTCTGGTAGGTTGTCTTGATAGGTATAAAGTGAGCTACCTTAGATAGTCTATCAACGATGACCCAGATTGAGTCATTTCCCCTACTAGAAGTAGGAAAGCCGGTGATAAAGTCCATTATGATGGAATCCCATTTCCATTCCGGAATCTGCAATGGTTGCAATAGTCCTGCGGGTCTCTGATGTTCTGCTTTGACTCTTTGACAGATGTCACACTTGGCGATGTAGCTTCCGATTTCTCTCTTCATCTTGTGCCACCAAAATTGCTCTTTCAAATCTTGATACATCTTCATTCCTCCGGGGTGGATAGAATAAAGAGTATCATGAGCTTATTGCATGATAACTTGCTTCAGCTCCGAATCTGCGGGCACACAGATACGTCCTTTGTACCACAGAACTCCTTCTTCGTCTTCGGTGAATCCCGGTACCTTTCCTGTGCCCATGCGATGTTTGATTCCGTCGATACTTTCATTTCCCTTTTGGGCTTCCTTGATTTGGCTAATCAAAGTGGGTTGAAGTTCAATGCTAGCTAAAAATCCTTTGCTAACAAGCTCAGTTCTAAACTGCTCCAACTCCTCATGCAAACTTGGTTGCTTCTCCTTGATCATGGTGTTTAGCTTACACGGCAATCTGCTAAGAGCATCTGCTACCACATTGGCTTTGCCGGGGTGATAGTGAATGTCCAGGTCATAATCCTTGATTAACTCTATCCATCTCCTTTGCTTCATATTCAGCTCCTTCTGAGTGAAAATATACTTCAAGCTCTTGTGATCTGAGTAAATCTCACAACGATTTCCCATAAGATAATGACGCCATGTCTTCAATGCCAAAACTACGGCTACTAGTTCAAGGTCATGGGTCAGATAGTTATGCTCATGCTGCTTCAGTTACCGAGACAGATAAGCAATGACTTTGCCTTCTTGCATCAATACACATCCGAGACCAATCTTGGATGCATCACAATACACATCAAACGGCTTCTTGATATCTGGCATGGTCAATATTGGGGCTGAAATCAATCTCTTCTTGAACTCTTGGAAACTGGCTTCACATTTGTCGGTCCATTCAAACTTCTTGTCCTTCTTCAACAATTGGGTCATGGGTCTAGCGATGCTCGAAAATCCTTCTACGAACTTGCGGTAATATCCTGGGTTTGAGTGGTTGGGGCTTCCCATTCTTCGACATCATTAAATTTTTGCGGGATCAACAGAAACTCCTCCGGCAGACACGATATGTCAAGAATCCTACTTCTTTTAGCCAAAACTCACATTTGCTGAACATGGCATACAACCGATGCTCTCTCAGGGTTTCCAGGATGATTCTCAGATGTTGCTCATGCTCTTCTTTTGACTTGGAGTAGATAAGGATATCGTCGATAAACACAACGGCAAACTTATATAGGAAATTCATAAAGATCTTATTAATGAGATTCATGAAATAAGCAGGGGCATTGGTTAATCCAAAAGACATGACCGTATACTCGTATAATCCATAACGAGTAGTAAAGGCGGTCTTCGGAATATCCGTTGCACGAATCTTAAGTTGGTGATAACCAGCCCTAAGACCAATCTTTGAGAACACTTGGGCACCAGTCAACTGATCAAATAGATCCTCTATCTTTGGCTGTGGATACTTGTTTTTGATGGTGACGTCATTCGGCTTTCTGTAATCGGTGCACAACCGGTTGCCTCCATCTTTCTTGTCGATGAATAACACTGGTGATCTCCATGGTGATGCACTTGGTTGAATCAAGCCTGTGGCTAACATAGCATCCAATTGCTTCTTCAGTTCTACTAACTCTGAGGGGTTCATGCTATAGGTTCTCTGGGCTATTGGTCCGGTTCCGGGGATTAGTTCAATAATGAACTCAATATACCTATTCGGGGGCATACCGGGCAATTCATCTGGGAATACATCGGGGTATTCACAGACTACTATGACTTGGTCTATGGTGGGTAGGGCTAGACACTTGTTGCACTAGAATTGACGAGGTAAGGTTTCAAATACATGCTCTACTGTTACTCCAGAGCTACTAGTCATGGTGATGGCTTTCTTAGCACAGTCTATCAGTCCTTTATGCTTTGACATCCAATCCATTCCTAGTACTACTTCCAATCCTTTGGTTCCAAGTACTATTAAATTGGCATAAAAATCTATCCCATGTATTATGATAGGCACAGCTTTGCAAATTTTTCTAGCTTTTGTAGTTGAACCGAGAATTTGAACTATCATGACATGCTTCAAATTGGTTGGGTGAATCTTACTAGTGCATGCAAATTCTTCGGTGACAAGTGAGTGCGATGCTCCAGAATCAAACAACACTCTTGCTAAAACTGAGTTGATAGAAAACATACCTAGCACTACATCTGGCGCTTCTTGGGCTTCTTCGGCGTTCATGTGGAAGAGACAGCCGTTACGGTTGTGAGGGTTCCCTAGGGAAAATCTTCTTCCGGGTTGATCATGACGCTACTATTGAGCTGGGGCATTCACATTGACAGTGGCGGCAGTCTTCTTGGGACACTCATTGGAATAGTGACCCTTCACTCCACACTCGAAACAAGTAATCTGGGACTTGTCTAGCGGCGACAGGCACAACATTGCTTCCAGTTCTAGGTGCAGTGTTGTTGTTGTTGTTGTTGCTCTTGGGGGGTGCACGGTTGAAATTGCTAGTGTTGCCGGGGTTTTTGTTGTTTTCTCCGGACTTCACATTGCCTCTGCTACGGTTGGGGTAGCTTGGGCAAGACATTGGGGGTCAGTTGTTTCTTGGTGCATATCCTACAAACGGGTTGGGACGGTACTTCTGGTGGCTGTTGGATCTAGCTTGGTGCATCATACGACGCTTGTAGTTGTCGTTTGCCTGAGTGATCTTCCCTTCCATCTGAATGGCAGAGTCGACTAGCTCTTAGAGATCCTCGAAGCAGATGTTGACTAGGACAGTCTGCATCTCATCATGCAGTCCGTTCAGGAATCTCTCCTTCTTCTTGGCCTCCGTGTTGATCTCATCAAGTGCATACCTGGCTAGGGCCAAGAATCTGTCACGATACTCTACTACAATCATTCTACCTTGTTTCAATTCTCTTAATTCATCCCTCATTCTGGTGACTAGTCCCTGCGGCACGTGGGTGCGACTGAACTTGATTTTGAAGGCTTCCCATGTCATCACTTGACCATGGTTCATTGTGCAGGTGCTGTTCCACCAGGCTCTTGCATCTCCTGCCAAATAGTGGGTGGCAAAGAGAACTTTCTTGTTGTCATCAACTCTGGCTACTTCTAAATTGTTCTCCGTTGTCCGCAACCAGTCATCAGCATCTAGGGGGTTCTCCAAAGTGCTAAAGATTGGGGGATTGGTATTCTGGAAGTTTTTCAGCTTGGATCCTTGATGATCCTGATTTCCATGCCCTTGGTTGTTTTGGGCCATTTGAGCTATCTACTGCAGAGTTGCTAGGTCGGCTTGGCGCTCTGCCCTGCTTGATTCACGGTCTGCAACTAGCATCTGCATAATCTACATCATTGGGTCTTGCGATGAGCTGCTCCCTCCTTGATTTCCACGATTCATCTGAAGATTGAGGTAGATAAAGGGGTAAAGAGGGAAAATTCTATGGTTCATGGTTTTGATTTCAAAGCTAAAACTTTGAGTTTGACTCAGGTTTTTGCAACTAACTTCTTTTCATTCATTCAAGCAACACACGATACAAACACACACACACACACACACCACAACATCAAAGGAAAACAGATGGTTTTAAGAACCATTCTGCAAGCTACGATACAATGGGACCGATACTCCTCATTCTACGATAGTGCTCTAGTGCATCTACTCATCATCGATGAAGTTGGAGTCGTCATCGTCGGTGTAGAACTCCACAGCATCCTCCTCCAGAAAGTCATCATCGTTGCTGAGGTAAGAGTCCATATCTCCGTGGATGTCTTCACCTTCCTCTTCTTCTTTTGCTGCAAGATGAGCTTCTTGCTCCTTGATGGTCTTCTCGAGGTCGGCCACCTTCTTGCGAAGACGGTCGATGGTGCGATCCTTCTTTGCACGCTGGCAGCAAAGAGACTGACGATCCTTGACAAGCCGTGAGAATGTCTGGGCCTTTTGGGAGGCAATGGCAAGGTTGTGGTTGGCAAACTCCCTAGCATTGTCCAACTCCTTCTGTCTGTCGTACAATAGGAAGTCAAGGTTCTCCACTTGACGCTTCAACTCTGGGTGACTTGGCATCTCCATTGGCATTCCCATGAAGTCACGCCTTGCATAGTGAGCAAAGCGGGTTCCTTGGATTTGGTTGACACTCATGGCACACAGACATGCGAGAGCTTCATGCATTGCCCTGGCTAATCCATCTAGCCAGTTGTTCTCTCTCACGGAGAACTAGATTCTCCTGGACGTTGGTGCTTCTATCTTCCCTCGAAGATCAGCGGTGACTAGCCATTGTAAGTCTCCTCCTAGGGGTCTAGGAAGTTGAGCTCCAAGGAATTCTGTATGTGTGTGTCCCAATTACTCCGATAGTGCATCAAGATCCCTCTCGAAGATCAGCTGGCCTCCGTTGCCCAACTGGTAGAACTTGCTGAACTAAGTCTCCATCTATAAGAATTAAGGATGAGAAAGTTAGTGAAGTGATCAAGTGTGTCAAAATTTTATGTACTAATGTAAGAATTTGGAGGAACATGAATTTTTTGAGAGAAAGAATTCCCAAGGGTAAGAGAGGAAATAGTTTTCATAAATACTCACTATGGTTTTTGAAGCTAAGTTTTTGTTCGGACATCCATTCTAACTAGGGTCTCCTATGGTCAGGATGGCTCTAATACCAACTGGTCAACACCCGGATTTTTAATCCCATATGCCTATTATGCCATACATCGCAATCCCAAGATTAACATTTTTGCGAGACATAACAGATTGGATATCATAGTACATCATCCATTACAAACCATAATAAGGTTTTACACGAATAAAGGATCTCATGATCCAGTATTAATACAACAAGCAACGGAATAAAATAATAAGCATAGAGGTGTGGTCAGTCTTCAGGGTCACAGGAAATGCTGACGATGGAAGATAGTCCTAGTTATCATAGCCGTCCTTCTGTCCTTCATCTTGGTAGTCTCCTTCATAGTCTGGCCATAGGAATAGCCAGGGACAAAAGCCATGAGTACTCTTTAAGTACTCGCAAACTATCACTACAAGTAAGGTAGTTCTAGTAGGACTGCTAACTCTAAGTTTATTTGTAAAGTTAAGTTTGAAACCTAAGCTGAGTTCAGAAACAAACAAAGATAAAATAAGGTTCTAGAATCATTTATGTTGGGAAGCTAGTGTCATAGTCACGACCCTGTTGTGGTCAAGTCAAGATTCATCATTCATTTCATAAGCCATTTTGAAAACATCTGACAACGGAATAGTATGGCCACTCCAACTGTCCATAACCGCGGACGCGGCTATTCGAATAGTTTGACACTCTACAGAGGTGGTACACTTTCACCACAAGATTCGATACATCTGTCAGGGATAACCCTGAATCATCATACTTAGTATGCAGATAATCAAACATAACCTTTCCTTTACACACCCTAGTATAACCACCTCTCCTATGAGCATGACCTCCCAACCATGACCATCTGTCATCTTGGGCACTACATAGATGGACAACATTGAGAGGTAGCCTCAGCTCAAACCTCTCCCGCGAGGGAACTAATACTAATGCATATAAACTTCCGGCTAAGCCTTACCCAATTCAGGTATTGTGGTGGTATGGTAAAATTTGGAATGGTATCGCATCCGAACCCAACCAATAGTTTTGTAAAAGGGCTAAGGCTCATCCCGCAACATTTTCATCATCATAAACCATTGGTGTTTCTCAACACATGTCAAAACATCTCAATAGAATGACTCATCATTCCAAGGTTTTCACAAGTCATTTTCACCAAGTACTGCCATCTGAAGTGACTCAAGTTTTAGTTTAGCACTAAACTACTAAGTTAAGAGTGTTCACTAACGTGGGATGCTACTGTCAATCTCATGCCATAGAATGACATCTAAGTTTAGCTACATAGGTCAAGTTTTATACTTTTTATGCTACCTTCAAACAAGTAAAGTATTTTGGTAAAGTAAAGAAAGTAAAGCTTGTAAATAAAATTTGGAGTAGGTATAAGTCAAAGGGTATAACCAAATCATGCCTAATGCATTTACTTAGGTTATCTAGTTTCCAAGGTCTAGCTTGCATTATTAATGATGGCTTGCCTTGTGTAGTGAAGTGGTTGAAGTTTTCTTCTTCCTCCTCTTGGTAGAACTCCTCCTCCTCGAAAGCTTGGTCGGTAGTATCGTCTATAAATACATACGGGATACACAATCACCAAACAAAGCTTAACTAGTCTACTTAGCACACTAAGGCACACATTTGATGATCTATTATCATCACAAGCATCACAAGGTTTAATTAACTAGCTTCCTTCTTTTTATTTGAGAAAAGTAATTTCTACTCATTGAAATTAACTAAGATTTAATATTCTCCAATTAAAATATGGGATCATGTGGACACATGTCATCACCACATATTCTAACATATGGGAATGGGATTTAAATGTTGGATCACATTTTAATAAGTTTAAGTTGAATATTTAATGATTTAAAGTGACTAGAAATGCCTATATAACATTATTTTGGTACTAGTCCAAAGTCACTGCATGTAAACCTTAATATTATTACATATTCAGATAGGTTTGGTTAAATGTGATTTTTGATAGTTGGAATTGTCAACACCCGGATTTTTAATCGCAGATGCCCGTTATGCCATATCTCGCAATCCCAGGATTACCATTTTTGCGAGACATAACGGATTGGATATCATAATACATCATCCACTACAAACCATACATAAGGTTCTTACACAAATAAGGATCTCATGATCCAGTCTTAATACAACAAGCAGCGGAAATAAAAGATAGCGGAGCAGTGGGGTCCATCTTCAGGGGCACAGACAATGCTGACAAAGGCAGATAGTCCTAGTTATCATAGTTGTCCTGCTGACCAACATCTTGATAATCTCCTTCATAGTCTGGCATTGTAATAGCCAGGGACAAAAGCCATGAGTACTCTTTTAAGTACTCGCAAACTACCACTAACAAGTATTATAAATCTAAATAAAATGCTAACTCTATGTTTAACTATCAAGTTAAGTTTGAAACCTAAGCTGAGTTCTGAAGCAAAGAAGATAAAGTAAAGTCCTAAAATCACTTAAGTTGGGAAGCTATTGTCATAAATACAACCCTATTGTGGTCAAGTCAAGATTCATCATTCTTTTCAAAGTAGTTAGAAAACATCTGACAACGAAACAGTATGGCCATTCCAACTGTCCATAACCGCGGACGCGGCTATTCGAATAGTTTAACACTCTGCAGAGGTGGTACACTTTCACCACAAGATTCGATACATCTGTCAGGGCTAACCCTGAATCATCATACTTAGTATGCAGATAATCAAACATAACCTTCCCTTTACACACCCTAGTATAAGCACCTCTCCTATGAGCATGGCCTCCCAACCATGACCATCAGTCATCTTGGGCACTGCATAGGTGGACAACATTGAGAGGTAGCCTCAACTCAAACCTCTCCCGTGAGGGAACTAATACTAATGCATATAAATTTCCAGCTAAGCCTTACCCAATTCAGGTAATGTGGTTGTACGGCAAATTTGGAATGGTATCGCATCCGAATCCAACCATCAGTTTTATAAAAGGGTTAAGTCTCATGCCTCAACATTTTCATCAACGTCAATCCTTTGTGTTTCTCAACACATGTAAAAACATCTCAATAGAATGACTCATCATTCCAAGGTTTTCATAATTCATTTTCACCAAGTGTTGCCTTCTAAAGTGACTCAAGTTTTTGATCTACTCTAACTACTAAGTTAAAAGTGTTCACTAAGGTGAAAAAGATGGGTTCAATCTCATGCCATAGAATGACATCTAAAGGGTTGTAAATAGGTCAAGTTTTATACTTTTTATGCTACCTTCAAAACCAGTAAAGAACTTTGTATAACCTAAGAAGGGTAAAACTTGTAACTAGGACTTGGTGTACTATTAGTTAAATAAGGGGTGTGATCAAAGCATGCTTAAGGCATCTTTGCTAAACCATCTAGTTTGATTCTAGTTTGCTAAGTACTACACTTGCAAGTGCTAACTTGCAAGGGTTAATCTTGGATAGTGCTAGCTTGCTAATAGTAGCTGGAATTGTTAATGGTGGCTTGCACTTAGATAGTGCTAACTTGCTAATAGTAGCTTGCCTTGGTTGGTGCAGTGGTTTAAGTTTTCTTCTTCTTCTTCTTTTTCTTGGTAGAACTCTTCCTCCTCGAGAGCTAGGTCGGTACTATCATCTATAAATACATAGGGAGTCCACAATCACCAAACAATACTTAACTAGGCTATATAGCATTCTAAGACACACCATTGATGCTCTATTATCATCACAAGCATCACACGTTTAAATCAAAAGTTTCCTTCTTTTTATTTTAGAAAAGTAATTTCTACTCATTGAAAAATTAAACTAAAATTTAATATTCACCACCAAAATATGGGATCATGTGGACACATGTCCTCACCACATATTCTAACATGTGGGAATGATATTTAAGGGTTGGATCAATATTACTTTGGTTTAAGTTCATTATTTAATGATTTAAAGTAACTAGAAATGCCTATATAGCATTATTTTGGTACTAGTCGAAAGTCACTGCATGTAAACCTTAATATTATTACATATTTGGATAGATATGGTAAAATGTGATTTTTATGATTTGGAATCAACTCAAAAGCTAACTTGGTTGATTTTATAAAAATGTTGCAAGTTGCAAAAGCTTCTGTCTTCTTATTTTTATTAGGAGAGATCTATAACTCTAATTGAATTAAATCCAACGGGCTTGGATAGATCATCTTAATACCTTTCAGACAAAATTGGTTTCATGCTATTTGGATTTGTAAAACTCACAGAATGGATTTTTGAAATACTGGACAGAAACTAGATTCAACTAAAAAGAAAAATCCAGATTTGAATAGGTGGGCTAGCGCGTGAAAAGGAATGGGCCGGCCCAGTGGCGCTCCGCGGCGCGGGGCTCAGCTGACAGGGGGTCCCGCGTGTCAGCGGCACTTAAAACGCGAAACGGTATGCGCGCTGTGGGCCGTGCGATTAGAAGCTAGATCTACGGCTGAGGGTCGTCGTCGACGACGAACAGGTCGCCGGCGAGATCGAACCCTAGCGGATCGGTGGGGGTCTGCTGGGGGTGTACCAGGGCTCCAGCGGGGTCGGCGAGGCGGGCAAACGACGTGGAAGACGACGGCGAGGCGAGGCATGGTCGCGGTGGAGCTTGGGGCGGTCGAAATCAACGGCGCCCTTCTCCTCTTACCGCGGCTGCTCTGGCTCCAATTCCGGCGAGCTGCTGCTCCACTTGCTTCGGCTAGAGGTGGGTGAGGTTCAGAGAGGTGAGGGGAGTAGAATGGTGTGGAGAAGAGAGGCTGGGGATGGCTCCTTTTATAGGCTCGACGGTGAGACCGAGCGGGATGGGCGGTCAACGGTGGCGACATGGCTACGTCGAGGTAGAGGCATGGCTGGGGGTGGCACTCGATGGGAGGTTCCCTGGCAGAGCTCTAGAGCTTAAATGCGGCCGTAGGAGTGGTGGCACGCGGTCGGGGCGAGGTGGCGCTCTGCGCGGCAGAAGCGACAGTGTCCATGGCGAGCGGTGGCTGTGGTGCATTGGGCAGCGAACTGGCGTGTCCGTCATGTTCCCTGTGTCGTGGCGGAGCGGTAGGTGCGGGCTGCGATCGAGCGGCGGATTGTGCATGCGTGCCGAGTGCGGCGCTCTGGCGTGCGCTCGGCATTGTGCGGTGGCACTAGGCGCGGTTTGTGCTCGGTGGTCCACTGCACTCCTAGGCTCGGGCAAGGGGCAGGGGGTGGCGGCGAGCTCCTGGCTACCTCCTAGACATGGAGAGAGAGGGGGAGGTGGTCTACTGTGGTGAGGGCAAGGTTGGCCGATGAGTTGGCGCTCGGCATGGCTTGGCCTTGCCACTAGGGTGTAGGGGATGGGGTTGTAATTGCATGGTTTGATCAAGTGGAGACAGAGGGAGTGTTTTGTGGTCAATTGGGTGGCAAAACCCTGTAGAAATAGTGAGCTAGCTATTTGTGTTTGATTCTGCCTGCCATGTGTTTGATGAAATGGCCGCATGAAAATTCTTTTTGAAGTTTGAGTTCAAATTTTTTGACTGATCTCCACTAATGCTAGGCAGTCTCTGGTTGCATGGGTTTTGAAAGTGGAGCTCAAATAGATGGGTTTTGAAATAGGGGTGATCTATGCATATGCATTAGATTCAATTTTTAAATGCAATTTAAAATAAGTAACAGAATGGTTTTAGCAGATCCAAAGGTGGGCCTTGGTACCTCATTATGTGTACTAGCAAGGGGTACAAAGATCAAGAATTGTTTCTGTTAAAATTTGAGTGCTAGGAATAGCCAAGGTAGGCATGAGAGTTAAATTTGCCAAAATGACCATTCCTCCTCTTTAATTCTTTTTGATTTGATTTTCTTTAGGAAAAGTTTGGGAATGATGTAGATGATGTTTAAATCACCTAAGAAACATTTTACAAGCATTGGATCATTCAATCATGGCCATTCAAAACAACTCCTATTTTAAATGCACACATATATGAATGCTTTCATATTAAGTTTGGAAATTTTTTGTTAACCCCATTTTTGGTTGATTTGATCTTGATAAACTTGGATTGAAGTTTTTGGGATGTTACAAACCTTCCCCCCTTAAACAAAATCTCGTCCCGAGATTTACAAAGAAAACTAGGAACTAAAGAGATCTGGGAACTCCGTCCTAATGTAATCTTCTCGCTCCCAAGTAGCTTCCTCCTCGGTATGGTTGCTCCACTGAATCTTGAGAAACTTGATACTTCTGGTCCTGGTGGTTCTGTAGGCTTCTTCTAAGATACGGATGGGTACTTCTTGATAGGTCAGGTCCTTGTTGATTTCCACAGCTCTGTGATCGATGTTCTTGAAAACTTCAGTCTTCTCAGGCACTTCCAAGCATTTGCGAAGTAACGAGATATGGAACACATTGTGAATGGCTGACATCTCTTCAGGTAGTTCCAACTGATACGATACTTCTCCTCGGCGGTTCAGAATCTTGAAAGGTTCGATATATCTGGGGGCTAACTTTCCTTTCAGACTAAAGCGTTGAGTTCCTTTCAAGGGTGAAACCTTGAGATATACAAAATATCCGACATTGAAAGTCAGGTCACTTCTTCTTTTGTCAGCATAGCTCTTTTGTCTGGATTGGGCGGTCTTGAGATGCTCACGGACTTTGTGCACTTTCTCTTCTGCTTCTCGGGGAATGTCAGGTCCGAAGATCTGAATCTCACCTACTTGCGACCAATTCAAAGGGGTACGACACTTTCTTCCGTAAAGGAATTCAAATGGTGCCATCTGCCAACTAGCTTGATAACTGTTGTTGTATGAGAATTCTGCGAAAGGTAGGCAGTCTTCCCATTTTGATCCATATTCCAACATACAAGCTCTAAGCATATCCTCTAGGATTTGGTTGACTCTCTCAGTCTGTCCATCTGTTTGCAGGTGATATGCGGTACTGAAGTTCAACTTGGTTCCTAAACCTTCCTGAACTTTCTGCCAAAATCTTGAGGTAAACTGGGTTCCTCGATCTGATACGATGGTCTTGGGGGTTCCATGCAGACTAACAATCCTAGCAATGTATAGCTCTGCTAACTTTGCACTCTGGTAAGTTGTTTTGACAGGTATAAAGCGGGCTACCTTGGACAGTCTATCAACTATGACCCAGATTGAGTCGTTTCCCCTACTAGAAGTAGGTAGGCCGGTGATAAAGTCCATTCCGACGGAATCCCATTTCCATTCCGGAATCTGCAATGGTTGCAACAGTCATGAAGGTCTCTGATGCTCTGCTTTGACTCTTTGGTAGATGTCGCACTTGGCGATGTAGCTTCCGATCTCTCTCTTCATCTTGTGGTACCAAAATTGCTCCTTCAAATCCTGATACATCTTTATTCCTCCGAGGTGGATAGAATAAAGAGTATCATGAGCCTCCTTCATGATAACTTCCTTCAGCTCCGAATCTGCTGGAACACAGATACGTCCTTTGTACCATAGTACTCCTTCTTCGTCTTCGGTGAACCCAGGTACCTTTCCTGTACCAATACAATGTTTGATCCCGTCGATACTTTCATTCCCCTTCTGGGCTTCCTTGATTTGGCTAATCAAAGTGGGTTGAAGTTCAATGCTAGCTAGGAATCCTTTGCTAACTAATTCAGTCCTCAATTGCTCCAACTCTTCATACAAACTTGGTTGCTTCTCCTTGATCATGGTGTTAAGCCTACACGGCAATCTGCTAAGAGCATCCGCTACCACATTGGCTTTGCCGGGGTGATAGTGAATGTCAAGGTCATAATCCTTGATTAACTCTATCCATCTTCTTTGCCTCATATTCAGCTCCTTCTGAGTGAAGATATACTTCAAGCTCTTATGATCTAAGTAAATCTCACATCGATTTCCCATCAAATAATGACGCCATGTCTTCAGCGCTAGGACTACAACTGCTAGTTCAAGATCATGGGTTGGATAGTTCTGCTCATGCTGCTTCAGTTGTCGAGATAGATACGCGATGACTTTGCCTTCTTGCATCAATACACATCCTAGACCAATCTTAGACGCGTCACAATACACATCAAAGGGCTTCTTGATGTCTGGCATGACCAAAATTGGGGCTGATATCAATCTCTTCTTCAGCTCCTAGAAACTGGTTTCAGATTTGTCTGTCCATTCAAACTTCTTTTCCTTCTTCAACAATTGGGTCATTGGTCAGACTATGCTCGAGAATCCTTCTACGAACTTGCGGTAATATCCTGCTAATCCGAGAAAGGCACGGACTTGGGTTTGAGTGGTTGGGGCTTTCCATGCTTCAACATCTTTGATCTTTGTGGGGTCAACAGAGACTCCTCCGGCAAACACAAAATGTCCTAGGAATCCTACTTCTTTCAGCCAAAATTCACACTTGCTGAACTTGGCATATAACTGATGCTCTCTCAGGGTTTCTAGAATGATTCTCAGATGTTTCTCATGTTCTTCGGACTTGGAGTATATAAGGATGTCGTCGATAAACACAACTACAAACTTATCTAGGAAATTCATAAAGATCTTATTCATGAGATTCATGAAATAAGCAGGGGCATTGGTTAATCCAAAAGACATAACCGTATACTCGTATAAACCATAGCGAGTAGTAAAGGCGGTCTTCGGAATATCCGTTGCACGGATCTTAAGTTGGTGATAACAAGTCCTAAGATCAATCTTTGAGAATACCTAAGCTCTGGTCAACTGATCAAATAGGTCCTCTATCTTTGGCAAGGGGTACTTGTTCTTGATGGTGACATCATTCAACTTTCTATAATCTGTGCACAAACGGTTGCCTCCATCTTTCTTGTCGACGAATAACACTGGTGATCTCCATGGTGATGCACTTGGTTGAATTAAACCTTTGGCTAGCATAGTATCCAACTGTTTCTTCAGTTCGACTAGTTCTGAGGGTTCATGCTATAGGGTCTCTGGGCTATGGGTCCGGTTCCGGGGATTAGTTCGATAATGAACTCAATATCCCTATCCGGGGGCCTACCTGGCAATTCATCTAGGAATATGTCGGGGTATTCACAGACTACTCTAACTTGGTCTATGGTGGGCAAGGCTACACTCTGGTTGCACTTAAATTGACGGGGTAAGGTTTCAGAGATATGCTCTACTGTGACTCCAGAACTACTGGTCATGGTGATGGCTTTCTTAGCATAGTCTATCAATCCTTTATGCCTTGACATCCAGTCCATACCTAGTACTACTTCCAAACCTTTGGTTCCAAGTACAATTAGGTTGGCATAAAAATCTATCCCATGTATTCTGATAGGTACAACTTTGCAAATTTTTCTAGCTTTGGTTGTTGAACCGGGGATTTGAACTATCATGACATGCTTCAGGTTGGTTGGACGAATCTTACTAGTGCATGCAAATTCTTTGGTGACAAATGAATGCGATGCTCCCGAATCAAACAATACTCTTGCTAAAACTGAGTTGACAGAAAACATACCCAGCACTACATCTGGCGCTTCCTGGGCTTCTTCTGCATTCATGTGGAAAAGACGGCCATTGCGGTTGTGCGGGTTCCCTAGGGCAAATCTCCTTCCTGGCTGAACACGATGCTGCTGCTGAGCTGGGGCGTTTACATTGGCATTGGCTGCAGTGTTCTTGGGACACTGATTGGAGTAGTGACCCTTCACTCCACACTCAAAACAAGTGATCTGGGACTTGTCCTTGACTGCAACAGGCACCACATTGCTGCCAGTTCTAGGTGCAGTGTTGTTGTTGTTGTTCTTGGGAGGTGCACGGTTGAAATTTTTAGTATTACCGGAGTTGTGATTGTTTCCTCCGGACTTCACATTGCCTCCGCTACGGTTGGGGTAGCTTGCGCGAGAATTTGGGGGTCGGTTGTTCCTTGGTGCATATCCTGGTGAGGGGTTGGGACGGTACTTCTGGTGACTGTTGGATCCAGACTGCTGCATCATACGACGCTTGCGATTGTCGTTTGCCTGGTTAATCTTCCCTTCCATCATGATGGCAGTGTCGACTAGCTCTTCGAGATCCTGGAAACGGATGTTGACGAGGACAGTCTGCATCTCATCATGCAGTCCGTTCAAGAATCTTTCCTTCTTTTTGGCCTCCGTGTTGATCTCATCAGGTGCATATCTCGCAAGTGACAGGAATCTGTCATGGTACTCCACCACAGTCATTCTTCCTTGCTTTAATCCGCAGAACTCATCTCCCATTCTGTTGACTAGACCTTGCGGCACGTGGGTGCGGCTGAACTTGAGTTTGAATGCTTCCCATGTCATCACTTGACCATGGTTCATATTGCGGATGCTATTCCACCAAGCTCTTGCATCTCCTACCAGATAGTGGGTGGTGAAGAGAACTTTCTCATTTTCATCAACTCTGGAAACTTCTAAGTTGTTCTCCATGGTCTGTAACCAGTCATCAGCATCTAATGGGTTCTCAGATTGGTTGAAGATTGGGGGATTGGTGTTTTGAAAGTTTTTGAGTTTGGATCCCGGGTGATCCTGGTTTCCATGCTCTTGGTTATTGAGAGCCATCTGGGCGATTTTTTGAAGTGTTGCTAAGTTGGCTTGGTGTTCTGCCTTACTTGCTTCACGGTCTGCGATGAGATTCTGCAAGATCTGCAGCATTGGGTCCTGCGATGAGCTGCTCCCTCCTTGGTTTCCACGAGTCATCTGAAGATTGAGATAGATATAGGGATAAGAGGGAAATTCTAAGGTTCATGGTTTTGGGTTTTCAAAGCTAAATCTTTGAGTTAGACTCAGGTTTTTCAACTAACTTCATTTTCATTCATGCAAGCAAGCACACGGTACAACACACACCACAACAATCAAAGGGAAAACAGATGGTTTGAAGAACCATTCTGCAGGCTAAGATACAATGAGATCGATACATTTCATGCTACGACAGTGCTCTAGTGCATCTACTCATCGTCGATGAAGTCGGAGTCCTCATCATCAGTGTAGAAGTCCACGACATCCTCCTCCAGAAAATCATCATCGTTGCTAAGGTAAGAATCCATGTCTCCCTGGATGTCTTCACCCTCATCTTCTTCTTCTTGGCGGCAAGCTGAGCTTCCTGCTCCTTGACGGTCTTCTCGAGGTCGGCCACCTTCTTGCGAATATGGGCGATGGTGCGATCCTTCTTGGTGCGCTGGCGGCGAAGAGACTGACGGTCTTGGACCAGCAGTGCGAAAGTCTGGGCCTTCTGGTCGACAATGGCATGGTTCTGATTGGCTAACTCTCTAGCATTGTCCAGTTCCTGCTGTCTGTCGTGAAGGAAGAATTCAAGGTTCTCCACTTGACGCCTCAACTCGGGGTGGCCCGGCATTTCCATTGGCAGTCCCATGAAGTCACGTCTTGCATAGTGGGCAAAACGGGTTCCTTGGGTCTTATTGACGCTGAGGGCACATAGACGTGCGAGAGCTTCATGCATTGCCCTGGCTAATCCATCTAGCCAGTTGTTCTCTCTCACGGAGAACTGAATTCTTCCAGAAGTTGGTGCTTCAATGCTTCCTCTAAGATCTGCGGTGACTAGCCACTGTAGGTCTCCTCCTGGGGGTCCTGGAAGTTGAGCTCCAAGAAACTCCGGATGTGGGCGTCCCAGTAACTCTGATAGTGAATCCAGATCCCTCTCGAAGATCAGCTGACCTCCGTTGCCCAACTGGTAAAACTTGCTGAACTGGGTCTCCATCTACAAAATTAAGGATGAGGAAGTTAGTGAGGTGATCAAGTGTGTCAAATTTTAAGTAGTAGTTTAAGAATTTTTGAGGATCATGAAGTTTTTGATAAAGAATCCACAAGGGTAAGAGAGGAGATAGTTTTTCATAAATACACACTTTGGTTTGGAAACTAAGTTTTTGTTTGACGTCCATTCTAACTAGGGTCTCCTATGGTCAGGATGGCTCTGATACCAACTTGTCAACACCCGTATTTTTAATCCCAGATGCCCGTTATGCCATACCTCACAATCCCAAGATTACCATTTTTGCGAGACATAACGGATTGGATATCACAGTACATCATCCACTACAAACCATACATAAGTTTCTTACACAAATAAGGATCTCATGATCCAGTCTTAATACAACAAGCAGCGGAAATAAAAGATAGCGGAGCAGTGGGGTCCATCTTCAAGGGCATATGCAATGCTGACAAAGGCAGATAGTCCTAGTTATCAGAGCCGTCCTGCTGACCGTCATCTTGATAATCTCCTTCATAGTCTGGCATGGTAATAGCCAAGGACAAAAGCCATGAGTACTCTTTTAAGTACTCGCAAACTACCACTAACAAGTATTATAAGTCTAAGTTAAAATGCTAACTCTATGTTTAACTATCAAGTTAAGTTTGAAACCTAAGCTGAGTTCTGAAGCAAAGAAGATAAAGTAAAGTCCTAAAATCACTTAAATTGGGAAGCTATTGTCATAAACACAACCCTGTTGTGGTCAAGTCAAGATTCATCATTCTTTTCAAAGTAGTTAGAAAACATCTAACAACGAAACAATATGGCCATTCCAACTATCCATAACCGCGGACGCGGCTATTCGAATAGTTTGACACTCTGCAGAGGTGGTACACTTTCACCACAAGATTCGATACATCCGTCAGGGATAACCCTGAATCATCATACTTAGTATGCAGATAATCAAACATAACCTTCCCTTTACACACCCTAGTATAAGTACCTCTCCTATGAGCATGGCCTCCCAACCATGACCATCAGTCATCTTGGGCACTGCATAGGTAGACAACATTGAGAGGTAGCCTTAGCTCAAACCTCTCCCGTGAGGGAACTAATACTAATGCATATAAATTTCCAGCTAAGCCTTACCCAATTTAGGTAATGTGGTTGTACGGCAAATTTGGAATGGTATCGCATCCGAATCCAACCATCAGTTTTATAAAAGGGTTAAGGCTCATGCCTCAACATTTTCATCAACATCAATCCTTTGTGTTTCTCGACACATGTCAAAACATCTCAATAGAATGACTCATCATTCCAAGGTTTTCATAATTCATTTTCACTAAGTGTTCCCATCTAAAGTGACTCAAGTTTTTGATCTACTCTAACTACTAAGTTAAGAGTGTTCACTAAGGTGAAAAAGATGGGTTCAATCTCATGCCATAGAATGACATCTAAAGGGTTGTAAATAGGTCAAGTTTTATACTTTTTATGCTACCTTCAAAACCAGTAAAGAACTTTGTATAACCTAAGAAGGGTAAAACTTGTAACTAGGACTTGGGGTACTATTAGTTAAATAAGGGGTGTGATCAAAGCATGCTTAAGGCATCTTTGCTAAACCATCTTGTTTGATTCTAGTTTGCTAAGTACTACACTTGCAAGTGCTAACTTGCAAGGGTTAATCTTGGATAGTTCTAGCTTGCTAATAGTAGCTGGCATTGTTAATGGTGGCTTGCACTTAGATAGTGCTAACTTGCTAATAGTAGCTTGCCTTGGTTGGTGCAGTGGTTGAAGTTTTCTTCTTCTTCTTCTTCTTCTTCTTGGTCGGTACTATCATCTATAAATACATAGGGAGTGCACAATCACCAAACAATACTTAACTAGGCTAGATAGCATTCTAAGACACACCATTGATGCTCTATTATCATCACAAGCATCACAAGTTTAAATCAAAAGTTTCCTTCGTTTTATTTTAGAAAAGTAATTTCTACTCATTGAAAAATTAACTAAAATTTAATATTCACCAGCAAAATATGGGATCATGTGGACACATGTCCTCACCACATATTCTAACATGTGGGAATGAGATTTAAGGGTTGGATCAATATTACTTTGGTTTAAGTTAATTATTTAATGATTTAAGGTGACTAGAAATGCCTATATAGCATTATTTTGGTACTAGTCCAAAGTCACTGCATGTAAACCTTAATATTATTACATATTTGGATAGATATGGTAATTTTTGAGAGTTGGAATCAACTCAAAAGCTAACTTGGTTGATTTTATAAAAATGTTGCAAGTTGCAAAAGCTTCTGTCTTCTTATTTTTATTAGGAGAGATCTATAATTCTAATTGAATTAAATCCAACGGGCTTGGATATATCATCTTAATACCTTTCAGATAAAATTGGTTTCATGCTATTTGGATTTGTAAAACTCACATAATGGATTTTTGAAATACTGGACAGAAACTAGATTCAACTAAAAAGAAAAATCTAGATTTGAATAGTTGGGTTAGCGCGGGAAAAGGAATGGGCCGGCCTAGCGGTGCTCCGCGGCGCGGGGCTCAGCTGACAGGGGGGTCCCGCGTGTCAGCGACACTTAAAATGCGAAACGGTACGCGCGCCATGGGCCGTGCGATTAGAAGCTAGATCTACGGCTGAGGGTCGTCGTCAACGACGAACAGGTCGTCGGCGAGCTCGAACCCTAGCTGCTCGGTGGGGGTCTGCTGGGGGCATACCAGGGCTCCAGCAGGGTCAGCGAGGCGGGCAAACAACGTGGAAGACGACGGCGAGGCGAGGCGTGGTCGCGGTGGAGCTTGGGGCGGTCGAAATCAACGGCGCCCTTCTCCTCCTACCGCGGCTGCTCCGGCTCCAATTCCGGCAAGCTGCTGCTCCACTTCCTCCGGCTAGAGGTGGGTGACGTTCAGAGAGGTGAGGGGAGTGGAATGGTGTGGAGAAGAGAGGCTAGGGAGGGCTCCTTTTATAGGCTCGACAGTGAGACCGAGCGAGATGGGCGGTCGACGGTGGTGACATGGCTACGGCAAGGTAGAGGCATGGCTGGGGGTGGCGCTCGATGGGCGGTTCCCTGGCGGTGCTCTAGAGCTTAAATGCGGCCGTAGGGGCAGTGGCACGCGGTCAGGGCGAGCTGGCGCTCTGCGCGGCAGAAGCGGCGGTGTCCATGGCGAGCAGTGGCTGTGGTGCGTTGGGCGGCGAACGGGCGTGTCCGTCGTGTTCCCTGTGTCGTGGCGGAGCGGTAGGCGCGGGCTGCGGCGGCTTGTGCACGCGTGCCAGGTGCGACGCTCAGGCGTGCGCTCGGCATGGTGCGGTGGCACTGGGCGCGGTTTGTGCTCGGTGGTCCACTGCACTCCTGGGCTCGGGCAAGGGACATGGGGTGGCGGCGAGCTCCTGGCTACCTCCTAGACATGGAGAGAGAGGGGGAGGTGGTCTGCTGTGGTGAGGGCAAGGTTGGCTGACGAGTTGGTTCTCGGCATGGCTTGGCCTTGCCAGTAGGGTGTCGGGGATGGGGGTTGTAATGGCATGGTTTGATCAAGTGGAGACAGAGGGAGTGTTTTGTGGTCAATTGGGTGGCAAAACCCTATAGAAACGGTGAGCTAGCTATTTGTGTTTGATTCTGCCTGCCATGTGTTTGATGAAATGGCCGCATGAAAATTCTTTTTGAATTTTGAGTTCAAAATTTTTGAGTGATCTCCACTAGTGCTAGTCAGTCTCTGGTTGCAAGGGTTTTGAAAGTGGAGCTCAAATAGATGGGTTTTGAAATAGGGGTGATCTATGCATATGCATTAGATTCAATTTTTAAATGCAATTTAAAATAATTAACAGAATGTTTTTAGCAGATCCAAAGGTGGGCCTTGCTACCTCATTATGTGTACTAGCAAGGGGTACAAAGATCAATAATTGTTTCTGTTAAAATTTGAGTGCTAGGAATAGCCAAGGTAGGCATGAGCGTTAAATTTGCCAAAATGACCATTCCTCCTCTTTAATTCTTTTTGATTTGATTTTCTTTAGGAAAAGTTTGGGAATGATGTAGATGATGTTGAAATCACCTAAGAAACATTTTACAAGCATTGGATCATTCAATCATGGCCATTCAAAACAACTCCTATTTTAAATGCACACATATATGAATGCTTTCATATTAAGTTTGGAAATTTTTTGTTAACCCCATTTTTGGTTGATTTGATCTTGATAAACTTGGATTGAAGTTTTTGGGATGTTACAAGAATCAACTCAAAAGCTACTATGGTTGATTTTAGAAAAATGTTTGAATGTGCAAATGCTTCTGTCTTGTTATTTTTACTAGGAGAGATCTCTTACTCTAAATGATTTAAATCCAACGGGCTTGGATAGAGATTTTCATTACCTTTCCAACAAAATTGTAATCATTCCATTTGGATTTGTAAAACTATTCGAATTTATTTTGAACTAAGGGAGAGAATTGATTGTAAGTCTAAATAGAAAAAGCTAATTTGAAGTAACTGGTTCAGCGCGGGAAACTAAACGGGCCGGCCTAGTGATGCTCAGCAGCGCAGAGGGCGACTTACCAGGGGGTCCACCTATTAGTGGCACATAAAACCCAAAGCGGTATGGGAAGATCAGGACCACACGATTAGAACACAAATCGATTGTCCATGGTCGTCGTCGACGACGGACTCGTCGCCGGCGAGACCGAACCTTAAGCGGCCGGTGGGGGTCTACTGGGGACGTACCAGGGCTCCGGCTTGTGCGGCGAGGCGGGCAAACAAACTGGATGGTGACGTCATGCTCAGGTGAAGTCACATCAGGGGTTGAGGTGGACGAAATCGACGACCACTTCTCCTCCTCTAAGGCGGCTACCTCCGGTGGAATTCTGGCGATGTGCTGCTCGAGCGGCTCCGGCGAGAGAGGGGAAACGATTAGTGGAGAGAGGGGAGTGGAATGGTGTGAAGATATGGTGCGGGGGGAGTCCTCCTTATATAGGCTCGACGGTGAGGCAGTGAGGCATGGGCGCGGCTTTTCGGTGACGGTGATACAGGGGCTACCAGCGTGGGCGAGGTAGGCGGACGGTGGGCGGTCAGCTGGCGGTCAGCTACAGAGCAATGGCTTGGCTAGGGGTGGTGGTTATCGGTCGGGGGCTCCTCGCGCTCTAAGGGACAGAGGCGGTGCTCGACGCTGCTCCCGGCGGCTGTGGGACACGCGGCAGTGCACGGACGTGTCTGGCGGGTTGCTGGGTTCAAGGCAGAGCGGCGC
This sequence comes from Avena eriantha, assembly GCA_910589775.1. Taxonomy (NCBI): domain Eukaryota; kingdom Viridiplantae; phylum Streptophyta; class Magnoliopsida; order Poales; family Poaceae; genus Avena; species Avena eriantha. Next base: position 183,836,376 of record OU342740.1, on the reverse strand, counting down.
ATGCAATTTGGTGTCGAGGCGTGGTTTGTGGCATGCTGGCGGCGATCGTGCTCTGCCGCGCTCTGGCTGCACGCAGAGAGAAAGGGTGGCTAGTCTCTGGGGTAGTCCAGTGGCTATCTGCGGCCGTGGGGTGGACCATGGACGGCGGTGAGGTGGTGCCTTGCTTCTTAGAGCGGCAGAGAAGGGCTGGCGGTCTGCTGTGGCTCGGGCACGATCGACCGGCGATCATGGCGTCGGGGTGGCATGGCACTAGCGCCAGGGGCTAGAGATTGGGGTGGTTTTGGTCTGGTTGGGCCTGGGGGAGACCAAGGTGATCAATGCACACCAATTGGCTCGACAAGATTTTCTCCAAAACAGTGTTAGTTAGGCCAAAAAATCTCTGCCTGCCACCTGTTCGATCAAATGGCCGCATGAGAGAAAGTTTTGAATTTTTGAAATATTTTTGGTGGAGTGGTGTAACTTATGCTTGAGCATCTAGGTTTGCTTGGGATTTTGAAATGGAGTTCATTTGAGTGGTTTTTGAATTAGTGTGATCTTGATACATACACTATATTCAATTTTCAAACGTCATTTAAAATTAGAATTTGAATGTTTTTGGGAGATCACAAAGTGGGCCTTGGCACATCACTACCTGTACTAGCAAGGGGTGCGAAGAACTACAATTGTGTCTGTTGGCATTTGAGTCCTAGGAACACCCAAAGTGTCCTAATTAGTTAAAATGGCCCAAATGACCATTTCCTTATTTTATTCTTTTTGATTTCTTTTTCTTTGGGATTTGTTTGGGAATGATCTAGATGATGTGTAATTCACCTTAGAATCATTTTACAACCAATGGATCACTCAAACATGGCAATTCAAAACAACTCCTAATTTAAATGCACACACATATGAATGCTTAAATATTTTAAATATAAAAAGTTTTTGTTAACCCCAAATTGGGTAGATTTGATCTTGATTAACTATGGATTAAGTTTTGGGATGTTACAGAGGGCATATGTGGCGTGCATCTTGGAGCATGGCACGGCGGCGGACGGCAACACCGGCGACAGCGAAGCACGCCCTCGTCGTCGATAAAGATAATGCGAGATAGACGCCTCGAAGCGGTATGGGCTAGCTAATGGGCCCGGCTGGGCCGAGGCAAAGCAAGGGAAGCAGCTGCTGGTGGCTGCGCACGAGTGGTAGAGAGGAGGGAAGGGAGGCGAGCCCGGCCCAGGAAGCTCGGGTTCCTTTTTTTCTTCTATAAAACCTTTTTGTATTTAGTTTTCTCTCTTTTCCATTTGCATTTGAATTCCAATCTGTTTTGAACATTTTAAAAAAATAGAGCTTTATAAAATTATTGAAATATTGTAGTGGCCCTTATAATCCGTTTGGGCTCCAATAATTTTGGTAGTTTTCAAAATTCGAAACCCCTTTTTAATACATTTCAAATAGAGAGGGGAAGATTAGGGTTTAGGGTTTTTTCTAATCATTTACTTTAATGCATTTTAAATGATGATGCTCATGGATGCACAAATCAAACCCTAAATAAGGATTACTAAAACTAGGGGTGTTACAGTTCTATCCCCCTTAACAGAATCTCGTCCCGAGATTTCTAGGTAGGGAGATAGAAGAGACAGGGTTACACTAAACTTCAACGATCTTCTTGAAGAGGTTGATCCATGCCACCATTATTGAATGAATGAAACACTTCATTCCTTCGAGGTAGCTATAGACACTAAGGGAGAGAGGGAAAGACACAAAACCACAAAGAGTGTATCTCATGGTCAACTCATGGATAGATGTTTCGTAATATCTCTAGAGCTAGCGAGCATGAAACACACCAAAGTAACAACGGAAACAAAAGGAGATGGTTTCAAGGTGTTAGATAGCTGGTCTTCATAAGGATTGAGACCATGGAGATTTAGAAGAGTTTAAGCTACTGAAAAGGAGAGCGTACAACAGAAAGAACACGACCACAGACTTCGAGAGATGAAACTCTACTAGACGGATTAAGTAGAGCTTCTAGGGATACATAGATACATATAACCAAGCTATTGAAATACTTTTGATACATAAGGATCACTCTTCATTCAACAGAAGGTCAAGACAGAAAGGTTGTTTTAGTGGAGGGGAGTCATAAGAGTCACAAAGAACATGTAACAAGAGGAACTAAGGATTACCAAAATCATAGTCGCTCTTCGAACATGTTAGATGAACCGAAGGAAACTTTTTATTCATCCAGTTTTATCAAAATCTTTGCCAGAGATCATGATATAACTTCACACCACTAAGATGAAAATATATAAGAAGATTCCTGATGACACGAGGAAAACGAAACTTCATTCTCAGACTTCAATTACTTCGCACAACAAGTTGCTTGCCAACATAAAGGGTCTGGAGGATCGACCAAGAGACATTTAGCAACTCTACTTTAAATATTCTCCTTGCGGCCATCAAGTAAAGGTCGAACTTCGGATACAAAGGAAGCCATAAGTAAAACCCCTATAATAAGTCATAGAAGAAGCCTTATGAGGAGTGGTTGTTATTACTGATTCAAGGGAATGTGACTAGAGGTCTTCCGACTAATTGTGTCAACCATTACATCAATTTTTTAGCGGGTTTTCAAAGGAACCAATGTCAAAATCTTGATGAACACTAACCATCATTTCTTCTTGACATTCAGCTTTGGTTAGGTGGAATGATACTTCGGACTCAGCATGTCTGAATAGAAAGGTTGCAACATTTAGCATAGAGGTAAAGTTACTAGATTCTCAAGACATGGATTACATTGTAAAGCTCCAAAAGAATGAGCTAGGTTGTGGAACCCATGTATTAGCAAGTTATCAAGGGATAATTGCACCAACATGAATTGATTGCAACGAAACACAAATATATCCTTGTTGGGAAGAATTTAGGAAGATACTAATGTTTTAAGAAGTTCTTCTCTTCCATGAAAAATCATAAGTGGCTTAGCGTGCCTAAAGAATGTTCTCAAAATGTGAAGGTATCAGCCTACCATATCAAGAATAGTTCACACATGCTTGACTAACTTGAAATGATTCCCAAAATAACAAACATAACTCTACTCAAATTCACGGCGACAACTTCCAACAATGTGCACGTGAACTAGAGAAGGTTACTTCTAACATCCAGAACGCATACTTCGAAATAATACGAAGGTAGTTCTCAAAAAGTTTCTAACATTAATGTTAACTATTCCATATGAATCATGTATGGCTTGGGGAGGATAAGGATGTCATCGATGGGCTGAACAACAACTTATCATGATACTCCAAAAAGATAGACTCACATGTGGTATGCGCGGAACAACAACATTGGTCAGACCAAAGGACATGAAGATGTACCTAGGTGAAACATCACGAGTAAATACATCATTAGGATAGTCCCTGGGACTGAGTTTAATTTAATGATAGCCCGAATCAAATCAAAGGTGGGGATGATAACATTTCCACGAAGAAAACACTATCCTTCTTCAACACGAAAAAAACTAGACATCCATTTAGAAGGAACAAGTCAGATAGAACTTTTGTCTTACAACTCTCCAAGTAGTTGTTTAAGCTCAACCATCTTTCCCTTATGACGTTAGTTCCTGCCGGATTTCTTGTTGTGACGTTAGTCCTCACAGCAGCAGCTGCAGCCTTGATCACGTTGCTGTTCTGATACATGCTTGTCCGACCTCGCTTTTGAACTTGTGCATGTCTGCTTCGTCTTTCTTGATCGGTTCCTCGTGTTGCATACAATGAAGTGGTGTCATGTGATGCTGGGCATAATCTCTGAAAACTGCTGACTGGTTCAGTGTGGTTTGGTCAACACAGCTACCCTTGTATGAGCCGGTTGTCAGAGTCACAAACAAGGTTCAAAGAACTTCTACTTCAGGCCTTGAGGAATCTCAGGAGTATCCCGTACGGATCCTTAGAGAAAGAAGCAGTTCAGAAAACTTGCTTTCTCAAGAACTTGACAAACACGGTCATGTGGCAACATGGTGATACTTCTAGAAAGACGTCTAGAATGTCACGAACCACCGATTTCTCACATAGTTCGAAAGGAACGTGCTTGGTAAGGCAAGAAGATATAGTCTCAGAGCTTCGGCACAAACCTAACTCTTTGACCAAAGAGAGTGTGCCTAGATAGTGAACTTGGTAGCATAGTCAAACTTCGCTTGGTGATAGGTTAACTATCACGCTAAGAATGATAGAAATGTCCTTATTGAGGTCCAAAGCAATAATGATTGTGAAGAATCTCAAATGGCCACATTATTATGCACACGCATCATTCATGAGCGTGAAATCTCAGAGAAGGGGTGGGTAAAGATGTATAAGAGTATCACTTCATTAAGGGTTCATGAAATTTGACACGACCTCTTAGTATATAAGAGTGTGATACCTTAAGGTGGAACAGATCGGAAGCTAATCAATGCTTATCGATCTGAAGATTACAACACTTTGACCTGGTCCTATTTATGACGAGGTAACAGAGTTTGTTTCTCCTAACATCCTGAAATGGTTTGTCTTGATGGACAACAATAGTATCTTGCATCGAAAGACACCGATACACATGTACTACTTGGCTACCAACTGGTAGACAATGGTTGGAAACAACAAGGGCAAATGAACATGCTTAGGATAGAATCCCGAGATGTGTATGCATAAGTCAACAATCTTTCAAGGACCGATGCAGGAAAGGTAGGTGTGGCAGTGTCACGAGTATAGAAGTGAGACTTGCAAGGATTACTCTTGTCGTGATCTATTTGGTTCCATTACAGAACATCTGCCATAACATGTGGTAGGAGAAGTCCTTTGTTTGTCGTAATTTAATCACGACATTAACCGCAAGCCTGAAGGCTAAAGTATAAGGTACTAGCCATCCTAAGGTAATGTTAAATCATTAACAACAGGGACCAACAAAATGGCTCTTGGGTAAAAGGTCACCTTCATGTGCAAGATTCACATAAGCAGAATCCAGCACAATCCGAGATCTTCGGTTCAAGTCCAAGGGTTAAAACCCAAATAAAGAAGTAACTACCATCTTTGAAGCATAAAGGGTACTACAAAATAGTAATCACAAGGTAGCTTCCAAAATAAGATACAACTTCTGAAGTATCCAAACAAACTAGAAGGAGGCCCACGAAGCGAAAGGAAACCTCGAGACCTAGAACAGATCACTGGGGAACCAACAACATGATGTTGTGGGCCCATAAGATAGAGAGATCATGATGGAAAGGAATCTCTCAACTGAAGAAGAGTAAAGGGAAACAAGTAACACACACACAACTGACTCTGTAGAACTCAACACTAGGCCAACTGGCTAAGAAACAACATGCCAAAAAGGCACCTAAGATTTGAAAGACAAGACAAGGTAGCAAAACTTTCCAAAGTCAACACAAGGTAAGATGACCTAGAGTTAGAGCGAAACTGGATAAGGAGAAAATGAAGCATATAGAGTTTTCGCAAATACTTTTCAGCTTTAAAATAGTTTTCACAAACACTAGACTTAACATTGACTAGTAGAAAGGTTTTCCTATGGATGGTACTGCTCTGATACCAAAACCTATGACACCCCCAGGATTAGGGCTAGACAAATCACATACCTCTGTCTGATATAAACCTAACCTAAATCTCGGAAGCATATAGAGAAATAATCAGTAACATTATAGTGACCCTACGACACAAAAATTATTATAGTAAGCTCATAACGTAGCAAAGAACCAAATTATTACAAATAGAGGTCACTGACCACAAACATCAAACAATGGACGCCAAATTATGCTATTAAGTATAGTAAACTTAACAAATGGACTAAGAGGCCTAAAGCATAACGATGATGTCCCAATCCATAGATTCCAGGCTACCGACCGGGAACCCCAAGCTACTCATCGATGTCGAGGTTCTAACAAACTCATCTTCTATGGTAACACTTACCTTTTGCAAAAGTATCAACAAAGCAAGGCTGAGTACATGGTCTACTCCACAAGACTTATGGCTGGTGGGGTTATTTTGCGTAAAGCTAACTTTCTTTATAAAATACGTAGGAGAAGTTCAACTAAGTAGAACATTTGAAAGGGGATAAGAAAGCGATATCACTACCTTTGATCTTCATTTGATATCCACCAAACCTTTATTAGATGAACCTACCAAATAGGATCACCCCCTCGATCCCCGAGGAAGCATCCTTAAGCACACCTCACTTCTCTTGTCAAGTTTTACGATTAGGTTATTCTTCTCTATGATCTTTGAATCCGTCCCCAAGTCGTCCATAACCATGGACATGGCTTTTCGAAAGATTATTACCCTGCAGGGGTGCACAACTTTACCCACACGTACCAAACAATTCTTAGTGCTAGTTAACATTAGCCCTCTTCCTTGGAAGGCCAGCAGAGAGTGGTTGACCACGACCTTTACCTTGCTTTCGCCAAGACCATGAGTCAAGCCCTAAGGAGATGCCATCATAACAGGTCAATTCCCGAAGTCAGTCCCTAGAGATATGCGTAGGGTTCAATATTTACGTGCCTCTCTTGTTCCCGGCCATGCTTACCTACCTGTATGAACGCACCTCCTTCACCTCCTTCAAGAACGACCATAACGCATATGTCGAATGGAACTCCCGAACTATGTGACTCATGGAATCTACTAGGCAATTTAGTTGGTCGAGGGGGTTTCTAGGCCCTCGAGTGGTTGTACGCTCGTCTTGGTTCAAGAGACAAGAACTTAGATCCTAGTGGTGGAAAGTATGGGACTGCAAAACCAAAACCCGACGTGGCCTCCCATACAAGAATTAGCATGTTTAACTTTCATCTCTGATCATACCACATCATCCTATCCAACTAGGTTCATTCGCAGCTCTGATTCAACAACCGGATGGACCGACGGTAACAACTAAGCATGGCTAAGCACAACAGATATAAGTAGCTCTAGCGAAGCTCATAATCCAAACCCTAGTTATGCTAGGAGCAGTGGATCAGGGATTATAGGCCACACAGGTAACATGCATCAAATAGGATTTATATATCTATCGATAAAAGACTTTAGAATCATATGCACATGGTAAGAATGAAATACTTTTGAAGCATAGGAGTTTATCATGTGTGGGGCTATGCTTGCCTTTGCCTGTTGATATTCAGATATAGAACTTCAGGTTCATCAGATGGACTTGTTTGTCGATAACCTTTGATGGTGTTGATCTCGGTTGTCTATCTTGGACTTGATCTTGTTCCTCACATCAACTCCGAGGTCTACCGAGAAGAAGCAAAAACACCGGAAAGGAAAGCAACAGAGAACACATGGCATCGATGCAGTGCTCAAGCAAGGATGATGATATGAAAAGTTAATTTGTGTTGAAAATGAAACCCTAGTAAAAGCTTGGTTAGTTTAAACAGGGTCCGAGGGGTACAAACCCTAGAATAGTGGGAACCTCGAAATCACTTGCAGGGTTCAATTGGTTCTTCTAATTATAATGGTAATGTAAGTTAATTAACAATGCATGATTACGAGTCTATTGTTTAGATATCATTTTTCTGAACATTTCGATATATTATACATATTTTTCTGACCTAAAATGAATTAGTTATGATTTTCCCAATTTTAATCTATTTTTAAATCAATTTAAAACAATTAAACATTTTTGGGATTTATTAAATTATTTTCCTGCTGGCCCCACATGTCAGACTTTTATTAATTTCATAAATAATTTCCAAAAAGATTAAAAACCTGACATTAGGGACCCACCTGTCAGCATTTTTATATATTAAAACAATTACAGAAAACATTTAATAAAAATAAAACCTTTATGACCTCATGATGACGTCACCCTAACATCGTCAATGGAGGACCTCCTCTGTCAATCAAGGATCTTTCGATCCTTTGCGCGCGGGGCAGCGAGAGCAGGGGTGCTAGATGCGGGCTTGCGTGCTGAGCAACTTAGCAGCGGCGCCGCTCGAACTTGGTCACCGAAGACAGCGACACGACAGCAGCAAGCGGCAGCGGCAGGTGGTCGTGGGAGGACAACAAAGAGCAATAGGGAGGAAACGGAGAAGCTAGGGAGAACCGGGAGCTCACCCTGAGCGCGATGGAGGGTGCGACGACGCTGGATGAGGTCGGTCGACGATGAATTGACAGCGGAGGTGGCGGCCGGACTTCGGGAAGGAGCTGCCAATTGGGGCAATTGGAAGCTTCTTTGGCTCGGGTGCTAGGATGAGGAGAACAAGGAGAAGCTGGTGGTTCCAATGGTGGCCTTGGAACGACAAGGGGAGCTCGGGAACAGCGAGTCACTAGCGATGTCTGGGGGGAGAGGGTTCGGCCACGAGGAGGAACAAGGGAGGAAGAGGAAGAGGGGAAGTGGGGCACGCCTAGTGTTCTACAGCAGCAACCAGGGGTCTTGTAGGCGATCGAGGGCATTGGTGGCGCGCATCTTGGCGCACGGTGCAGCGGCGAACGACAACGCTGGTGACAGCGAAGCACGCCCACGTCGTCGACGAAGACAACGCGAGACAGATGCCTCGAAGCGGTACGGGCTAGCTGCTAGGTCCGGCTGGGCTGCGGCAAAGCAAGGGCAGCGGCTACTGGCGGCTGCACGTGAGTGGCAAAGAGGAGGGAAGGGAGACGGGCTCGGCCCAGGAAGCTTGGGTTCCTATTTTTTACCTGTAAAACCTTGTTGTATTTAGTTTTATCTCTTTTCCATTTGCATTTGAATTCCAATCTGTTTTGAACATTTTCAAAATACCAGAGCTTTATAAAATTATAGAAATATTGTAGGGGCCCTTTTAATCCATTTGGGCTCCAATAATTTTGGTAGTTTTCAAAATTCAAAACCCCTTTTTAATACATTTCAAATAGAGAGGGGAAGATTAGGGTTTATGGTTTTTTGTAATCATTTCCTTTTATGTATTTTAAATGATGATGCTCATGGATGCACAAATCAAAGCCTAAATAAGGATTACTAAAACTAGGGGTGTTACAACCTAGCCCCGTCCCTGGAGTAGTACTCCTCATTCAGCTCAATCGACATAAGTAGGGGCTGGGTCAGATCTCCTAATGCATATGAGTCTGCAATCTTGATCATCTCAGCCAACGTAGTTGGCATATCCCTCTATAGCCTTTGCCATAGTACACTTGCATGTCTACACCCTTGTGAAAACTAACAAATTGGTTGTGGCTCAATCACACCTTCACACAAGTTGCACAATGTACACCATCGAGTCAAAAACTCCCGGTCAGTCTCATTCGGCCTCTGCTTACACATTGCTAAGTGTCGTGGCCTATTCGGCCTCTTGCACGTGCTAGTGAAGTTACTGATGAACATCTCCTCAAAATCTAACCAACAATTGATACTTCCTGGTGGCAGATTATTCAGCCAGACTCTTGCTGGTCCCTCTAGCATCTGAGGCATATATCTGACCGCCCATCTGAGATTCCCCTGTGCAATGTGCACAGCTGTGGAATAGTCAATTAACCAATCTTTTGGTTTGGTACTACCATGATATGTCTTTGTTCCCCTGGCTAACTGAAAGTTCGGCACAAGTGGTTCTCTCATGATCTGAGGTCCAAAACATGCAGGACCCGGAGGACCTTGTCCCTCCAATAGCTCTGACCTATATATCCTATCCAACTTCAACCTTGCATCATCTGGCTGCAAATTCCTGTTTCCTAGCCTTGATCCCATTGCACTTCCCATCGCGTGATGATCCGGCCTACGAAACCTGGCATTGGCCATAGCAGAGTAACCATCATTGTACCTATTTTTCCCCGGATGAGCATTTTGCTACTGCATAACTGGCCCCGCACTTTGCTCTTGTCGAGGTATATACTGTTGCTATTGTGGGGGATATTGTCCTGCTCCTGCCGAGTTATGTTGTCCGGCATTGCCGTGCCCATCATTTCCCCGATTCCCATTTCCTTGGCCGAGGTTTCTATGACCACCGTTGCCCTGGCTAAAACTTCCTCTGACACCATTCCCTTATACTGCTTTGCCTTTCCCAGCTACGGCTGGGTCGTATGGCACCATTTGCCTGTTTCTTCTGCCCGAGGTTACCACCTCTTCTCTCCTCAGTTCTGCTCTAGGGGATGATGCTGCCCCAGCTGATTTTGCAGGAGCGCCCCTTGCCAAATGAACGACGCGGGAGCCCCCTGCCCTGGCCGGGTTAGACATGTGAATCTCTTCATTTTGCTGGTTCGTGACGCACACCAGCTCTATGACTCTTTCTTGTTGCCTCTCTCGGGCTTTGCTGGTCAGACCATCTACCTCGGCCGCTGTTGCATCTGCAGCACTAAGGTTCTTTGCCGAGGTGCTATACCTCGGCAACCCTTCTGACATGGGGTTAGCCGAATTTCCTGGCCTAGGCACATATTCCATATCTATTTCACTAATGAGGTTCTTTCCCCTAATCTTAACACCATCCATGCGGGTGGGACTATTGTTAATCTTGTTTGCCCTAGTGTACTCACGCATCATGATGTTCAATGCCTGCTGAGTTGCTGCTACTTTCTTGGCCCCCGCTAACATTTTCTACCAGGTTTCCTCCAGTTCGGCTTGTGCCTGAGCCGGATCTACTGTGGGAGCTATATGTGTAGTTAGTCTCTCTATGGCTTGCTGCAGTATGTTTTGCGGCCTTTCCAGTGGTGGACCTCTAGCCCTAGCTGTCGTGGGAGTTACCGCTCCATCTTCTGTCGGGTCCTTGCTCGTGCCTGGGTATGGCGTTGTCATCATCACCTCGACTGTGAGCTGTGCTGAGAGGAGGTTCTCCTGCCACAATGACTCGCTATGGGTGTACGTAGGAGTCATCGACGCTGATGTAGATCTTGTGCGTGCCGAAGATGATGAAGATTCTGTTGCGCGGAGGCAGGCGGTTGCCGATGCTTCCCGCATTATTGCTGACGAAGTCCAGCGCATCAAATCACTGGACCAGCCCGGAGACGATGCGCTCTCCGGTGGCGATGAAGTTTCCCATCCGGATCTTGACACTAGCTAGCGCTGCTGCTGGCCCCACGGTGGGCGCCAACTGTCGTGGTGGTGTCACGACAGATGCCATGGGTAGGCTAAAGATGGAGCCAATGTGCTCTAGTGGTATCCGGGAGGGATAGTGTGGTGATTCCGCACACTGAGATCTCTATTATGTGGATCAATGGTGAATATAGATGCTCCTTGAGCTGTATTGAGGAGATGAAGGAGATGAAGCTATCCTGCTCTTTACTCTCACCCTAGGGTTTTCCCTTAACCAAAAAGTCCGACCTCCTCCTTAGAGGCCCTGGCTCACCTTATAAACGGGTGGCCAGGTTACACTTAGGGCATACGTGGCCGGTATATTCTCTAGAGATGCTCTTCCTGAAATAGCAGAACAGTGCTCTCCTTTCGTATGTCGTTAGCCTCTATGAGGTAATGCCCCAAAGTCCATGTTGTCTGACCGTTGGCGGTCAGACATCATCACTCTCGTGCGCCTGTGCACTATCTCTGTCTCTCTGGATCTTGTCCCTAGTGTTGTCTCTATAGGGAAACCTAGTAGAGAGAGAGAAGCGCTGACCTTGGAGATGATTCCTTCCTTCCAGTGTATGCCAACCTGTACCTCGGCTCTAGTAAGGATCACCCGGCTAATAAGGTACCTGCAAAGAAATAACAACTCACTCCTCGTGCCGACATACCGCATATGTCGGCCAAGTCTTGCCGGTGCTACCAGGCTTAGGGTAACCCAGCCGTAATCCGACCGACCCTTCTATGACTCGGCTTGTCATGGTATTGCCGACGAGTACACCATAGAGGGGTCCTCACAGAGCATGTTTAGAGATGTGGGGTAACGCAGAGAGTTGGAGGGCACGAGGTAACAAAGCTTACCCAGGTTCAAGTCCCACAATGGTGGTGGAACTCTACTCCTGCTATAAATCACTATAATGGCAATACGCCGAGTTACAGGGATCGGTTCGCTGTGCAAGGTGTTGTACGTTGTACGTTGTACGTTGTGTCTTGCCCTAAAGGCTCTCATAGGCCCAGCTTATAAAGGCACCATAACCTAGGGTTATAGGGAAATGACCTTGCCGGACAAGTTATAGAGTCCTACAATAATACTAGCTAGTCTTCGTGTATTGTACTCCAAGGCTCCGAGTATGTCGGTGACTCCCACGTAGCCTTCCTATATCCGGCATGGGCCTCCCTTCTGGATCCGTCTAACGGGGCCGCCCAGCAGGCCATGGGCCATGCTACCAACGGTGGGCCACATGGTTTTGCCGGATTAGAGACATGCAATGGTGATACCCATTTAGCATATCCCCAATAGTAGCCCCCGGAGGAATTTGAGATCTTGCGCCGTCTTTCCTTTAGGTCTTGAATGCTCCGTCTAAGTGATGCTGGCAATCCGTCAAGCAACATCTTGAAGGTCTCCCAAAGAACCCTACAGTCCTCTCCGTCTTTCATATATAAGTCAGAGATTCTTTAAAGCTTTGTTTCTAGAGTCGGGTAACTTCCGTCTTCGATGGAATCTTCGGATGTGACTACTCCACTACAATGGCCAGAAGATGATGTAGGCTACAACCTATGCTACCTGGAAACTCATATAAGGCAGTGAATTAATCATTAGCTACTTTTACGCGCGGAAAATCCGAAACGTTAAAGCGGCAAAGACGGAGGATGTGGAGAAATTACCGCGCATGCTCATCTCCATGTCGGCAACGCTGCATCCGTTAGATCTCTTTGCATGAATCTTGACGTTGGGGTCTATATATTTTAACTGTGGCTGGAATATTTTCTTTACCCGCATTCTCCCCTACGTGTTCTTCCTCCTCCAACCACGCGACCATTCGAGCTCTTTGACAGAAAACCCTAACTAGAGCCTTCTTTCTTCCCCATCTTCCTCCACCGGTGCAATGGCCTCTAGCAGTAGTGCTCCTTCAATGGCGGCGACCCTCGAGGCTTCAACAGAGCCATCCCAGAGAGTGACCATCTCTGCCATGGTAGAAACCACCGGCGGTAGCCAAAAAGGGGCGGCGCCAGTTGCTACAGAAGAAGATGCCGATTCCCACAAGGTAATGTGGAGGGGTTCTGACCTGTCCGCTGAAGACCTGCAAGAACTCATCGCCGAGGGGTATCTCCCTACGACGGAGGGCTTAGACTAGTGGCCAGCGTTGGCCGCCGAGGTGACTCCTTCTCCCTAAGCCGGAGAGAAGGTGTACCGCAAATCTTAGCTAGTATGTGGCTTAAGCCTGTCAGTCTCCGACTTCTTCCTAGATGTCCTTCGGCACTTCTGGGTACTTCCCCACAACCTCTCTCCTAACAGCATCCTCGTACTCAACAATTTCATAGCTTTGTGCAAAGGATACCTAGTGTAACATCCCAAAAATTTCAATCCAAGCTTATCAAGATCAAATCAACCAAAAATGGGGTTAACGAAAACTTTTCCAAATTTAAAATGAAAGGATTCATATATGTGTGCATTTAAAATAGGAGTTGTTTGAATTGCCATGATTGAGTGATCCAATGCTTGTAAAATGTTTCTTAGGTGATTTAAACATCATCTACATCATTCCCAAACTTTTCCTAAAGAAAATCAAATCAAAAAGAATTAAAGAGGAGGAATGGTCATTTCGGCCATTTTAATCCACTACACTACTTTGAGTGTTCCTAGCACTCATTTCTTAACAGAAACAATTCTTGATCCTTGTACCCCTTGCTAATACACATAATGAGGTACCAAGGCCCACCTTTGGAGCTGCTAAAAACACTCTTTTAATAATTTAAAATGACAGTTTAAAATTAAATCTAATGCATATGCATAGATCACCCCTATTTCAAAACCCATCTATTTGAGCTCCACTTTCAAAACCCTGGCAACCAGAGACTACCTAGCACTAGTGGAGATCACTCAAAAATTTCGAAACCAAAATTCAAAACTTTCTTTCTTGCGGCCATTTCCACAAACACTTGTAGGCAAGAATCTAACTGTAATCCTAGCTCACTGTTTACTACAGAGTTTTTCCCCCATTTGATCCCCATTTACTCCCTCTGTCTCCAAATGATCTAACCCCTACACCCCTAAAAAATAATGCCATGCCAACCCGAGCACCTAGTCGCCGGCCCAACTTGCAACCACCGCAGCTGACCGCCCCTCTCTCTCTCTCTCCATGTCTAGGAGGTAGCCCACACCTCACCGCCACCCCTGTCCCCTGCTCGAGCCCACCCCTGCAGTGGACCACCGAGGATAGCCCGCGCCCAGTGCCACCGCACCATGCTGGTGCTGCCCCCAGAGCGCGCTCTGTCCCCGCTCGCCCAGACCACCCCTTGGCCACAGCCCACGCCCGCCGCTCCGCCTCGACCTAGAGAACACCCCAGACATCCCCGTTGGCCGCCCAACGCCTCACAGCCACCGCTCGCTGTGGACACCACCGCCTCTGCCGCGCAGAGTGCCACCTCGCCCAGACCGCGTGCCACCGCCCCTACGGCTGCATTCAATGTCTAGAGCACCGCCAGGGAACCGCACGTCGATCGCCACCCGCAGCCATGCCTCTACCCTGCTGTAGCCATGCCGCCACCGTCGCCTGCCCATCCCGCTCGGTCTCACCGTTGGGCCTATAAAAGGAGCCCTCCCCAGCCTCTTCTCTCCACACCATTCCACTCCCCTCTCCTCTCTGAACCTCACCCACCTCTCGCTGGAGCAAGACATAAGCATTTGCAACTTGCAACATTTTTATAAAATCAACCAAGTTAGCTTTTGAGTTGATTCCAACTCTCAAAAATCACATTTCATCATATCTATCTAAATATGTAATAATATTAAGGTTTACATGCAGTAACTTTGGACTAGTACCAAAATAATGCTATATAGGCATTTCTAGTCACTTTAAATCATTAAATAATGAACTTAAACCAAAGTAATATTGATCCAACCTTTAATTATCATTCCCATGTGTTAAGATGTGTGGTGATGACATGTGTCCACATGATCCCATATCTTAAGTGGTGAATATTAAATCTTAGTTAATTTTTTTTCAATGAGTAGAAATTACTTTTCTAAAATAAAAAGAATAAAACTATGGAAGTAAACTTGTGATGCTTGTGATGATAATAGATCATCAAATGTGTGTCCTAGAATGCTACTTAGCCGAGTTAAGTATTGTTTGGTGATTGTGTACTCCCTATGTATTTATAGACGATAGTACCGACCAAGCTTTCGAGGAGGAGGAGTTCTACCAAGAAGAAGAAGAAGAAGAAGAAGAAGAAGAAGAAGAAGAAGAAAACTTCAACCACTGCACCAACCAAGGCAAGCCACCATTAATAGTGCAAGCTAACACTTGCAAGTTTAGTGCTTAGCAAGTTAGGACCAAACTAGATGGTTTAGCTAAGATGCCTTAGGCATGCCTTGATCACACCCCTTTGACTATTAGTACCCCAAGTCTTAGTTACAAGTTTTATCCCTCTTAGGTTATACAAAGTTCTTTACTTGTTTTGAAGGTAGCATAAAAAGTATAAAACTTGACCTATTTTAGAACCCTTTAGATGTCATTCTATGGCATGAGATTGAACCCATCTTTTCCACCTTAGTGAACACTCTTAACTTAGTAGTTTAGAGTAGATCAAAAACTTGAGTCACTTTAGATGGGAACACTTGGTGAAAATGAATTATGAAAACCTTGGAATGATGAGTCATTCTATTGAGATGTTTTGACATGTGTCGAGAAACACAAAGGATTGATGTTGATGAAAATGTTGAGGCATGATCCTTAACCCTTTTATAAAACTGATGGTTGGATTCGGATGCGATACCATTCCAAATTTGCCGTACAACCACATTACCTGAACTGGGTAAGGCTTAGCTGGAAATTTATATGCATTAGTATTAGTTCCCTCATGGGAGAGGTCTGAGCTGAGGCTCCCTCTCAATGTTGTCTACCTATGCAGTGCCCAAGATGACTGATGGTCATGGTTGGGAGGCCATGCTCATAGGAGAGGTGCTTATACTAGGGTGTGTAAAGGGAAGGTTATGTTTGATTATCTGCATACTAAGTATGATGATTCAGGGTTATCCCTGACAGATGTATCGAATCTTGTGGTGAAAGTGTACCACCTCTGCAGAGTGTCAAACTATTCGAATAGCCGCGTCCGCGGTTATGGATAGTTGGAATGGCCATACTGTTTCGTTGTCAGATGTTTTCTAAATACTTTGAAATACATGATGAATCTTGACTTGACCACAACAGGGTTGTGTTTATGACAATAGTTTCCCCAACTGAAGTTATTCTAGAGTTTACCTTATCTTTCTTTGCTTCAGAACTCAGCTTAGGTTTCAAACTTAACTTTATAGTTAAGCATAGATTTAGCACTTTAACTTAGATTTATAATACTTGTTACTGGTAGTTCGCGAGTACTTAAAGAGTACTCATGGCTTTTGTCCCTGGCTAATATCATGGCCAGACTATGAAGGGGACTATCAAGATGATGGCCAACAGGACGACTATGATAACTAGGACCATCTGCCTTCATCAGCATTGCCTGTGCCCCTAAAGATGGACCCCACCGCTACACTTATCTTTTATTTCCGCTGCTTGTTGTATTAAGACTGGATAGTGAGATCCTTATTTGTGTAAGACCTTATGTATGGTTTGTAATGGATATTACTTTGATATCCAATCCGTTATGTCTCGCAAAAATGGTAATCCTGGGATTGCGAGGTATGGCATAACGGGCATCGGGGATTAAAAATCCAGGTGTTGACACCTAGGGATTAAGCCTAGGTTAGATCTGTTTATTTACTGCTTCACCATCAAAAGAGAGTTCGTAGAATCTAAAGATGACCTGTAGATTTGCAGAACAATCAGTTTTAAGATCCTTCCTCACTGGCGATTCCCCGACATCGTTGGTCATGAGTCCTGCAAGAACTAGCAGCGGACATATTTCTATGGCCGAGATATCCCCCTAGAGGGCCGTCAATACTCATACCCTGACTTTGTCGATGGAGCCACCGCCGAGGCCCCCACATGGAGATCTGAAGGTCCCCTTCCATCCGTAGACGAGGCCTCTCCAGCCGTAAGGCGGATCGAGTGGATGGTAGATGGAGGACTAATCGGCTTGTAACTATCCATGTGCTGGTTCACTAGGTGGATCCAACCTCTGCAGCATGGCGCCCAGCTGATGCACAAGTACTCCAAAGGATAGAAAAGATCCCATGCGAATCTCACGGGACAACTTCTCCAACGACTCCATCAAGCTCAGGCTTAAGGACATGGTCAAGGTGAAAGGCAAGAAGCACAACTTCAGGATAACCTTTGATATGTACAAAAGCGGGAAGTGCCCAGAGGTAACTGTGCTTCCTTTGTTACTCATTATACATATATACTCTAAGGTCTTCCATCTTGAATGCATTACCCATTTGACTTGTTGTTGGATCTATCAGCTGGCAACTTTGGCGGAGGATCAGATGGCCTCCCAGGTCTACGACCCAAAGCTGAAGGATATCCATGTTGTGTCTGATGATGACGTACCCATGAACCATCCAGCTCTGGCAGCGCGAAAGCGGAAGAGCGCCACCTCTGATGCTGCTGCCGAGGGCAAGAAGAAGAAAATGGAGAGTGGATTCTCCAAGAAATCCACTGCCGCCTTAGAGGCAAAGAAGAAGAAGAAATCCACTAGCATCCCCTTAGCTAGTTCGTCTGCTGTAGTGTAAGTATACTCATTCTCCGACTTTAATTTTCATTGCACATATTCAATTATTGTACTTATGCTGTGTACGTTTCAGGAAGAAATCCGGTGTTGGATTGAAGCGGACCTCCAAAGATTTCGGAGGTTCCAAGAATATTCGCGACATGTTTTCCAAGTCGTCTCCCACTAGTTCTCGCCTGACCCCGACCGCCAAGCCCATAATAGGCCACATTGGTCCTTCATCCCCCGTCTTTCCGGAGGTCTCCGTCATGGAGACAGATGTCAATCCGTCAAAGGATGCCTCAGGTCCCGTCGGCATGTATATTGATCCCAGTGGCCAGGCCACACAAGAAAGTACCTCCTCCAAGATGGCTGAAGCTCCGGCTAAGTACACTATCAAGAAAGGGAAATATGCGATGGAGAGAGCAGAGGCGGAGGTGGCCATAGAAACGGGCGAGGAAGGAGCCTCTAAGCCATCAACTGCCATCATGACGTAGCAGGCGGCCAGGGCTTCATCCATGCCTCTGGCTTCGACAGCTCCTCTGCCTTTAACTCCTCCGACTCCGTGCCTGGATGATCTCATCAAATAGGAAGATCCTATATACAACAATGCCTAGACCTTCCATAATGCATATGCTCATTTGGCCAACAATCTGAAGGTTATTGCCATTGTAAGTTTTTGAACTTTACTTCTTTTACTCTATACTATACCCCACTGTAGCTCCCGAGATCTTAGGCAGAAAATTACCAGTTTTTGGCCTGAGTGCTCCAAAGAACTAAGTGTAGAATTTGTTAGTGTAGCACCCGAGTTTCTAGTTTAGAATGAACAATTTCGACTAGATACTCTAAGATAGAACACTTTGTCAATTAAAATCTAATACTGTAGCCCCCAGGCGTTTAGTTGAAACTAAATAGTTCCGACTAGATGCTCTAGAGAAACTAAGCACTTTATCTTCTTTGTAGAATGAAAATACCTAGAGAAAAAATGCCAATGAGAAGTATGACAAGGTGAAGAAGGATCTAGATCTTTAGAAGGGTAAAATAGCCTTCCTGAAGGAACAGATCAAAAATAACAAGCGTTTGTTTTCTTCTAATAGCTCCTTTCGTTTCTCATGGACCCATTTTGTCCGACATCTCATAATGCTTTCCATTTTCCGTCTTGAAGATGCTATTACCAAAGCCAAGAGCATCATAGAGAAATCCAAGCATATTTAGGAGCTCGATGAGGAAAATAAAATCTTGAAGAAAGACCTAGCTGATGCTATCAAGGGATATAAACAGAAAATGAAGGTTATGGAAGAATCTTTTGATGCCAAGATACTGTGCCTGAAGAATCTTTACTCATCAGCCGGTGCTTTACTCATCAGCTGGCGCTTTACTCGTCAGCCTTCAGCCTTGGTGCTTTTCCGCCCCCGTCTTGTAGCGCCGGTAGGGCGGCACGCCATCCTGTCCGGTCAAGGGTGTGCTCAGCAAGGAGCATCATCCCCCCGTACCTTTAGACAACGGATCCGAGGCAGCCGGGTAGAGGTGGCCACCCATTCGGCTCTACTGGTACCTTGCTAGACGAGCCAGCCTGGGAATCTTGAGGGTGGACCAGATGGGGCGGTCCACCCGATTGTGGCTCTTTGTCTTGCGGCCAACCAGCCAAGCCTCCCTAGAGCCGGCCAGTGGACTCTAGCTTGGCCTACCCGGGGGTCATCCCCCTGACACTAGTCCTCGAGCGCGTTGGGAATTCACCTTGTGTTGAACTTCATGCGTGCTCATTGGCTGAGGTGAAATGATTGGTGGCGAAGAGCTAGTCACAAGTTTGTCGTGTAGTGCTTGTCTAGTAGTGCTTGTCGTTTTTCTGGCTCGAGATACTTGTTGTTCCCTGGCTGGAGTTTACCAGTTACGGAACCGGTGGCCCACCCATAGGGTGTGAGCGATGATTGAATCTACCGGCTGCCACAGCTGGCGGGGAGATGAATCGTCTGGTTGATGACGTCAGTGCCTACATTGTCCATGCCTGCGATTTCTGGCACGTGTCACGTTAGTTTGAACCGTTGGTCTGCCGCGACAATTTTTGGTAACCGCACACATGTCTTCATCATAGCGGTTTCTTGGAGATCATGCGCACGCCTCACCTCCCACGGTAACGCCTGCGAGATCTTCTATGGTATTTACATTGGTGCACGCGATCCGTAGCTGAACCGTCATAGGGGGAGCGAAGAGGTTAGCTGCCACCTGATGGAGGGGAGCACATGTGGCATGCTTGTACTGCCTCGATAAATAGGGGCGCAAGGGAGAGTCCTTTCACAACTTCATCTTCTTCCTGCGCCTGCGGCCTCTATCCCTTGCATTCTTCCTCCTCTCTGCTTATGTGCGCCTCCATATCTTGGTCGCCGGCGCCGACGCTTGTTCTTCTTGACGACGGGACTGCGGTTCTCTAACGCGGCCACCACGCCCAACAAGATGCTTCCTGAACATGCCGGGGGCTGGTGTGGCTCATACGTCACCGACGATCTTGTCTAGAAGTACCAGCGGGGGAAATTCCTCCCATCAGAGCGCTTGGTGAAGCATCGCCTTGCACCGAAGGGAGAGGGGGTGCCTAACCCCTAGCCTAGGGCAGCCATCGTCTTCCTCGCCCACTTCGCCTGCGGATTTGGCCTGCCACTGAGAAGGTTTGTCCTCGAGCTCCTCGCGGCGTTCGAACTTTAGCTCCACCACCTGGGGGCCAATGCCATTGCGCACCTGTTGTATCACGTGGCCTGCTACGAGGCCATCCTAGGGGTTTGCCCGGACATGGCGAACTTCTTGAAGTGTTTAAACTTCAAGGTCCAAGTGGTGGGGAAGGGCGACCCCTGATGGAGACCGGCTGCTGCGCCATCTACCCGCGGCCATCATCGGCGATGCCGCGCTTGGAGATCCCCGACAGCATCAAGCTATGGCAGCGCTCGTACTTCTACATGAGCAACGCCTCCGATGTTGACCTCATCAAGGTGCCGGTGTTTTCCAACATCCCCTCCACCCGAAAGGCATGGACCATCCAGAACCTGGGTGCCCAAGCTGACATGGAGCAGATGGCCGTCCGCGTGGCAGTGCTTGTGCAGAAGGAGCGGCTCACTGCCTGGGACATCCTGCTATCCTGGATGACGAGCCACATGCTTCCGCTGTAGCAGCAGCCGCACAAGATGTGCCACCTATCCGGCTCCCTGGATCCCACGCGGGTGTCCCGGTTGGAGGTGCCATACAGGGCCCATCGAGAGTGGCTTGCGAATATCTCGAAGGAGATGCTAGCGGAGTACTGGACCTTCTCCTGCCGGCCGTACCACCGTAGCCGGCTGCCACCGAAGGTTAGCTTCTTCTCTTCAGCTCCGGCTGAACTTTTCTTGAGGGATTGCTTCTTGTTCCTTATTTTCCCCTTGTTGAGTATCTCTTTACGGTAGAGCTAGCAAAGGACGACATGGGGGAGGATGAGCTTCCCCACTTCTCGGCCAATTTCAAGCTACAGAAGTTCCCTCCGCAGGAGCCAGAGCGCTTTCCCACCCGGGTCGACGAGGGTAGCGAGTTCCCACCCGATGAGTATACATTCTTTGCCTTTATCTGTTTGACCCTTCTTTAGCAGTATTTTTGATTTTCTTCCTATGTACAAGAGAAGCCGCACACATCGTGGATGCGGACCCGACTTAGGTTGCCACCGCGCGGGGTAGGGGGAATAGGGCTCCCACGGCCAGCACTGCTCCAGCCGGTGGAGGATCGAAGAGGGCCCGCCGATCGAGGGCCATGGCCACCATGCCTAGCATCCCCGGGTACGTTCCTTTTCTCCTGTTCTGCTTATGACCGCTGGTTTTCCTTTTACTTGATGTGCCCTTGTGCCTTGCGTGCAGTGAGGCGATGTCTTTGGCCGAATCTGCGACCATCGCTACCGCATTTGCCCCTCCCCGGCTAGGACTAAGGGACCCGCTGCATCGACTGCGGCCTCTGCTGCCACGCTGGCTGAGGCTACTGTGGGTGTGATGGGGTCGGTGCAGCCGGCTGCTCCCGTGACCCTGCACCGGGCCTCTGCCACCTCCATGCTCGCCGAGGTTCTCTTGGTCGGGTAGGGGGGCGCGACTGCTCCTTCCCTCCAGCCGATAGAAGGGACATAGTCGGTCCTGAGCGAGGCTCAGATGGGCTTCACCGCCTATCAGGTGGAGGAGCCCGTGGAGGTGGCGTCGGTAGTTGTTGCGTAGCCGACTGCAGGAGACGGCAGGCGGGAGGCGTTTCCCGGCTCGGGCGGTGACGGTGTCGGGATCTAGCCAGAGGCATCGCGTGTAGCTACCGGGAGCGACGATGACCTTCAGGTCACCGGCTGGAGGTCGGCCCGGATCACGCCGTGTAACACCCCAACATTAAAGCTTAGAAATAAGATGAATACAGGTGTGTGCATTGCATTCATGCATAGAAAATCCAGATAATTTTCGCGCTTTTAAATAAAACTTGTCAAAGTGATTGAAGCTTCACCTAACTTGGTGGAACTAAAGAAGATCATCAAGTTGACTGCGGTAAGTTTCAATATGACCTTGGCTAGAATTTTATCTTTGGGTAATATAATTTGGTCTAAGGGTAGATCAAGTGTAATAAAACTAAGTCACAACACACTACATAATAAGAAGTACTTTATCTTCTAAAAGATCATTACATGGTATTCCATACCACAACTCAAGGATGAATATTTATTAATCTTAAGCCGATATCAAGGTATTATCTACAACAAACCCTGAATACCAAGTTAAGTGTATAACTTAGGTAATGGGACCTCATAACTAAACCTTGATATACTTGTTAACCTTTAGCTTTGACCTATCATATTAACCTTTCAAAGATTTTAAGTAAATTAATCAGAAGGAGGAACTAGCTAGGGTGAAGTAGGCCATCATAAATGAAATGAGATCCTTAGTGGTGATCAAACCATTTGATGATGGAGGAGTTAACTCACTCCTGAGTTAACTAGAATAAATACCTAAAACCAAGAGTTAAGCTAGTACTTGAGGAGCCTAAGAAAGCTAGTAGTAACTGTGTATCAAATAATAATCTTGTTAAGCCATGTAGTTATAAACTTAGAGTAATCTTGCTTAACAAGACAAGCCTATAGTGAGAGCCCAGTACAAGTCTACTAATTGATTGAGTATAAATCTTGATCAGAAAATCAGAAGCCTAAGCCAAGCTTGATCCAAGGTTGGTGGTCATTATTCTTAAGTCACTTGAGAATAGATTACCAGTTGGTAAGGAAGAATTGTGAGGATACCAAATTAGGTAAAATCCTTGCAAGCTGAATCATCTAGCTTGATTATGAGAAGTCAAGTTAGAGCAGGATGAAGTATATAACATGAGTATATGGAGTAGTTGGAAGTAACATAGTTTAACCAAGGTGATACAAGAAAAAACTTGTATTATGGGGAGTAGTTCCATACCTATTCCAGAGGATTGATATCACATGTGATATGGTGAGGATTGTAATCTTGCAAGCCTTAGAAGTAAATGCAAGGTAGATATGAAGGAGTTTATGGAATGAAGTTAACAATAACTACTTTAGTGGAATTATCTGAGAGGTAGTTCAAAGATGGAAGTTATATATAGAAGAATGAAGGGTGAGAATTATTGAAGTGACATGGCCATGTCATCATATGATGATGGATATGGTGGAGTCATATGATTGCCTTATTCAGGAAGATGTGATCTTTGTGAGTAATATAAGAAAGATATATGGAGTATATTTAGGAAAGGAATTCCTTATCTCAAGATAAGCTTAGTGAAGTATTGAGGTAAGAATTATTTAGAAACCTTTAGCTAGCTATACATGCAACCATGAGAAGACCCATGTCTACTTCATTATTCAAAACCCTAGAATCAAATGGATAGTGAAACCATTTCCTACTCCTAGGTAACCATTGAGTAGTACCTCTTGGACAATTAAAGCTTCCAAGAGATAATTAGAGAACCAGATGAGTGTTACAGATGGAAGTCTTGTCCACCTTATTGTCTTAAACCTTAATAGAAACCTAGTCTCATAGAACCTCAAGATCACATTAGGAAGAAATCTCTATAGCTCACTCTAAGATGAGTTGTTATTCATGGTACCTATTGATAGTTTTTAAACCCTCATTTCTAGGCAAGTTATAACAAAAATATACACTTTGATATCACCTAAGCTCATGGGAATAATAGTAACCATATTAATTCCTCAGAACTTTATTTATCATATAATAATGAAGGATCACTATATAAAGGTTTCCTTAAAACTATAAAGTTAATGAAAATCATGTTTTATGAATGAGTAGTAATAAATCCTTTTCTAAATTATGGTTTATTAAGAAAATTAAATTCATCACAAAGGTTCTTACAAATTATTAAAAGGAAAAGGCCCATATAAAGAAAATAAAGAACCTATAATATTATATAATAAAGTTCAGAAAATTATACTGAATATATTTCAGTATTGCTGCAACTACTTAGCAAATACATTTCTATGGGAAAAAATACAAAGAAAATGTGAAAATACAAATCTGAAAACAAAACAGAAAATAGAAAAAGAAAACAGAAAAAAGAGACCTGGCTGAGCCAGTAGGTCAGCTCAGTAGTAGCCCTCTTACTCATAGCCCAACAGCAGCCCAACACCAGTACCAACCTAGGTTACTTCTCGCTCTGGCTGACAGGTGGGACCAAAGAAAGGACCGCGGGTTGAGACAGATATTTGGCTAGGGGGTTTTCTGGAAAATGTGCGTTGTCGTCTACCTCTCGACATCACAAGCAGCTTGCTGGCCGGCGCTCCGCCGCCGCCGCGGCGCCGTGACATAGACTTCATCTATATTCGTGCCACTGACGCCTAGAGGGGATAAGGAGGCCACCACGATGCCCTGTTCGTTCTCATCCCCAATTCCTCTCTCTCCCTCTTCCTATGCGAGCTCTCGAAAACCTACCTCACCGGAGCCGCTCGTGGTCGTCGATTCTGGCTATTCACGGACCATGATGTTCCCCATGCTCTTCTTGGTCGATTGCCCCTGCTAGCTCGATCCGACGAAGCCCTTGAGGTTCTAATCGAGACCTCCTTCCCGAGGTCAGGCCACTGCGATTCCCATTGACTCCGACCTTCTCCGGTCATGCCAACCGCTTCACTGCAATCCCGGTGAGCTCCTGGTTCTGCTGGTACTGTACGATTCGTTGCTAGCTCACCGTAGTGACCTACTCGAGGAAGTCCGAACCGCGCCGCCGTATGAGCTCGTCGCCGCTCATCTTCCGGCGGCTATTTGCTACGACCGCCATGACTAGATGGTTCCCCATCGAACCCTCTTTCTAGCGCACCCTACAGTGTGTGTTGGGGCGCTGTATTTCGTCGCCGGCGACAACAAACCGGCGGTGATGGTCGTGCTTGCGTCAACACGACGTCATGCCCACGTCATCCTGGTCTCGCGAGCCAGTTTGACTGGTCCACGCCCACGTGGCCCTGACCCCATGGGTCAGTGGCTCTGGATAGGTTAGTACTCTGTAATAAAAGTGTGTACCTATCTAGGAAATAGATAAAATATTATAAATTTAAATCTAATTAGTTTCCAAAAATTTAATAAAAAGGATTAAATCTTATAAATTCAATATCTTTTATTTTACAATTCAGAAAAATATATATAATATATCAAAATGTTCAGAAAAATAAAATCTATAATATAAACCTATTATTATAATTACTTTCCCACTTAAATGAAATCATTAGTATTTATTAGTAAATAATCTATTGTAGATAAATCTTAATAAATAGATTCTATTACTTAAAATTCATAAAAACAAGTATAAAACATAAAACAAATCCTCGAAAAACAAAATAAAGAATTACAAATTTGTTTTATATATTTTTCTATCACTTAACTAATATTTATTATTTATTAAGTATTTATAAAGTGATAAAAATTTATAAAAAATCATATCCTATTATTTAAAAATCACAAAAATACTTATAATATACCAAAATGATCACAAAAATAAATTCTACATATCAAAAATGTCAACTCTCACTTTTGAAGTAAAATAAAAGGTAAAGGTCTAATAAATCCTATTTAAACTCTTTTCTTTTATTTTAATTCCTTAAAAATATATAAATCTTTACTATGACTTTACCATTATTTGTTTAGAGTCTAAAAATGTACTAACAAGTTCAAATATTGTTTAATTGCAGCTATCATAAGGCTAACCATTTTAAGTTGAACTCACGAAAACTACCATTTAGAATTAAGTAAATCTTTCTCTCCAAAAATAGTTTATCAATTATAAAATCCTCAATAATAATAATATTTTAACTTATTAAAACCTTTACTATTATTCCACTCACAAGTTGATAAGTGCATATCAAGACAATTCATGTGTGGTTAAGTTTCCACATTATGAGTCATACCCATTCATTTGTAAGTAAATAAAGAATTCTATTCAACTATAATGTTAAGAGAATATGCCTCAAATAAAAGTGTTACCACTCTTAATTGACCATAAAGTAACTCTACTCGCTTGTAACTTTAATAAAACAACACTTTATTCAAGTAATAGTACTTAAATTCTAACTTTGTGGAATGTTAGGAAGTAAACCATCTACAATGCGATACTTTATTCAAAACATGTAAATTTCCAACACCTATCGTATGCTTGTTTAATGTAGTAATGTTTTCCTCTTTAATAAACTTAGCTAATAGGAAAACCTTAAAGTGTTAACTTTAAGTTTAAATGCTTTTACTTTGTAAAGTAATATTTTCCTCAAAAGTTATTCTTTTAAGAAACCTTCAAAGTAATCCGTAAACACTTCTTTAAAATCTCTAATTGATTATTAATCTTGTTTAAGAAATATTTTAGATACCATGATCCAGTTGTGTGTTTTAGTATTGCATGTTACCCGTTCTGTTACATATTGTTTCACACACTTTCACAAGCCTTAATAAGAAGCACATGTGTGAATCTGGTATAAAATTGCAACACATTCCAAAGAACTCATCACAAATTCCAAACCCTAGATTAGATACAATTAGTCCCGGGATTCGCGTTTATCAAATTGCATTGCATTACTTATGCATCATTGCATCTTGATTCTTTAAACATTAGTCCTTACCGGACCAATGATGTTGTCTACAAAATTTGGGTGTTCTATTGTCTTGAAGACCGTGAGTGCATAATCTTGCAATCACAAAAGGCAAGTTCACAACTTGCTCATGTCCTTTGGTTATTTTCTATCAAATTCTTGTAACTCAAATGTTGTCATCACCTGCATTTAAAAAAGGACAAAAAATACTATTTTCATAATAATATGATTATGGATGAATTACCAAGTGGTAATAATCTATTGATACAGTTCCGGTGGTAAAGGAACATAATATTTAGGACTTAGCAACCAATGTCGCTAGTGATTCTAGCGCCGTATATTACGCGTTAACCATGATATTTGGAATGGGACGGAGAAGTCAGCTGTATCTTCTTCCTTTCATATAGACGCAAGATGGCCTTATTGTGCCGTTGTGATTCCTTGTGTAGATCTAGTATATGGGTGGGCACCCTTAGGTCC
Source organism: Avena eriantha (assembly GCA_910589775.1). Lineage (NCBI taxonomy): Eukaryota > Viridiplantae > Streptophyta > Magnoliopsida > Poales > Poaceae > Avena > Avena eriantha. Next base: position 183,809,216 of record OU342740.1, on the reverse strand, counting down.
AATGATTTTGGTGTCTAGATTATCTATGAGTGGCTGCCGGAGGTATAGTCGGACCTTTATGGAGCTTTCCAGGGGAATCACCAGCTCGTAGAGTCTTCGGGAACTCACCAGGGTTGTAGCTTGCCAGAAAGGGGGCTTAACGGAGGTGTAGTCAGCCCTGGAGGATCATGCAGACATATGGGGTCGCGGAGAGGGCAGTCATTGGCTTGGATCACCTACTAGGCCCCACATCAAGGAATTGTGGATGGGAAAGATCGCCCAGTTGTGCAACAAGGAGTTGATCTCTCATGGGTAAAGCAACACACCTCTGTAGAGTGTAAGAATTGTGACATGTTACTCCCTGTTCCGGGAAGGAGCTACGAACGTAGCAGGAAAGGAACCCCATGAAGGTTCGGGTCAACCTGTGAAGGCTGTCGGACATAGTTTTTAGAATAAAAGCAACCTTTGAAGAAATGCTACGAAAACCTGCATTGCCTACGACCTATGGTCTATGACTGTAGAGATAGTGCATTATACACTCCTTTTTAGTGAACTTGCTGAGTACACTCGTGCTCAACCGTATCTTCTTAACCCTTGCTAGATTTTAAGTTATTCAAGACGACGTCAACATCAACTTCTGCTCAAGAAACCATCACCGATAACTCAAGATTCTTCAATAAAGTAAATGAAGTCAACATATACATCAACTGAAGTGAAGACAAAGTGTCTGTTTAGATAGGAGTAGATTCTCTGGCCATAAACCTATTTTTATAGAGCAATGCGATAGCAGCAATGGCAAGCCATTAGTTCAGATACTAGTCTTAGTCTCTAGACCGTTGTGAGTTGTTATTTCTGGTTCTCCTATGTAAGAAGTTATTTCTCTCTCTTTAACCTAGAGTGTTCCCTGGATCTTTTGTAAAGAGTCGAGTTGTAACCTTTAGTCATGTCGTGGACCTGCTGGGTTTCTGTTGTACCACTTTGAGGGATGTAATACTAGTGAACGGTGTTTCTTGGTGTTATGTCAACGACTATAGTGTACTACATCATGCAGTGGTATGCTGGGTCACCGCAACTGGTATCAGAGCATATGCTTTGACCTTAGGTTGGTAAACCTAGTAAATGGGTAGAAGCTGTAGGAAGGATGTTCGTAACAATAAAGAGTTCTATAGAAATATGATGGATATTCAATTGGGAATAATCTCTTCATGTTGCTAGTGTGATGATTCTTTATTATGAAGTTTTAAATGAGTACCATGAGTTTTAACTCAAGTTGACTGATGATAATTTTTTATCTAGAGTACAAGAATGGCACCTAGGTATCCACCTCGGAATATTCAAGTGTTGAACAAGACCTTAGATTATTATGAAGATGCCTGGACAATAACTCTAAGGTAACTTCTATGGAGTCTGGATTGTGAGTCCCAACTTCTGGTCAAGGTTTACAGTTTATATGATGGACGGATATTGACCAAGTACCATATCCTGATCATGTTAGCCAAGAAGTTAGGAGTGCATGGAGAAATGCCATCGGGAGAAGCAAGATGTATGTCAGCAGCCTATCAGATTGCAGTAGTAGCAGCCATAACCAAGATAAGGGAAAAAAATTCCAAGGCACTGGAAGGTACTACCTATACGGCTATACCTCACGAAACTCCTAGTTCTGATCCGGAGTTAGATCATTCTGCTCTGGTAAGAACTAAACCTACTTTGGGAATAGAGTATATTGATCGTTATAAGTCTTTACTGGACACGTTTCATAACACTCATCAAGTGCTAGTTCAAGAGTTGGATACGGTCATTGAGGATTTCACTGATCCTGCAAAGGCAATGGCACATAGAAAGAAGTTAGATAAAGAAGCAAAGCACTCAAAGCCAATCTTTTCCGGAGAGGTGTTTGAGGAAATAGAGTTTAATGACCCACACTCTAAAGTCTATACCTATTACCCAGTCGAACCTCAGCAACCAGTAGACCCATGGACCAAATATGAGGAGGAAAAAACATATGGAACGCACCCAATTTCAATAATGTCGTTAGCGGTAATACCGAATGGGAAGGCCAGTCTTATGATGAAGTCATGGGAAATGTTGTACCCTCTGAATTGGGTAAGGGACTAGAAAACAGTTATAATCCTATAGAATCATATGGACCATATGGGGATAATAATATTCCCATTGAGCTGAAGGAATGTCCTGGTACTTACTACACCAATATGTACGACTGGATTGTGGAAAAAAAATCAAAGAATGCCTCTTACTTTGAGGATGCGCCCGGAGGAGGACAGAAGAATACTGAAGGAGATAATGAGTATGATAGTCATTTCTCAATGGCTAATCTCACTCTTGGTACTTCTACTCAAGGTTACGCACCTACTGGATGTTCTAATGCACCAGAAGGCGGTCGTCGAACTTCTTGCCAGCATGGACGAAAACTCTGGAAGCCCAGAAGTGAGTGAAGAGAGTAAGAATGGAAGTAATCCATAGAGTAGCGTTCTTGAATAATGTTCATATTGGGTAATGCGTATTGTAGTGCTTAAGAGGCTTTCTTGAATAAGTGAGAACATGCTCACATGAGCAAGAAATTGCTTGTAATATAAGGAGGTAGTGTATAGAGGGAGTGTCTTGTTGTGGTTGGGAGTTGTAAGATTTCAAAGACATATGTTTAATACATGGTATATGTTTGAGTATTTTTTTTGTTTTTTCTTGGATCTTCTTGATTGACTAGATCTATGCATGAAGTTTGACTTGATGTGCAATTTCATGTTACATCATCAAGTTATTACTTGATGTTATAGACCTGGATAGAAAAAGAAATTTGTGTAAAGGAGTGACGAGTTTTGAAAATCAAGATGAAGACTTGCACAAAGAAGGAAACCAAATGTAAGGTTTATCAACACTATTTCGAATGAAGGATCAATTCCAACTCAGTATGAGAAGGGATAAGAAGAAATAGTAGTGTTGAAAACGATGTGGAGCAACATAAGAGGAATTAAAAGTTCACTCAAAGTGGGTGGTGTTGCTCCGAAGCTAATAAAAAAGTCATCCCAAGTTCATGGAAATATCATGAATAAGTGCAAAGGAGAAGTTTTGAAACAATAGTGGTATTCAAGCTCTGACAACTTAGAGAGAATGCCAGTTGTAAGTCCAGAACCTATAGGGTAATCCATATACCTAGGAGGATCTGCAGTTGGTATCCGAAGCTGGTATCCTAACGGTGTAGTGAAATAAGTCATATTTCTGTAATTTAAAGAGTATAAAACTTAGCCTAAGTTAAGTTAGACCTAAGGAGTATAGAATTTAAGCGAAATGGCTTTCGAGACGCTTCGTGAAATCCGGCCTACCAGAGCGAAAATGTCCAAAAGGTTAAAAGTAAGATAAATAATGTTGGAAGATTCATTACGGAGATCCACTACCATGTGAGTGTACCGTAAATTCTTTCGTGAGACCTTATATAGGTAATATATAAGCTGGACAAAGACCAATACTTTAACCAATGGGTATTATACATGTAGATTAGAGACTATTAGAAAAACCCAAGGGGGGAGTAAACAATAAACACTGAAGTGTTGTTGTCTAACTTTCAGACTAAAGGTTGAAGAAAAAGTACAATGTTATGATGAGGTTAAGACTTATTCTCATAAGGTTATAAGAATTCATCGTTATAAAGTGTTTCGACAATATGTCTAGATGAATGACCCAAGTAGAGATAATAGATTAAACCTAGTGGACTAGTTCTAAACGAACCAACTCATAAGTTGTTCTTAAGAAGGAGTAGAGCCTATTAAAATGGTTCAGTGTAAAGTAGTAGGAAAACCAGATTGGAATGGACTAAATGTGTCCTAAACCAATCCTAAATAGGATTGTAAGAATATAATCCAAGAGATTGTAGTAACCGAAACCATAGGATAAACTAGATATGATAATATATATTGTCAAGAATGAAAAGGATTCAAGAAGAAAGATCTGGATACGGGATACCCCAATTATCCCCAATGGTGATCACAATGGAATTTCAGAAATGGTGTGATCAATACAAGTGAATTCCTATTTCCAAAATGTTAGAGAGTACAAACTTCGGGGACGAAGTTTATTTTAAGGGGGAGAGTCTGTAACACCCCAGCATTAAAGCTTAACAATAAGCTGAACACAGGTGTGTGCATTGCATTCATGCATAGAAAATCTGGATAATTTTCGCGCTTTTAAATAAAACTTGTCAAAGTGATTGAAGCTTCTCCTAACTTGGTGGAACTGAAGAAGATCATCATGTTGACTGCGATAAGTTTCAATATGACCTTGGCTAGAATTTTATCTTTGGGTAATATAATTTGGTCTAAGGGTAGATCAAGTGTAATAAAAATAAGTCACAATACACTACTTAATAAGGAGTACTTGATCTTCTAAAAGATCATTACATGGTATTCCATACCACAACTCAAGGATGAATATTTATTAATCTTAAGCCGATATCAAGGTATTATCTACAACAAACCCTGAATACCAAGTTAAGTGTATAACTTAGGTAATGGAACCTCATAAGTAAACCTTGATATACTTGTTAACCTTTAGCTTTGACCTATCATATTAACCTTTCAAAGATTTTAAGTAAATTAATCAGAAGGAGGAACTAGCTAGGGTGAAGTAGGCCATCATCAATGAAATAAGATCCTTAGTGGTGATCAAACCATTTGATGACGGAGGAGTTAACTCACTCCTGAGTTAACTAGAAGAAATACCTAAAACCAAGAGTTAAGCTAGTAGTTGATGAGCCTGAGAAAGCTAGTAGTAATTGTGTATCAAATAATAATCTTGTTAATCCATGTAGTTATAAACTTAGAGTAATCTTGCTTAACAAGACAAGCCTATAGTGAGAGCCCAGTACAAGTCTACTACTTGATTGAGTATAAATCTTGATCAGACAATCAGAAGCCTAAGCCAAGCTTGATCCAAGGTTGGTGGTCATTATTCTTAAGTCACTTGAGAATAGATGTCAACACCTGGATTTTTAATCCCAGATGTCTGTTATGCGATACATCGCAATCCCAGGATTACCATTTTTGCGAGACATAACAGATTGGATATCTCAATACATCATCCATTACAAACCATAATAAGGTCTTACACAAATAAAGGATCTCATGATCCAGTCTTAATACAAACAAGTGGCGGAATAATAAGCATAGCGGTGGGATCCATCTTCAGTTTCACAGGCAATGCTGACAATGGGAGATAGTCCTAGTTGTCATAGCCGTCATGCTGTTCTTCTTCTGGATAGTCCTCTTCATAGTCTGGCCACGGGAATAGCCAGGGACAAAGCCATGAGTACTCTTTAAGTACTCACAAACTATCACTAACAAGTAAGGTAGGTCTAGTAGGAAATGCTAAACTCTAAGTTTATTTATAAGGTTAAGTTTGAAACCTAAGCTGAGTTCAGAAACACACAAAGATAAAATAAAGTTCTAAAATCATCTAAGTGGGAACTTAGTTGTCATAGTCACAACCCTATTGTGGTCAAGTCAAAGTCACAATTCATTTCATAAGTCATTTTGAAAACATCTGACAACGGAACAGTATGGCCACTCCAACTGTCCATAACCACAGTCGCGGCTATTCTAATAGTTTGACACTCTGCAGAGGTGGTACACTTTCACCACAAGATTCGATACATCCGTCAGGGATAACCCTGAATCATCATACTTAGTATGCGGATAATCAATCATAACATTTCAATTACACACCCTAGTACAAGCACCTCTCCTATGAGCTTGGTCTCCCAGCAATGGCCATCTGCCATCCTGGGCACTTCATAGGTGGAAACATTGAGAGGTATCCTCAGCTCAAACCTCTCCTGCGAGGGAACTCATACTAATGCATATAAACTTCCGGCTAAGCCTTACCCAATTCAGGTATTGTGGTTGTACGGTAAAATTGGAATGGTATCGCATCCGAACCCAACCATCAGTTTTTATAAAGGGCTAAGGCTCATGCCTAAACATTTTCATCATCATAAACCATTTTTGTTTCTCAACACATGTCAAAACATCTCAATAGAATGACTCATTATTCCAAGGTTTTCATAATCATTTTCACCAAGTCTTCCCATCTAAAGTGATCAAGTTTTTGGTTTAGCTCTAAACACTAAGTTAAGAGTGTTCACTAACGTGGGATGCTAATCTCAATCTCATGCCATAGAATGACATCTAAGTCTAACTAGATAGGCCAAGTTTTATACTCTTTATGCTATATATAAAAAAGTAAAGAACTTTGGTAAAGTAAAAGAAAGTAAAGCTTGTAAGTAAAACTTGGATTAGGTATAAATCAAAGAGGTATAAGCAAAGCATGCCTAATGCATCTTGCTTAGGTTATCTATCTTGCAAGTGTTAGCTTGCATTGTTAATTATGGCTTGCTAACAATAGCTTCCCTTGGTTGATGAAGTGGTTGAAATTCTCCTCGTCTTCCTCGGGGTATAATGCCCCCTCTTCATAGACTTGGTCGGTACTAAATACATACATAAATACACCCACCAAACTATACTTAGCTAGTCTATTTAGTACACTAATGCACACACTTGATGATCTAGCATCATCACATTCATCACAAGATTTAATGAACTAGTTTCATTTATTTTATTTGAGAAAAGTAATTTCTACTCATTGAAATTAACTAAGATTTAATATTCTCCAATTAAAATATGGGATCATGTGGACACATGTCATCACCACATATTCTAATGCATGGCAATGTGATTTAAATGTTTGCTCACATTTCAATAAGTTTAGGTTTATTATTTAAATGATTTAAAATTACTAGAAATGCCTATATAGAATTATTTTGGTAGTAAACCAAAGTCACTGCATGCAAACCTAAATATTATTATGTATTCAGATAGGTATTATCAAATGTGATTTTTGAGAGTTAGAATCAACTCAAAAGCTATTATGGTTGATTTTTGAAAAATGTTTGAATCTAGGGAAGTCTCTGTTTTATTATTTTTTTCTATATGTGATCTATAACTCTAATTGATTTAAATCCAATGGGCTTGGATAGATATTTTAATTATCTTTCCAACAAAATTGGAATCATTCATTTTGGTTAAGCAGAACTCTCTGAATTTATTTTTAAACTAGTTTAAACTTAATTAGAAAAATCTTTATTTGAATCTACGAGCTAAGGAGGGAAACTAAATGGGCTGGCCAAGTGGCGCTCAGCGGCGCAGCGGGCAACTGTCATGGGGGCCCCGCATGTCAGCAGCACAACTAAACGCGAAGCGGTACAGGGCGATGTGGGCCGTGCGATTATAACCTAGATCAACGGTCGTGGCTCATCGTCGACGACGAACTAGTCGCCGGCGAGACTGAACCCTAGCGTCTCGGTGGGGGTCGATTGGTGGTTTACCAGGGCTCCAGCTAACGTGGCGATGGGAGCGACCGAACGAGTGGACGATGGCGGACTCAGGTGTGGTCGCGGCGGCTCCTAGGGTGGTCGCAATTGATTGCGCCCTTCCTCCTCTACTGTGGCGGCTCCGGTGGAAATTCCGGCGAACGGTGGCTCGAGTGGCTCTGGGATGGTGTGAGGGACTCAGTGGGAGGTGGGGAGTGTTGGAGTGTGGAGAAATGGTGCTGGGGAGGGCTCCTTATATAGCCCAACGAGGGGACCGAGGGGTGCGACGGTGAGCTCGTCGGTGATGGTGGTACATGGTGTTAAAGGCATGGGCGGGGTAGGCGGACGGTGCGCTGCCACCTGGCGGTCATCTACGACGCAATGGCGTAGCTAGGGGCGGTGGCTTTTGGTTGGGCGAGGCTGGCGCTCTGAGCGGGTCCGACGGCGTTTGACGCGGCGTGCGGTGGATGCAGGTCAAGCGGCGGGGAGAGGGGTTGTCTGGGAGGCTACTGGGGTTAAGGCCATGCTGCACGCGCAAGCTGGGCGAGCGGGTCGGGGACGGCACACTGGAGCGGTCCGTGCATGGCACAGAGGTGGCGGTGCACGGCTACTCCTTGGTGGTCCAGGGCTTGGCTGCTTCCGTGGGGTGGACATGGGATCATGGTAGGGTGCGGCGGAGCTAGGGGGTGTGCTGGTTAGGCGTTGCGTTGTCTCTGGCGCGTTGTCCAGCTTAGCCGGCGGTGACCAAGAACGGGCGGCGCGCCACTGTACTTCATGACGAATGAGGGTGTTGGTCTAGGCTAGGGTGGATGCTAGGGGGACAGGGGGTTAAGATGGAGACCAAATTGGTCGATGATCACTGTAGAAAAGTGAAGCTACTCTAGTGTTTGATCTGTGCCTGCCATGTGTTCGACAGAATGGCCGCATGAAGATTTTTTTTTGAATTTTGGATTCAAATTTTTTGAGGCTTCTCCACTTAAGCTTGAGATTCTAAGTTTGCTTGTAGAGGTCAAGGGGAATTCATTTGAGTGGTTTTTGAAAAGGTGGGATCTATGCATATATAGAGGATTCAATTTTCCAATGTCATTTAAAATTAGTGTTCAAATGTTTTTCTAAGATTTCAAACTGGTCCTTGGTAGATCTTTACTTGTACTAGCAAGGGGTGCAAAGATTTAGAATTGTTTCTGTTTGACATTGACTTCTAGGAACACCTAAAGTGGCCTAGTGGATTAAAATGGCAAAAGTGACCATTTGCATTTATTAATTCCATTTGATTTCTTTTTCTTTGGATTTTGTTTTGGAATGATCTAAATGATGTGGTATTCACCATTGAAGCATTTAACAACCATTAGAACAATCAAACATGGCAATTCAAAACAATTCTATATTAATGCAACACACATATGCATTCGTAATTGGTTTTAATGATAAAAAGTTTTTGTTAACCCCAAATTGGGTGATTTGGATCTTGATATCTTTGATTAAATATTTGGGATGTTACAAACCTTCCCTCCTTAAAAAAAATCTTGTCCCAAGATTTAAGAAAGAAAACTAGGAACTAAAGAGATCTGGAAACTCAGTCCTAATGTAATCTTCTCGCTCCCAAGTGGCTTCTTCTTCGGTATGATTGCTCCATTGGATCTTGAGAAACTTGATACTCCGGGTCCTGGTGGTTCTGTAAGCTTCTTCCAAAATACAGATGGGCACTTCATTACACGTCAGATCCTTGTTGATATCTACGGCTCGATGATCGATGTTCTTGAAAACTTCGGTCTTCTCCGGCACTTCTAAGCATTTGCGAAGTAACGAGATATGGAACACATCATGAATGGCTGACGTCTCCTATGGCAGTTATAGTTGATAAGATACCTCTCCTCTGTGATTCAGAATCTTGAAGGGTCCAATATATCTGGGGGCTAACTTTCCTTTTAGACTAAAACATTGTGTTCCCTTCAATGGCGAAACTTTGAGATACACAAAATCACCGACGTTGAAGGTCAGGTCTCTACATCTCTTGTCAGCATAACTCTTCTGTCTGGAATGGGCGGTCTTGAGGTGTTCACGGACTTTGTGAACCTTCACTTCGGCTTCTCGTAGGATGCCGGGTCCAAAAATCTGACTCTCTCATACTTGCGACCAATTCAAAGGGGTACGACACTTTCTTCCATATAAGAACTCAAATGGGGCCATTTGCAAACTGGCTTGATAACTGTTGTTGTATGAGAATTCTGTGAAAGGCAGACAGTCTTCCCATTTTGATCCACACTCTAGCACACAAGCTCTTAACATAACCTCTAGGATTTGGTTGACTCTTTCGGTCTGTCCGTCGTTCTACGGGTGATAAGCTGTGCTGAAATTCAACTTGGTTCCCAATCCTTCTTGGATTTTCTGCCAAAATCTCGAGGTAAATTGGGTTCCTCGATCCAATACTATGGTCTTGGGGGTTCCATACAAACTGACAATTCTAGCGATGTACGACTTCGGTAGCTTAGAACTCTGGTAGGTTGTCTTGACAGGTATAAAGTGGGCTACCTTGGATAATCTATCAATGATGACCCAAATAGAGTCATTTCCCCTACTAGAAGTAGGCAAACCGGTGATAAAGTCCATTCCAACGGAATCCCATTTCCATTCCGGAATCTGCAATGGTTGCAACAGTCCTGCGAGTCTCTGATGTTCCGCTTTGACTCTCTGACATATATCACACTTGATGATGTAGCTTCCAATTTCTCTCTTCATCTTGTGCCACCAAAATTGCTCCTTTAAATCCTGATACATCTTTGTTCCTCCGGGGTGGATAGAATAAAGAGTATCATGACCTTCTTGCATAATAACTTGCTTCAGCTCCGAATCTGCTGGCACACAGATACTTCCTTTGTACTATAGAACTCATTCTCCATCCTCGGTGAATCCAGGTACCTTTCCTGTACCAATACGACGCTTGATTCCGTTAATACTTGTATTTCCCTTCTGGGCTTCCTTGATCTGACTAATCAAAGTGGGTTGAAGTTCGATGCTAGCTAAAAATGCTTTGCTAACTAGCTCAGTTTTAAACTGCTCCAACTCCTCATGCAAACTTGGTTGCTTATCTTTGATCATGGTGTTTAACCTACATGGCAATCTTCTAAGAGCATCTGCTACCACATTGGCTTTGTTAGGGTGATAGTGAATGTCAAGGTCATAATCCTTGATTAACTCTATCCATCTTCTTTGCCTCATATTTAGCTCCTTCTGAGTGAAAATATACTTTAAGCTCTTGTGATGTGAGTAAATCTCACAAAGATTACCCATAAGATAATGACGCGATGTCTTCAATGCCAAAACTACGACTGCTAGTTCAAGATCATGGGTGGGGTAATTCTGCTCATGCTGCTTCAGTTGTCGGGACATATACGCTATGAATTTACCTTCTTGCATCAACACACATCCGAGACCAATCTTGGATGCATCACAATACAGATCAAAAGGCTTCTTGATATCTAGCATAATCAATATTGGGGCTGAAATCAATCTCTTCTTGAGCTCTTGGAAACTAGCTTCACATTTGTCGGTCCATTCGAACTTCTTGTTCTTCTTCAACAATTGGGTCATGGGTCTTGCGATGCTCGAAAATCCTTCTACGAACTTGCAGTAATATCCCGCTAATTAGAGAAATGCACGGACTTGGGTTTGAGTGGTTGGGGCTTCCCATTGTTCAACATCTTTGATCTTGGCGGGATCAACATCGACTCCTGCTGCTGACACAATATGTCCGAGGAATCCTACTTCTTTCAGCCAAAACTCACATTTGCTGAACTTGGCATACAACTGATGCTCTCTAAGGGTTTCAAGGATGATCATTAGATGTTGCTGATGGTCTTATTCTGACTTGGAGTAGATAAGAATATCATTGATAAACACAAGGATAAACTTATCCAGAAAATTCATAAAGATCTTATTCATGAGATTCATGAAATAAGCGGGGGCATTGGTTAATCCAAAAGACATGACCGTATACTCATATAATCCATATCTGGCTGTAAAGGCAATCTTTGGAATATCTGTTGCACGAATCTTGTGTTGGTGATAACCAGTCCTAAGATCAATCTTAGAAAACACTCTGGCACCAGTCAATTGAACAAATAGATCCTCTATCTTGGGCAAAGGGTACTTGTTCTTGATGGTGACGTCATTCAGCTTCCGGTAATATGTGCACAAACGGTTGCCTCCATCCTTCTTATCGATGAACAACACAGGCGATCTCCATGGCGATGCGCTTGGTTGAATCAAGCCTTTTACCAGCATAGCATCAAGCTGCTTCTTCAGCTCCACTAGTTCACAGGGGTTCATGCTATAGGATCTCTAGGCTATGAGTCTGGTTCCAAGAATTAGTTCAATAATGAACTCGATATCCCAATCTAGGGGCATACCGGGCAATTCATCTGGGAATACGTCGGGGTATTCATAGACTACTCTGACTTGGTCTATGGTTGGTAGGGCTAGACTCTTGTTGCACTTGAATTGACGGGGCAAGGTTTCAGATACATGCTCTACTGTTACTCCAGAGCTACTGGTCATGGCGATGGCTTTCTTGGCAGAGTCGATCAATCCTTTATGTTTTGACATCCAATCCATTCCTAGTACTACTTCCAAACCTTTGGTTCCAAGTACTATTAGATTGGCATAAAAATCTATCCAATGTATTCTGATAGGCACAACCTTGCAAATTTTTCTAGCTTTGGTGGTTGAACTAGGTATTTGAACTACCATAACATGCTTCAAGTTGGTTGGGTGAATCTTACTAGTGTATGCAAATTCTTCTATAACAAACGAGTGCGATGCTCCAGAATCAAACAACACTCTTGCTAATACGGAGTTAACAGAAAACATACCCAGCACGACATCTGGCGCTTCTTGGGTTTCTTCAGCGTTCATGTGGAATAGACGGCCATTGTTGTTGAGAGAATTCCCGGGGGTGAATCTTTTTCCGGGATGAACACGACGCTGCTGCTAATCTGGGGTATTCACATTGACAGTGGCGGCAATCTTCTTGGGACACTCATTGGAGTAGTGAACCTTCACTCCACATTCAAAGCAAGTGATCTGAGACTTGTCTTTGGCTGCAACAGGCACGACATTGCTTCCAGTCCTTGGGGCAGTATTGTTGTTGTTGCTGGACTTGGGCGGTGCACGGTTGAAGTTGTTGAAGTTGTCGGGGTGGTTGTTCTTGTTTCCTCCGGTCTTCACATTTCCGCCGCTACGGTTAGGGTAGCTTGGATGAGACATTGGGGGTCTATTGTTCCTTGGGTCATATCCTGCAGACGGGTTGGGGCGATACTTCTGGTGACTGTTGGATCCACTCTGGTGCATCATTCTCCGCTTGCGGTTCTCGTTGGCTTGGTTGATCTTTCCTTCCATCTGGATGGCAGAGTTGACTAGATCTTCGAGATCGACAAAATGGATGTTGATTAACACCGTTTGCATCTCATCATGCAATCCATTTAGGAAGCTCTCCTTCTTCTTGGCTTCAGTATTGATCTCATCAGGTGCATACCTAGAGAGAGACAGAAATCTGTCATGGTACTCTACTACAGTCATCCTGCCCTACTTCAGTTCTCTGAATTCATCTCTCATTCTGGTGACTAAACCCTGTGGCACATGGGTGCGGCTAAACTTGGTCTTGAAATCTTTCCACGTCATCACTTGCCCGCGGTTCATAGTGCGGGTGCTGTTCCACCATGCTCTTGCATCTCCTGCCAGATAGTGGGTGGCAACCAGAACCTGCTCATCTGTGTCCACTCCTGCTACTTCTAGGTTATTCTCCATGGTCCGTAACCAATCATCTGCATCCAGCGGGTCTTCAGACTTGCTAAAGATAGGGGGATTGGTATTCTGGAACTTTTTGAGTTTGGATCCATGATGATCCTGATTTCCTTGGCCTTGATTGTTGTGGGCCATCTAGGTGATCTGCTGCAGGGTGGCTAGATTTGCATGACGCTCTGCTCTACCAGCTTCGAGGTCTGAAACTAGCATCTGCAGAATCGGGTCATGCGATGAGCTGCTTCCTCTGGGGTTTCCACGAGTCATCTGAAGATTGAGATAGATAATGGGGTAAGAGGGAAAGTTCTAAGGTTCATGGTTTTGTTTTCAAAGCTAAAACTTTGAGTTTGACTGAGGTTTGGCAAACTAACAACTTCTCATTCATTCAAACAAAGCACACGATACAAACACACACCACAACAAAAGGAAAACAGATGGTTTTAAGAACCATTCTATAAGCTAAGATACAATGGGGCCGATACATCTTCTTCCTACGAGAGTGATCAGGTGCATCTATTCATCATCGATGAAGTCGGAGTCATCCTTGTCCGTGTAGAAGTCCATGGCATCATCCTCCAGGTAGTCATCATCATTGCTGAGATATGAGTGAATATCCCCTAGATGTCTTCACCTTCTTCCTCTTCTTCTTTGGCTGCAAGCTGAGCTTCTTGTTCCTTGATGGTCTTCTCGAGGTCGGCCACCTTCTTGCGAAGACGGGCGATGGTGCGATCTTTCTTTGCGCGTTGACGACAAAGTGATTGACGATCCTTGACGAGCAGTGAGAAAGTCTGGGCCTTCTGGGCGGCAATGGCAAGGTTTTGGTTGGCGTACTCTCGAGCATTGTCCAATTCCTTCTGCCTATCGTATACTAGGAAGTCAAGGTTCTCCACTTGGTGTCTCATCTCCGGGTGACTTGGCATCTCCAACGGCATTCCCATAGAATCACGCCTTGCATAGTGAGCAAAGCGAGTTCCTTGGATCAAGTTGACATTCTGTCCGCAAAGATGGGCTAGAGCTTCATGCATTTCCCTGGCTAAACCATCTAGCCAGTTGTTTTCTCTCACGGTGAATTGAATCTTCTCGGAAAGTGGTGCTTCCATCTTGCCTCGAAGATCAGCAACTATCAGCCATTGTAAATTTCCTCCTGGATGATCATTGAGTTGAGCTCCGAAGAATTCTGGATGCGGACGCTCAAGGCACTCAGACAGTGCATCAAGATCCCTCTCGAAGATCAGTTGGCCTCCGTTGCCCAACTGGTTGAACATGCAGTACTGAACTTCCATCTATAAGAATTTTGGAGGAGTAAGTTAGTGAAGTGATCAAGTGTGTCCAATTTTATGTAGTAATGTAAGAATTTTGGAGGAACATGAATCTTTTTGAAAGAATCTCAAGGGTAAGAGGGGAAATAGGTTTTCCTAAATACTCACTTCTTTTGTTTTGAAACTAAGTTTTTGTTCAGACGTCCATTCTAACTAGGGTGTCCTATGGTCAGGATGACTCTGATACCAACTTGTCAACACCCGGATTTTTAATCCGAGATGCCTGTTATGCCATACATCGCAATCCCAGGATTACCATTTTTGCGAGACATAACAGATTGGATATCTCAGTACATCATCCATTACAAACCATAATAACGTCTTACATAAATAAAGGATCTCATGATCCAGTCTTAATACAAACAAGTAGCAGAGTAATAAGCGTAGCGGTGGGCTCCATCTTTAGTGTCACAGGCAATGTTGACGATGGGAGATAGTCCTAGTTGTCATAGCCGTCCTGCTGTCCTTCTTCCGGATAGTCTTCTTCATAGTATTGCCACGGGAATAGCCAGGGACAAAGCCATGAGTACTCTTTAAGTACTCACAAACTATCACTAACAAGTATGGTAGGTCTAGTAGGAAATGCTAAACTCTAAGTTTATTTATAAGGTTAAGTTTGAAACCTAAGCTGAGTTCAAAAACAAAGAAAGATAAAATAAAGTTCTAGAATCACCTAAGTGGGAACTTAGTTGTCATTGTCACAACCCTGTTGTGGTCAAGTAAAAGTCACAATTCATTTCATAAGTCATTTTGAAAACATCTGACAACGGAACAGTATGGCCACTCCAAATGTCCATAACCACGAACACGGCTATTCGAATAGTTTGACACTCTATAGAGGTGGTACACTTTCACCACAACATTCGATACATCCGTCAGGGATAACCCTGAATCATCATACTTAGTATATGGATAATCAATCATAACCTTTCAATTACACACCCTACTACAAGCACCTCTCCTATGAGCTTGTCCTCCTAGCCATGGCCATCTGCCATCCTGGGCACTTCATAGGTGGACAAGATTGAGAGGTAGCCTCAGCTCAAACCTCTCCCGTCAGGGAACTCATACTAATGCATATAAACTTCCGGCTAAGCCTTACCCAATTCAGGTATTGTGGTTGTATAGTAAAATTGGAATGGTATCACATCCGAACCCAACCATCCGTTTTTATAAAGGCCTAAGGCTCATGCCTCACCATTTTCATCATCATAAATCATTTATGTTTCTCAACACATGTCAAAACATCTCAATAGAATGACTCATCATTCCAAGGTTTTGATAATCATTTTCACCAAGTCTTCCCATCTAAAGTGATCAAGTTTTTGGTTTAGCACTAAACACTAAGTTAAGAGTGTTCACTAAGGTGGGATACTAATCTCAATCTCATGCCATAGAATGACATCTAAGTCTAACTAGATAGGCAAAGTTTTATACTCTTTATGCTATCTATAAAAAAGTAAAGAACTTTGGTAAAGTAAAAGAAAGTAAAGCTTGTAAGTAAAACTTGGATTAGGTATAAATCAAAGAGGTATAACCAAAGCATGCCTAATGCATGTTGCTTAGGTTATCTAGCTTGCAAGTGTTAGATTGCATTGTTAATGATGGCTTGCTAACATTAGCTTGCCTTGGTTGGTGTAGTGGTTGAAATTCTCCTCGTCTTCCTCGGGGTAGAATTCCTCCTCTTCATAGATTTGGTCGGTACTATCGTCTATAAATACATACGGAAATACACAATCACCAAACAATACTTAACTAGTCTATTTAGTACACTAGTGCACAGACTTGGTGATCTAGCATCATCACATTCATCACAAGATTTAATGAACTAGTTTCATTTATTTTATTTGAGAAAAGTAATTTCTACTAATTGAAATTAACTAAGTTTAATATTCTCCAATTAAAATATGGGATCATGTGGACACATGTCATCACCACATATTCTAATGCATGGGAATGTGATTTAAATGTTTGCTCACATTTCAATAAGTTTAGGTTTATTATTTAAATGATTTAAAATGACTAGAAATGCCTATATAGCATTATTTGGGTACTAGTCCAAAGTCACTGCATGCAAACCTAAATATTATTACATATTCAGATAGGTATTATCAAATTTGATTTTTGAGATTTAGAATCAACTCAAAAGCTATTATGGTTGATTCTTTAAAAATGTTTGAATGTAGAGAAGTCTTTGTTTTATTATTTTTGCCATATGTGATCTATAACTCTAATTAATTTAAATCCAACGGGCTTGCATAGAGATTTTAATTATCTTTCTAACAAAATTGGAATCATTCATTTTGGTTAAGTAGAACTCTCCGGATTGATTTTTAAACCAGTGGACATAATTGAGTTTAAACTTAATTAGAAAAACCTTTATTTGAATCTACGGGTTAAGGCGGGAAACTAAATGGGCCGGCCCAGTGGCGCTCAACGGCACAGCTGGCAACTGACAAGCGGGTCCCGCATGTCAGCGGCACAACTAAACACGAAGCGGTACGGGGCGATGTGGGCCGTGCGATTAGAACCTGGATCAACGGTCGTGGCTCATCGTGGACGACGAACTGGTCGCCAGCGATACTGAACCCTAGCGGCTCGGTGGGGGTCGATTGGTGGCTTACCAGGGCTCTAGCTAACGTGGCGATGGGGGCGATTGAACGAGTGGACGACAGCGGACTCAGATGTGGTCACAGCGGCTCCTGGCTGGTCGCAATCGACTGCCCCTTCCTCCTCTGCTGCGGCGGCTCCGGTGGAAATTCCGGCAAACGGTGGCTCGAGTGGATCCGGGGATGGTGTGAGGGACTCAGTGGGAGGTGGGGAGTGTTGAGTGTGGAGAAATGGTGCTGGGGAGTGCTCCTTATATAGCCCAACGAGGGGACCGAGGGGTGCGACGGTGAGCTCATCGGTGATAGTGGTACAGGGTGCTAAAGGCATAGGCAGGGTAGGCGGACGGTGCGCTGCCTCCTAGCAGTCATCTACAGTGCAATGGTGCATCTAGGGGCATTGGCTTTTGGTCGGGTGAGGCTAGCGCTCTAAGCGGGTCCGACTGTGTTTGACGCGGCGTGTGGTGGCTGCATGTCAAGCGGCGGGGAGATGGATTGTCTGGGAGGCTACTGTGGTTAAGGCGATGCTGCACGCGCAAGCTGGGAGCAAGGCGTGAGTTGGGCGAGCGGGTCGGGGACGGCGCACTAGAGCGGTCCGTGCATGGCACAGAGGCGGTGGTGGGCGGCTGCTCCTTGGTGGTCCAGGGCTCAACTGCTTCCGTGGGGTGGACAGGGGATCACGGTAGGGTGCGGCGGAGCTAGGTGTGTGCTGGTTAGGCGTTGCGTTTTCTTTGGCGCGTTGTCCACGCTTGGCCGGTGGCGACCAAGAACGGGCGGCGCGCCACTGTACTTCACGGCGAATGGGGGTGCTAGTTTGGGCTGGGGTAGATGCTAGGGGGACAGAGGGTTAAGATGGAGACCAAATTGGTCGATGATCACTGTAGAAATAGTGAAGCTACTCTAGTGTTTGATCTGTGCCTCCCATGTGTTCGACAGAATGGCCGCATGAAGAAAATTTTGAATTTTGGATTCAAGTTTTTTGAGGGTTCTCCACTTAAGCTTGAGATTCTAAGTTTGCTTGTAGAGGTCAAGGGGAGTTCATTTGAGTGGTTTTTGAAAAGGTGCGATCTATGCATATGTAAAGGATTCAATTTTCCAATGTCATTTAAAATTAGTGTTCAAATGTTTTTGTAAGATTTCAAAGTGGGCCTTGGTAGATCTTTACTTGTACTAGCAAGGGGTGCAAAGAGTTAGAATTGTTTCTGTTTGACATTGACTTCTAGGAACACCTAAAGTGGCCTAGTGGATTAAAATGGCAAAAAGTGACCATTTGCATTTATTAATTCCATTTGATTTCTTTTTCTTTTGATTTGGTTTTGGAATGATCTAGATGATGTGGTATTCACCTCTGATTCATTTTAAAACCATTAGAAACATCAAACATGGCAATTCAAAATAATTCTATATTAATGCAACACACATACGCATTCATAATTGTTTTTAATGATAAACAGAATTTGTTAACCCCAAATTGGGTGATTTGGATCTTGATAACTTTGATTAAAGATTTGGGATGTTACAATAGATTACCAGTTGGTAAGGAAGAATTGTGAGGATACCAAATTAGGAAAATACCTTGTAAGCTGAATCATCTAGCTTGATTATGAGAAGTCAAGTTAGAGTAGGATGAAGTATATAACATGAGTATATGGAGTAGTTGGAAGTAAAATAGTTTAACCAAGGTGATACAAGAACCAACTTGTATTATGGGGAGTAGTACCATACCTATTCCAGAGGATTGATATCACATGTGATATGGTGAGGATTGTAATCTCGCAAGCCTTAGAAGTAAATGCAAGGTAGATATGAAGGAGTTTATGGAATGAAGTTAATAATAACTACTTTAGTGGAATTATCTGAGAGGTAGTTCAAAGATGGAAGTTATATATAGAAGAATGAAGGGTGAGAATTATCTAAGTGACATGACCATGTCATCATATGATGATGGATATGGTGGAGTCATATGATTGCCTTATTTAGGAAGATGTGATCTTTGTGAATAATATAAGAAAGATATATGGAGTATATTTAGGAAAGGAATTCCTTATCTCAAGATAAGCTTAGTGAAGTATTGAGGTAAGAATTCTTTAGAAACCTTTAGCTAGCTATACATGCAACCATGACAATACCCATGTCTACTTCATTATTCAAAACCCTAGAATCAAATGGATAGTGAAACCATTTCCTAATCCTAGGTAACCATTGAGCAGTACCTCTTGCACAATTAAAGCTTCCAAGAGATAATTAGAGAACCAGATGAGTGTTTACAGATGGAAGACTTTTCCACCTTATTGTCTTAAACCTTAATAGAAACCTAGTCTCATAGAACCTCAAGATCACATTAGGAAGAAATATCTATAGCTCAATCTAAGATGAGTTGTTATTCATGGTACCTATTGATAGTTTTTAAACCCTCATTTCAAGGAAAGTTATAAAAAATATACACTTTGATATCACCTAAGCTCATGGGAATAATATTAACCATATTAATTCCTTAGAACTTTATTTATCATATAATAATGAAGGATCACTATATAAAGGTTTCCTTAAAACAACAAAGTTAATGAAAATCAATTTTTATGAATGAGTAGTAATAAATCTTTTATAAGTTATGGTTTATTAAGAAAATTAAATTCATCACAAAGGTTCTTACAAATTATTAAAAGGAAAAGGACCTTTATAAAGAAAATAAAGAACCTATAATATTATATAATAAAAGTTCACAAAATTATACTAAATACATTTTAGTATTGCTGCAACTACTTAGCAAATACATTTCTATGGGAAAGAATACAAAGCAAATATGAAAATACAAATCTGAAAACAAAACAGAAAATAGAAAAAGAAAAGATAAAGAAAAAAAGAGACCTGGCCGAGCCAGCAGGTCAGCCCAATAGTAGCCCGCTCAGTCAAAGCCCAATAGTAGCCCAACACCAGTACCAGCCCAGGTTCCTTCTCACTCTGGCTGACAGGTGGGACCAAAGAAAGGACCGCGGGTTGAGACAGAGATTTGGCCAGGGGGTTTTCGCAAAATGTGCGTTGTCGTATACCTCTCGATGTCACAAGCAGCTTGCTGGCTGGAGCTCCACCGTCCGCCGCGGCGCCGTGACGTAGACTTCGTCTAGATTCGTGCCACCGACGCCTGGAGGGGAAAAGGAGGCCACTGCGACGCCCTGTTTGTTCTCATCTGTTGCGACCTCGGATCGTTAAGGATCCTAAGTCCCTGTGATTAACATGCTAGTCACTGGATCAATAGCTAGCACTTCACAGTCGATGAATATCATGTAAAACACAAGTCATTATTACACGAATAATCCAGAGTATAATTATTACAACTTGCATAGCTTATAGCTAGCTCAAATAAAATAGTGGAAACTAAGTAAAACTTGAGTCCATCAACGCCTCAGGCTAGCTGCGTGAACTCCCGCGATCCCTACGCACCTTTCAGTCTTCGGATTCTGCACATAAGACGTGCAGACAACAAGCTAGGTCAATACTTTGAATGTATTGACAAATTACACCAAGGAAAGAGTAAGTCTATCTCTACATACATGGCTAAGAGTAGGCTTTGGGGTTCATTTGCATAAAGCCAATTTTCTCAATGTAAGAGGAAAAGAGGAAGAGATTTCCCTACTTCGTAAACTCTGATACGTAGTATAGGTTCGAATGGAACACGTGGATATTACTCACCAAGTGCCCAACCTAGCACTTGGATATTACGCACCAAGTTCCCAAAATCCCACAAAATGGCGATATTACTCACGCCTTGGGGTTTACAAAACACTAGGTTTGGAAAAGAGGGAGGAAGATCTTTCAGAGGCTCCATCCTTCAAATGCTCAAGGTTGTTCTGTTTCCGTGAACACGGCTGATCGATCAGATTGCAATACTATCGAGAGGTTGTGTACTTTCCCCACAATCCACGATCAAGTCCTTTTACAAACAAGACCATGGCGAAGCCTTCCCTTAGTAGCCCCTCTACCAACTGGATCCAACCGTGCCATGAACCTCCAAATGTTGGTACCCCAGTGAGGTTTCCCACTAAGTACTAAGCCAAGACAGAGCCCATATGTATTTCGGTTGCACGGGAAGCTTCTGAATTCTGAAACATGGCAGACTTCTTTGATTCCTGGGAGGTCTTCCTCCACCAAATATCCACTCGTTGACCCTACAACCATTCCGCCCAGAAGAAAACTTATTTTTATTTTGAATGGGGTTTTGAGAAGAAAAGTTCGCTCGAGAGAGCTTTCATACTTAGAATTTTTTTTGAGTCTTTCGAACCCTCCCAACGGTACTTGATATATACAAGTATATAGCATAGCAAGCATAACTTAGAAAAACAGGATAACCTATTGGGATGGAAACTCCTAAGCATAGAGCTACTCATGGCATACTACAAAACCGCACTTGCAAAATAGTACTAAGAAAATTACCAAAATCCTACACATGCATACTACAGGATTTGAAGAGTAAAACATGCATAGTCAAAAACTGGGACATAATATGTACAAGTGGTGTAACTTGCATTGATCCGAGCAGCACTCTACACAACAGTACTCCTCAGCGCACTCCGAGCAATCTAACGAAACAAAACATAGATTCCAATCACAATTTGCACAAAACAATGTCACGAAGGCGAATATGCATGCAACATGGTAATATGCAAGGATGGATTCAATTTCGACCAAGGGTTTTATTCTGGGGTGTTATTGAGTTGGGGGGTGTCATTAGAATCGATTTCCCACAAGTTTTAAGTATTTTTGGATTAAACCCTAAATAACCAAGCTCAAAACTAGATCTACAACTCCAATCTACCTTGAGACAGATCTGAACGCCCTAAGCAAGATATAAAATTTTTCTACAGAAGGTCTCGTAGAAACAAGGCCAATGCAACAAGAATCAACTAAAACGGATCGACGGATAATTTTCTAGAATTAAAATACTCTAATCTAAACTTTAAATCCTACAGCAAGATTGCTGTGGTAAAACAGAAATATTATTGTATATCTGTGTTCTACTCAAAAATATGAATCCAACTGTATATGATACGCAATTTTGGACTAATACTCGAATTACTATGAATTTTACAAGATTAAAGTGTTTTCTGCCTATT
The DNA here is from genome assembly GCA_910589775.1 of Avena eriantha. Lineage (NCBI taxonomy): Eukaryota > Viridiplantae > Streptophyta > Magnoliopsida > Poales > Poaceae > Avena > Avena eriantha. Next base: position 183,787,027 of record OU342740.1, on the reverse strand, counting down.
TAAAAGAAAACAGGACGGTGGCCAGCTATGCGGCGACAAGTGGCGTCCAGAGATTGGGCCAGCGAGGCACGCGGCGCCGACGCGGTGTTGACGCAGTGATGACGCCGCGAGTGCCACGCGGCGCGGCGCGATAGGGCGGTACCGGTTCGGTTTGGCCGATCTAATCTGGCCATCGAATAAAAATCGGACGGCTAGGAGGGGGTGGCCAGCGACTCACCGTGGTAGAGCGGCGTGGGTGACAACGGACGACGGCGGTGCGTCGGTGGCGGCCGGCGGTCGTCGGCGTTGGCGAGGCGGTGCTCCCCCGGCTCGGCAGAGTAGACGGCGGCGTCTGCCCTCTCGTCGCGGTTCCGTTAGCGGGGATGGCGTCGGCTCCCTTCCTCTGAGGCGATGGCGAATGGTGGCCGGAGCTCGCGGACTCCGGCGAAGCTCCGGCGAGCAATTGCGGTCGGCACGAGCTTCTGTTCAAGGGAAACAGCACCGACGATGCGGTCGTTAGAGAGGGAAGCAAGGAACAGAAAGAGGGAAGAAAAAGGGCACTGGTTTCATCGGGAGGCTCACCCTCCGACGTCGCCGGCGGGAGAGCTCCGGCGATCTCGAAATCGGCAGCCCAGGGGCGGTTCTCGAGAAAAAAACATAGGGTTTAGAGGCGGTGGGTCTGGGGCTTTTATTTGCCAGAGGCGTGGGGAAGGGGCAGCGGAAGTCGTTTCCGATTTTGCCGGGGAGGCCGATCCAGACGCGGCGGCGCTCGTTGGGAGTTTGCTCCGATCTCGTCAGGGGTGACGACGCGGTGGGGCCCGCCTATCGGTGGCCACGGGCGTGCGGTGCGGGCTGCTGGCAGCGTCTGCTGGCGGCGTCTGGGCCGGCCCACGCGCTACATGCCGCCCGCTCGGCCAGGCGGGGCGGTATGTAGGTTATGGGCTGGCTTAGCCGGCCCGTTAGGCTAGGATCCCCTTTTTTTATTCTTTTTATTTTCTATTTCACTATTTGTCTAATAGCTTTTGCAAACGGACTCCAAATAAAGTGAGACCGGTCTCTAAAATTTTGTAAAAAGAAGAGGATTAGAATGAGTTTATAAAAAATAACACTTTTGCAAAGGTTTAGGAGGATTGAAATGGTTTTACCCTTTTAGTCTTTATATGACTATGGGGTTTTGGAAAATATTTGATGCAGTTGATGCCATGATGCAAGGATATGATGCATGCCTCTAGTAACATCTGAAAATGCAAAACTTGGGATGTTACAAACCTACCCCCCTTAAGAAGAATCTCGTCCCCGAGATTCAGGTTGGTTAGCAAATAGGTGTGGGTGTTCCTTCTTCAAGTCTTCTTCACGTTCCCACATGGCCTCTTCCTCGGAATGGTGATTCCACTGAACTTTGCAAAACCTTATAGTCTTGATACGAGTAATTCTCTCAGCTATTTCCAGAATCATGGTGGGTTTTTCCTCATAGGTGAGATCGTTTTCCAGTTGAACCTCGTCCAATGGAACTGTATCCTTTAGTGGGGTTTCGGCCATTTCCGGGTGACACTTCTTTAATTGCGACACATGGAAAACATCATGAACTGTTAACACTTCCGGCAATTCCAACTGATAGGCAATCTCCCCTCTTCGACCCAAGATTTTGTAGGGCCCTATGAATCAGGGTGCTAACTTACCCTTGATTCCAAATCTCTTAACTCCTCGTAGTGGTGAAACTCGGAAATAGGCACGGTCTCCCACTTCGTAAGTTACATCCCTGCGCTTGGAATCATCATAACTCTTTTTTCTGGATTGGGCTACTTTTAACCTGTCTTGAATCTGTCTTACTTTTTCGTCAGCATCCTTGATCAGTTCAGGTCCAAACAAACTATGTTCTCCAACTCAAGTCCATAGCAGCGGAGTTCTACACTTTCTGCCATATAGAACTTCAAATGGAGCCATCTTGATACTAGTTTGGTAACTGTTATTGTATGAGAATTCCGCATATGGCAAGTTATCATCCCAACTAGACCCATAGTCTAGTGCACAGGCTCTTAACATGTCCTCCGAGATCTGATTGACTCTTTCCGTCTGTCCATCTGTTTGTGGGTGGAAGGAAGTACTAAACTCCAGTCGTGTCCCTAGAGACTCGTGTAGTTGTCGCCAAAACTTAGAGGTGAATTGGGTACCTCTATTAGAGACAATCCCCTTGGGTACACCATGAAGACTTACGATCCTTGACATATAAATCTTGGCAAGTTTAGCACACGTATAGGTGGTCTTTACGGGAATAAAGTGGGCCACCTTTGTGAAGTGGTCGACCACTACCCAGCTGGAATCATACCCAGAACGAGTCTGCGGTAGTCCTGTGATAAAATCCATGCCTACCTTGTCCCACTTCCAATCAGGCACAGGTAATGGCTGCAGCAGTCCTGCTAGCTTTTGATGTTCGGCCTTGACCCTGTTGCACACGTCACACAAGGAGATGTATTCAACAACTTCCCTTTTCATGTTGTTCCACCAGAACCTATCTTTCACATCCATGTACATCTTTGTATTACCAGGATGGATTGAGTACGGCGAATCGTGAGCTTCCTGAAGAATTAACTTCCTGATATCAGGGTCATCGGGAACGCATAAACGCTTCTCATACCAAAGTGTTCCCTGTTCATCCATATGAAACCTTTTGCTTTACCCTTGCTTATATTAGCTCTTATCTCTTCCAACTCTTTGTCCCCCTTCTGGGCCTCTTTGATTTGGTCCAGAAGCGTTGGCACTATCTCCATAGTTGCTAAGTATCCCTCTGGAACTATGTCCAACCTGAGATCCTTGAATTGTTCACACAAATCATTTGGAAGTTCTCCCACAGTAAGTCCATTTACATAGACTTTCCGGCTTATGGCGTTAGCCACAATGTTGGCCTTTCTAGGATGATACTGCAGGTCCAAGTCATAGTCCTTGATGAGCTCAAGCCATCTCCTTTGCCTCATATTTAATTCCTTTTGAGTGAAGATGTATTTAAGGCTCTTGTGATCCGTGAACACATCACAATGTTTGCCCATTAGGTAATGTCTCCATACGTTGAGCGCATGCACAACTGATTCTAGTTCCAAATCGTGTGTGGGGTAGTTATTCTCATGGTTCTTAAGTTGCCGAGAGGCGTAAGACACTACTTTTCCTTCTTGCATCAGTACACTACCAAGTCCTTGCCGGGAAGCGTCGCAGTAGACCTGGAAGTCCTTTTGGATGTCAGGGAGGCACAAAACTGGTGCTATTACTAGGCGCTTCTTCAACTCTTGAAAACTTGCTTCACATGCCTCGGTCCATTGGAACTTCTTCTCTTTCTTCAACAATTCTGTCATAGGCTTTGCTATCTTGGAAAAGTTTTCAATGAACCTTCGGTAATATCCTGCAAGGCCCAGGAAACTCCTAATATCACCCATATTCTTAGGGGACTCCCATTCTGTCACGGAAGCTACCTTACTTGGGTCCACGGCAACACCTTTAGCTGACACAATATGACCAAGGAATCCTAATTCTTGCAACCAGAATTCACATTTGCTAAATATGGCATACAACTTGTGTTCCCTTAACTTTTCCATAATTAGGCGTAGATGCCTCTCATGTTCTTTCTCGTCCTTGGAATATATGACTATGTCATCAATGAATACCACAATAAACTTATCTAAGTACTCCATGAACACCTTGTTCATCATAGTCATGAAATACGCTGGGGCATTGGTTAAGCCAAACGACATCACGGTGTATTCAGACAATCCGTATCTCGTGGTGAAAGCTATCTTGGGTACATCCTGTTCCCGAATCTTTAGCTGGAAATAACCTGATCGGAGATCAATCTTATAGAACACACTAGCTCCCTTTAATTGATCGAACAGGTCGTTGATATTGGGTAGAGGGTACTTGTTCTTGATTGTCACTTCATTCAATGACCGGTAGTCCACGACTAGTCTCTTGGTTTTATCCTTCTTCTCCACGAATAAGACAGGCGCTCCCCAACATGACGCACTTGGTTGAATGAAGACTTTGTCCAATTGCTCTCTAAGCTATTTCTTAAGTTCCTTGAACTCATCCACATCCATTTTGTACGGTCTCTTTGTTATTGGTCCAGTACCAGGCATCAAGTCAATGAGAAACTCAATGTCTCGGTCAGGAGGCATCCCTGGCAATTCTTCCGGAAACACATCTGGATACTCCTTCACAATTGGCACATCCTCCAGGCTAACCCCCTTAAGAGAGTTTACCATACTTCCTTTGAGTGCGAAAGCTGAATTAAAGTGGATCCTTTTCTTATCCGGAGTCGTGAGTGCGATAGTCCTTTTGGCACAGTCTCTGACTCCCTCGTATTCGGTCATCCAATTCATGCCCAAAATTATGTCTAAGCCTTGTGATTCCAGAACGACTAGGCTGGTGGGAAAGATGTGTGCCCCAATCCTTAGTTCTAACCCACGGCATCCAGAGTTTGCCACTATTTCTCCACCAGGAGAACTTACCCTTAGGGGAGTACTAATAGTCTCCATAGGTATCTTGCCTCTATCCACAAATACCCTTGATATGAATGAATGAGATGCACCAGTATCAAAAAGAACAACTGCGGGGGTGGAGTTAAGCTTGAACTTACCAATCACGGAGTCAGGTGCCTCACGAGCATCCTCCATGGAGACATGATTCACTGTGGCTTTGACGAACGGATTCGGCTTCTTCCCATTTCCATTACCATTGCCATGGATGTGTCCGTTGACGTTTCCATTACCATTCCCATTCTTCATCTTTTCGGGGCAAGTAGTTGCATAATGCCCTGTCTTGTTACACTTGAAACATGTCACTTCACTCAGATCCTTCCCATGGCCGCTTCCATTGTGGTGTTTATGGCCATTGTGGTTGTGTCCTCCATGACGATGACCATTGTGGTTGTGGCCATTGTGGTTGTGGGGTGGTGGTGACAAAGTGCGTTGCTTCTACGGGGTTGAGTTTGCTTGTGTGAGGTGGACTTTCTCTTTCGGTTCTCTATACTCCTTTGCTTTGCTTCAACCACCACTGCCTTTCCAGGAGTTCCTGGTAGTTATCAAACTTCAGAGCTACAAGCTGAATAGATATTTCATCATTAAGTCCCCTTAAGAACTCCTCCTGTCTCTTGGCATCAGTGGATACATCATCAGGCGCATAACGTGCTAGCTTGTTGAAAAGGTCCCCATACTCACAGACAGAGCGGTGTAGTTGTTTCAGGTTGCGGAACTCGCGTCTCTTTAGTGACATGAGTCCCGCGGCTACGTGATGAGTACGAAAGGCCGCCTCGAACTGGTTCCAAGTGATAGCCTCAATATCGGGGTGGGTGACCTGGTAATTATCCCACCATTCAGCAGCTGGTCCCTCATGTTGGTGCGCGGCAAAGTGCACCCTATCAGCTCCAACAACTTGGATGGTGTCTAACTTCTTGTTGGTGGTGCGGAGCCAGTCATCTGCCACAATTGGCTCAGAACTATTTGAGAAAACTGGAGGGGTCAACCTCAAGAACCGAGTCAGGCGATCATGTTGGGGCGGTGGGGGTGGTGGAGGCGGCGTGTTGTTGTTGTTGTTGTTTTGCATGTTTTGAGTGAGGAGTTGGATCAGCTGATTCTGGGAGTTTAGAAGTTGTGTTATCTCTGGGGGCATGTTGTTGTTGTTTCCACGTCTCGCCATCTGTGGGGTTCGGGAAGCAAGTTAAGAAATAGATAGAAAGCCTAAGGAATAAACTCCTACCCTTATGTAAACAAGAGAAAAAACACACGAGAAAAGCAAGGCACACAAGGCACATAGTTCAACACATTCAACCAAGTTTAACTAAACCAATATAATTTTTTGGTACTCAATACAATCGCGAACAATGTTTGACTATAGAACTAAAGGTGGTCCAACTACTCTACTCATCATCCACTTCCTGTTCCTCAATGATGAAGCCTTCCTTCTCAAGTAGTGACTTGTATAACTCCATGTCCTTCGTCGTGGCTTCAAGCTTCTCCTGAAGTTCCTTCACCTCCCGTGGCTCCGGTGTAGCAGCTTTGAGCCTCTCTTGAAGTTCCTTCACCTCCTGTAGCTCCTGGGTAGCAGATTCGAGCTTCTCTTGAAGTTCCTTCACCTCTTGCAGCTCCTGGGTAGCAGCTTCCAGCTTCTCTTGGAGTTCCTTCTTCTCCTTCTGTAGCTTCTTGATCAAACTTGACCCCATAGTCACGGGCGTGATATTCTCCTCCAAGCTCCTCTTGGCTGCTCGCAGGTCCTTCAACATGGTGGCGAAGTTCTTGAACTCCATCTCGTTTTTTTGCGAGCACCAGACTTTGCTCCCTAATCCTCTTGTTCTTATCTTGCACCCTTTTCTCTTGATTAGCGAACCTCTTGTCTTGGGCGGTGAGCTCCCCTCCTAGGTACTTGATCTTTTCTTCCAGCTCCTCGATCTTCTCGTCCTTCTCCCTGACTAGGGCACAAAGCTCGTCATTCCTCATGATCTCAAGGCAGCTCCCCTTCTGAAGGTCATTGACGTGGGACTCCAAGTCTTGATATTGGATTCTTCGACGCTTGCATGTCTTCCTTTCCTCTGGGGTTAACTCGATTGGAACTCCCTTCTCATCACGTCTTCCAAAGAGTTTGATGTAGTGGCCTTCAACCTCTTCATGGTGGCGTCCGCAAAGGCGTCCAATGAGCTCCTGCAAGTTGATGCTAAGTCCTTTCTCCTTGGAGTCACTGGTGACGTTGAGTACAATGGCCTCTGTCTTGGGTTCTGTCTGACTGCGCCCTAGTTGGATGACTTCAATCGCCCAACATCCTTCCTTGTGCATCTTCCTCAACTCGCTTCCATTGATTGACGGCATGGGTAACTGCAACATCTTGATGATGTCCAGAAGGCATTCTCCAAAGCGCAGGCACTTGATGTCTTCGGCGGTGTCGTAGTAGAAGGCCGTTATCTTTAGGTTAGGAGAAAGAAAATTAGGCACAAGGTGATAAGGAAGAGAATTACTAGAAGAATACAAATAACTTAGAAGAATATGGAAACCGAAAACACACATGGTAAAGGTGGTTTCCAATCCTAGGGATCATGTCCTATAGGCAACTTTGTGCTATGATACCATCTGTTGCGACTTCAAAGTCGATGAATATCATGGTAAAGTCCCTGTGATTAACATGCTAGTCCCTGGATCAATAGCTAGCACTTCACAGTCGATGAATATCATGTAAAGCACAAGTCATTATTACACGAATAATCCATAGTATAATTATTACAACTTGCATAGCTTATAGCTAGCTCAAATAAAACAGTGGAAACTAAGTAAAACTTGAGTCCATCAACGCCTCAGGCTAGCTGCGTGAACTCCCGCGATCCCTACGCACCTTTCAGTCTTCGGATTCTGCACATAAGACGTGCAGACAACAAGCTAGGTCAATACTTTGAATGTATTGACAAATTACACCAAGGAAAGAGTAAGTCTATCTCTACATACATGGCTAAGAGTAGGCTTTGGGGTTCATTTGCATAAAGCCAATTTTCTCAATGTAAGAGGAAAAGAGGAAGAGATTTCCCTACTTCGTAAACTCTGATACGTAGTATAGGTTCGAATGGAACACGTGGATATTACTCACCAAGTGCCCAACCTAGCACTTGGATATTACGCACCAAGTTCCCAAAATCCCACCCAATGGCGATATTACTCACGCCTTGGGGTTTATAAAACGTTAGGTTTGGAAAAGAGAGAGGAAGATCTTTCAGAGGCTCCATCCTTCAGATGCTCAAGGTTGTTCTGTTTCCATGAACACAGCTGATCGATCAGATTGCAATACTCTCGAGAGGTTGTGCACTTTCCGCATAATCCACGATCAAGTTCTTTTATAGACAAGACCATGGCGAAGCCTTCCCTTAGTAACCCCTCTACCACCTGGATCCAACCATGCCAAGAACCTCCAAATGTTGGTACCCCGGTGAGGTTTCCCACTAAGTACTAAGCCAAGAAAGAGCCCATATGTATTGTGGTTGCACGAGAAGCTTCTGAATTCTGAAACATGGCAGACTTCTTTGATTCCTGGGCGGCTGTCCTCCACCAAATATCCACTCGTTGACCCGACAATCATTCCGCCCAGAAGAAAACTTAGTTTTATTTTGAAGGGGGTTTTGAGAAGAAAAGTTCACTCGAGAGAGCTTTCATACTTAGAAATTTTTTTGAGTCTTTCGAACCCTCCCAATGGTACTTGATATATACAAGTATATAGCATAGCAAGCATAACTTAGAAAAACAGGATAACCTATTGGGATGGAAACTCCTAAGCATAGAGCTACTCATGGCATACTACAAAACCGCACTTGCAAAATAGTACTAAGAAAATTACCAAAATCCTACACATGCATACTACAGGATTTGAAGAGTAAAACATGCATAGTCAAAAACTGGGACATAATATGTACAAGTGGTGTAACTTGCATTGATCCGAGCAGCACTCTACACAACAGTACTCCTCAGCGCACTCCGAGCAATCTAACGAAACAAAACATAGATTCCAATCACAATTTGCACAAAACAATGTCACGAAGGCGAATATGCATGCAACATGGTAATATGCAAGGATGGATTCAATTTCGACCAAGGGTTTTATTTTGGGGTGTTATTGAGTTGGGGGGTGTCATTAGAATTGATTCCCCACAGGTTTTAAGTATTTTTGGATTAAACCCTAAATAACCAAGCTCAAAACTAGATCTACAACTCCAATCTATCTCGAGACAGATCTGAACGCCCTAAGCAAGATATAACAATTTTCTACAGAAGGTCTCGTAGAAACAAGGCCAACGCAACAAGAATCAACTAAAATGGATATACGAATAATTTCTAGAATTAAAATATTCTAATCTAAACTTTAAATCCTACTGCTATATTGCTGTGGTAAAACAGCAATATTATTGTAGATCTGTGTTCTACTCCAAAATATGAATCCAACGGTATATTATACGCAATTTTTGGACTAATACTCTAATTACTATGAATTTTACAAGATTAAAGTGTTTTCTGCCTATTTGAAAGAAAACGGGACGGTGGCCAGCTATGCGGCGATAAGTGGCGTCTAGAGATTGGGCCAGCGGGGCACGCAGAACTAACGCAGTGCTGACGCGGCGATGATGCGGTGAGTGCCACGGGGCACGATGCAATAGGGCGGTACCGGTTCGGTTTGGCCGATCTAATCTGGCCATCGAATAAAAATTGGATGGCTGGGAGGGGGTGGCCGACGACTCACCGTGGCAGAGCGGCGTGGGTGACGGCGGACGACGGCGGTGTGTCGGTGGCGGCCGGCGGTCGTCGGCGTTGGCGAGGCGGTGCTCCCCGGCTCGGTGGAGTAGACGATGGCGTCTGCCCTCTCGTCGCGGTTCCGTTGCCGGGGATGGCGTCGGCTCCCTTCCTCTGAGGCGACGGCGAATGGTGGATGGAGCTCGCGGACTCCGGCGAAGCTCCAGCGAGCAATTGCGGTCGGCACGAGCTTCTGTTCAAGGGGAAACAGCACAGACGATGCGGTCGTTAGAGAGGGAAGCAAGGAACAGAAAGAGGGAAGAAAAAGGGCCTCGGTTTCAACGGGAGGCTCACCCTCCGACGTCGCCGGCGGCAGTTCTCCGGCGATCTCGTAATCGGCAGCCCAGGGGCGGTTCTCGAGAAAAAAACTTAGGGTTTAGAGGCGGTGGGTCTGGGGATTTTATTTGCCAGAGACGTGGGGAAGGGGGCAGCGGAAATAGTTTCTGATTTTGCCGGGGAGGCCGAACCAGACGCGTCAGCGGTCGTTGGGAGTTCGCTCCGATCTCGTCGGGGATGACGACACGGTGAGGCCCGCCTGTCGGTGGCCGCGGGCGTGCGGTACGGGCTGCTGGCGGCGTCTGCTGGCGGCGTCTGGGCCGGCCCACGTGCTACGTGCCGCCCGCTCGGCCAGGCGGGGCGGTAGGTAGTTTACGGGCTGGCTTAGCCGGCCCGTTAGGCTAGGATCCCCCTTTTTTTATTTTTATTTTTCTGTTTCACTATTTGTCTAATAGCTTTTGCAAACGGACTCCAAATTAAGTGAGACCGGTCTCTAAAATTTTGTAAAAAGAAGAGGATTAGAATGAGGTTATAAAAAATAACACTTTTTCAAAGGTTTAGAAGGATTGAAATGGTTTTACCCTTTTAGTCTTTATATGACTATGGGGTTTTGGAAAATATTTGATGCAGTTGATGCCATGATGCAAGGATATGATGCATGCCTCTAGTAACATCTGAAAATACAAAACTTGGGATGTTACATCATCCCCAATTCCTCTCTCTCTCCCTCTTCATGTGCGAGCTCCCGAAAACCTACCTCGCCGGAGCCGCTCGTGGTCATCGATTCCGGCTGGTCTCGGACCATCTGCGATCACCATGATGTTCCCCATGCTCTTCTTGGTCGATTGCCCCTGCTAGCTCGAGCCGACGAAGCCCCTGAGGTTCTAATTGGGACCTCCTTCCCGAGGTCCGGCCACCGCGATTACCATCGACTCCAACCTTCTCCGGTCACGCCAACTGCTTCACTGCAATCCCAGTGAGCTCTTGGTTCTGCTAGTACTATCTGATTCGTCGCTAGCTCACCATACTGACCTACCCGCAGAAGTCCGAACCGCGCCGCCGTATGAGCTCATCGCTGGTCATCTTCTGGTGGCTATTTGCTAGGACCTCCACCACTAGATGGTTGCCCATTGAACCCTCTTTCCAGCGCACCCTACAACGTGTGCTGGGGCGTCGTATTTTGCCGCCGACGACCACAAACTGGCGGTGATGGTTGTGCTTGCGCCAGCACGACGTCACACCCACGTCATCCTGGTCCCGCGAGACAGTTTGACCGGTCCACGCCCATGTGGCATGCGGACGTGGCCCTGACTCCATGAGTCAGTGTCTCTGGCTAGGTTAGTACTCTGTAATAAAAGTGTGTACCTATCTAGGAAATAGATCAAACATTATAAATTTAAATCTAATTAGTTTCCAAAAATTTAATAAAAAGGATTAAATCTTATAAATTCAATCTCTTTTATTTTACAATAAAGAAAAATATATATAATATATCAAAATGTTCAGAAAAATAAAATCTATAATATAAACCTATTATTATAATTACTTTCCCACTTAAATAAAATCATTACTATTTATTAGTAAATAATCTATTAGAGATAAATCTTAATAAATAGATTCTATTACTTAAAATTCATAAAAACAAGTATAAAATATTAAAAAATCCTGGAAAAATAAAATAAGGACTTATAAATTTGTTTTATATATTTTTCTATCACTTAACTAATAATTATTATTTATTAAGTATTTATAAAGTGTTAAAACTTATAAAAAATCATATCATATTATTTAAAGATCACAAAAATACTTATAATATACCAAAATGATCACAAAAATAAATTCTACATATCAAAAATGTCAACTCTCACTTTTGAAGTAAAATAAAAGGTAAAGGTCTAATAAATCCTATTTAAACTCTTTTATTTTATTTTAATTCCTTATTTATTTAGAGTCTAAATATGTACTAACAAGTTCAAATAATGTTTAATTGAAGCTAACATAAGGCTAACCATTTTAAGTTGAACTCACTAAAACTACCATTTAGAATTAAGTAAATCTTTCTCTCCAAAAATAGTTTATCAATTATAAAATCCTCAATAATAATAGTATTGTAACTTATTAAAACCTTTACTATTATTCCACTCACAAGTTGATAAGTGCATCTCAAGATAATTCATGTGTAGTTAAGTTTCCACATTATGAGTCATACCCATTCATTTGTAAGTAAATAAAGAATTCTATTCAACTATAATGTTAAGAGAATATGCCTCAAATAGAAGTGATCCCACTCTTAATTGACCTTAAAGTAACTCTACTCGCTTGAAACTTTAATAAAACACCACTTTATTCAAGTAATAGTACTTAAATTCTAACTTTGTGGAATGTTAGGAAGTAAACCATCTACAATGCGATACTTTATTCAAAACATGTAAATTTCCAACACCTATCATATGCTTGTTTAATGTAGTAATGTTTTCCTCTTTAATAAACTTAGCTAATAGGAAAACCTTAAAGTGTTAACTTTAAGTTTAAATGCTTTTACTTTGTAAAGTAATATTTTCCTCAAAAGTTATTCTTTTAAGAAATCTTCAAAGTAATCCGTAAACACTTCTTTAAAATCTCTAATTGATTATTAATCTTGTTTAAGAAATATTTTAGATACCATGATCCAGTTGAGTGTTTTAGTATTGCATGTTACCCGTTCTGTTACATATTGTTTCACACACTTTCACAAGCCTTAATAAGAAGCACATGTGTGAATCTGGTATAAAATTGCAACACATTCCAAAGAACTCCGTATATTACGCGTTAACCATGAGATTTGGAATGGGACGGAAAATTCAGCTGTATCTTCTTGCTTTCATATGGAGGCAAGATGGCCTTATCATGCCGATGTGATTCCTTGTGTGGATCCAGTATATGGGTGGGCACCCTTAGGCCCCATGATTTTGGTGTCTAGATTATATATGAGTGGTTGTTAGAGGTATAGTCGGACCTTTATGGAGCTTTCCAGGGGCATCACCAGGTCGTAGAGTCTTCAGGAACTCACCAGGGTTGCAGCTTGCCCGAAAGGGGGCTTAACGGAGGTGTAGTCAGCCCCGGAGGATCGTGCAGACATATGGGGTCGCGGAGAGGGTAGTCATTGGCTTGGATCACCTACTGGGCCCCACATCAAGAATTTTGGATGGCAAAGATTGCCCAGTTGTGCAACAAGGAGTTGATCTCTCATGGGTAAAGCAATGCACCTCTGTAGAGTGTAAGAATTGTGACATGTTACTCCCTGTTCTGGGAAGGAGCTACAAACGCGGCAAGAAAGGAACCCCATGAAGGTTTTGGTCAACCTATGAAGGCTGTTGGACATAGTTCTCAGAATAAAAGCAACCTTTGAATAAATATTACAAAAACCTGCATTGCCTACGACCTATGGTCTGTGGCTGTAGAGATAGTGCATTATACACCCCTTTTTAGTGAACTTGCTGAGTACGCTCGTACTCAACCGTATCTTCTTAACCCTTGCTAGATTTTAAGCTATTGAAGACGAAGTTAACATCAACTTCTGCCTAAGAAACCATCATCGACAACTCAAGATTCTTCAATAAAGTAAATGAAGTCAACATATACATCAACTGAAGTGAAGACAAAGTGTCGGTTTAGATAGGAGTAGATTCTCTGGTCATAAACCTATTTCTGTAGAGCATTGCGATAGCAGCAATGGCAAGCCATTAGTTCAGATACTAGTCTTAGTCTCTAGACCGTTCTGAGTTGTTATTTTTGGTTCTTCTTTGTAAGAAGTTCTTTCTCTCTCTTTAACCTAGAGTGTTCCCTAGATCTTTTGTAAAGAGTCGAGTTGTAACCTTTAGTCATGTCGTTGACCTGTTGTGTTTCTGTTGTACCACTCTCAGGGATGTAATACTAGTGAACGGTGTTTCATTGGTGTTATGTCAACGACTATAGTGTACTACATCATGTAGTGGTATGCTGGGTCACCGCACGCCGCCGCTGGACAATGTCCTGTTGCAGCTCTCTGAGTCGGCCCCCGTCGCCCTCCGCTAGGTGCACCACTTGGTTGAGGCGATGGAGCATGGACTTCGCCAGGCCAAGGAGCTGAAGGCCTTCGTTGGAGGTAAATGTTTCATTGCCATTTTCATTGTTCTTGTTTTACAGCTACCTTTATTGTTATCCTTTTCATTATTTTTCCTCTAGAGAAAGATTTTGCCGAAGCTGCCAAGACCATGCAGGACCTGGACTGTAAGATCGCTCGGTCTGCCATGTCTTCCTGCTTGCGCGAATTCTCGTGCTTCTTGTTGACCATTGGGTACCCTCTTGCATCTCTTTTAGTGAACAGGGTTCGGGAGGTGGAGAGGCTAAAGGCGGAGGTGACCGGCTAGAGGAATCCAACCATGCTCGCCAAGCCCATATTGGTCAGCTGGTGGACTATTAGAAGCAGATGGAGGTCAAGGCCGGCCAAGCCAAGAAGGTCACCGAAACTCGGACTGAAGTGCTCAACAATCTTGAGAAGCTCTACGCCCAGCAGGTGGAGAAACTAAAGGTTGCTCAGTCCAAGGAGAAGGCGGAGCTGGCGGAGCTGTGCCAGATTGCCGAAATCATCGTAAGTGAGTGGCTCCTCCTTCAGGGAACTTGTTATTCGTTTGCTGCAGAGGTATATAACAACTACTTATTTCCTGGGTATAGCTCAGTATTTTGAGGCAACTGACCAGGCTCTGGCCCGCATTCCTGAGGCAAACACCGGACGGGACCTCCATCTGGAGGGTTTGGTGTCGGTGGCGTGCGAGGAGGCCAAGCAGCTGCGTGATGCAGCCCTTGACATCTACGCGTAGGTCTGGCCAGATACCAGTCTGTCGGATACGATGGAGGCCTTGGCTGAGATGCTCCTATCTGCTCCTAACATCATGGACGTTGCACGGGACTAGGCGGCACGCGGTGGTGCGGAGATGGTGCTTGCACTGCTGAAGTCTTGGTACCCTGATGTGGACCTTCGGAGTCTCTCCAGGGGTTCCTGCAAAGGACCATCTATGACCAGCTTCACGCCGAAGTTCCTGACATCCGCTCCTATGGTGTCAAGATCAGGAGCTTTCTCCAGCTGGACCGAGACTTCAGTGACCCGTCTGGCATGGAGCCGTACTCCTTTGACCCGCTCTTGGCTCTAGCAGACGCCAATGTCCTGGCTGCACCGACCTCTACCTCTACCGATGTCGCCTCTAGCAGCCATGCTCCAGCTGATGCCTCTGGTCCCTCTGCTTGATCCCTAGAATGCCAGGTGCATTTGTACTTGTTTGGAACATGTCCTTTGTGGTACTGGTTTGTCCTTATGTGAATTTTTTTCTTTTGTTCTGTATTGAACTCTGTTGGCAGCTTCGTCTCCCTTTGTTATGCTGTCTTGTGCCTTTATTGCTTGCACTTGCTATGTGTTGCACTTGCTATGTGCTTGTTTCTGTGTGGGGGCGCGCGAGTGCACCCACAGGGTTAGTCCCCGAGGTTCGGGCCGGCTGGAGAATTCAGTCGGGTCAAAGCTCCTTTGTATTGTTGCTAGTTGCAAGTTTTCTATGTGGGCGCACAAGCGCATCCACAGGGTGTAGTCCCCGAGGTTCGTGCCGGCTGGAGAATTCAGCCAGATCGAAGCTCTTTACCCGTTCTTCTGACGTCTAGGAGGCGATTAACATCCGGCTCTGGTACTTGGCTTGGACTTTGTCTCATGCAAAGATGAAACACAAGTAATGGTTTGTGCGTTAGATATGCATATATGAGAAATATAGTATGTAGTTGTTCGTTTGGTTGAAAACTTTGTTGTTTCACGCAAAACTAATAACTTAGTCCTTTTCTTAGTGAGCATTGGCCATTCGAGCTGTGCCCTTGCCAATAAGCCAGGGTCAAAGGGTTGGCAAGTTGGCAAACTGCACAATACTCAAGATTTTGGCTATCCACCTCGAGCGAGCAAGCGCAACCAGAACGTCCAAACGCTTTTTATTTCCTTAGAACTTTTCTTGTATGGATCTTCAAGTTTTCTACTCTTGTTGTGTCTGTCAGCTGGCTTGTGGTCTGCAGCCGAAATCAAAGAGGAAACCCTTAGAGCCGCATACAGTACTTCGCCGCTTGGAGCGTGCACCCGTCCGGGCTAAACATCGAGTCCGTGGGGGAGACATCCGGATTTGGGGTTAGAAATAATGCAGTCAGAAAACATCAAATTATGCCGCAAAAAATGCCAAATGATTACAGAGTCCTCGAGACTGTGTCAAGGCTCCTCAACTTGTTCAGTACATAAAAGTAAGATTCATGCGCCCTTTATTCAGGTGTAGAATGGGCGAAGCAGGTTCACGTTCCACGGGCTCTCATTTTCTTTGCCGGAGCGGTCCATCTTGTTCTTTGTCGGCTAAAGAGCATTGATGAGGTAGTATGAGTTGTTCTGCAGTGCTCTGCTAATGATGAATGGCCCCTCCCAAGGTGGAGATAGCTTGTGCATCCCCTTGGTGTCTTGTACCAGCCGCATGACTAGATCACCCTCTCAGAATGAGACGCTGCGAATTCGGCTGGCATGGTAGCATAGATGGTGGACCTAGACAAGGCCAGCTCTCGTGCTTCTTTTAGGAGATTGGTGTTATCCTCACGCGCCTCCTTGGTCTGCTGCTCAGTGTATAGCAGTTTGCGGGGTGCGCGAACTCAATGTCAGTTAGTAGGACCGCCTCTGCTCCGTAGATGAGGAAGCATGGTGGGTAGCCGGTTAAGCGGTTTGGCATGGTGCGCAAGCTCCACAGCATAGCCGGCAGCTCTTCTATCCAGCATTCGGGGTATCTAATCAGTGGCTCGATCAGCCGTAGCTTGATTCCGGCTAGGACCAGACCGTTTGCTTGCTCGCACTGCCCATTGGACTGGGGGTGCGCGACGGAGGCTAGGTCTAGGCGGATACCCTTGTCTCCACAGAAACGCACGCAGGCCCCTTTGGCGAAGTTTGTGCCGCTGTCAGTGAAGAACTTGACTACTTTCGGTCCATCTAGATTCTTGATTGGTCTTGCCTCAATCCACTTGGTGAAATTATCCACGACCACCAGCAGGTGCATCATGCTGGATCATGCTGTTTTGAAGGGGTCTACCATGTCCAATTCCTAGATAGCACATGGCCAAGTGATGGGGATCATCCTGAGTGCCTCCGATGGAGTGTGTTTCTACTGGGCGAACCGCTGACATCCATTACACGCATTCACCAGCTGCTCGGCGTCTTCCAGCGCCGTGGGCCAGTAAAACCCATGGTAGAATTCCTTTGCCACTATGGCTCGTGAAGATGCATGGTGACCACACTAGCCTTGGTGAATGTCCACCAGCAGTCGGATTCCTTCTTCTTGGCTGATGCAGCGCTGGTAGATTCCTCCAACACTACGCTTGTATAGCTCGTTGTTGATTATGGTGTATGCACTTGCCCTGCGCTTCACTTGGCTTGCGTTAACCTCTTTGCTAGGTAGCTCCCTTATAGCCAAGAAGTTCATGAATGCCTTGCCCCACGGAGGTGTTTCCCGGATGGTGCACATGGTCTCCATGATCAACTTGATTTCCTCGCTCTCGGCTGGCTCGGCTTGTTGGGTGGCCTACCGGGTGGGAGACCTGAGCCGGTAGTCCCCGGGCTGCTGGAGCCGGCTAGGAGTGTCGTGGACTTCAACCCAGCAGTCCCCGAGATGAAGGAGGTAGTCCCCGGGTGTGGCACAATAGTCCCTGGGTGTGGTACCGCAGTCCCCGGGTGTAGCGCGACAGTCCCCGGGGTCTTAGCAGTAGCTTCTGGTTGCTTGGAGCCAGTACTTCCTGGGTCCGTGTCTAGTATGATGGAGTCAGATTCCGGAGATGGTGCGATGGATGACTTGTGTATACGTTCGATGGCAACTCCAGACGGAATCGCTGCTCATGTTGACCCGACGCGGGCGAGTGCGTCCATGGATTCGTTTTTACTCGAGGCACATGGTGAAACTCGCATCCTTCAAAACTGGTGCATAGCTGCTGTACGAAGAAGCGATATAGTGTCATGTTTGCGTCCTTAGCGTCCCAATCGCCTGATACTTGTTGCACTACCAAGTCCGAGTCACCAAAGCAGAGGATGCGCCTGATGCCGATTTATTTTGCCATCTTGAGGCCATGGACGAGTGCTTCATACTTGGTGACATTGTTAGATGTGCGGAAGTGGATCTACAGCACGTACTCAAGCCGGTCTCCTTTGAGAGAGGTGATGATAACTCCGGCTCCGAGTCCACGTACATCTTGGATCCGTCAAAGTGTAGCTTCCAGTGCGTGGAGTCAGGGCATGGAGGCAGGTACTACATCTCCATCTAGACAATGAGGAAATCCGCCAGTGCCTGTGACTTGATTGCCATCCTTGGCTCATACCGGATGCAGTGTGCGGCGAGCTCTATTGCCCACTTCACCACCCTGCCGGTGGTGTCTCTGTTGCCGATGATCTTTGAAAGGGGGGCTAGCGCCACTACCGGGATGGAGTGCTCTTGAAAGTAGTGTTTAGTTTCTTGGCGGCCATGTATATGCCATACACCAGCTTCTAGCAGTGAGGGTAGTTCTCCTCTGATAGCAAGAGTACCTCACTCAGGTAGTATATTGGGCGCTGGACCGGCTGCGCCTTTCCTTTTTCTGGCCTTTGAACAACCAGCATGACGCCAACGACCCGTTTGGTAGACGTGATGTACATCAACATTGGTTCTTTTGTGGCGGGGCCGCCAGTATTGGCAGAGAGGACAACATGCGCTTGAGGTCGCAGAAGGCCTCATCCGCCTGCGCTGTCTAGACGAACTTGTATGTTTTCTTCATGAGCTGGTACAGGGGGAGTGCCTCCTCGCCCAACCGGCTGACGAACCGGTTGAGTGAGGCTAGGCACCCGGTGAACTTTTGTACGTCGCGTGTATGTTCTGTGGTGGCTGCATGCGCTCGATTACACCGATCTTCTCTGGATTGGCCTCGATTTCACGTTCTGAGACGAGGAAAACGAGGAGCTAGCCGGCTGGAACACCGAACATGCACTTATCAGGGTTCAACTTCATCTGGAACCGGCGAAGGTTGGCGAATGTTTCCTTCAGGTCTTCGAGGAGTGTCCGCCGCTCCTTTGTCTTGACCACTACGTCATCGACTTAGGCATGCACGTTTCTTCCGATCTGCGATTGCAGGCACTTTTGCATGCAGAGTTGGTATGTGACACCTGTATAGGGTGATGAATGCTGTATTTATCTGATCAGCAGGGTTTAGCCAGATTTGTTGGTAGCCAGAGTATGCATCCATAAACGACAATAGATCGCAGCCGGCCGTAGAGTCGATCACTTGATCCATCCTTGGTAGGACGAACGGATCTTTGGGGAAGGCCTTGTTGAGGCTGTTGTAGTCAACACACATGCACCAAGTTTTGTTCCTTTTCAGCACCAGCACTAGGTTTGCCATCCATTCCGGGTGGAAAACCTCCATGATGAATCTGGCTGCGAGCAACCGGGCGATTTTCCTACCAATTGTTCTTCTCTTCTCCTTAGCAAAGCAGCATAGTGATTTGCTTGACCGGCTTTGCATTTGGCCTGACATGTAAAGAGTGCTCGGCGAGCTCCCTCGAAACACCAGGCATGTTCTTGGGGGACCATGCGAAGATATCCCGATTCTCACGGAGGAAGTCGACGAGTGGGCTCTCCTATTTGCTGTTAATGCCATGTCCGACCAGGATGAACTTGTACGGCTCAGCCTCATTAAGCAGGATATTCTTGGTGCCCTTTGATGGCTTCAACTGCGCCTCTCCGGCTGGCTTTGCCTCGCTAGCCAACATGTCCGCCTGTAGGACCGCCATGTTCTGCATCATGATGCGCTTCTCTTTCGCGATGATCATGGCCTTGGATATCTGGGACCCATCAATGGAACATTCCACCGGCCGCCTGTAGTCGCTAGTGATGGTGATTACTCCCTTTGGGCCGGGGAGCTTCATCTTCAGGTATGCATAGTGTGGCACCTCCATGAACTTGGTGAGTGCTAGGTGTCCCAGTATGGCGTGCTATGCGCTGCAGAGGTTGACCACCTCGAACCAGATGGGCTCACAGCGGAAGTTGTCCTCCATGTCGAAGATGACATTCAGCCGGATCCTGCTGATGGGAGAATGCAATGGACTTGAAACGGCTCCATGGAAGGAGGTACTGGATGGCTCTAGCTAGGAATCGCTGATGCCGAGCCAGTCTAGAGAACTGCGGTACAGGAGGCTTATACTGCTGCCTCTATCAACAAGGACACAGGATAACCTGAACGAGTTCTTGTTGGAGATGATGATGGCTTCCAGTACCATGGCGTATGTGCCCGGATGCGACAACATGTTCGGCTAGTCCTTCGGGCTCCACATGACTTCTTGCTCAGACCAGTTCAGTTAGTGAGGGACAGGGGGAATGATTGCGTTCACCTCCGCCTCACAGCGCCTCTTGATGTGCTTGGTTTCCGACTCGGTGGTGAAGATGTGGTAGTTCCCCACCCGGCGAGGATAGTCTCCTCCGTCCTCATCCTAGCGGTTCTGGCGGAGGCGGGGTGGCGGTGGTAGCCCACAAACCTCGGCCATCTTGTTTGTCCAGGTGCACTAGCAAGTTGTTTGTGTAGCCGACTTGTTGCCGCCACTTTGGAACTTGCACGAGGCATCAAGCATCGATTCGATGGTGTAGTTGGGCCAAAGTGGCCGGTCATCAGGCCTCTGCCTCAGCCAGGTCCTCTTGAATGGATGCCACCAGCCTGGAACCATATTGGTTATCCAGCTGGTCATCCTTCCTCTTGCCGTGGCAGTTGTCGTGCTGCATGGAGTTGTTATTGTTTCCGTCCAGCTGGCGCCAGTCCATGGAGACATCGACGATGATCTGCCCCTGGTCGTCTACCCGGATGGATCTCTTCATTGCCGTGTCGGGCGTGGTGTACTTTTCTATGATGGCCATGATCTTGGCCATGGTGTCGGGCTCCACCCGGTGGATCTTGTGCTTTAGCATGGTGCCTTCTCTGCAACTGTTGATGAAGAAGTCGATTGCCTGGTGCTCGTGTACCCCCTCGTAGGAGTTGTGCATGCTTGTCCACCGAGAGATGTAGGAGCGGTAGGTCTCGTCCTTTCCTTGAATGCAGAGGGTGAGCTCGCCTGAGCGACCCGAGCACTTGTAGGATCCGGTGAGGTTGCGGACAATGCCTGCTCGAAGTCAATCCAAGCATTGATGTTGTTGTCGGGGATACTATTGAGCCATGTTATGGCTGACTCGAGGAGCATCAGGGGGGCGTAGCGAACGGCTACCCGGTGGTTGCCGTTTGCGATGCCCACCGCGGTGGTGTAGTTCACCAGCCAGTCCTATGGCTTGACCATGCCGTTGTACTTTGGCGTGTCCCTTTGGAGAACAAATCCCTTTGGAAATAGTTTATTCCGGATACTTAGTCCAAAACATCTTGGGCCAGCCAGACTATCTTCTTCTAGTGCACGTGATTGGACCAGCAGGTTGATGCGTGCGCGTGCGTCCCACGGATCTTCTGGCTCGAGCGGGCCAAGCCAGCCCGGAAGGCGAGACTTGGGTGGCATGTTTCTCCTTCCGGCTCCATCAGCCGGATCACGGTTCCTGATGGTGATGGTCGTGGCGTCATGTGGGTTTTTCCCACAGCCGACACGGGCCCCCACTTCTCAGCGCCCGCAAAAACAGCGGAAGAAGAGGTGATGGTGGCAAACCGTGGCGCCTAGTGCGGGTCGTCGGTGATGGAGGACCACATCACCAAGTATCGCGCGGCACGAGTCCTCCCGCCGGAGTCGGAGGTGGCAGTGCGGCTCACTCTGCCGGAGGAGGAGTTGCCACACCCAGGAGGGGGAGCGGGTGATCTTCTTGTCCCATCTTGTGTGCGGCTTCACCCTCCTAGTGAACCCTTTCTTCCTCACCTTCCTCGCCATCTTCGAGCTACGCTTCCACCATCTCGGCGCCAATGCCATCGGCATCCTTGCGCACTTTGCCGCCTTCTGCGAGTGATACCTCGGGATCCAGCTGGATCTCGGGCTCTTCTTCTAGCTCTTTTGTATCCGGCCGCAGGTCTAGTTCGCCTAGGGCCCACTAGTCCCCTGCGGTAGCGCCTCCATCTACTCCCGCGCGTAAACCGGTTACCCGAAGTTCTGGCTGCATGATATGGTCTGTCCCTTGTAGCAGTCATATTTCTATGTCAGGAACGTCATCGATGTCGACCGGATCAACCTTTCGGCCTTCCAGGACGCCGTTTCTAGCCGGCAGCACTGGGACATGAAGATCCACGGCGAGAAGGCGGAGTCGGACATGATGCTGGTGTGGCTAAGGTCACTCTTCACCGCCGGTCTGACCAGCTTGGACATCACCCTCGCCTGGATGTCCCGGCTGATGATGCCCCAATAGCATCGGGCACACAAGATGTGCTTCTACTCTGGCTGGCTAGACCTGACCCGGCTATCCCACCGTGACCCCCGCTACCACAACCGTAAGGAGTGGGTGTGGACGATCACGAAGGAGAGGCTGCCGGAAAACCAGAAGTTCGGGTTGGCTCCATACATGTGCGAGAACCATGCGCCCTGGGTAAGTCCTCTACTCTGGCTCTTGTCTTCTGTTTCTTGGTTCATATGTTCGTCCAGCTACCGTTCTATCTTTTTCCCTTGTAGAAGAATTTTCCCTACATCATCCGGGAGGAGGGTGAGACCCCCCTCCAGGTTTTCACTGCCGATCTTCCAGAGCCGCGCGCACGGCGGTCTGGCGAGGAGTCCGACAGCAAGGCTGTCATCTTCCCCTACCGGAACGATGAGCTGGCACATGACCCCCACGCACCGGTTGTCGAGGAAGAGGAGACCGCCCCGGCCCCGCACCGAGCCAACGTCGGGCTGCAGACGGTGACTCTAATCGGTCCGCCTCGGGGGGAAGAAGATCTAGCCGACCCGCGGTGGAGAAGCCGGTAGCCAAGAGGATCTGGACCGGCGTGCTGCACCCGAGCCGCGGTGGCCGCAAGAAGGCGCCTCCCCCAGTCGTCCACGCGTAGGAGTTTCTCCTTCCCTCATCTGTTCCTTGTCTTTCAACTGTTATGGATTACTTTCCTTGTCTTTTCTTACTAGCTTTGTTTTTCTCCCTTTACAGTACTCTCGTCTCCTTCAGCGACATGATCCCTACGTGCGTGTCCACCGCCTCCCCGCCTCGCACCATGTCAGCCAATCCGGCCGCAGTCTCCGTTGTTGCCCCCTTTACCTCGCGCAGAACCCCATCGCCGCGCAGTGCGGATCCGGTTACGGCGACCAGGGCCGGTGACGCTCCGCCGACTATTGTGGTCCAGCCGGACACCACCGCGCCTAGCCCAAGTAGCAGCAGCGGCTCTTCCGCGGGAGTGAAGTCGTCCGCATATGGCAAAGAGCTGGTGGTGGTGGTCGATGGCAACTCCGATGGCGAGCCGGGAGAAGAGTGGCGCTCCGCAAGGTGAAGGAGTCCCTGACCCTCAACGCTGCCGACGACTCCTCTTCCTCCTCTGTGTCCATGGCAGCTCTAGCCGCTACCTCGGAGGTGGCGGTGAAGGAGGTCAAGCTGCTCGAGACCTTGTTCGGGGCCAACCGGACGCTGGAGCAAAAGCTCGTGGCGGCGAATGGCACCTCCCAGAGTAAGTCTCTTTATCCGATTACAGTTTCTTCCTTTGCCCCCCTTTTTTTCTCATCCGGCTGTTCCTGTAGTCATCATGGTCTACGCTCAGCAGGAGATTAACTGGCTGACCAAGGCGAATGAGCGCCTCAACCGGAGCAATTCCACCCTCCTCCTCCAGAACTAGGGGTGGCACTCCAAGGCGGAGAAGCTGGAGGCCGTCATCAAGGAGCACGGCAGCGCCCTCGCCAGCCAGGTCCAGGCCTTCGAGATCCTTGACACCCAGTGCAAGGAGGAGGAGAAGGAGGTCAAGCGACTAGCGGAGCGGGAGAAGGTCCTCCAAGAGGAGCTGATGCAGGTCAGCCACACTGCCAAAGGTAAGATTTTTGCCGAGTCTTTTTCTTCGCCCAGATCCGGTAGCCGAACCTGACTTCGTTTTTATGATAGCGTATTATCTGGACATATACCTGCTGGCCTACAACCGGCTCCAGCTGAACTAGCCGGGTGAGCAGCCCACCTCCTAGGAGCTTGTTGGCCTTCTTGGCGAGCAGGCCACTGAGCTGCGGAAGGCTACCCATGCCCTCTTCGACTTCTTGTGGCCGGACGCGGCTGCGCTAGACACCATAGCCAGCTGGCGCGGAAGGTCGTGGAGGGACTTGGCAGCGGGGGCCATAGATAAGATGGCGTTTGCTCTGATGTTGTCTTGGGACAACGATGCGCGCATCGAGAAGATGTACATGGGCTTCCGTGCCGGTGTGGATCTCGTCACTGTCCGCCAGGCTCATTGGGAGCTTCGCGCTTCCGCCATCAAGGTCACCGGCTACGCCGACATGGATGAGGTCCTTACAGACTCAGAGTCTGCCAAGACACCGGAGACGGAGGCCGAGCCGACCCCGCAGCTAGATGGAAGGGAAGCCAGAGCCGGGACCTCGAGTGCGCCGCCTCCTGCTCCTAAAGCCACGACCAGCCAAGACCCGCCGCACGGCAAGGGCCCCGCCACATTGATCTGATCCCCCGGATGTCGGGTGGAACTGTAATAGCTTTCCTTTTGTTGAACTTGTGTGTGTACACTGGTGAACTTGCGGGAGCTTCGACTCCCCTTATCTTTATGCATTGAATGTTTTCCTTTCACTTCTCCTTCTGATTTTCTGTATTTTGTATTTCTTTTGAATTTTGCCAATTAGGCCCGCCTGACTATCTTCATCCGGCTGAACTCGTTTAGCAGGAGAACTACTGATTCCTGTGGGGGTGCGACAACGCACCCACTAGGTGTAGTCCCCGAGATTCTGAGTGCTTGATGAAGACAAGGACTTTGAATCTTCTTTCTTTCTTCTTTTCCCTTAAATTCTTGCTTCGTTCGGGCTGAACCTCTTTAGCCGGACAGCCAGACCTTCACTCCGGCTGAACACCTTCAGCCAGACACCCTGACCTTCCTTGACCAACTGGACGACCATGACCAACAGTGGGGGCGCGTCAACGCACCCACTGGGTGTAGCCCCCAAGATTCGGAGTAGTTGGTGAAGCCAAGTGCTTTGAATCTTCTCTTCTCTTCCTTTTCCCTTGCCCTCACCTGGGCCCGAATATCCGTCTAAACTCCATTAGCCAGCCGGAACTACATGATTCTACTGGGGGCGTGCAAGCGAACCCAGTGGGTGTAGCCCCCGAGATACGGAGCGCTAGGTGAAGGCAAGGACTTTGAATCTTCCTTGCTTTTGATAGCCGACTCGGTGTAGTCATGCAAAATAGACATATTGATGGATTTGTTTAATATATTAGTCGGCTGGTATGGGCATTTTTAACCGGGTAATGGCTTCGGTTTTTTAAAAAACTAGCTTGTGCTTCTCTGGACACTTTGTCAATTTCTCATGCACTCTGTTGTTTACGCTGTGTCCTTCCAGGCAGCCGGGTTGCAGTCTAGAGGCCGGAATCGAAGGGGGAGCTGACAATACAGTGTGAACGGTACATGAGTCTTAGTAGCTAGAAAAATTCAAACTAGGCACAAGGCCGGAACATCCAATCTGTCATATATTTTTGCCATATTTCATGTGGGATGCCTCGGGCTTTTACTCTTGCTAGACGGACAGCCGGGTTGCGGTCTATAGATGAGACAAAGAGTGGCTTCTGACACCGTTGCACACTAATCAGTCAGTTTATAGAATTAGCAGTTTGGGCCAACCAACGAGTCCCCGGGTAGGGGTTGCCGGAGCTGGAAAAATGAATTGAAGAAGAACGATCTGAAAATTTCTGGCAAGGAGCACCTGAGTATCTCTCGGGTTCCACACTTTTCATTCATACATAGGGTTCGTGAGATACATACACTATCAGACGACTAGGTGTAAAATGGATGGAGGAGCGCCGCGTTCCAGGGGTGCTCTGTCTCCTCGTCCAACTTGTCCATCTTTTCTTGCGCAGCTTCTGCACGTCAATGAGGTAGTAGGAGTTGTTATGTAGTGCCCAGCTGATGATGAAGGGGCCCTCCCAAGGTGGCGACAGCTTGTGCATGCCCTTCGTGTCTTGCACCACTCGGAGAACCAGATCGTCCTCACAGAACGCGATGGGTCGGATCTGACTCGAATGGTAGCAGCGCGGGCTTTGATGGTACTACACCGATCTAGACAACACCAGCTCGTGAGCCTCCTCGAGGAGATCCACGTTGTCCTCTGGTGCCTCTTGGTTGGCCTTCTTGTCATAGAGAAGGTTGCGGGGCGAGTCGAACTCGATGTCCGCGGAGAGGACGGCATCCGAGCCATAAACAAGGAAGGATGGGGTGAAACTGGTTGACCGATTCAGGGTGGTGCGTCAGCTCCATAGCACAGCCAGAAGTTCCTTGATCCAGCAACTAGGAGACCGCTCCAAAGGTTCAATGAGTCTTCATGCCGGCTCGCACTAGGCCGTTTGACCTTTCAACTTGCCTGTTGGACTGCGGGTGCGCGACGGATGCGAAGTCCTATCAGATCAACTTGTTGCTGCAGAACCGGGCGAAGGACCCCTTGGCGAAGTTCATGTTGTTGTCCATGATGATGCTGTTGGGGTAGCTAAAATGGTTGATGATGTCCGTGAAGAAGGTGACGACTGTCGCCCTGTCCAACTACCGGATAGACTTTGCCTCTATCCATTCGGTGAACTTGTCCACTGCCACCAGCAGATGGGTCATGCCCGCGGGATTGTTCATTTGCGGTACCAAACTTCGTGGGTGAGTGCACCGCGGTACCCGAGTTGTCATCAATCGCGCGGAGGGGCCGTAGTAGAATTGCCAATTGTCCAGAAGGGCCAAATGGGGGTGAATACAAATCTAACGGCCAAACGGTCGTTTGAACCAGACGAAAAACAGTTGAACTCAAATACCGCCGTTAGGTCAACTCTTCTTGGCCCGCCATGCCAGTATTCCCTATTATCTTTTGCAGTCGTGGACTAGCTTACCCCTGCGTGGACCAGATATATTTCTTTGCTCTGCTCTTGTCTTCTCCCCTGCTCCCCTCCCCATAACATTTGCTCAGCTTTGGCTGCTCGTCTCAGTTCGTAGCTTGCACTTGCTCTAATTTGCGTCCGCGCCATGTCCGGTCAACCTCCCACACCTCTAATCGAAGCTCACAGCCGTCGGCAATGCATCTTCCGCCGTATTGGAGCTTCGCGTCCCCGGACCAATATCTCGCCTCTGGCTAGTCCTTCTCGCACGGCGGAGCCCGTCCTGTAGGGCGATCCAGGCCGACGACCGGCCTCGGGAAGTTGCGTGCTGCCGCGCACCCCAGGCATGGTAGCCCTGGCACAGCAGTTCGACGACCATGCTCTCATGACCACCGCGATGGGCGTCCGTCCCGCCGTGTCACCGGCAGAGTTGCTGTCGGCTTTCAGGTCTCATTTTGGGATCAAACGAAATGAGGTCAAGATTGAGGTATGCACACTGCCATTTGATTTTTTTGTCTGGTTCAAGCATAGCTCAAACACCGAGCGTGTTCTGCATTCTTCCCGTTCTTTCGAGTGTTGCGGGGAGAAGATGAGCTTCATGCGTTGGCATCACACATGTGGGTGGGACGATCGCTTGGGGCAGCTTTGTTTTTTTCTCCAAACTCGGCTTTGACGGCCTCCCATTGGATGCTTAGGAGCCAGAGGCCCCAAGCAGGTCATCAGTAGCCTTGGCGGCGAGCTGGTGGAAATCGTGCCACCGAGCGACAGATGGGTCATCGAGGTAAAGGCGTGGCTGAAAGATCCTGACGCCGTTCCTATGATGTACGAGGTGCAGATTCCATGAAGGGCAGGGCGACAGCTTTGCTGGAAGCACCCGGTCATCATCCACCCGGAGGAGGTTCTAGAATCGGTACATGGCATGCAGGGCCTTGAAGAGGCTGCCAGAAAGCGTCCTCGTCGCCTACAGTGTTGGCCTGGAAGGATCGATGGCACAGGACCACCACCGTTTCGTGACAGCGCACACATTTTCGGTGGGGGAACTGGGCATGGATGAGCTGGTGGTTCTGAATTCCCTCGAGTGAAGACAGCGCTCTAGTGAATTGCCGTGGTATGTGTGGCTAATGAATTTGTAGCATGGAGAGCGTAGCAGGAAGTTAGCATCGACTAAAAATGTGTAATAGTTTGAATCGATGTAGTACGTGTGTGTCATAGTTCGAAGTAGTATGTGTGTGTAATAGTTGGAATCGATGTAGTATGTGTGGGTAATTAATTTGATGTAGTATGTGTCCATCTCCTCTTCAAATGCAAGGTAGCTATATTTGTAACACGTTGAACTCCAGTACCATTTTGCAGATAACACAAGATAAAGGAAAAATGGTTTACAACATAGAGAGAAGACGCAAAATCTGTAGTCTGGGATAAAAAAATGTCAGTTAATTGGATTTAACCACGAATAGTAATTGAAGGAAATAGATATTTGATAGTATTTACTTACAACAGTAGTACTTCCATACAAAGGGGTCTTATACCTGCACGAAAGTGGGCTAAACTTCCTACTAGTTTATAGAACAATTTGTCAGCATTTCATCTACAAAAGCCATTCCTTAGTCTGAAGTTAACTGTTCTACACTGAAGAAACTACAGATCTCCACCAGAAAAGTTGGCTGGCCAATTGCCTTGAGAGGACATAAATTCTTTGATCACTTAACCCAAACTGATCTATTGCCTTCCCACCAAACTACAAGAAATCTGCATCATTCATGCACGAGCGATTTGTGTGCGCCAGTCCTGGTTCAATTGGACCATCCGAGATGCTTGGTCGCCGCCATAGTACGGCCTTCGACGGTGCGTAGGATGGAGCGTCTTTGCCATAGACGGCGTGCTCCCAGCCTCCCCCACTGAGGTAACGTAGCACGCGCCGAAGCATGGACGCGAAAGTTCGTAGACCTTGGCGCTGCCCTGTTCGAGGGTGTGTACCATCGGCGGCATGCTCTCGCGAACGATTTGATACGTACCTTGTTCCCACTGCCTAGAGCATGCCGTAATGCTACAGTGCGATTTCTCCACATCGCTCTCTTGGCCCTACTTGCCGCATCTAGCGCCGACGCCGCCGCCATCGTGACCGATTCTGCAGATTCAGAGGAAATCTTCCACCTGGGAGAGCAATGGGAGACCGGGCTTGAAGTAGAGCTTCATGGCCTACCTTAGAGGGGCTAAATACCCTAGTTTTGGCGGCTGTCATGGTGGCTACGGCGACTGCGTAGGCGGGGCCATGTTTCCCTAGGTGGTGCGGCGCAGAGGAGCTGCGTAAGCTGCACTATGGTTGGTCGGAGAAGGGGAATGAAAGACTGACAGTAGGTTTGGACTACGGGCACACGTGAAAATAACCATCTCCCATTTCCTTAGAGGGTAATAATTTGACACTCGTTGCATTAACCGCTCAATCTTTATTTCCCTTCTCAGCATAAGAGTGCGAACATATTAAAAAGATCGGTCGTGGCTATCCACCTCATCAGGCAATGTACCAGGACAGGTAGGAAGCCGGGTTTCATTTTAGAAATGTTGATGACTGTGCCCTTATGTTTATACGATATTATTTCTATGACATCATGTACCGTCGATTGTAGCAACACCATGTGGCGTGGCATGTTTTCTTTTTTTAAAGGGCATCAAAAACAGGGGACGCCGACGTGGCATGTTTTCTGACAGGCGGGCCTGCCTCCTCCACCTTTGATGAGATTACGCATCCCAGGTTCGAGGGCTGGTGCCGCCCACCAACACATTATTGTGCAATTTTCCATGTAGAACCTGAATTCCGGTGCTGAGCTGATGCCCGCCGCCGGCTACTGCTGTCGAACATAGAGAATTCTGAAAGAAGCTACTAAAAATAAATACTTTGAATTCGGAAAGTACTAAAATTAAATAAATTACAATTTTGTCTGAAAGGTAATACGCATACTGCTGATCGAAATAATATAAATACAGTACAAACTTCTATTTCGAAAAATAGACCTGAAAATGCTAGCAAATAACCTAGGATGAATATAGGATTCATTCTCCCCTATATATTTCATCGTCGTTAGCTCCGGCGTGCTGCAACACATGTTCAATGAACTCTCTCTGTCTGCAATGTGCTACCAGTATCTCGTCCAGAGGGTAAGGCCTCGGTGTATGTTCCAGACTTAAGCCATGCAGTACCATTGTTGGTTCCTCTTCCCAGGCTTGAACCTCATGATCGTACAGTCTGATATAATTCATGTAGTATATGCAACTGGGTTTGACTGTGGGGTGTAACCTGGTGTCAATGGAGATAGACCGATTGTAATCAACAAGAGGCCACGACTTCCAATGTCACCGACGGCCTCGAGAGAGCGGTTCTCTGTGTCCACCCAGTACAACACCGGTTGCCCTTTGGCAAAATCCCCGTTCAACACAAGAAGAAGATCACCATCTGACTCCACAAGGTAAAATTTGTAAGTTCCGCGTACATGTTCAAAGACTGGGGCTGCAATTATTTTGGCCATCGTGACAGTGCTTGCGCGCTGCTCTAACTGGATGTTGGTCGACATGACGTCTCCATTCTCAAGTAATGCATATACTTCCCCTCGGAATGCCGTCATGCAGACCAGAAGCATATCAGGAGGTGGCGAATACAATCCTTCTCCAAATGATCCATTGATTTGCCCCGTTGGGGTGCTCTCATCGGCACATGCAATATGATCTGGATAATCAGTGCAAACGAACACCATCGTCGGGGACTTTGTCACGACGACAGATTGCAAAAGATTAGATGGTATGTGTGCTTGAAACTCAGTGTTAGACTTATGAGTGATTGGGTTCAGAAGCCGAATCTGGTATGGCTCCACCCTCTGAGCAAGCACGATGACGCCACGAGAAACACCGATGAAGTAGAATCTTTTGGAAGAAGAGGGCATCAGTTAGCACTAAGATGTTTACAATGGAAAATACCAATAAATGAATGTTATATATATAGAATCTTCGGATGTGAATGTGAACCTGCGATGGACGTCCATTAAATTCGTCCTGAAGCAACGACCAGTGGCCTGGTTGAGGAAGGTGAAGTCGCAAACGTCTGGAAGTGTGTGATCTATCATGATCCAGTTGTTGAGATGGAATTTGGGCACCTCTAATGTGCGGGAGTGTTTTGATCGAGGAAGAAAGAAGAACTACCACTGCGAGGAGAAGAAGAAGAGGAGAACAGACGAGGGAAACGAAACGGAACTACACTGTGAGGAGATGAGGAGGCGAGGGAGAAGAAGCGGAATTGCCACTGCGAGGAGACGAGGGAGAAGAAGCGGAACTGCCACTTTAAGTTTTTTTTGAGGGATACTGACATGTGGGACCTGCTAAAAAAATTTCGTGAAGTGCTACCGTGCATAGTGTACTGACAGGTGGCATGTTTTCTGACACATTATAGATCACATGTGGGCCCGCCTCCTCCACCTTTGATGGCGAGTGTCCCAGGTTCGAGGGCTGGTGCCGCCCACCAACACATTATTATGCAATTTTCCACCTTTGATGGCGAGTGTCCCAGGTTTGAGGGATACTGACATGTGGGCCCGCCTCCTCCACCTTTGATGGCGAGTGTCCCAGGTTCGAGGGCTGGTGCCGCCCACCAACACATTATTATGCAATTTTCCATGCTTTGTCGCAACTAGCTCCGCTCCCCTCCTCTGCTCCTGCCACCGCCACTCCGCTCAGTCGTGCACCGCTCTCATCGTCCCCTTAGGCCGTCGTCCTCCCACCCTCCCCTCCCTGCCCGGTGTCCTTGCCGCCGTCCACCACCCAGGCGTGTCTGGAAAAGAAAACCGAGAGTCGGTCGTTGGGTTAGGGGGCCAACGACGCTGGTGATCCGGATCCCGCTTTGGGATGGATCCTGCTAGGCTTGAAAACACGGAGATGGGTCCTGTGCGGCTAGAGAGCATGGAATCTCCTTCAAGTCTTGAGAGCACAGAGGACAACGAAACAGGGGAAGAGGAAGTGGGGTGCAGAGCTTTGGAGGTATGGAGCCCGAAGAAGGTGTCGTGCGTCCACATTGAAGGGCAAGAACTATGATTCCTTTTCTGCATACCCCAATTAGTGTTTCTAGTCCCGTGGTGATGGCAAGGATATGTGTTGGTAACCGCAGGACGTCTATACAGCTTGTCCTTGAGTATGATGCTTTGTCAAGCAAGCATGATGGCACTGAAATGTGTGGCGGTGCGGATGATGATGAGAAAGCATATCCAGACGTGGCTGCTGACCTTGATAGGATGGAGAGTAGGGAATATTTGGTTGATTCGAACTTTGAGCCTAACTATGGGACTAATGAGGAAGAGGAATGTGAAGATGTGGAAATGGGATGTAGATACGACGACGAAGACGAGGACATGCCAGTGATACACTTTGACAGGGACAATCATACAATTGATGAGGGAATGTCTTTGATAATGTGGAGGTTTGTAGATATGTAGTTGCAACTTATGCAATCAGAGTTGGGTTCGAATTTATCATTGAAAAGAGCGACCAAAAGAGATTTAGGGTGCACTATAGGGAAAGTAATGTGTGTAAATGGAGATTACATGCATCTCCAATGCGGGGTGGAGACCCATTTCAGGTTGCAATAGCTACATTTAGTTTCAGTCTTTCTCATATTTATTCTGCTGATAACTAGCTCTGAATTATTTGGATTCTTATCGAATGCAGATCAAAGTAAACACGAAGAAACATAACTGCCCTAATACTTCTTTAAGTGATAAAATTAGACCGGCGACTACCAAGTGGATTGCTGCTACCGTACTTGACTGGGTGAGGCAAGATCGTAACATTGGACCTGCTGAACTCAGAGCTAAGATTAGCAAAAAGTTTAACGTTCGGATTCCTTACCACAGAGTCTATGATGGGAAGACGATGGCTCTAGAATTCATTCAAGGCAAGTGGAATGACAGTTTTCATATGTCGTACAGTTTCAAAGCTCAAGTAGAGAAAACATCACCTGGTATTGTTGTTCACATCGATAACGAGGTTGTGAAAGGAAGATAAAAGGTCTCGAGGGGGGTCATCTATAAGCAGGCAGATAAGATATGCTTCAGGAGATGTTTTGTCTTCCTGAAGGCATGCTGGAAGGGGTTCCTAGATGGCTGCAGGCCATACTTGGCAATAGGCGCAACTTCTTTAACAGGGAAGATCAGGGGACATGTTGCTTCTGCTTTTGCTTTGGACACGCATAATTGGCTTCTACATGTAGCTTATGTTGTTCTTGAGGGTGAATCAAATGAAAGCTAGACATGGTTCATGTAGAGACTACGGGAAGTAATTGGTCACCCTGAAGGCTTGGTGATACACGCCGGTGCATGCGAGGGTCTTGAGAATTCTGTTGATGTTGTGTTTCCTAGGGTTGGGCATAGGGAATGCATGCTGCACCTCGCTACTAACTTCATGAAGAAGTTCAAAGGAAAGATCTTTGAAGAGGACTTGTGGCGATCAGCATACACATACACCCCAAGCACGCATGCTACTTACTTGCAGAACATGTATGTAGTGCCAAAGGTGAAAAAATACCTTGAAGAACATCACACCAAGCTATGGGCCATAAGAAAGTATGGTGAGTTAAGCAAGGTGGATTTTGTTTGCAATAATTTGGCACAGAGTTTCAATGATAAGATTTCCGGCATGAAGACACTTGGAATTGTTATTTTGTTGGATGCAATAAGATAGTGCATAATGGTGAAGATAGATTTAAGGCAAAGAATTTGTGCAAGAAATTTTTTAGGCCATAAAGTAGTTCCAAAGGTGGTTATGTTACTCAATGCAAGAACCAGGGCAATGAGAACGATAAAGATGAGGATGGTCAGAAGTTCTAGAACATTGGTTGAGGTTTATGCAGAATACAAGCGTGGAAGTGAATGGAGGTACACTGTAGACATTGGAAACAAGACTTGTTCATGCAGGCAGTGGCAGATTACTGGTCTGCCATGTCACCATGCCATTTACTTCATCTTAAAGCTTAGAGGTTGTAACATCCCAAAACTTAATCCATAGTTAATCAAGATCAAATCTACCCAATTTGGGGTTAACCAAAACTTTTTCTATTTAAAATATTTAAGCATTCATATGTGTGTGCCATTAAATTAGGAGTTGTTTTGAATTGCCATGTTTGAGTGATCCATTGGTTGTAAAATGATTCTAAGGTGAATTACACATCATCTAGATCATTCCCAGACAAATCCCAGAGAAAAAGAAATCAAAAAGAATAAAATAAGGAAATGGTCATTTGTGCCATTTTAACTAACTAGGACACTTTGGATGTTCCTAGGACTCAAATGCCAACAAAGACAATTGTGGTTCTTTGCACCCCTTGCTAGTACAAGTAGTGATGTGCCAAGGCCCACTTTGTGATCTCCCAAAAACATTCAAACTCTAATTTTAAATGACATTTGAAAATTGAATCTAGTGTATGTATCAAGATCACACTAATTCAAAAACCACTCAAATGAACTCCATTTTAAAATCCCAAGCAAACCTAGATCCTCAAGCATAAGTTACACCACTCCACCAAAAATCTTTCAAAAATTCAAACCTTTCTCTCATGCGGCCATTTGATCGAACAGGTGGCAGGCAGAGAATTTTTGGCCTAACTAACAATGTTTTTGAGCAAATCTTGTCGAGCCAACTGGTGTGCATTGATCATCTTGGTCTCCCCCAGGCCCAACTAGACCAAAACCACCCCTATCCCTAGCCCCTAGCGCTAGTGCCATGCCGCCCCGACGCCATGATCGCCGGCCGATTGTGCCCGAGCCGCAGCAGACCACCAGCCCTTCTCCGCCGCTCAAGGAAGCAAGGTACCACCTCACCACCGCCCACGGTCCACCCCACAGCCAAAATAGCGACTGGACCACCCCAGAGCCTCGCCGCCCTTTCTCTCTGCGTGCAGCTAGAGCGCGCCAGAGCACGATCGCCGCCAGCACGCCATAGACCACGCCTCGACACCAAATCGCGTGCGCCGCTCCGCCTTGAACCCAGAAACCCGCCAGACATGGTCGTGCACCGCCGCGTGACCTACAGCCGCCGGGAGCAGCATCGAGCACCACCTCTGTCCCTCAGAGCGCGGGGAGCCCCCGACCGATAACCACCACCCCTAGCCAAGACATTGCGATGTAGCTGACCGCCAGCAGACCGCCCACCGTCCACCTACCTCGCCCACGCCGGTAGCCCCCTGTATCACCGTCACCGACGAGCCGCGCCCATGCCTCACTGCCTCACCGTCGAGCCTATATAAGGAGGCCTCCCCCGCACAATCTCTTCACACCATTCCAGTCCCCTCTCTCCACTGATCGTTTCCCCTCTCTCGTCGGAGCCACTCGAGCAGCACATTGTCAGAATTCCGCCGGAGGTAGCCGTTGCAGAGGAGGAGAAGTGGTCGTCGATTTCGTCCACCTCAGCCCCTGCCGCGACTTAGCCTGAGTTCGCCGTCACCGTCCAGTTCGTTTGCCCGCCTCGCCGCACTAGCTGGAGCCCTGGTATGTCCCAAGTAGACCCCTACCGGCCGCTTAGGGTTCGGTCTCGCCAGCGACGAGTCCGTCGTGGACGACGACCATGGACCGTCGATTTGTGTTCTAATCGTATGGTCCTGATCTCCCCATACCGCTTTGGGTTTTATGTGCTACTGATAGGTGGACCCCCTGGTCAATCGCCCTCTGCGCCGCTGAGCGTTACTGGGCGGACCCATTTAGTTTCCCGCGCTGACCCAGTTAATTCAAATTAGGTTTTCCTATTTAGAATTAAAATCAATTATGTCCCTTAGTTCAAAGATCAATTCAAAGAGTTTTATAAATCCAAAAGGAGTGATTCTAATTTTGTTGGAAAGGTAATAAAAATATGTATCCAAGCCCGTTGGATTTAAATCATTTAGAGTTAGATATCTCTCCTAGTAAAAATAACAAGATAGAACCATTTGCACATTCAAACATTTTTCTAAAATCAACCATAATAGCTTTTGAGTTGATTCCAACTATCAAAAATCACATTTGACCATACCTATCTGAATATGTAATAATATTAAGGTTTACATGCAGTGACTTTGGACTAGTACCAAAATAATGCTAAATAGGCATTTCTAGTCACTTTAAATCATTAATTATTAAACATAAACTTATTAAAACATGATCCAACTTTTCAATCACATTCCCATTTGTTAGAATATGTGGTGATGAAATTTGTCCACATGATCCCGTATTTTAAATTGGAGAATATTAAATCTTAGTTAATTTCAATGAGTAGAAATTACTTTTCTCAAATAAAAAGTAGGAAGCTAGTTAATTAAACCATGTGATACTTTTGATGATAATAGATCATCAAATGTGTGCCTTAGTGTGCTAAGTAGACTAGTTAAGCTTTGTTTGGTGATTGTGTATCCCATATGTATTTATATACGATAGTACCGACCAAGCTTTCAAGGAGGAGAAGTTCTACTAAGAGGAGGAGGAGGAAGAAAACTTCAACCACTGCACTACACAAGGCAAGGCATCATTAACAATGCAAGCTAGACCTTGCAAACTAGATAACCTAAGTAAATGCATTAGGCATGCTTTGGTTATACCCTTTGACTTATACCTACTCTAAATTTTATTTACAAGCTTTACTTTCTTTACTTTACCAAAATCCTTTACCTGTTTGAAGGTAGCATAAAAAGTATAAAACTTGACCTATGTAGCTAAACTTAGATGTCATTATATGGCATGAGATTGACAGTAGCATCCCATGTTAGTGAACACTCTTAACTTAGTAGTTTAGGGCTAAACTAAAACTTGAGTCACTTTAGATGGGAGTACTTGGTGAAAATGACTTGTGAAAACCTTGGAATGATGAGTCATTCTATTGAGATGTTTTGACATGTGTTGAGAAAAACCAATGGTTTATGATGATGAAAATGTTGAGGCATGAGCCTTAGCCCTTTTACAAAACTGATGGTTGGCTTCGGATGCGATACCATTCCAATTTTACCGTACAACCATAATACCGGAATTGGGTAAGGCTTAGCCGGAAGTTTATATGCATTAGTATTAGTTCCCTCGCGGGAGAGGTTTGAGCTGAGGCTACCTCTCAATGTTGTCCACCTATGCAGTGCCCAAGATGACAGATGGTCATGGTTGGGAGGCCATGCTCATATGAGAGGTGCTTATACTAGGGTGTGTAAAGCAAAGGTTATGTTTGTTTATCTGCATACTAAGTATGATGTTTCAGGGTTATCCCTAACAGATGTATCGAATATTGTGGTGAAAGTGTACCACCTCTACAGAGTGTCAAACTATTCGAATAGCCGCGTCCGCGGTTATGGACAGTTGGAGTGACCATATTGTTCTGTTGTCAGATGTTTTCAAAATGACTTATGAAATGAATGATGAATCTTGACTTGACCACAACAAGGTCATGACTATGACACTAGCTTCCCAACTTAAGTGATTCTAGAACTTTATTTTATCTTTCTTTGTTTCTGAACTCAGCTTAGGTTTCAAACTTAACTTTACAAATAAACTTAGAGTTAGCAGTCCTACTAGAACTACCTTACTTGTTAGTGATAGTTTGCAAGTACTTAAAGGGTACTCATGGCTTTTGTCCCTGGCTATTCCTATGGCCAGACTATGAAGGAGACTACCAAGATGAAGGACAACAGGACGGCTATGATAACTGGGACTATCTTCCATCGTCAGCATTGCATGTGACCCTGAAGATGGACCCCACATCTACGCTTATTATTTTATTCCACTGCTTGTTGTATTAAGACTGGATCATGAGATCCTTTATTCGTGTAAGACCTTATTATGGTTTGTAATGGATGATGTATTGTGATATCCATCTGTTATGTCTCACAAAAATGGTAATCCTAGGATTGCGATGTATGGCATAACAGGCATCTAGGATTAAAAATCCGGGTGTTGACAGAAGTAGTGGAGCTGAAATAGAGAACTATGTTGACAACTATTTCTCCGTGGACAAGTTTGCTGCAACTTATGTAGAAAAGGTACCACCTATGGCCGATGAAAATGATTGGGAGATTGTCGATCTAGGGTTCAAACTTCAACCACCAGTTCTTAGGAGGCCAGCTGGGAGGCCTATAAAGCTAAGGATCGAATCCTCCACCGATAAAGGTTCAAGGCTTGGAGCTAGGAAAAGGAAATGCAAATGTTGTGGCGGATTCAGCCATATCAAGAGGTTGTGCAAAAACCCAGTGACACATGATATTGTCCCTGTTCACACCCCGGTGGCAGAAAATGAGGCTTCTCAGCCAGAACTGGAGGAAGAGCAGCGCGAAGACGGTGATGAGCACTCGGAGGAAAACCTATGTAAGCAGCCAATTTATGAAGAAGTGGAGGTGCCAGCAAGAAAAGGGTGTGAAAAGAAACAAAAGGGTAAGCGGAACAGGGAGGAAAGGGCAAATAATGGAGGTGTATTAGAATATGAAGAAGTTGCAGGGGTGATTGAGGATGTTCTTGATGATCTTTTTGCTAACTGCAGGAGAAATAATAAATCCCTGCCAATTTCATATTTGTACAATTCTCCGGATGAAAGGTAATCTTAAAAATTGTTTTATTTGCCGTTTTATCATTTTTTTATCCTCGTCAACTAATGCTTAATGTAGCGTGGGCTAGAAGACTAATAAGAGGAGCAGAAAGATGTGGGCACAGTAACGTCGTATGTTGAATTATATCATTGAAACTAAACTAGTCGTGTCATCTTTATTTATATCTGGCACGTGCGACGTGTCTATGATGGGGTTATGTGGACCAGATTACAATTTTTTTAAATATTATTACATTAATGTTTTACCTGCGTTTGGACGCGGCTACTAGTTCCCATGTCCCTTGCATTCCCATCTCCTCTGTCACACTCTAGAATTATGGATGTGCCATCAAGTAGCAGAGTCAGCGTATTGTCCCATCAGATGTGAATGCAATGACTTTGTTTGTTTAGAATTTGACGACTTTTGATTAGTTTGAAAGACAGAGAAACCTAAAACATGTATCTAGACATGTTTTGGGTATATACACATTTATTAAATATCTAAAAAAACTAAGTCAGTTATATCTAGACAGGAGTAGTACACTATTACAACAAGCTCGATCCCTTCTCCTCTAGCGCACTCCAAATTATGGCTATGTCATCAAGTGCTGGGAGCAGAGTCAGAGTATTGTCCCATCAGATATGCCAGGAATGCGCGAACTTTATTTTCACGATCGGACGAGTTTCGATTAACTAGTTTCAAAGACAATCACAACTAAAACATGGCCAACATATATAGATTACGACGATAATCGACCATGACTCAAGTGACCCAGATCCAAAGAGGGCATTAAGATACCGTACATAGATTTAATTTATGCTTAAGTGGCCCTAATCCACTATGACGCTCCCGCAGTCTCCATCATTGACGACGTTGTCCGTGTCGCCGCCAGCCTCCTCCGCGTCAGAAACGATGTCGATATTCCCGGCAGCGTTCCTCCAACTCATGGATTCTTCACGGCACGCTGCATCGATAACGGTGGAGGTCGTACACCCAGGCATTACCCAGAAGCGCTACCTCCCTTTGGGCTTACGCAGATCCGGGTGGATCTCCCGCCGGTGGGTTCCGCACAGCTCAATAAACGCAACACGCTCCTCCTTGAACAACTTTCGCCAGTACGCGCTCGTGCGCGAGTACCGTGCCATTTCCCTATTCTGCTCCGACAGCTGGCGGCGGTGCTCCTCGATCTGCCTCGCCAACGCATTGTCGCGCAAGAGTGGCGCGAAAGGAACCCCGGCATAGTGATACATTGCAAATGTATCTATAATTTTTGATGTTCCATGCTTGGTTTTTGATACTTTCTTGTGTTTTGTCCACACTTTGGAGTACTTTTCATATGATTTCTTGGACTAACCTATTAACAAGAGCCACAGTGCCAGCTGCCTGTTTTCTGCTGTTCATGGTTCCAGGAAGTCAGAAAATGAATATTCTCGGAATTGAACGGGACAAAAGCCAAAGTCATTATTTTACCGGGGGACACTTGGAGCTAGAATACGAGACGGAGAAGGGCCAGAGGGCGGCCACACCACCTGGCCGTGCGGCTAGGCTTGACCCGCGCTAGGGGGTGGTGTGGCCAGCC
The DNA here is from genome assembly GCA_910589775.1 of Avena eriantha. Lineage (NCBI taxonomy): Eukaryota > Viridiplantae > Streptophyta > Magnoliopsida > Poales > Poaceae > Avena > Avena eriantha. The sequence goes on along the minus strand of OU342740.1, from coordinate 183,747,325 downwards.
CAGGCACCCCCTCGGCGTCTCCTTCCGCCTATAAGATGCCTCCGATACCAAAACCCTAAGTACCCGATCAAAAATCCACGAAAGAGTCTGTAGCTGCCGTCGTCTCTGTCCCTAGATCAGGAGGGATCTGAAGCTCTTCCTGGTACCCTGCCGGAGACGGGAATTCACCCTGGAGGCCTTCTTCATCATCATGCAAGCCTCCGGTGTGATGCGTGAGTAGTTCATCTCTGGACTACGGGTCCATGTAGTAGCTATATGACTGGTTCTCCTCCTTTGTTCTTTCATGTTTAGATCTTGTGAGCTCCGTTCATGATCAAGATCATCTATTTGTAATTTTGCATGTTGTGTTTGTGGGGATCCGATGGATATTGAGATGGTATTTCAGATTGATTATTGATCCTATCATGTCTTTGTTATTTGTGATCTTGCATGCTTTCCGTTGTTAGTAGCTATCTTGGCCAAGTAGATGCTAGCAACTCCAGGAGTTAGTATTATGCTCGATAGTGGGTTCATGACTCTGGTAATCTAGGGAAGTGACAGAAATCTCTAAGGTAATAGATGTGTTGTTGCTACTAGGGAGAAAACAACAATCCTTTGTTCATAGAACAATCATATTGTTTACTTTACACACAATTCGTAAAGCAATAATCTATTGCTTGCAACTTAATACTGGAGGGGTTCGGATGATCTCCTGAAGTTGGATTATTAGTCATAGATGCAGTTGGACGGTGGTCTATGTATAATATTGTAGTGCCCAATCAAGTCTCAAAGGAGTCAAGATGATTAGTATATGCTTGTATGATTTCTCGATGTTTGTTAATTGCCTCACTGTAATTTGTTCACCCAGCATGTTATCTATCTTAAGGAGATCCACCTCTAGTGAACTATGGACCCCGGCCCTTTCTTTTACATACAATCTACAAACTGTTTACTGCTTTGTCTTTACTTTTTGCAAACTATTACTTCCTTCCATTCGATACGTTTAATCCTTTGTTTTCAGCAAAAATGATGAGATTGACAACCTCATCGCAAGTTGGGGCAAAGTTTTGTGGTTGTGTTGTGCAGGTCTCCACGTTGCTGCTGGCACCGGTAGTGCACCCTACCAACGTTCAGCTAGCTACACCTTTGGGGTGTTTCCTTGCTCCTACTGGATTGATTACCCTGGTTTCATACTGAGGGAAAACTTGTTGATGTGCTCATCATACCTTCCTCTTGGGTATCCCCAACGAGCTCGATATATTTTGGGCCATCACGTAGCTGAGCTCAAAGCCGACCAGAAGCCTCGCGAACGGCGGCGCGAGTATGTAGTAGTGGGTGAATATCTAAGCCCCGTGCAAGCTGAGTTTGGATCTCTCCCTCTCCATGGCGATGAAGGAACACGATCTGAGCTTCGGCCCCGAGGTTAAGGGTATAAGGGAAAGGATGTGGGCCCATCATCGTTGCCACTGCAATGACACTGGTGGATCCATGTGTGGTCTCTGAAGAGAACACACGTGCAATGAATCTAGCTGTGGTTAATGAGAAGAACACACATTTGAATGACACTGGTGAATCCATATGTGGTATGTGAAAAGAAAACACATGCAATGACAATGGTGGATCCATGTGTGGTCTCTGAAGAGAACACACATTTCAATGACACTGGTGGATCCATATGTGGTGTGTGAAAAGAACACACATGAAATGACTCAAGTTGTTGTTAGTAAAAACAGCACACATGCAATGACACTAGTGGATCCATGTGTGGTCTCTGAAGAGAACACACATTTCAATGATACTGGTGGATCCATGTGTGGAATGTGAAAAGACACACATGCAATCACTCTGGTTGTTGTTAGTAAAAAGAACACGCATGCAATGACACTGGTGGATCCATGTGTGGTCTCCGAAGAGAACACACAGGTAATGACTCTAGTTGTTGTTAGTGAAAAGACCACACATTTCAATGACACAGGTGGATCCATATGTGGTATGTGAAAAGAACACACATGCAATGACTCCAGTTGTTGTTAGTAAAAAGAACACACATGCAATGACAGTTGTGGATCCATGTGTGGTGTCTGAAGACAACACACATTTCAATGACACCGGTGGATCCATATGTGGTATCTGAAGAGAACACACATGCAATGTATCCAATTGTTGTTACTAAAAAGAACACACATGTAATGACACTAGTGGATCCATGTGTGGTATGTGAAAAGAACCCATATGCAATGACACTAGAGGATCCATGTGTGGTCTCTGA